>OY986043.1:26508512-27144762 GCA_963920215.1 Nineta flava
GATGAGAAATGCAAACCAGACTGTCTAGTAACAATCATTAACCCTGTCTCATTCGATACAGTGACTCAATGAAATGAAAAAATGGATACAAAAATGAGAAAAACTTATTTTTATGCACGATTTTGTCCTATGCCGTCATACCAAACGATTAACTATGTTTAATATAAACACTATCATGTATCCTAAATGTGAATCCCATCGAGTTTTGATGGTAGCTCTTACAAACTCCTACTTCAAAAATCATACATGACAACATAAGTCAGCGATTAAAATGAAATTTAAAACAATATAAACAATATGCATCGTCACATCGACGCTGTATAGACTGCTAAAGGTAACCATACAAAACACGAATGTTTTGTATTGAAATTTTTGATTTCCGCTGATGCGGATATTTTAAGGCTCACATCCGCGGATGCGGATTTATATGTCAATTTTTTTTAAAGAGAAAACATAATTTAGGTCCATGAATAAAGGAAAAAAATGATAATAATTTTTAATAATCTTTATATAATAATAAAATTTTAGTATACAAATTTAAAATTTGTTGAATTATATTTAATAAAGAGCAATGTCGCTGCATTTTCAGGTTCCATCCTGTGTCGCACAGGTTTATACATTAATCCCCCGCTAAACAAGCTAACCTGCTCCGGGTGCTTTGATTTTAGATTATTCTTCAAAGACGTGGTTGTACAGGCCTTTCGAAAGTATGGTTTATTGCATATTTTAGACTGAGATTTATGTCGAACATGCTTATTAAGTTTAAAATAAGACTAAATCACACTCTGCGTCCGTGGTGGTATTGGTGATTCACTTTTCAAGTAGATTATGCAAGGTGAAACTTTCAAACAATAATGTAAATTGTAGAAATGTATAAAAACATATAGAGGCACGCCAAAATACGTTGCGATTTTTTTACAATCAGAAAAGCTAAACAAAATAAGCAGCAGCCGTATTCGAAAAAGCTCCGTAAAAAGAATTGAATATTGTGGATGAGGATGCTAAAATGCATACGGATGCAAATATTCCTAATACAAAATACTAATTCTATTTATACCTAAAAACGATTCAATTGCTTATAAAATTCGATCGCGGAAGAAATTTTCAATGCTGATAATTGTGGTCCTATATTTCAAAGCTAATGATTTTTTTTCAGATTTAAAACACGTCACATGTATTTTTTCGCTTTCAATCAATATTCGCATTTCAATATTCGATAGTTTAATTATAGAATATATATATATATATATATATATATATATATATATATATATATATATATATATATATATATATATATATATATATTCTATAATTAAACTATCACTCTCTCTCTATCTCCTAATTTCAAATTTCAGTCAAATAGTTTTGGAAAAAATCACCTGTGATAGACGGGCTCTAAAGTGGTTCTATAAATGTCCCAATTTTTTGCCAATTTGGGTAAAACGTAACAGTAAAATTTGAACACTACAGTAAAGAATTTCACGAACCAGTGTAGTCATTTTAAAACACTGTGGTTGAAAATGATTGCATTGATTCGATACGTATGTAAGTAACATGGTTTGATCATTGAATTGTTAAAAAACTTGGTGGAATTCTTCAAGCAAAGTAGTGTTTTAATTTTTATTATTACCCTAGTCCACAAAGTAAAACTTCAAACTACATTTTAGCCAAGAGACCAAGTCGAGTCTCAAAGGCTAATTTAAATTAATATATTATAGCTGTTGCGATTTTATTCACCCTTATTTTCATATTTATTCTATATATAAACATTTGTATAAATTTTTTACTTCGATATGTGTCATCAAAAGCCCTAATGAGCCATCATCAATATTTTTAATTCTTATAATCTCTTTTAACTTTTAACAATGACTCAATTGAACGTTATTTTTTTTCTGAAATCACTTATTTGATCGGCTTAAATCGAATGATTCCTGTGCATGCACCAAATACAATTTTTGCTATAAATTATTATCTTTCTCTCTTAAGTGACCAATCGATTAGGTTAGTACTCTTCATGTAATTAAGGATGTACGAGCACTGGAGCTTCAAAAAAATTAAGGCTTCATTTTTTTTAAATGTAGTTGAAGTGCATATAAATCAATTATAAAAGTTTCAGGGGGTTACGGTCTTGAATTAATTATTTAATGTTAAAGTTTAATGCATGGCTCTTATGAAGAAACCCGTAAGCGTCGACATATTTGATAATTTGCACTTGGAATAAAATAAAAAATACACAATAAAAAAAAAAAATGTTAATAAAGAGATTGATCCAATAAAATTCCGGTATGATGCGTCCGGTATGATGATCAAAAGCCTTAATGAGCCATCATAAATTTCTTATAATCTCTTTTAACTTTTAGCAATGATAGCCTCAATTGAACTTTATTTTTTATCTAAAAACTTGGTGGAGTTCTTCAAGCAAAGTAGTGTTTTTAGGCCCGGCATGTTTTTTTTTCTTAAATATCTTTTTTTACGCCCGTTATATCGGGCCTAAACATTAAATTTTAATTTTAACTGACGACAAAAAATAATAAACTTTATTGTGGACTTTTATGAATGTTACATAAGATTTTGAAAATTTTTATATCTGGACTATGTCTAGTTCTCGTACATCCTTAAATCATCAACTGAAAGTATGAAAAGTCGGAAATTTTAATTCGCATTGCTTATGATTTCTTTGTTTTTTCATTGTGTTATAATTTTTCCATTGTTTCTTACAGTTAAAGGTAAATATTACAACAAAGCTATGAAAAAGACAGATTGGGAGAAACATTTGGCAGAGAAAATAAATATTTTTTATGGGAATATTTAACATTAGAAAAGTTTACCGTAGTTTTTATTATAATAAGTCCACAAAATAACAAACGAGTAATTAATTCGAATCGTTAAGTCCTCGATTCCAAATCTTAGATTTCTTCAATATTTAGACATCCATCAGTGTAGAACATGTTTCCCCGAGTGATATTGTAACTACCAACAAACTCATATTGATTATAAAATATTCAGGCCAAAATAAATATTCGTTTAAAGTGAACAAATTGTCTTTCTTATTTAATTTTCATTAATGTTGATAGGTTTTAGATAGAATATACCAGGATAATAAATATTTGCGATTTTCGCAACCAAGTATATAGTCATTATATATTTTCTGATGAAGCAACAGTGTTTGCAAAACTATAGTCAAATTAAAAATGTTGTTATGAAAATCTCAAATTTTTGTTTAATTACAAGCTTTTATTTAACTTGCAATATATGTATGCACTTGCAATATATGTATGTATGATTGGGTCAAATCTTGCAAGCTAAATTAGAATCACTTCCTCTTATCCTACGGAGTTGAATTTTTACATGTTGGTTCAGTTCCGATGACAATGAATTTTTATGGTTAAGCATGACAAGAATCGACAAGGGGAAAAGGGAGTTTAGAAGGAGGGGGAAACACAAAATTTCGTATATCTCTATTAATATTGAAAAAATCGAAAAACATATAAGAAGTAAAGTTGTAGAAAATTTGTTTTACTATAAAAAGCTTTGTTTTTAAAAATGTTTTTTTAATCGAAACTTATTTAAAAATTATCATGGGTTTTCATCAAGTAACGACCCATTTAATACAAAAATGATTACATGAACTTGTATTTGATGTACCCATAGATTTACCAGCTTATTGTATAAGGAATACAAAATACTTATCTATAATATGATAGCGCCTAAATATTTGCCAGTTTGACTATACTCCCAGTATAATACCAAACAACGTATGTAATACTACATTTTTATATAAGATACCTTGTTATGTATCATGTTTTAAAAGAAGAGGCTCTGTCCGCGATAGCTGATAACATCGAATGATAAACGAAATAGGATAGATTTTCATCTTTACATATTTGATAGGTAAACATATTTTATTTTGCAGCTGCATTGAAAGGTTATAAATTTATCAAGTTCGTAGTGTATATATATATATACATATACATATATGTATATTTATATTATTATTGTATATCCATTCTTTTTCACAAAATGTTCTTTTCAAAAAACATAACAGAAAATTTAATTAAAATTCTACTTTTTTACTTTGGTCGGTTGGTGTGATAGGAGATGATAATTCATTGTTGTTAAATCTGTTTCGTAAAATAAACATATACAGAGGAGGCTGGTATTTATTTCCGATTGTTTTTTGTGATAAATTATTGATTTTGTTTTAATGATCCTTGTGCTTGGCTATGCCGTGGTATGTTTTCAACTGTTTTTTAATTGCTTAAATGTTTTGTGTGTTGTTTAACATATTTATTACTTTCATATTGAACCAGGTAGTTTTTTTTTTTTTTAAATTTATTTTGAAGGTTTACATCAAAGTATAGAATTCCAAATTTAAAAATTTCGCATTATTATTATTGATTCAGTTAAGATTAGATAGATAGATTGTAGCGGTGGCCTGGACGAGCAACACTTCGACCATTTTGTTCATTGTGAAGCCTAAGAATGTGAGGATGTGGTATTAGGATGATGTATAGGAATTGGTAGGATGTGCGGCTGCAGCCGACTCTGACAAGAACTATGCCAATATTAACTAGAGTTCGTGAAGGAAACTGCAGAAAACCTTCACAAGCATAGCCGATTACTTCGTTCTTGTCCAAATGCCGACAGTTTAGTCAATTAACTGCCCCTTTTTTTTTCTTAATAATTCACAAACTGCCGATGTCGGGATTCGAACGCATAACCTCCCAGTTCCAAGTAGACATAACGCCTTAGACCGCTCGGCTACTTGGACGGCCAGTTAAGATTTATCAAACGCTATAACATTCATTGATGATGATGACGTTCAATCACGACTTTGATCATGAAGTTCATTTGGGATCTATTGTACTATGTTCCATAAAAATCAAATCAAATTTTCTGACAAATTCCATCAATAGGACTATCTACGTGATCCTTGTTAGGATAATAGTGACATAGTTGTAATGGTGGGTGGCATCGAGGACAACGTACATAAACAATGTATTCTGATTCAGAAATGAAAAAGATAAACTAGTGTTTATATGTTAACAAGCCAGAATAGCTTAGTTGTCTAAGGTGTTCTGCGTTTGGCGTTTGGACGTATCGGCGTTTGGACAAGAACGAAAGTAACCGGCAATGCTTGTGAAGGTTTTCTGCAGTTTCCTTTCACAAACTTCAGTTCCTATCAAACTCGGCTGCAGTCGCACAACTTACCAATTCCTAGTTCTTATTTAAATTCCTTGTCTTTACGAATCGGTAAAAAAGTCCTAAAAAGACCTACTTGCCGGGCTTCGATCTCCCCTCCCTTACTATATGTATATATTATGTGTCCTAGGGAATTTCTAAATTTCGTTTGGAAAATATTTTCTCAAAATTTCGTATCGGGTTTTCACTCGTTGTGTCGTGTGTTCATAGTTGATTCGATCCGAATCTATTCGATTTTCTCAAAAATGTTTTGCACTATGAATTTTTGAACTAAGAACGCCTCTCTTGTGGCCAATATGGAAATTAACAAAAGTGTTCTTGACCACAAATTTGGCTTCAAATACACCTCATATAATAACTTTCTTCGATATTTAATGATATTTTTTTCTCGATAATACAATATAATACATATTATATATCCTTAAATTAAATAGCAATATTTCATTTTGAGATGGTAAAAACTCTAAGAATTCTATTTATAAATTAGCGGAAATCAATGTCACAATTTTGTTTTACTACAAAAGTTATTAGTACAGAAGTTAAGAATCCATATCTAGATTACACCAAGCCTGTTTTAATTCGGAACTTTGAAATTTGATACTCAAGATTCATTCCACTAGAAAATCTTCGAATTGATGTAGAAGCTTTTCTTTCTCCCACAAAAAATTGAGACTTAACTATATTATTGTATAACCAAACCCATTGACCTAGCAGGCAATTTGTGGAAATTCTATTTCCTTACATCAAAGTACCTAAGTTATATCAATAAAACCTATTTTGACAAAATGGAAACCCGACTTCAAAAATCAAATATTCTATAACAAAAAATTTTTTCAATCGTTAAAAGTTAAGATATATCACGGGGGTACGGATATATGGAACAAAAATGTAATTATAACATTATAATTTGCCCTTTAAACAATGCAACTTAAGTTTGAAATATTTTTTCTAAAATGCATATTTAAACAAATATTTAGGTTGTAAACTTCAAATGAACACACGGTATATAAAGTTTGCATAAACAAGTGAAAATGACAAGTGTTTATACACACGCATAAGTATAAAAATACAAAGTGGTACATAATGGTACTATGTAGATGCATGGTTTTGTCGTAATCAAGAGGAATTTTAAATTTTCGACCTGAAATTGTAGTAAAAATATCCATTTTATGAAATAAATTTCAAATCAAAGTTACTTTTAAAAACAATATCAATTTTCTTGTTTTATTCTTCTATCTCTAATGGCTTTACAGATATTATATTTTTCCCATTCACGAACTTATGCTTCCTTTTAGCACTAGAACACACGAAAAAAATTCCTGATCGTTATCTTTTTTCTTTTTTGAGTAATTGTATTGCACGCGGACGGACAGACAGGCATGCGGAAATGGACTACTTATTTGGACCAACAATTTAGACGTAAAATAATTCCGAGACTAATAATGCGTTTAAAAAAAAGGTCCAAAACAGAGCGATCATATCTTTACGTAACTGTCGCGCTATATTTGTCTGTGAGAATAGTTTTTGTACATGGAAAATATAATATAAAATGATTTGGATTCTTTGCAAACAACTTGAAGTAACTAAACAACCAATCTAATCATGAAAAAGAATATACAAACAAAATATTCTTTAGTAAAATTAAATTTAAAATAAATAAAAAGTTTTATCATATCTTATGCTTGTGGTCACTTTTGAAATGTAAAACATGTTGATATTATGAATTATGGAAGACTATATTTTTTTATCCGGTAAACACACAAATATATATATATATATATATATATATATATATATATATATATATATATATATATATATATATATATTTGTGTGTTTACCGGATAAAAAAATATGTACAAAAACTATTCTCATATTCATACAACATATCCTTTATCCTTGATACTCAACATAATAACCAAAAAACCTCTTTAGTGTATAACTTCTCTCTCTCTGTGTGTGTGTACATATTTATAAACACGTATTTTTATAGAAGACGACAGGACAGTATGATGTATTACCCTTTGTAAAAGAAAACTATATACTACGAGTAAGGGAAGGTATCCTTCATAGTACCTACAGTTAAAAGAAAATATATATACAGAGTGTCAATTCATACTTTGACAGCGCATTGTATACAGCTTGTTTTTTAAAATATAACCAATCTGAAATATTGTATAGTGTATCTATGGCTGTCTATATGTAATGTACTATGATATGGTTTACTTTGTCACACTTACACAATCAGTATTGTATTATAACATAAATAACTATTATATTATACTTCTCACTCTCTAACTAGAATCATTTATATATACTTGCATCTTACTCGTGCATGTATACATCGTCGTTATTGTCCGTCGTCCATGTGTGAGTGTAACACCATATCATGGCATACTGTTTATAGATAGTGATAGATGCACTACACAATGTTACTATTGGGTCAATTTTAATTTACGGAGTGTATATAAATTGATGAATAGAATAATAATAAATTTTATTAATATGCCTATTGGCGGCTAATCATTGTGTATAACATAATATCACATAATCACAAAAAATGACTAAAAGAAAACATAACAAAAACATCATGAATCATATTATAATATAAATTTTAAACTAAATCTTAAATCAGACATAAATCAATAGAATGCATAAAATTAAATCTGGTCACAAGCGCAACGAGGGAGACTGATATTCAAAGATAATGTGAGCGCCTGTCCAAGATGAAGCGTAAGTACCTACTTAGAAACTGCTATAAGATCTATATTATCCTTGGCATCCAAAATCAATTTTGTATAAGATGTTCAACCGTTTCAATTCCATTACACAGAACAAAAATCCTCTCCCCGCTTTGATTTCTCTTATTTTCCCAAGCAAACCTATTCATTCTGAAAATAGCAATAATTCTTCTTACATCTCTGTCTATTAAATTTATATACATTGCTCCACCCTCATACTGAACCAATTTAGAATATAAATCCAATGAAACTTTATTCCTCACATCCAATAGCATTTCCTTCAAGAAGTATTCATGCACTTTAATTTTGACATGTTTTCTGAAATGATTCTCAATAATTCTCATTAATGAATATGATGATGATGATGATGAATATGAATTATTTCAAAGAAAAGTTTTTTTAAGTATCAATGAATAATAAGCGAAAAAGAAAAATACATTCAACTTTTGTGTTCACAGAACTTATTAAAACTTATTAAACTGTTCACAGAACTTATTTTTCATATTCAAGTTTAAGCATAGACGCCTATAGTAACTATGTTTTAAAGGAAGGATTAGAGACGGCTTTTAGGCCTCCGTACGTGAGAAGGCTTAAAAAAATCATTTATCATAAAACTAGGCTTAAACAAATATTTTCCTTTGAATGTTCATGAATTGTTTCAACACAAAATATTAATAATTTACATTTTTCAGCATTTATTCGTCGTTTGTGGAATTAATTACTCCACTGTGATTATGGATGTAGAATTTGGCTGCTGAGAATGTCTGTGACGCAGTTTCGCATATCATTGGGATGTGGCTATCTATACATGTTGTTGGGTGACTGTTATTTGCTCAAATGATTACTTTTAATAATTCAATTATTAATTCTTTTTGATTATCATTTTGCATCATAGTAGATAGAAGGATGAAATTAAAATATTTCTACACAAATATACACTTTCCAGAATGGACGATCATGAGTGTATAAACAACTGAGTATCATCAAACAAGTTATATTTTATTTTACTACCTACAACAACAACAAAAATAGTTACTAGGTAAAAAAAAAATTCGTTACGCAGGAGCTGCGTCAACTTAGAATTTCCTTAGAATACATAAATCATTCTCTAGCAGTCATAATTTTAGTGTAATCAAAATGAAATATAATATCTGATATGACTTTAGTATTTGCAAAAATTAAATTTATGAATAGCCAAAAAAAAAAACGGTATAACGATTATAGTTTATAGTTACTATGGAAACGACAATCAAAATTTTTTACAATAAAATATATTTTATGTATTCGTGTCAAACAAAAAATATTTAATATATCTCTTAATATTAGAATAATCGAAAAATGTATAAGAAGTAAAGTTGTAGAAAATCAAGTTTGTACAAGTCATTACTTGATCCTTTTTCTCAAACGCTAATGTGAACAGAGATATTTAGAATTTTAACTTTCAATCTTTAATTGTAAATATTTCTGTAAATATTAGTGTAACAGAAAAGTGATAAGAAACAAAATTACAGTAAAACTTAGTACCTACAACTTAACTCCTGATAAACTTTTCGATTTTTCAAATATTAAGGGAGATAGTCAACTTTTGTGTTTTCCCCTTCCTCTAAACCCCCTTTCCCCCTCGTCCGATTTTAACCATTAACGAACTTTATCTTTAGAATAGCAAAAGCGACCCAAATACCCAAATTCATTCCAATCGGAATAAAACTGTGACCGCTAGAGAGTCCACAGACATTTAAAAAAAGTACATATGCTGTATATATATATGTATATATATGTGTATATATATATGTATATATATATGTATATATATATGTATATATATATGTATATATATATGTATATATATATGTATATATATATGTATATATATATGTATAAATATATGTATATATATATGTATATATATATATGTATATATATATGTATATATATATGTATATATATATGTATATATATATGTATATATATATGTATATATATATGTATATATATATATGTATATATATATGTATATATATATATGTATATATATAAAGATTATTAAAATAATCAAAGAGAACTCTAGGTTTTTTGAAATTATATTTCGAATTTTGCCCCTATTCCTAGAACATTCGTTTGTAATTTATAAATACGTATTGCGACTAAAATGTAGTCATAATCAGTTTGAATTAGCTAATCGTAACTATCTCTGGGATATGGATTCAGAGATATGTTGCTTGTTGCTAATTTGGTGCGTGTATCACAATGATATTAAAAAAGTTCTGTCCTTTTAAATGATTTGACTGAGGGTATAATCTGACTTGAGGATTATTTGAGTTGCCTGACTACTGGATTAGGTGAGTGGAAAGCTCCACCTATTTATAGGCGGTATTCTTCGGTGACTATGCGGCGTTTGTTTTATCACTAAAGTGAGTGTATCTACGTTAACCTTGACATTCAAGTATTGGATTTCTATTTTTATTTTTGAAAATGGTTTAATTTTATTAAATCAGAATTTGGAATTGGGCCATTGTCTAAATTCATTATCTGTTTTCTCAATTTGTATATGTAGATGCTTTCGTATGCATCTAAGTCTGTGGGGTTTTGTACCGATTTAAGTAGTTTTAGATTCGATTTATCAATTTTGTGGTTGTTCTCAATAACGTGCGCCTCTTTACACGATTTTTCGGTTCTCCCAAATTTCACATGAGCCAGATGTTCTTTGATTCGAATACCGATTTGGCGACGACTTTGACCAACATAAATTTTTGAACAGTTTGGACAATTGACTCCATATATGCCCGATTATTTTTCATTACTAATTTTATCCTTAGAGGTGCCCAGTAACTCTTTGATTTTATTTTTACTAACAAGCGCTGTTTTTAAGTTGTGGTCCCTGAATTCTCTAGTGATTTTATTTGTGCTTGGGCGGAAGTATGTTAGTTTGCACCGTTTATTTTGTTCAACGTTGCCAATTTCTGGTGCGGTGGAATTGTTTGCGGTGCGTTGTCATAAAAATCTCAAAAGTGAGATTTGAATGTTTCTCTAGACCCGATTCCAGCTAAAATGCGGACACAGCGTTTTTGAAATAAACTATGGCTATATTATCCGAATTACACCAAAATTCTAACCCAAATTTAAGATTCGAAGCAATTTAACCTTGATATGCCGTTTTCGAGAAATACTAAGAAAACTAAATGAAAAGTAAAATATCCGATCTATACAACTATGTATGTAAATATGCATCGTAGTTTACAGTTAATTAGTATGTTTTCAGTTGTTTTCAGTTTTAAGGGTCTAAAATGGGTGTTAGAACTTGGAGTATCTTAACTTAAACTGCTTAAGTCTAAACTTGACAAGTAAGAATAATGATCAATTGCAACTTTCGCAACAAACATTAACCTTGGACGCAAAATTTTCAACGCTTCATCATCGTTCAGGTGTTGCTCATGAACTTGTGTCATTGCAGTTATAAGTACCTTTCTAATCTTGAGATACTGATAACTTCGCATAGTCTCGTTGACGAGCTTGTAACACCAAATAATTTTTTATGGTGTTATTGAGAACGACCACAAAATTGACAAATCGAATATAAAACTACTAAAATCGGTAGAAAACCCAACAGAATTACATGCATACGAATGTTTCTACATACATAGATTAAGAAAACAGATAATGAATTTAGACAATGGCCCAATTCCAAATTCTGATTTAATAAAATTAAACCATTTTCAAAAATTTATTACCCGATTATCAAGGTTAGCTTGGATCAACACCCTCACCTTAGTGCCAATAACAACACCGCATGGTCACCGCCATGGATACCACCAAAAAATGGGTGGAGTTCTTCAGGCCCTTAATCCTTTAATTGGTCAGTTAAATCAAATAATACTTCAGGTCAGATCATATCTTCTGTCAGATCATATAAAAGACAAAACTTTTTTAATATCATTGTGAGACACGCACCAAATTAGCAACGAGCAGCATATCCCTGACTCCATATCCCAGAGATAGTTACGATTAGCGTATTCATACTGATGATGACTACCTTGTTCGAAATACGTATTTATAAAATACAAATAATTGTATTTGGGGCAAAATTTGAAATTTAATTTCAAAAACCCTAGAGTTCTCTTTGATTAGTTTAATAATCTTTATACTTACCATTACTCCTAAAATATGCCACAATTTATGAAACATCCTGTTTATAGAAAAGTCCTGTAACATGTGGGAGAATCATGAAATATCATCACAACAACAGGCAATATGTATCTAAGAAGGCATACTGCTGTTATATAAGGATGAAATTTCCTAGTTTTCTTCATACATACATACATATAGATCTTATTATATTCTTCTTTCACCTTCTTCAGAAATGCTCAAATAAAGCATTATATCTCTTCTACTACTTTTTACTCGTATTGGTATCTTTCATTTCTTCACCTGCTTGCAAATCTTGGGTATATAATTTTTGTAAATATCAAGAGAGAAAAAAAGATCATAAATAACGATATTTTTTAAATGAAAAAACACATAACCTTTCTTTTTTTTCAATCTTACCGACATTTTTCTATGTTAACTGATTAAATATACCTGCTTAAATTAAATCAATTTCTTCATGCTGTCTGGAGGAATGTTGGATACGACTAAAAGAATAAAAACGTGGAAAATAGTCGAATGCAAGAGATGAAGGTAGATAATATGATAAAACGTGAGTCATGGATTGTGGATGATTTTGAGCAGATAAGATATCTATTTAAAAAAAAAACTGAACATTGAATGTACTATCAGTTTTGAATTGATGTCTTTTTTTCGGAATATGGATGTTTGAAAAGACTGGGCATCGTCGGACGTGTTAGAAGTGTGAATTATCTTTTACTGATCAGAGTTCTGTATGTTTCCATCGATTCTAATGAAGTATCACAAGAAGTATTTTATGTGAGCAGCAATAGCATTTGTGAAGTTACGAACACAAACGTCTTTGCAAAAAACTGAATTATGAACTATTTTCGAACATCTTTTATTGCAAAACCGCAATGAATAATTTCGCAACAAGTTACCAATATTTGGCCAAAGATACAAAGTGAAAATGAACACAGAGAAAATGAACAAACTAGTTACCAATTTAGCATTCACAGACCTACTGCACATAAACTCACCGGAGTGCTTCGTGTACATAGGGCTTAAAGTTTGTAGCGGCCAGTTTGTAGTGTCCACAAACTGGCGGCCGATCGGCTTATATCAAAATGGGTTACTCAAACATCACGAACAATCCAAGAAAGTAGTCACTCTAACCCATGTTGTGACCATGTCACAAAGTTAAACTTTGTTTAGGCCAAAATTAAGAGCTTGTCACTGACACGAGCCCTTAATTAATGAGGCTGCTCTGATATATTCGGCTGTAAAAAATCGGAAAATTGTTGATTGCGAAAAACCGAAAGATCTTTATTTCGGATTGCTGATAAAAATTTTGCTTAATGGCCACATGTTTCCAACAGAATCGAGGCAGTCGGCTACTTTGACAGCGCGCAGCTGAATTTCTGAGATAGCTACAAGGAGATGACTGATATAAATATGATAAGCAATAGATATGATGTTATAAAGAACCTTATGTTCATATCCATAGAAAATGGTAGCTCAGCAAAGTTCACATTATTATAACTTTGTAATAATGCGCTTTAAAAACTACAGGTAGTGACACTTAACATAAACATCCCGGATGAAAATGATTTTGAGCAAGATATATTAAGTTTTTATTTATCCACAATTTTCGTTACTAAGAGGTTTAATTTGCTGAGAAACCCATAGTTCCTGCGTGGCAGATTTACCAAATTGCTTAAGTACTCAATATATCCTGAATTTCAGCAAAAATATTTAAAACAAAAGTTGTTTAGTTTTAAAACAGGACCATTTTTTGTCTTTAAATTTTTGCTCTACCTTTTATGGTTTCAAAGATGGGCAGCCGATTATTCCCAAAAATTGTCCAACTTTGCCCATTCACGAACTTGACCTTATTTTTTTGGTTTTGAACGCACATACAAAATTTCAGCTCGTTATCTCTTTCCGTTTTTGAGTAATCGTGTTCACATACAGACGGATAGACGGGCGGATATGTCGAAATGGCCGAAATTGGTCATTTTATGAACACCTATGCCAAGCATTTATATCTGCGACTAATATTTTCAAACGTTACAAAGTCGGGTCTAAACTTAATATACCATGGTATATTTACGTATACCAGTCCAAGTAGCCGAGCGGTCTAAGGCGTTATGTCTGCGCAGTATGCATACTTGGAAACTGGGAGGTTATAGGTTCGAATCCCGATATTGGCAGATTGTCAATTATTAAGAAAAAAAAGGGGCGCTTAATTGACTAAACTGTCGGCGTATGGACAATAACGAAGTTACCGGCTATGCTTGAGAAGGTTTTCTGCAGTTTCCTTCACGAACTCCAGATGAATATCGGCATAGTTCCTATCATAGTCGGCTGCAGCCGCATATCCTACCATTTTCTAGTCTATACACAAAAATTCCTTCTACTTCACTCACATCCTCACATCCTTAGGCATCACAATGGACTTTGTGGTTGAAGTGTAGCCCGTCCAGGGCAGCCTCTACAATCTATCTATCTATATTTACATATACCGGGTATTAAAGCCACAAAAATACTTACAGATTTTAAGGATAATAAATTTTTGAGTAATGTTACTAAGGAAACAAATAAAGCAAATTGGAAAAATCATTAATCGTGACCTACATATTCATCGTAAATTATCTCGAAATTTGAATATTCAAAGAAAAATATAACAAATTTTATGTCTCCGTGTTTGAAAAAAAGAATTCTTTTAAAGGCAGTTACACATTTATTGACGTTTACAAAATTTAATGAAGCGTTAAGACTATATCACTGAATAAAACAACATAATTCGCATTGTTCATGTAACACACATATGATATATTAGAATGGTACCCTTATATAACGGTATAACTAACTAACTATATACATACAAAATTTACCGATAAAAATTGATGATTTGATGAATTTGATGGTATTTTCTTCCCAATTAATCAAGAAGAAGAAGCATGCAATATATGATATAGATAGAACATAGAGAATCTGTCAAGTATGAATTTTTGTGTTGCACCCGTTCAGTTTGAAAATAAATGTTCGATATATTTTCAAGTGAACCAAAAAGGTTTTAGGTTTAATTGTCTAATGAAGATAGCTTTAGCGACATAATTACATAAATATATGACAATAGCATGACGTTTATTGACAGCTCTGTTTTTCGTAAACTATTCCTAATCTCCATTCCCAACTGGCAGTTTCACCTTTTTTAATATCGATAAGCCAGTCTTTATATCCCGAAATTTTAGAATTTTTGACCGTTTAGAACGCGAGATAATTACTATCAAAGTTATCATTCACTCTCACTCTCTCTCTCTCTCATTAGAAGCATGTAAAACTTCATCCCCGCCCAACTATAATCTGTTGTATTAGAAAAATACTCAAATAAAAAAAAACTAGGAGAGTAAAGATAAATATTCATTATATAAATTTTATGTAGTTTGTTTTCGAAATATAAAAGTTCAAAATTCTTTTTTTTCAAAATAACATTATATATGAACAGTGAATTTGTCTGTGTGTTGTATATGTGTGGTTATGCATTTGATCTATAATAAAACCAAACCTGTTTTTTGTCCTGGTTATATAACACTGTGCTGGAGCGTCCTTAATTGGAACTTACCTTGAAAAGATAATATGAATTACGGCACCCTGAAACAAAACACTGTTGAGAATATATCACATGCATAACACTGAAACAACAGAAGCAAGGCTGACACGATGTCGTTAAAATGGTTGAATGAACATTAAACAACCGTGTTAAAAGTTTTTTTGAAGACTGTGTTGTAGGAAATTTTTTTTTTATCATAATATTATTTGAGAAAACAACATTCTCCACCCGTTTTTTTTTTTGCAACACTCATCTGCCCCCATATTCTACTTATCCACCTAAAATATAACATCAATATATTGCTGTATTATATAATACATGCAGTAGTGTATGAATATGATGAAGAAAAGAAGAATGAGGATCATACCTACCTATATTTTTTAGTATATCATCAAGAGTATAACCAACCACATACGAGCCGGAATAAACGACGGTCCTTTTCCTGCTCGATTTGACTATCATTTCTGAGAAAAAAAAGTATACAACGAAAAATATACTAAATTCACTTCATAAATAATTCTTCTCAATTTATTCATTCATTCTTTATAAGAAAAAACCCACCCACAATATATTGATGTCAATGTTATATCATCTCTTGTTACAAAAAAACAAAATCTATACACATACACATGCACAAGTGCTACACTGTTAAAAATGTTTTATGTTGATATCATATTTTATGAAATCTTCTATGGAACCGCTCTGCTATCGTAATAATCTAATGGGAAAAGGAAACGACATGGGAAATAGATTTCGGCTCGGAATTTGCAGGATTGTAGTGCTTTCTAAGGTTCGTCAAATCTGAAAGTGAGAAACCGCACTAGTCTGCTAATTCAGAGAAAATTGCTTTTATATCACAAATTTCATCATTAGCTTCAACGAGTCAATTGCGCAATGGGAAGCGACCTTGACAACGAAACAGGAAGCCAGGGTTTGCTTCTACCTAGGGTAATAAATTTGTTCAACTTAAAATAATTTTATAAAGCAAATATTATTTATTTCTGATTATGAATATTATAAAGATTGTAAAGAATAATATTACAACTTTATTAATATCAAACCTTTTTTTTTGTAAATACAATTTTTTTTAAATATTAGATTACCAAATGATAATTAATAAGAACTCTATGTTTTTGAAATAAAATTTCAAATTCGCACCAATACCTAGATCAGGTTTTGTATTATAAATACATATTTTGACTACAAAGTAGCCATCATCAGTGTAAATTAGCTAGTCGTAATTTACTCTTTCACAATTAGTAATAGATGGAAAATCAAAATCAATAGATAAAAATAAAAATAAATAAAAAATTTAATAAACAAAATAATTTTAAATATAATAAATTTTATTGAAATTACTCTTGTTAAAATTGCATTCATTCAACTTTACTCTTGTTACCATCACTCTTATTAAAATTACTCTTATATTGTCTCAGGATATGTTATTCGTTGCTTATTTGGAGACAGTTTCACCGTGAATATTATTATTATCATTTTTATACCCAGTATATAATATACCAGGATATATTAAGTTTAGTTCCGACTTTGTAACGGCTGTCCGTCTGTGAACACGGTAACTCAAAAACAAAAATAGATAGCGAGCTGAAACAATGCATGTAAATTTATAGCTGAAATGTAAGGTCAAGTTCGTGAATGGGCAAAATCGGACAAAATGAGCAAAACTACATAGTTTTGAAACAAAACACAGTTTTGATAGAACAAAAATTTAAAGAAAAAATATTAAATTCAGTATTTACCGGGTATTTAAGCAATTAACTCAGTTAGTTGTTATTTTCGCTAGTTATTTTTGTCTATTGATTTCGACTTTCTATCTATTTTTAATTGTCAAAGAGTAAATTACGACTAGATAATTTATACTGATGATGCCTACTTTGTAGTCGAAATACGTATTTATAATACAAAAACTGATCTAGGTATTGGGGCGAATTTGAAATTTTATCACAAAATTTTTTTGTGAATTTTTGAAAATTCATTTCTATTGTTCATTGTTAAATAATTAAGAAAACTTAATTATTGATTTTAAAAAATCAATAATTTTATTGTACACCCCCGTTCAAAAAAATTGAACCAGTAAGTCACAATCTGATCGTATATATTACTAAATATATGTATAATATATATTCATACAGTAACGCTTAGAATGTTTTAACTGGTATAATTTTAATGAACGAGAGTGTGGTAAAAACCACAAAAGTAGATGTCATTTTTTTAAATTTTATAATTGATTTGTGCATTATTGATTCGGGTTTGGAAAAAAATTTTCGCATTTAAGTTGTTTCTATATTTCTAATGAGCAACTTTTAGCCAAAGCATTTTTTCGAAAACCGAATTAATAAGGCGTAAATCAACTATTAAATTTAAAAAATGGCATTAACTTGTGTGGTCCATAGTACATATAGCTCCAACATTTTAATAATTTTTTATAATTCTGCATTTATATGCAAGAACTAGTGAATAAAGTAAAAACAAAGCCAAAAAAGATTTGAAAAGTTAAACTTCTTTTGCAATGTATCTGTTTGAAATTTTTGTTACAATAACAGGGAAATGGCTCAATAGAGGAGTAATAAGGAACTAGACTTGACTGTGAAAAAGGAAAGAATTACATTTTACATTTGTATTGGAAGAACATACTTACGTGTAATTATTATTGCTCATATCATAAAAACATGTTGTTGTTTTAAAATAGTATAAATTGTGATAGTTTTCAACTTGTCTAACGTTTTAGTGATGTACAATGCCTAAACAATTTAAAAAAATGAACCGTTGTACTTATTTTTGTAATTTATACCAGATTTTTTGAAATGAAACGTTTTAAACGATGTGTCTGTTTTTTATGTGACGTTAAAGGGGAAATGATTTAACCACAGACAAATCTAAGATAAACTTTGAGTGAGAAATACCTATGTATAATAAGTTGAGTTTTTCTTTTAAACTAGCCTCACATGAAATTGTGATTCCGAACTATGGCCGGTGGTTCTGGTAGAGGCCACAACTTTTGAAAATGAACGGTTCAGTTTAGAGTTCTTCAATAGTTTTAATGATGGCTCAATGATGTTAGTCAGGTACAATGGGATGCAAAACTCCTGAAAATTAGAAATTCGTGAATATCTCGTTTTGTAGGATGATAAATAGTGCCAATACTAAAAGAAATATATACATATATAATTTAAAATAAAAAAGTAAATTTTACTATTTATGTTGAATTAAATAAGAAACAACAAATAATATGAAAAAATTTTAACTAACTTTTGGCAGTGAATGTACCTTAAATTTAATTCAACAAAACTATATATACTTTTTTTTTCTATACCACGTATATTTAAGTAACAAAGACAGATTTTCTAAATTTTCTATTTACAATTTTTTTTTGTCAACAACCGTTTAGTGAATGTTAGTAAAATTGGTTCTATAAAGTTCAAGGTATTTAATTTGAAAATTTGGAACTCTCCGTAGAATTGAAATGAATTTAATCTATTGTGTGAACAAATCTCTATAAGAATACACTTAAAATTGCAGTTTTTTTAAAATTGTAATAACGTTAAAACAGATGAGTAAATCTTTTTGAAATTTTCACAATAGCTTAAGCTGTAAAAACACAAATTTTTTATATTATATACATATGGTAGGTAGTGTATCTTAGTGTTTTCACTCATGTAAAATTTTTCTTCTTTCTAACACATAGAAGTTTTCGAGGGTAAAAATGATGGGACATAGCAATTACTCCCACTTCAAGAATTTTGTCTTACTTACCTAGTTCAAGCTCATCCAGGTTTGACTGTACCGATTTAAAAAACAAAAATAAAATTTGAACAGTGTAGTAACGTCCTTGTGCTATGGAGTCCCTATTATGGAACAGAAACAAAAGAAAATCTATATATATAATATTAAAACAAAAACAATGAAAAACTTTGATGTAAAAAAAGTTTTTTTTTTTTGTTTCGTGGTTCATTTGTTTAATAAATAAAAGACAGTTTGTTTATTATTATTACTTAATGTTTTTGTTTATTTATTTTTTTCTTGAAGACTTTAAAAATTTTTTTCTTCATTAATGATAATAAACTTGTTTTTAATAACGATAATTAATATTAAGCATTTATTAATTAGTTTTTTTTAATACATTGTATTTTTTTTGTGTATCTTGCGGATAATTGTTTTTAAAATATAATAATAATCTTCTGTACAGACAGTACATTAATATTTAATTTAATCTATCAATGAACTCTCTGTATTACTTTGAATTAAAAGGTAATCATGAAAACAATTAACTATATACGAGTATGATAGAAACACGAGTAAATGATTCAGGTAGTATTTTATATTAATTTTGCTTATTATTGGTATTTCCTCTTAAAATTAAATGTTTTTAAAATAATTTTAATTGTTTTTTTTTTTTTTTAATTAATAAGACATTGATTTTATGATTACCTCTCAAGAATAGTACTATTATTGCGTTTATGTACAAAACCATTTTGTATTTAAATCGAATGACTTATTTATAATACATTTGGATAAACTTTCATATAGGAATCAATTAGTTAATTTTTTTCTTTTTTTTTTAAGAAAAAATATACCTTCCACAATTCAATTAAATCTTTAATATTGTAACAATTAATGTATAAGAATGTGTGACTAGGAAAACAATTGGACTATTGTATTGCTGACTAGATTACCGAAAAGTTTACTGCTGGAAATTTATCGGCGCAATAATATATCGCTTAAAACAATTCATTTGCTGGAAATGATAAATTTATATTCAGTTTGTTTTCATTTTAAACTAATTATTCGGGAATGGTTTTTCCTGTTTCGATGGAAGTTTAACGAAATTAACAAGACCTTACAAGATGCCCAAATGATTGTTCAACTTGTTATTTTAACATGCGTTTATAAGATCGATTAGTATACACGGAACTAGATGGCTAAAAGTTTTTAAAGCAATTTGGTAATTTAAAATTCGAAAAAAACGCTAAGCAACAGAAATTTTAAATTTAATACTATTTTTGGGAAATAATATGAACCGATTTTTTATCCATTTTTTTTTTTCATCAAAATCAAGTTTAAAAATGTATTTTTAAGATCTATTAGTTAGTGGGTTGGATAGAGAGATAGATGGATTGTAACTGGACCTGAATGAGCTACACTTCGACCATAAGGCCCATTATGATGCCTAAGGATGCGAGGATATGAGTGGCGTGGAAGGAAATTTTGTGTGTAGACTAGGAGTTGGTAGAATATGCGGCTGCAGCCGATTCTGATAGGAACTATGTCAATATTCGTCTTGAGTTTGTGAAGGAAACTGCAGAAATTTTTCACATGCATAGCCAGTTACTTCATTCTTGTCCATTAACCGCCCCTTTTTTTTCTCTTAATAATTGACAAACTGCCGATGTCGGGATTCGAACCCATAACCTCCCAGTTCCAAGTAGATATAATGTCTCAGACATAACGCCTTAGACCGCTCGACCACTTGGACGGTTGGTGGGTCAATTGCATAAAGAAGAATTAGTCTGGGACCTTAATCGATCTTCATCGACCTCTTTTCGTAATGAAAGATACGTTACATACTACAGAGGCAAACAAATGGTAAATGGGTTAATAGTTCTAGATCTGCTGTTCTGAGCTATCCTTAAATTAAATATAATGAATCTCTGCATTTATTTATTATTACTCAAACAATTCAGTACGAATCAAGAATACTTAGCTTGAGAAAAAAGGAATAGTTAGCAATCTTTTGTTCCTTGCAAAAGATAAAGAAAAATATCGAGAATCGGATTGACCTGTATTATCAGGTTAGTTGGTATTATCTATTTAGACTTATCTTATTTCCTATTTAAAATATATTTGATTGCTGAATCTAGATACGCTCCTCTTTATGACCGTCTCTGTCAAGATGCCCTACCTGAGCTGTTTGTACCTATCAAAAAAGTACGCATTGTCTACCAGCTACGTATGTCTTACACCCGTACTATTAGATTCTATGTAAACGGCAACTCGTACCAAGTAGACCCGAATGTACAATGCACTATATGCAACACTTTGCAAAATGAAATTCTTTTTCATTTATTGATTGACTGTCCAATATATGATTTCATTCGTACATGCTATCTTCACAAGTATTTGGTGGGTCCGGGTAGCTTTTGTGAGGGAAACTTCGCTCAAATCCTTTTGAATGTTGCTAATGTGCACCAATTGAATGACTTATATAATTACGTGGAAAATATGCTGAGAATCAGATCATTTATAGTTAATGAATAATATTTATAACAACTTCTTACGCACTTAGTTTTTTTTATTTGTAATATTTTATTTTTGATATTTTTAAACAAAAAAATTTTGTATTTATGTATATATTTGTATATTTTAGTTTTTAAGTATTTTGTACTCAATTAAAGCCGTAAGGCTTTAAATACAGAATTATTAATAATAATAATAATTTAAAATATATTTCAAAATAAAGATAATTTTTAATCGACAATAATTGTATTAGAATACCGAAAAAAAAACCGAAAGAATCACGGTTGTCATGCTTTATGGTATCAATATTTCTACAGGTTGCAGTTTTAGTTTGATCGGAATTAAATTTGTACACTTTCTTTTGGTAATTCAATGGTGTAATAATGGGATTTAGAGTAAGGGGAAAACGTAAAACATTGAATATCTCTCTGAATTTTCAATTAAATGTTGATATTAAAGGGTTTCATTCTCTCTTAATATTGGTAAAATAGAAATCTCTCTGAATGTTAACAGGAAATTAATTTTATCTCAATTTATCCTGATTAATTTTTCTGTAACTATTTAAAAAAACAGTTACGATTTTAACGTTATAATCACTATATAATAAATACGCTGAGAATGGAGCTACTGTCTAGGTTTCGGAAATAAATGAGAGCAGTTATTAAAAAATTTAATTAAATTATTTTTAATTATTGTTTGATTACATAGAATCTTTAATGAGAGATATATTTCATTAAGAAAAGAGATCGGTGAAGGTCGATTTATATAGGAATCTTGTGTTTGCATCAATTTTATAAAAGCGATGTACAAAGAAATACTATATTTATAAATTAATTTCCAATGGAAACCGCCTGGCGTTTTTACAATTAACTATGTAGAAATGTTTAGTTTTTTTGTGTGTAACTAATAAAAATGTTTTTTTTTTATAAGAAAAAATTTATTGAATATAATTAATTATATTTGATCTGTGGAAGCTTCCGTGATGAAGGCTGATGACTTTAAATATTTTCATTTATTAGTGCATAAAAATACATTTAAATGTTTGACTTATTAACAAATAGTCCAAAAAAACAATTTTTTCACGATCGTTTAAGTAGTTTGTTTCTCCTGAAAACATAAATTCATTGTAACAATATACAGTGTTTTCATTTGAAAAGTTTCCACAAATTTTGTTTAAGTATTTTTTGAATATACATTTTAGAAAAAAAAAGTTCAACAAAAGATGTTTATTTTAAAGGGACTTTCGTGTGTAACTTATCTTTTAAACGGTGAAAGATAGGGAAACACAAAAAGAGTCTTCTTATAAAGGGAATAAACAGCTTTTGTTTGGAATAAACAGCTCCATTTTAAACAGCTTTTGTTTGAAAATTTTTTCATTTGCCCAACACATTTGGTGTAAATACAAAATTTACGCAGTATTTACTTCAGAACTAGGGGATGTATAAAAAAAGTTTCAAAGAAAAGTTTTTATGAGATAAACAAGTTTCGTATTAGAGCTTTTCCTATCATGCGCCGTTTAAAAGACATATTTTACAACGTGGCACGAATGCGTGGAACAAAAATATACTTATTGCATTATACTTCCCCGTTTAAACTGTAATTTTTTTGTTTGAAACATTTTTTTCTAAAATGCATATTTAAAAAAAATATTTAGCTGTATAATATGAACGTATAATGAATGTATAATATAATTAATTAGAAATACGAAAACTCTTAATAGACTAGTTAACAATTGCCTTTTTTTCGAATTCCACTTCGCCTTTATCAGGAAATTATGACCAAGATGTCATTCGATTCGTAATTGCATTTAGAAAGTTTTTGAAAAAGTTCCCCGTTGGAAAATTAAAAAAAAATTTTGATTAACAAAAATGTGCAAAAATTCAAAACATAAATAAAGTAATGATTCATTATTTTCATTCGTAATTTATTAAAAACTTGAATTAAAGCTTCGTTTAAAAGCTCGATTTGTTCATTGGTTAATGGAAAATAAAAAAAACTTGAAGTGGTCTTGTTGTATCTTTAATATTTTAAAAGATATTAAAATTTTAAAGTCGCAATACTTTTGTTTTGCGACAAAAATATAAAAATACTTATGTTTTGTCGCAAAGTTTATGTTTTGAATTTTTCCGTATCTTTGTTAATAAAATATAGAAAATCAAAATTTTTTAAATTTTCCAACGGGGATATTTTTTAAATTCTTCATAGATAAGCTCCCAGATGTAAAAAAAACTCCTTTTATTTTAAAAATTATCAGGGTATAAAAATGTTTTAATTAACAAAAGCATAGTTAATGGAAAAATTGAGGTAAAAATGTTTGCCGACGGATTATTGTTTGTTTAAGTATCCACTAATACCTGAATTTTGTCTTTCCTAAATATTCATATTTAATGGGTTAAAAAAATTTTTTTTTTGTTCAAGTGTCTGAATCAAGCTGAGCCGAATTACTCCTTTTCAATACCTATTTTCATCTCTCAATTAAAATAATAAATATTAGTGGTACAGTTCTGTGAGTTGAGACTTTTTTGTTTTAGGAAATTTTTCCGATTTCTGATATCTACAATAGTTTTTGAGATATTTGCAAAAAACGAAACCTAAATTGTTTATAACATTTGCAATTTTTTTACGCGGCACTTCAACTTTTTCAAAACATTCTAGATGCAATTATGAATCGAATGATACCTTGGTTTTAATTTTCCGAGAAGGCGAAGTGAAATTCGCAAAAAAGGCACATCTTAACTATTCAATAAAAATTGCATAAATCAATTATAAAATTTTTTGCAGATTAGTAACAAGCAGTTGCAAAAACGCAAGTATATTGATAATCTAGAAAACAAACCTTACAATACGTTTACACTCACTGAATAATATTTGGTTGGGCCACAAATATAACGTTAAAAAAGAAATTATTACATACCCGTATGAATAAATTACTTTTGCTAGAATACATATAGTGACCCTTTTTTTTTTAGTTTAATAAAAATAAATATAGTTTTTTTTTTTTTTATATTATGTGTTTGTTAAATATGACCCGTATTAACTGAACTATTAACATTGTAATTATCCCACTTGTAGATGGTGAGGATTATTATTAATGTTATTGAAAAAATATTTTTGAAAATAATTTTAAAATATTTTAAGAAAGTAATTTTTATTTGGCGATGGTAATATATAGAGCATATGGTGGAGCTAAATCTGGTATGGTATTTAATTAAGCTTTAATAGAATAAATAGATCAAGAAGCACAACGATAGTTAGGTTTGTCTGATAGAACATTCGTTATATCAGATGAATTCAAAAATGTATGGGAATTAGCACGGAACGGTGCCTTGTCTGCCCATGGTCAGATTTGGAGTTATTGTTCTCACTGAAATTATCTAAGCTTGGTCCAAAAGTATGGCCCATTGGGTTCCCCCATTCTAATTCAGTCTAACGAGATTCGCTCTTCCATATTTTAGCAATAGCCAGGAGCTTGCGTATCAGGTTTTCATGTAGGTTCATGTATTTGGGGTGAGATGTATATCTTGTATCTCCTGTAATCGAGAGATTCGCAGTAAAAGATGATGTGCCAGGTTGAGTGCCGATATTGTGTGCTTTTGAAGCACACAATAAGAAGGAATATTTTAGTTCCTAATACTACTTAAATACAATATACGCCTAAAAAGTTCTAAAAAAAGGTAATTTGGAAGTTTTAAACCTTACTTCTTTTTGCAAATCTTTATTTAACATGATTAGTTTTCTATCAGTCAAAAATGTAGCGCTCATTTTTCAAAATTTTTAACTTGATTTATGCGTTCCGGTTCTAGGGAAAATGTTTCCAGTAAAAGTTGCTAGTATATTTATTATGAACGACTTCTCTCAAAAGATTTTTTTCGAAAACCAAATTAATATGGCACAAATAAATTATAATAGTTTTTAAAATGAGCACTTCTTTTACGTACGATTGTATTTTTGTCCGGTTCTATTTTTATACAAAAATTTTTATTCACTTCGTCTGATCCAATCAAGATTAGATTTTGCGAAAGAATACACTTCTGATAACAATGCAAGAATACGATACCATGAATATAAACACAATCGAATTCTAAAATATTCTGGGAAATACCAATTTCTTCTGTCAGTAAGATTGAAAATAGAGTATAATAAATTGATTTTATAGTGGCTAAAATATTTTTATTTTGAAAACACTAAATTGCAAGCAAGCAAATTTGATACGTTGTTTTTAAATTTATATTTTTAATGCATATCTCAAACTATAATACTTGAACATTAATGTTTAAATTTAGCTATTCCTACAGCAAATTTTGTGCTTTTTTCAATATTTTTTCAATGTGTCTCATCTTTTCTTACATTTTTTTATAATCTTACCAGGGAAAACATTATGGTAGCAAGTAAACAGTAGAACTCTTTACATTTCCCTTGTTATGACTATAAAAGATCGGTAAAATTGACTTTTTTTGAATTTATCGGTTGAAATTCATTATTAAAGCTTTGTTTGCTTTTAGCTAAAGAGCATTAAAATCTGACTGATCGAAAAACATGTAAGTAGTGTTTTTCTGTTTAGTCGGCACTCGACACTGAGAAGATTTATTTCCCGGTAATCGATTGGTCACATTTATTTGCTTAGAAATATGAATTATGAAATATGAAAACAATATGATTATACTCAGGATCAAAGGCTCTTATTAATCCCTTCCCATGAAAATAGCTTCCATGAAGAAACTCGGAAAAAAACAATTAAGGATATGTACTGGCTTTCTGCCAATACATTGAGCCACTGCAAACTCTTATACATAAAATCAGTCTCACAGAGGATGATCACTGCAGATTATGTCATAAAGAGGGGCGGAAATTAACATTCGTTAATTATTGCGTTATCGTGTTATTGCGAAAAGCGCTCACTCAAAATACACTATTACTTGGGATTGACTGATCTCTAATCAGAAGACATCAACAAATATCCTGGAACACTTTTGAAGGAAAGGAGGAATAGATCATATTGATCGCTGTACAAAAGTTCTTTAAAACAGTTACTTCTAATTCCAATATAATATAATCTAACCTGGATATATTGCTGTTAAATGTCCATTCTACGGTGTTCGAATTTCTTTTATTACAAAAGTTGGACACTGAGTGTAAATCACGCAATAAACTTATAGCAATCGACAAGGTCATAAATTTGAGTAAATAAATTCTTGAATTCCTTTGAAATATTACAGACGTTTGAGATCGCTATACTAAAGCTCTTTAAAGCAGTTACTTCTAATTCGAATATAATATAAACTAACCTGGATATATGGCTGTTAATTGTCCATTGTACGGTGTTTGATTTTCTTTTATTACAAAAATTGGACACTGAGTGTAAATCACGCATAAGCTTAGGGCAATCGACAAAGTCATACATTTGAATACATAAATTTTTGAATTCCTTTGAAATATTGCAGACTTTAGGGATCGCTGTACAAAATCTCTTTAAAGCAGTTACTTCTAATTCGAATATAATCTAATCTAACGTGGATATATTGCTGTAAATTGTTCATTACGGTGTTTGCTTTTCTTTAATTACAAAAGTTGGACAGTGAGAGTCAATCACGCAATAAACTTAAGGCAATTGACAAGGTCATACATTTGAGTACATACATTTTTGAATTCCTCTGAAATATTACAGACGTTCTCGAGATAGCAGGCCTTCCTCGTATGGATTCTTGACATATAACAAATTAGTTTACATTCGATAATAAATATATGTATAATATATATACCGTGTGTGTTGGACAGCTTTTCCTATAGAGAATCAATGTTAAATATTATTTATTACTGGCAGGCTGTGTGATACTGTATGAAGTCAGTCAGTACACATGTAATGTCAGTACACTTTTGTATATGCATCACAAAATTCCCACTCTTAAATGACACTACATAAACAACCATACGCATACAGTATACCTATATGCGTATTCAGATGTTTGTATATATGAGATGACTCTCTTTACATGTATACTGACTGACTTCATACAGTACCACACGGCCTGCCAGTAATAAATAATATTTAACATTGAGTCTCTACAGGAAAACCTGTCCAACACACACGGTATAATATAATAAATTTCAATTCCTACAATATAAATAGGTATGTTTTCTTTATAAAGCGTATAATTTACAAAAGGAACTAAATATGTTGGTCTTCACATTGTTTAACTGCATATTTAAGCTTAAAAGTAAAACTCTGCATTAATTTAAAAAAGAAAACAATTGTTACGATGGATTTGAAATTAGGTTGAAATAATAAAAGATTATATGCTTTAGTAAGTGCTGTTAGATAATCACATACTCATCCATGCTATAGCTATTGCATATATATGTTGTGAAGATGGATATTGGAGTATTCTCCCAATCATATGGTCTAAGATCCGGCATTAGTGAAAACTTTCCCTCATCTGTTAATTGAATGAAATAATTTTTAAAAAGCAGATAACAATATTATAAATGTAGGAGTACAATGTCTGCCACCGTAGTCCTGCTGGCTATATCATATTAATTAATTAATTAATTAATATGATATAGTGCCTTTGTTTGTTGCTCGAACAAATATATTTGTCTCTCTCTCTGCGTAGAACACATTTTTTGAAAATTTTATTACTGTGATATTATAAAATATATTTTATATAATAAATATAAAATTAAATTATTTGCAGCCTATATAAAAAAGTTTTTAAGTAATAAAATTTTAAAAAAATGTGTTCTACGCAGAGAGAGAGACAAACAAAGACACTATATCATATTAATTAATTAATTAATATGATATACGCAGCAGGACTACGGTGGCAGACATTGCACTCCTACATTTATAATATTGTTATCTGCCTTTTAAAAATTATTTCATTCAATTAACAGATGAGGGATGGTTTTTCTAATGCCGGATCTTAGACCAATATTTATTATGTTATTTACGTTGGTTCAAATTGGACTTTTTGAAACAAAAATTATTCTAAGTTGACGTCTCCACGAACAGTGACTGCTTCTTACAGACTGAATGGAGAGAAGTCGTCCTATATCAAATCTATTTCTTCTCGTAAATTAAATTTAGCAATCTGAACGAATATTAGAAATATAAAACGTTATGTTTGGAAGTTTAAACAAAGTTTGACAGAGATATAGATTATGTCATGTAGTAGTAACACAAAGCAAGGATTTTATTGTGTGTATGATACGAGTTTGTGGATGTGCACAGCCAAGTCGTTGTAGCGGATAGTGGAACAATAAATTTATAAATTCATATGAAATACACTAAAACTATAAATGTTATTTCAAATGCAAGATTTGATCAGTTGTGTCAAAAATCGATTTGAAACACGTGTTGGTACCAATATTGGAAGCTTCATTGTTTTATCTCTCCCTACGACATGTCTACTTAACAAATTGAAGCTAAAAAAAAGTTGTCGTGTTTTACGTTAATAAACGTTAATTACGTTAATAAACAGAGCTGGGATTTATCATGCTGGTGGATCATGTCAACTTCTTCCACCATGGATAGTAAGTCAATCATAAAAAAGAAACAAATCAATTTGCAATAACAAATATTGTGGATTTCTCAAATTCTATCATCAACATAGATTCGAGTAAAATCCGTTAAAACAATGCATGTGAATAATCAAATATTTTCAAAGACATAAAATATGTTTTATATCAAGAATGGTATATTTTTTCTTACCTACCATAATAGTATAATTAATTTTATCGTTGTGATGTCTTAAAAACATAAAACTGGTTGAATAAAAAATAAATTATATATCTAATTAATCAGTACATTTAAATTTGTAACAAACGATTGATTTAAATAATTAGAATACCTAATTTTAATTGAATTAAAGTAGAAGTAACGCCGGTTTTGTGCGACGTATTCATTGCATTGAATATTTAAATATTTGAATGCCAATCACTTGATACTCCAATAAAATAATGAATCAACCATAGTATGAAACAATCCTTTGTTTTGTCATTCTAAAGACTTCTGATATATTCTCGCTTGGTACGATCCCGTATACAGGATAATGCTATATTTACATATTATATTTACAGAATTACATATGATATTTACATAGAATTATCATATGTACGGGGGGACTCACCTCCCACTGCCTACGACTTATATGTTTTATAAAAACCTCTAATGACATATATTATGCAAATTTCGTGACTGTGGTCCTCGACTATCTAGACTTACAAGCAAGAGATTACGTGAAACTATTTTGCCAGTCTTTAGAATATCTCAGACCCAAGTTTGAAGAAAAACTCAGTTTGCTTTCGAGCATTTAAAGATATATCAATTATTTCATCAAATTTGATTGGAGTATCCTTATCAATCCTTATCAATATCCGTTTTCAAAGGAGGTATTTATCACGAGGGAAATTTATTAATAACGATTTCTTAGTTGAAGCACGAATATATTGTTCGATATATTCTTTTAGGAATAAGATAGCAGCTTCTGGTGCATTTAGATTAATCATATTATAAATAACGAAACATTAAATACCTTGTTGCTGCTGTCATGTTTCGAAATTTACCAATAATTACATTTAATTGTAAAAAAATTAGCCAAATATAGGATGTGATCAATAGTTCCACATATGGGCGTAATTTATGAATACACAAGAAAATATAAAAGTGGCGATTGAATTATTGTTTAGAATTTTTATTTTTGTTAAGTACCTACAGGTGAAGATAGTGCCAAAATTCCAGCTCTTATTTACCTAAAAAATTCTACAAAACATAATAATTTTTGTGAAAATTATCGACTGTTTTTTGGGCATACGTACATATAGATGTGTAAAAACATGACATTATACATCAAGGTACAATTTATGTACATTCGTACATTAAGTCATAAACAAGTTTGATTCTAGAATATAAGTAATTTCTGTAAATGGTCAACCTTCTTTAGAAATCATTTAAAGAAAAAACTGCTTCTGTAAAACTGCTGTTCTGTTCTAAAGTGACCGTTAAAGTTTAAGTGATGTTAATGAAAACGAATTTTAAAAATATATTCCTAACATTAGATTAGTTCATTCGTAATCTCACCTTTCATGAAAATGCGACGAAATTCAAATATGGCTTAAGCTAAGTGTCTTTTAATTAAAGAAAAAAAAAACAGTTTTTGTTTACCAATTGTGAAGCGGGACATTCGCAACTAAAGTTAATATTTTCAACATGCACGGTACACGTTAACAGGAAATAAAAACGTTTCTATGCATTTCTTTAAAAAGAAATCCTAACATAGTATAAAATAAAGTCCCCCAGCCGCGTCTGTCTGTCTGTTCGTGATTTACTCAAAAACTACTGGACCGATTTTCATGCTGTTTCCACCAATGGATAGAGTGGTTCTTGAAAAAGGTTTTAGTGTATAATTTGTCAAGTTTTTGTATACATTGGCTAAAATATATATGATATTTAGGTAAAATATATATGATATTTGTTGGAGGTATCGGAAAACATATTATAAGAAGAAGAAAGATCGATAGATGGCAGTAAGCAACCAATGTGTTAAATTATTATGCATAGATGGCAGTATACACAACATGAGTACTTCAAAAATTTTGCCAATAGGTGGCAGTGCATACAACAAATGTATTTCAAGTTCTTGACGGAAGAAAATATTATGTTACTTGGTTATAAAGGCGTTACAAAATTTTTGCGGGCGAAGCCGCGACGGGTAATGCTAGTGTATTATAAAGTTTATAATAATATCGAATTATTTTAAAAACAAAAACTAATACGGTAAATTTAAAAACAAAATATATCAAGATGATAATTTGCCACTGCGACACCAAAAATAACTTATAATCATGGTCAACACAAATGTTGCATAAAACAAAATATTGTACTAAGGGTCACAGGGGTTGTGTTCGTTTTTCATAATTGTCATTTTGTGCCTTACTCATTCGGTTTTTGGGAAAATGATTATTGTAAAAGTTGATCATTATAAATATACAAACAACTTTTATTCGAAGCATTTTCTGAAAAATTAAATGAATACGGCACAAAATGACTACGCACTTTTTGAAAAAATACACTTTTGTGGCTCATTAGCCATTATATATTAAATGTTATAACACTAGACATGTTCAATTGACATAGCTGTAATTAGTAATTTTATTTTTGTACTTATAATTTTTCCTATGACTGTCACGAGTGAGCTACCAAAAAGTTGGTAAATTTTCAGATATAATATTGAAAAATGCCACACTCAAAAAATAAATAAAAATGAAATACAAAATGCAACAATGACTATAATTCAAATATTAAATTTGTTAAAGGTACATAAATATGTATTTCCTGTTCTGAATTATAAAATCAATCGGAAGTTACAATGACAATACGAAATTTAAACTTATGTTAATAATTACAACAACTACACACAATAGAAAAATATATATTATTATATAAACAATTCGAATATTTAAATATCATTATTATTTTAATTTTATTACTTTTATATTATTAAATATATTAAGTTTTTGGATAAGAACTATAATGTTTTATGTGATTATAGTAGTGTTGATGACTATGTGATTCAGTAATTGATTCTTTATGTACCACAGTCATTTGTTATATTCATAATTCATTCAATGACTTCGAAAAAGTTTTCATCTTTAGACCTAATTTTGATCTAATAAACATATTAAAAGAAAATACTGGTCAATTTTGTAGTTTGTCTCTTTATTCACACACAAAATTTGTTTGTGTGTAATTATCATAGAAGACAAAATGTCAAGGATAACATGTTGTGACCTAATTCTATGTTTCAGCGCGGTACACCACCTATCAAGATCTAAAGTTAATTTTTGTAGCGTTTGTTAGCTCGAGTTGCTGGCAAGTCATATCAACCAAATAGCTTGGTAAACGGCCCAAATAGCGTTTACAACGCACTTGGCCTTGGACGATCTATTTTTCCATATTATCGTTCGATAGATGGAGGCAAAGAAACTTTAGACTGGAGACTAAATGATGCATTAAACTTGCAATGGTTTTTTTAATATTCAGTTTAATTTCCACACGGGACAGCTATGTCTCATTTATAATTAAGTTCGATTCTACATATAATACGTGATATTTTAATCCTCTAAATGACAGGAGTTTGTATCAAATACAATTAAAATTAATCGTATTAAAACGTTGTTTTCCGATTTTTTACATTTTCAAGACGCATCATGAGGAATTACTCTCATGGGTATAATAATTTTAATTTATTCAAAATTATTACAGCGAACGGAATAAAAATCAATGTATTATTATTTGTGTTAAGTAAAGCGTCACAATACAATACTTACGTCAATTTCTATCAAGGCAACGAAGACATAGTATGAAAGAACTAGCGAATACTATATAGACAAACATGTCATTGAAAAATATATGAAAAAATCACCTCATCTGTTAGGCATCGAACCCTGGACCTTTGGATTTCTTGCCCAGTGTGTTACCATTACAACAAGGATGATATAGATTAATGAGTCAATTTTTTCACATCATTAACCGTATTATTTTGAAGTCCAGATACAATAGTTCGTCGCAAGATACGATAGTTCTTTTATACTATGTCTTCGTAGCCTTAATGGAAATTGCCATTAGTATAGTATTGTGACGCTTAAGTAAACACAAATACTAATATGTGGAATAATTAGTTCATGTTGACTTCAAAGTACTACTGCCAATGATATGAGAAATTTGAATCTTTCATCTCTATCATCCGTAGTGTAATGGTAGCACGCTGGGCCTGAATTCCATAGGTCCAGGGTTCCATATCTGGTGGATGAGTCAATTTTTTCATATCAATATTAATTAATTAAATAAAAATCTTTTTACAATATTACTTAAATAGAAATGATTTAAAATGGAACCCATAACATCTGTTTTAGTGATTTTTGAAAATTGGTTAACAAAATTTGACTTTTTTCAAATTTAATTTTATTTGTATAACCTTGGTGTTAGTTGCATCAAAATGGAATCCAGCACACTATCCAGTATCAAATGTAGTACGTCTTTATACCCTTGAAATGTATAAAAATCGAAGGACAACAATGGAGTTTTCTTAGGTACTTATCACGACATATTTTGGACAACTAGATTGGAATGTTGTAGTTGAGTCCAACTCAAATTTTATTGGCTATTTCAAAACTCGAAAACTCAGAGGAATCAATTCCATCCTCAAAATATTACTGGATCGAATGAATTAAAGAATATAACGTAAAAAACATTAGCACAAAACGAATGGTTCATGTCGGTAAAGTAAATTCCCGTTCATAAAAATTGAATCAGAAAGTCACATTCTAGGCATACAGTATTTCAGCTGGTTCAATTACGAACGGGAATGTACATCAATTCCTGAATTAAAGTTGTTTCGGTCACCATTTTTATAGCCTTTTGATTATTAAATAAATAATACTGTAAAATAAAAATGGAGTAATTATTTATTATTCATAGTTTTTTCATACTTTTTTTATTTATATAGCATCATAAATAACTCAAAAAAATATTATTTGTTTACCTACTATTTTTTATTCTATTTGCTAAATTATTTAGAATCATTGTTTGTAAAATATCATTCACTCTTGGAAATGTTTTTAATTAATACCGTTTCATAAAAAATAATTGAATTACACGTTTTTTACAATAAATTAAAAAATAGTACAGCATATTCGTAGTTTTATGCGTTTCACACAAAATTTTGTAAAATAATACGGTTAAAACAATATATTCGCAATTAAAAGCAAAATTGTGTTCGAATCAAAAGCCATTCTGTATGGAATCTGTGTAAAAATACAATTTTGAAATAATTTAAGTAACGCAGATGATTACCAACTGTTACATAGCCGATCGTTACTATGAAAACATGACGGTTTAATCTGAAATTCATTTCACTCCCCATATAAAATGATACTCTGGCTACAAATGTTTTCACATCAATAATAATAATTTTTAATTCAAATTAATTAATTCCGTAGTTAAATTATAATTCTACCACAAATGGTAGATCAAAGGATAGTTTTGACCACCTCTTCCATCATTGCCTTCTTTTGAATTTTCCATTAATACCTTTTTCGATGGTATGTCATACAAAAAATAGAAATTTTTGTCCAGTAGCCAAATTATGTTTTTTACTAGTATATATGCTGAGATCAGTAGTAACACAATCATATTTCTAATTTTCAAGACCTAAGCTAAAGTTTTGTGTGGCCTGAAACTCACCAAAATATTTGATATTTAAAAAAAAAGTCATGTTTTTGTTTTAGGGCTTTGATAACCAACAAAAACCTCTAAAACCAGTAAATTATCAAAGGTTATTATCATCAAAGAGACCAAAAGATTGAACAACATTGCATACATATTTTTCAGGCCCTATAAATTAATTCAATGTAGATGTCATTCATCGAGTGTTTCCGGCACTGGAGTTATTGGGTTTCCATGTTATTGGGTTCACAGAAAAGGAATAAAAATAACAAATTTTCAACTTTTCGGTCTCTTTGCCCAAAAAAATTCAAAAATTTCGTGATTTGTGGCTTTTGTTCTCAACGGTATATAAGTGGAAAAAATCAAAAGGCGACCTTTTTCAATCAGAAGGTTGAATATCAGAAAACATTCATAGCCTCCATAAAGTTTTAACAAATCAAATTTTATGTGAAACACATGAATAAAAAAATTATTAAATAATGTCCTTTATTTGTTAATTGTTATTTAATATACTCGACTCCTTACGCTGGCAAAATATTATGGAAAAACTTTAAGACATTTTAACATTGAAAACAAAAATTAATGCAATACAATCAATCAATACTCATTATATGCAAACGGTCTGTGATTCGATTCCCGGCATATATTTTTTAACATCATTATTATTATAATTACATAAAATTTCTGTCTTCAAAATATTGACTTTGTATGAGTGTCGTTTATATTCTAACAAAATTACAAGGGAAATTAATTTGCTGAATTGCTTCGAGATGGTCATCGTTAAACTGGCGCGTATAAACATTTGACAAGTTAACAATTTTTTATAATAGGATAAAACCTTTAATATTAACTAGCATAATTTATAATTGTCAACTGATAGGACGTTCTCTTTTTATTTCCTCTCCTCTTTGATGTAATCCGTGAACAATACCAGACTTTGGTCCCAAAAAAATAGTTTTTTTTTTTTTAATATTACAACTAAGCTTTTATCACGGAAACAAGTAATATAAATACTGAACAAATTTTATAAATTTTTTTAGGGTTGAATTAGAAGCAGCCTAGCCAGCTCATTTATACCACGAGTGTTAAAATTTGTTGTTTACACTGTATTTAAAAGTTAGTTCGTATTAGTGTATATACATTGACACAATTTTATTTTTGTGCTAAAAGTGTTAAAAATTTATGTTATGTGTAAAAAATATTCTTTAAAATCATCTTCTTTGAAATCTGATAACTAATGAGAGCTCAACGACTTAATTTTCCTATTTAAATTACAAAAATAAAAATTAAGCCGTCGCGTCGACGCCTGGAAGGTGTAAAACATCGAAACTATTTCTTATAGAAACTATTTATGAAAGGATGATGATTTATTAAAGGAAATAAATATGGCATAATCAAAAACAAAATATTCAGATTTTTTTTAAAGAAAAAAATTATTCATTATTTAAAAAATACGCATTAATTTAATACCAAAAAATTAAATAATTTCTTAAAAATTGAGACGGATCAATTCTTACAATCAGTTATTTAAACTATTATTATTATTATTATTAACTATTTTGTATAGAAAATATGCATTGCCACCTACGAATGAGTTTTTGAATATGTACCGCCATTTATTTTAGCATCTTTTTTAAAACTGATTTGTTATCTGTAATATCACCTATGAACAACTTGTTGACGGGTGGTGAGAAAACGCTGCCAGGCTGTTGCCAGGTAACAAACGCTTTAACCATCCGCAATAAATGTTTCACACCAAAAGTAGCACCATCTTAATAAAACAGCGAGTGTCGTCTCTCCATATTCATGAAATCCGACGGTTATAACACAATAAATTTTTGCTATTTTCCATACAGTTGAAATAATTTGCTTGGATGAAATAAAATTGCTAACTCTGTGTATACGTAAATCTTCCAAAACATGTGACAGCTTGTAAGGAGTCAAGAGTATATTGTCTAATCTATTAAATACTATTTACAAAAATATTAAAATTTATGTATATATATAATTATTATTTTATACAATATCTATTATTTTTATTCAAATATACTTCATATTTAATGTTTTTAAACCACTATTTACAATTTGAGTATAATTATCATATTTTTAAGTATAAAAAAACAATTCAAACATTTATTCACTATATAAGTATCACAATCAAAGTCATCATAATAGTTTTAATCAGAGTACCGATTTAAAAAACACTCTTATCAAATTTGTGTTAATATCTACAAGCAAAATGTTATGTTGTGAAAATCGTAAATAGACCACAATAAAATAAATTATAAATAATAGTTTAAAAAATCTGAAAAAACACGCTTTTATAGAAAGTCCAACGAAAAAATAGAAAATAAAATTTAATAAATTTGGATTAAGAAAAGTGTAAATAAGAAACAAGTGTCAATAGTTATTCCATTAATATACATTTGTTTCTTATTTACACTTTTCTTAATCCAAATTTATTAAATTTTATTTTCTATTTTTTAGTTGGATTTTCTATAAAAGCGTGTTTTCTTAGTTTTTTTAAACTATTATTTATTTTCCATTTTTTAGTTGAAGTTCGCGCACTAGCTCTATCTCTCTTACTCTCATGCAAAGAATGCGGAAAGAAATTGATGAATCCTGGCGAATCTAATCAGGATAATCGGATAATTTAATCGAATTATTGCTTTGTCATCGGTCTTTGACAGGTGTGCAAAATTTGAATTAAATCTGATCGTTCAAAGTAGGAGAAAATCGAGCCCAAAAGGGTCGGTTACATACATACATACATACAGGTGAAACTACTAAAAAGCGTATAAAAAAAGGATAACAGAACATACAAAATTATAACAAAACAATAGTGAAAATATAATGAATATTCTAGTCGACGATCATCTCCAACATAAAAGAAAATTCGAAAAAATACAAAGGACTTAAAGTCAGGAAATCTGCAATAAAACAAAGAATCAGTGAACCAATGAAAAATAATACCGTTACGCAGGAGCTGCGCGAATTTAACGGTCAGAATTTTAGTCTGATCAAAATGAAATGTCCTATCTTAATATTTTGGAATTTGCAAGTTCAATTTTTTAAATAAATGGCATAGGTTTAGGGGAATTGGGACATAGAGAAAGAAGAAAAGATAAAATATAAAATATCTCTCCTATTATTAAAAAAATTGAAAAATGTATAAGGAGTAAAGTTAGAAAATAATTTTTGCTACAATTCATTACCTAATCATTTTTTCTCGAACTCTAATATGTACAGAGATATTTAGGAATTTAACTTTCAATTTTAATTCGTAAATATTTTTGTCAATCTTAGTGTAACAAAAAAAATGATAGAGAACCAAAATTATAGTAAAATTAATTATCTTTAACTTTACTTCTTAGACATTTTTCGATTTTCCCAATATTAAGACAGATATACCAAATTTTGTGTTGATGAACATAAAGCAGTGATGTTGCGCGCAGTATGATTGGTCATGCAATGTAATTAGTTGACAAACACGAATGGATATCTCCTATCTTAACAATGCCGATGGCTGCCGACCGGTCACATAACAATGCCGATCATTACAAAAATGTGACATTGTACAATCTGAATTTTCATTTAACTCCCCATACATAATATTGTCTCGCTATAAATGTTATCACATCAATTATAATATCAGTAATCCAATATTTCATATACACACAGCTTAACTACAACTTAAAAAATGATAATTTATTCTATTTTGTCCAATTCCTGATATGATCTTTACCAAAGTAATTATTTTTATAAAAATTCTTTTAAAACTAAATAGAAAAACTTGCCGTATTATATTTAAGTGAAAATATATATAGGGGTTTGTATTAACTTATGGTAAAATGAATAATTTATGTGAAATGTTTTACTTAATACTTTTGAAGAGGTTTTTAGTAAGGTACTTGTGTTTGATTTTGATATTTCTATACCTACATACTATATTATATTCCGATAATCTTTTGAATTTTTATTCTATTAATAATAACACTACCGATTATTCTCTTTATCGAAATAGAATTTGATAGATTGTTTTTTTCTCCATGCTTGATTATTTAATGTAATCACTAAGAAAAATTAAAAAAATTCGTTACGCAGGAGCTGTGTCAACTTAGCGAATTTGCTTAGAATACATAAATCACTCTCTAGCGGTCATAATTTCAGTGTGATCAAAATGAAATATAATATCTGATTTGACTTTAGTATTTGCAAAAATTAAATTTATTAATAGCAAAAAAAAAACGGTATAACGATTATAGTTTACAGTTATTATGGAAACGACAATCAAAATTTTTTACAATAAAATATATTTTATGTATTCGTGTCAAACAAACACAAAATATTAAATATCTCTATTAATATTTGAATAATCGAAAAATTTATAAAGAGTAAAGTTGTAGAAAATCAAGTTTGCTACAATTCTAACTTTCTAATTTTAACTTTCAATCTTTAATTGTCAATATTTCTGTAAATATTAGTGCAGTAAATATTAACAGAAAAATGATATGAAACAAAATTACAGTAAAACTTGGAACCTACAACTTAACTCTTGATAAATTTTTCGATTTTTCAAATATTAAGAGAGATAGTCAAATTTTGTATTTTACCCTCACTCTAAACCCCCTTTCCCCTCGTCCGATTTTACCCATTACCCATTTTTACGAACTTAACCTTAAGAATACCAAAAGCAACTCAAATACCTTATTTCATTCCAATCGGAATAAAACTGTGACCACTACAGAGTCCACAGACGTTTAAAAGAAGTACATATATATATATATATATATATATATATATATATACATTTGTACAAATTCTTCCTTTGGAGGAAATTCGCTAAAAAGAACATATGTTGATATATTTATATATATATATATATATATATATATATATATATATATATATACATATTCAAATTTTAGCGATAGTGATTTTTAACATCTCATAGGTAGGATCGATGGACATTTGAAGAAATTTTTACGAAATTCCAACATTGGTGCAAAAACAATATCTGAATTTCCTTTGGAGGAAATTCACTTAAAAAAAAGGGCTAAAACAATACTAAAGAAATTGTTGAAACAAATATAGCTAAGGTTTAATTTACTTTTTCAATTAATTAACAAAAATGTTTAGTTTCCAAACAATATAAATTTAAAAATATTGACAAATTATAAATGACGGGCATTTTAAAACTATATAGACTCGAAAAAATGGTGACCAAGGACATTAATCCTGGTGTAAATTACATTTCTAGTGTAAAGAAGTAACAATATTTTGTGACACTTAAAGTTTACGTCAAAATAATCCAGAAAGGCAATAATACCCCAGTAGTATGTGATCACGCAACAGAAATTGTTTGTTTTGGCTTGAATGAGAGGTCTATTATAGATTTAGAGGATCCTAAGGATTCCGTGGTACAGCGATCTGACGATAGATTCTCATAGATATTAGAATTCTTACTCGTCAAAATAAGAAAATAAGGAAAAATTTTTTTCGATATCTCGTCTAGTCTTCATGATATCGAATATCAAAAAACAAAAATTTTATGGTTTTCATGGCACCGCGGATATTTTTTGCCATACTAATATGCAAATGCGATTTTTTATATTTTGATGTTAACTGTTTCAAGCGACTACTACAATATTTCACTTCATAGGTCCTGTACTCGATATATATTTCAATATATTTCAGATATTGTAAAAATTTTCATTTTTATAGTTTTGACATTCGATATCTCGAAAACTAAGCTAGATATATTTTATTCCTAATTTTGTCTAATTTTGAATTCTAGAATAATCCGTCATCAGATCGTGGCGCCCAAAAATTCGTAAAATTGCCCAGATTTCATATAACTATTAATTTTTTAATCTGGACGATTAAAAGTTGGCTTATATACATATTAAGAAGTATTTGCTTGAAAGCTTGCTTCCATTATTATTATATTAACACAAATTGGTTAAGGAGTTTCAAATCATCAACAATCTTCAGAAACATACAAATTATAAAGCACACATCGTAAATATTACAAGATGAATTCATCACACAATTTATATTTATGTTAATAATTTAAATATAGCCTACCTACCAATTTATTATTTGTTTATGAATTTACAAAACTGTTCAAAGCTGTTCAATTATAAATAAGTGATTCTCGTTTTAACTACATGTATATATATTTAATACTGTGTTGTCTTGTATTCTTCTAATAACTTGATGAATAAAACTCCTCTCTGAAACAATAGAAAAGACAAAATATTAATAACAAAATTTGTTCAATACATTAAACTTAAATAAATGGAAATAAGTTTCAATTAAAGAAACATTTTTAAAAACAAGCTTTTTATAGTAAAACTAATTTTCTACAACTTTACTTCTTATGTGTTTTTAGATTTTTTCAATTAATAAGAGAGATATCGAAAATTTTCCGTTTCCCCCTCCCTCTTAACCCTCCTTACCCCTTGTGGATTCTTGTCATGCTTACCATAAAAATTCATTGCCATCGGAATTGAACCAACATGCAAAACTGCGTAGGATAAGAGGAAGTAGTTCTAATTCAGCTTGCAAGATTTGACCTGAACATACATACATACATACATACATTGCAATGTTAAATAAAAGCTTGGAAAATGAAAAATGCGTCGTTCAGACGGTTCTATTGTGTCCCTAATACGAAAAATTACCACTCATTTTCAAAAATTTGACAGAAAAACGTCTATTTGCTCGTAACACTGGTCGTCGATCGAACATTTTTGTGTTACAATATACAGTTAGATTTCAATCGCTAATTAATGAAAGACTATGATTCGGATATAATTATGAAGAAGAATTTCAGAACACTACTAGGATGCAATCTCATATAGCTGCTCGTAAATACAGAAAACTCGAAGTTAAAGAAAATGCATCTCAGAGAAAAGCTCGCGTCAAAAGGAATTCAACGAGTCTTAAAAGTTCAGTGCCTAACGAATGCGAAGGCTACGGCGTTGTATTTATATAAAAAGCACCATATACGCATTTTTATTTAAAGCACTTCAAATGTTTTAAAATTAAACTTTTAAGATGTTTACATTATATTAAACACCATTTTAGCGTTTAGTTGGTGACAATAAGCATTTAAACGCCTACACTGCTTTAAAATAAAACATTTGGATTTGCAGCATATACATATATGTACATACACTACCGTTCAATAAAATTGAACCAACCTGAAATATTAATTTTCTTACATTTCATAAAACTCCTCTCTGTATATTATTTATTTATAAACAAAGATAAGTAGTATATTTTTTAATATGAAAAAAGAAATGGATTTTTTAATATATTTATGTAAACAAGTCAGTGGTAAAGTTAGATGTTAAGTATATATCTTCCTTTCACGTATAAAAATTAAATAAAATGTTGTATCTGTCAAAAACATTTACTACAAGAATAATGGAAATTTTGAGAGACTAATTCGGTTCAAGTCGGTGCAATTTTATTGAACGGAAGTGTATGTACATATATGTATATGGCTACACTTTTAATTCGATTGGAATGCAATTTTATATTTGAGGTGCTTTGGGTATTTGAAAGGTCAAGCTCTAATGGGTAAAATCGGATCGGAGAAAGGGGGCTGTAGAGGAACGTGGAAACACAAAATTTGGTATCAACACATACCATTTTTACGATGCTCTTTTTTAACATCGATGAAAAATGGAAGAAATTTTTATGAAATTCTACCATCGGTATAAAAACAATAGATGCATTTCCTTAGGAGGAAATTCGCTAATATACTGGTAGAAACAATTCAAACAAAACTTTGAATTTGTAATTACTCCCCAAATGGTTTATATATTTTATTCATATTTGTACAAATTTATTATTTTCATTAATATTACTGAATAGCTCTGTTGACAACACATTCACACTTGAAAATAAAATTATTAAATCACATGAATTAATAATAGAATTTAAAGCGGGAAATGACGTACACATAAATTGTTTTGTAGGATTTTATTTAAACTTTGTGAATATACATAACTTTTTTTGTAAGCTAAACTACTAATAATTAAAATATGCAGTTCTGTTTTACAGGAAAACAGTATAATTTTGTTATAAAATATAACTGTGAACAAAAAACTGTTTCATTTGTATTGTTTGCAGGACTACCATTAGTTCCAAAACTATTTGGCCCCTGCATCGCACGTACTACCAATCACCGTTAACTAGGGCCACATAAAGACCGTTTGGTTTACTTTCACACATTTTAAGATTGGCTAATGTATAAGGCCCGACACACACGTTCCGGTATACCGGAAGGTTTACCTGTACAGGTGACCTCAGGTAAACCGGAGGCTGTGTGCCAGCCGCTGCAGGCCAAACTGCACAGGCGTAGCGACCTGCGCAGGCGACCGGAGAATAATCGAAATTCAGTACTTACTACCTGCGCAGGCATGTAGACCTGTACTTGTATGTGAGTCACTCCGGCATGCCTGCAGTTTTTATGTTAGTTGTGTCTAGTTCTTTAAGTAGAGAGCGTCAGTCACCCATCTCTTGACTGACCAGTTTCGGAACACAGTTCCTTCTTCAGAAATAAAAAATGAAAATGCCATTTTCGTTTTTCATTTCTGAAGAAGGAGCTGTGTTCCGAAACTAGTCAAAAAATTAATAATTGAAAAAAAGTATAATAAAAAAATATGTTTTTAGAGAATTTCATAAAGAGGAAATTGGCTGTTAGAGAAAAAGTCTGAAATGATGCTCTTCATAAGAATTGATAGAAATATTTCATTAAAATCCATTTTTTTATTGTTTATCTTTTTTTTTTGTTAGAAAGTTTTTCTTTCAACAGAATTTTATATTTGTAAAAAATTTATCCTACTCGAATGTTTAAACACTGAAAATACTAGTTGCTGTATAGAATATGTTCGTCATTCTTCTATTATAAAGTCTACTATACATTTATTCTTTCATATTTCCTGTTTATTTAAGAATTATTTAGACCAGTCAGTTTTTCTTTGAGAAAGATCTGTAGCCATGCATTCGGCCATTCAGTTTAGTGAAACTTGAAGTGAATTAAATGAAGTAATGATTAGTCACTAAAGTGATTGCTAAAGTGTAAGATCCAGAAACTTACAAATTGATTTAACAACCTCGTATCTATCAAATTGGTCATAGCAACTTGAATCAATTTTAAGAAATGGTAGGCCCGATGAGTTCGTGCCGAGTTCCTGCATCTCGAAAAAAAATGTATTTATATTATAAGTTTAAAATATGCGTCACTCATAGTTATTATTATTTTATTATTTATATCATTATTTTTTTTCTTGAGAATTTAATGAAATTTTAATACGAAAGTGCTTTTATTTCATTAAAGTTCATTATTTCATTAAAGGATCTATTGTGAAGCGAAATATTCATAAACTAAAGGTTGACATTTTTTACATGGATGGTAGATGTAAATGAATCGAAACATGGATGCCCACTTTTCTTGCTTCTTATGCATACAGCATGCAAACAAGTAATCAACGAATGGATAGACTTTAAACACCGTGATTACTATAAAGATATAGCGCAACAAAAACTCAGGAAAATACTGTTTCGGGATGCATTCAAGAGGCTGGCTCTCGATGCACTCACCCTGAACCGGATACATCTTTGAATGGTTACTGGATTCATTACCAGTCATTATCACCCACGAAAGCACCTACACACGGGTTCCACAGAGGATCCATTATGTACAGACTGTGCGGTGAGGAGAATGAAACAACCAGCCACATCATATTTGACTGCCAATCTCTCGATTACAGCAGGTAAAATATATTTGGCGCATCTCACCCCGAATATATGAACCTTCAGGAAAACTTGCTCTTGGCTTTTTCCAAGATATGAGAGAAGCGAACCTCGTCAAACTGAAGTAGACTAAAATAGAAGTCAGACTGGCGTACTTCAGGACTGAAGTATGCGAAATTCATCTTTGGTGTAGCGGTAAGCACGCTGGACTAGATATACAGAGGCCCGAGGTTAGATTCCTGGTTGACGAGTAAATTTTTTCATATCAGTATTTAATTCAAAATTCAAAACATTTGTTTATGAAGTATACACTAGTCTTCTAGAATTTGTCTTACGTAACCGAAATGGAATTTGACAAACATTGTATTGTTGACGCTTAAGTATACACAAATAATAAATATAAGTTACTAATCATTAAAAATCAGATTTAAATCGGATTTAAATCAGATTTTGAATTTAAAAATTCACTTAAATCATGAGACATCAAGCAACCAAATATTTAGTTAAATTTGATCATCGGTTGATCACTAATCTCGCATGGTATTTTATTGAAGATTCTGATAATCAAATTTCGGCCGTTTTTATGTAAAATAGTGTATGTACTTTGGCATATTACCAATTTTTATTGTTCCGTGTGATGTAGTCATGTAAGCATTCATTCGACTTGAACAATGCAAAATTTTCTTTGACAAAACATGCGCATGCAAGTATATGCATGTCAACAACAAGCATTATGTTTAAAGCCCTAAAGTGAGGTTTGGATGTTCTCTAGGCCCGATTCCAGTTATGATGCGAACACAGCGTTTTTGACATTTCAAAACTATATCAATTGGCACAGATGTAACAATATGATGTGACATAATTTTGTAATTTTGACGTTGACTGTCACAAAACAAAATATTAATGGTGATTTTAGTATAATGAAATCGATATGCTAAATGAGTACGATATGCTAAATGCAATAAAATATTTGTATTTTCACTGTTTAAGAATACAAGTTGTATGTGAACCTTGATTTTAACTTCTTTTTTCTTACATTCTTTTATGTGTTGTTCCTATTTATACATAGATTTTCATTTGAAGCATATAATATTTGTCAGTAATAATATCGTTTGTTGACAATGCTTATTACGTTACTATAGTGATGACTGGAAAGCAAGTATAAAGTATATACAGGTATATAGTATATACTCTATAATATGGGTATAATAAAATATTGTTGAAGTTTTTCTGTTTTACATATTATTATGTAATATGTTATATATACCGAGAGTTTGTAAAAGTTTAAAATGCAACACTTTTTAACTTTAGTGATATTAATTAGCAACCTACTATGTATAAAGCTCGTATTTCATATATAACTGACATCGCCAAAAAGCTGAGCGAAATTTAATAGACTCTCTAATAATTTGTCAATCGCATTAAGGTTAAACGGACAGTACCCTCCAGAAAATCATAATAGTTAGATAGCATCTAACATCACTAGTAATCGGATTTATGGAATTATTTAATTATTAAAAATAATAAATAATCGTCTTTTGACTCTACTCAAGTATGGCGGAGGGAAATTTTCGTGAATTTTTTATCTTTTGAATTGAAGATATTTACACAACACTTCGTCAGACTATTTTCTTTTTAATTTTAACGTAACTCGTACATTACGTTAATTAATCCATCTGGATTTATTAATCCATAAAGCATTTTTTTAAATTGTCTTCAATGTGATCGCACTTTCAATTCGTTTTAAAATAAACAATGTGTTAAATATTAGATTATCAAATGATAATGAGATCTCTAGGTTTTTGAAATAAAATTTCTATTTTTAGGTGAAACTGCCACCAAATTAGCAACGAGTAACATATCCTGAGACAATATAAGAGTAATTTTAATAAGACTAAGGTTAACAAAAGTAAACTTGAATGAAAGAAATTTTAACAAGAGTAATTTCAATAAAATTTATTATACTTTAATTTTAATTTATTTTGGTTAATTTTTATTTCAAGTTATTTTTGTCTATTGATCTCGACTTTCTATATATTTCTAATTGTCAAAGAGTAAATTACGATTAGCTAATTTATACTGATGATACTACTTTCTTGTCGAAATACGTATTTATAATACAAAAAACTGATCTAGGTAAAGGGGCGAATTTGAAATTTTTTAGACAATGTGTTCACACGCAATCGAAACATCATTCTCTGAATCATCTACGGCGATCTAATATTCACGTTATGCTGAACTCGGATATTAGCCAGTAATTTCGTTAATCCTAAAACTTGCTTTCTGAAATCTGTTTTTTCGTTATTCCGTGATACGTCTTTGTCTGTTGGCAAGACATACCTCTTTACTCTTTGACAAGAATATTTTTCAGTTTTACCATGTTAACTAGAGTGTCTCGACACGCTTCATTTAACCTGACTAGTGTTTGTATTGACTTGATGCATTTGAGCAGCATCGGGAATATACCCTGGCTAAATGAAATAGAGGAATAAGTATAATATTTGAAGAATTATTTTTCCGTAACTTCAATATTTGTTGAAGTCTTTCTATAATAATATTATAGGTAAATATACTTAGAGCTATAGAAAAAAAAGGAAGTTATTATGTACGTATTATGCATTGAGAATGTTTTTTAGGAACAAGTTAAATATGTTTTATTGTTCAATTAAATTGTCGTATTTTATTGTATTTTATTCAACTCATTTATTATGAATTCAAAAACACCGTTAACGTATAAATAGTTAATAAATAGTTAACGTATAATATAACGTATAAATGTATCATGTAAATTACAGATTAATATGATGTCATCGTAAGAATTATTTGTGTATACTAGGTGTGACGTTTAACGTGTCAATTATAAGATACAGTATTTACACGTTAACAGTTTTGTAACGTTTTTATTTTAACAAATAGCTGAGTACGGATCAAGGCAGGCACGGAAAATATTCAAGGTATGATAAAAGTTATTTTATCATACCTTATTTTATAATACTTAGAATGAGCTGGATCTTTATTATGAGCTTCTTGCCTAGTGTAGATGAAAAAATTTATAACTTTAATTCAAGAAGTTCACTAAGCACCTAAATAAAATTATTTAATGTAAAATGTTTACTAGTGTTTAAATTAATTTGATATCCTTTGAAGTTGTAAAAATTTCATCAAAATCAGTTCAGTAGTTTAGAGTCTAAATGTGACACTGAGATGTGCAAACAAACACACATTTACTTTTGTAATTTTCGTGAGCGAACAAACTAACATTTGACTGGTTTATTAATTTACTAGTGTTCGCCCCACGGCTTTGCCCACGTGGAACTATACACTGTACAAAATCTTGATCAGGGCGTCAGATATTTTGTAAACATCTCCTTGGTAGGAATGCACTATATCGAGCATGAGCGAGTTCAGACTCGCACATGGCGGTTTTCCGGGTGGCTGTGCCCACAACCTTTTTTGAGGGCTGGATCCGCACCTGGCGTATAGTACTATGCCTCAGACATATGTGAAAAATTTGTTTTTGAAGGAAATTTATAGAAAAAATTTTTTGTTAAAAATATAGGTAATTGGAGTATGTAATCATATTCCGTTATATGTGTTTTTGTTATGTTTGCTGGTTTATACTGCATCAGCAAATTAATTACAATATACAAATGAAAATTACTGTACTAATATAATTAATATACAAATGACGTCATTTACAATGTATATATAGAATCATTTTAAGGAAGATCGATAGTTATGAATTAAATTTCACCAAGGTCGTCTTATTCGCACTGTTTTTTTATACAAAAATGGGGCAAATAGTTTACATATTTCTCTGCTTGAATTTACAAAAATGACCTTACTTGTAAATAAATCTACCTTAAGAAACTGAGTTAGATTTTTTACATACACACCAAAAAAAAAAAAAATACAGACGAATTGAGAACCATCCTCCTTTTTGAAGTCGGGTTAATAAAACAATTCAAGTGAAAAATAGACTAACTCAAGTTTGACAACACCATCAATTCTAATTAAACACAAAGTAATAAATTTCGCAACCTTAACTCTTGTTCTGATTCTATCACAAATTAACTATTCTTAATTAATATTTGATAATTATTTTCGTAAAACATTGTTGACATATTATATAGGGTGGTGGGTAAGTAACGTTATGATTTAAAACACTTTCACTAATAAATAAATCATAACGTTACTTATGCACCACCTATAGGTACGATGTATGTTTTGTGTTGTTCTGGTTATTAACTGTAATTAATGTTTATATAGACATTTCATCACAGCCAAAGAGAACGAACATATAGTTTCCATGGTATAGACTCGATTTAGTCACAAAAGACGAATGATTAAAGTTACAGTGTGGAGAATGTTTGACTTGCCGAAGACAGAGCACATTCCTTCGGTAATCTGCTACCACCAACTTTAACTGAAATCGCATTCCAATCTTCCTTATACCTGAAGCTATGCGAATTGGTAGAAAAGTTGTTGGGCAAATTACTGTTTTATGAGTCTCAATCAATTTTTTACATGAGTTTTTTTTTTTAAATTGGAAAATAAATGTTTTCTTCAGTCTTCAGAAAAGATCTAGTCGTCACGTGATATCTAACCAGTGTCTAGGAAGCGACAATAAAATACCAAATAACAGAAGTAATCTATTTGATAAATAGTATCTGTTAAGGTGTACGTAAACAAATACTATTGTTACCCAATTTTGTTACCTTGCCTGTATAATATTTATTAGCGGGAACACAGTTTAGGGTTTATTCTTAGAGTAAGGATGTTCAGCATGCCCATTTTTAGGGTTACATAGTTATACGAGGAAACCTAACAGTTTGAAACCTCATGTCTGTCTGTTCATTTGCATCTGCATGACAGCCGTTTTACTCGCAGACTAGTATTGACCAAGCCAACGTTTGCTACCAAGCTAACGTCTCATGCTACTAGTCTAGTAACCAGATATTTTTGAAATATGTTACTAACAAACTTGCCAAGAAAAAAATGAAATAGCAATACAAATGAAAATCTTGCAATGGCTTGGCATTTACGTAGACATCAATACTTTTTCGAAGAATATGTTTCTTATACATAGGTATATATTTAAAAAGTTTTTCATAAATGTGATCAAATGTTCAAGTTTAATCATCACTAACATCATAAAATGATTATCGAATTCTTGCTTATTTTTATTACTTTAGCATCATAAAACCTAATCTAGCTCCTAATTAGCAAACTCCTGTTACATTTTGTACATATATAAGAAAATGTAGAAATTAAATCACAAAGAATATAATAACATAGTAAGCTAAGCAGCAAATGTAGAAAGATATAGAATCAATATAAAAGTAGAGAGTGTTTTAGCAACAAACTTAACATAATATAATATATATTATATAATATTTGAGGGAGTAGAATATAGATGTCTCCAAAATTCTTTATTAATCATCACAATTCACAGAAGCATAATTTATAATAAAAGGAATTATATTCGTCTGAATAATTTTATTAAAGAGTAAATCCGCTTTTAATTAAATAGTTTTAAGTATATATACGTACATTATACATAGTACATATTATATACATATTTATATATATATATACATACATTTATACAATCATAGACATACCAAAGACTTTCTTTATTATTCATTTATGTATGGTACCATCGTATTTATTTTAGATACGATGGGTGGATCATATTCACTTCAACAACATCAATAATAAGTATACTAGTAATACACTTTTGTGTATGTTAAAACAATAGATATATTAAAATATGTTGAATGTTGTAGTTTATTCAGTTTAAATGTCATACATTGAAAGTCCGATTATATGTACTAACAACCATCTAACAATAATAGCACATAACCTTTATATACATAATATATTCCAAATAAAATGAAATATTCCTTTTATGAAAATTAAAAGCTCCAACTGGATTTTAACATGGACATCTTTCAAAATAAATATAAATGATTCTATACGAATGTGAGACGTGAATGGTACAAACTAACTCAGAAATACGCAAAGTTCAAACATTTGTGAACCAGTGTATTCATAATAATTTTAGTACTAGGTTTAATAGTCAAATGTGAAAGCGACCAATTGCATAAATTGGTTGTGCCTTCGTTCTACTCTTCGAAGATCCTCTATTGTGCAACAAATTGAAAGGCCCAGAAAAGCTAAGCAAAGGAGTGCTAATGAAGAGGCATGCGGTACCAAAAGAGTTATCGGTAAGTGAAGGCTTACGTTGAGAATTGTGTGGACTGGTGAAGAATCAATGTAGCCATATACTCCATTTGGGAGATCAGGAGTTTTATGAGAGGGAAAGCCTTTACCACCTAGCCACCATGTTTCTTCTACATAAAAACCATATCTATACACTCTATAAATACATTAAATTTCAAGAAAAATTACTGGCAATTTTTAGATCAGCAGATAATATGTAAAAAATTGTTTTTCGTGAAGTATATTCCCTGAACAATTGATTGTAGGTTCAATGGATGCGAAAAGTGCACGGTTCATTTCAGTTTTCGTTTCTGCCAATCGTTAGTATGCATAAATGCTTTGTGTATACTGAAACATTAAACTCATACAAATCTAACGTGTCATGCGGGATTTACGAATATGAGAATTAAATTTACGCTTTATGATGCTGATATACATCAGGTCAACATCCATTGGCAAATTTTTATAATAAAATAAAGAAACAAATCACTTCTTAGAATATTCCACAATACTGCATCTTATCATGATCATTACTATCACAAAATTTCCAAAAAATACTTCTATCATAGAATGTCAACTTTTGTCGGATGTCCAACATTCGTCAACAATTTTATGTTTTAGGCAAACGTTGTTTATTATGCATTTAAGTTTATGCAATGATACAGCCCCCATATACGACACTGATACTAAAACTACTCGAAAAATTATTTTAGGCTGTCATATGAAGATAATTAACTGAAATATGAAGAAATTTTCACTATTCGATTTCGAATTAAAATGCTTTTATAGTGAAAAAAGAAGACACAGAATATCAGGCGCCTGCATTATGTCCAACAAAATACGAAAATGTATGAGAGTCCCAGCTTTGGCCAATATTATTGCATTTTAATTTTAGTTAAGTTTGAAAACAGTAATCAGAAGTTTTAGCTAGGATGGAGGGCTAAAACTTTTATTTTTAGGGTTACTTTCACTTATAAGAACTAATAAATGAGCAGTTTATGGCCACACAACCATAAACCAGTATGGTATGTTGAGGTCCATGTCGTATATTGTTCGTGAAAACGTCCTGCACATGATCCGTAGACGTTTTGACTGTCGCTGGCCACTGTACACGCGATGGCTTCTACACTGCTTCGTAAGATCGTTGAATTCATTTTGAAAGCATTATTAGTCTCGATGTAAGATAGATAAGTTGTAGAGGCTGTCCTGGATGGGCTACACTTCGACCATAAGGTCCATTGTGATGCCTAAAGATGTGATGATGTGAGTGGAGTGGAAGAAATCTTGTGTATAGACTAGGAATTGGTAGGATAAGCGGCTGCAGCTGACTATGATAGGAACTAGGCCGATATTCATCTGGAGTTCATGAAGGAAACTGCAGAAAGCCTTCTCAAGCATAGCCCGTTTCTTCGTCCTTTTCCATACGCCGACAGTTTAGTCAATTAACCGCCGCTTTTTTTTCCTAATAATTGACAAACTGCCGATGCCGGGATTCGAACCCATAACCTCCCAGTTTCTAAGTACGCATACTGCGCAAACATACGGCTTAGAACGCTCGGCCACTTGGACTGGTTAGTCTCGATGTTACTAGCGATTCACATCCGACGGTATTATGTAACACAGGAAAATTTGATCGACCAACAGTGTAATGAGCGAATAGACGATTTCACGTCAAAAAAACCCGTCTCCGCCAATAAAGGATAATATAGAAAACTATGTCTTTTTTAGAATAACAATTATTTATACGTAACAATGAGAAAATAAAATATTGAGAAATCAAATGTCTCTTGTTTTTTGGCGATGTATTTTGTCAAATATCTAGAGATAACTAATAGACATTAACATAGACAAAGGTTTGACATACCAGTTGACATTTACAATTGTATTTCATTTCTGATGAATACTATGGCATTGACTAGTTTTTCATCTTATATTTCTGCCTCACTCGAAAATGATTGTTTTTTGTCAATTCAAAAGCTATCTATCTACAAGATCTAACGAACTAAAATGGTATATTAATTATTAAACTGATTTTGTTAACTTCTTTGATTATAAAGCATAAACTTGTTATATTCTTATAATTAGTAATTTCCTTAATTTAATAAATTATAATTAAAGGAAATTATATTGCTATGTAAATTAGTCTGCATGTCAATTAACAAAATAGTTCATAATTATTAAAACATATATATTTGCTGTTTAAATCTTCAATGAAAATAGTTTAATATTAATTTATAACGAGAAATTTTGACAGTTATTAACATATTCATCTAACTATAAATGTTATCACATTTAGAATAGTAGATAATAGTTTACGAACGCAAAAAATTATCGTTAGTATTAATACTATATTTATACGAGCGTATGGTAGTAAGTAGTAAGTCAGATTTTCCTAGTTCGTTTGATGTATGATTTATAAAATATTCCAAATTGTAAATTTCTGTATATAGGGGCTGCCGAGATATTCAGCATCATTCCATGTTTTCTTCGGTTTGTTCTGTTAATATATACATTTATACATCTTGACATATCAATAAAATCTGTTATTTATTTCGAAATAAAGGCTTTTTTTAAGCTCATATGTTTATTTGCACGTTAACAAAACCCAAACATGCGTTTTATTAATTTAGTTTACTGTCTGTCAGTTCACCCGGACTAATGTTCGAAGCTACTGGACCGATTTGTCGGGACTTTCATTGGCAGGATTTCTCAGAAAGTTATTTAAGTTCCTTTTTATCCCGGAGATATTTAGGGTTGCTAAGAGAAGGGATAAAATATCTGTCTTTGAAACCGTAAGAGATAGAAGAAAAATTCAAAGACAAAAAATTTCCTTTCCTTAACAATAAATAACTTGCAAAGTCGTTCATTACTCCTTACACACCCAACCTTGCCAAGGATTGTGGAGATATCAAACTTAAAATCCGTTAGAGGTAGAAGAAAAATTCTTAGACAAAAAATTTTCCTTTCTTAAAACTAAACAACAAGATGCTCAGTGTCCCACGCACCATCCCGCTAGGGGGTGCGAAAATATATAACTTTAAAACCGAGAGATAAAAAAAAATTCTTGACAAAAACACTTCCTTCTTTAAAAATAAACAACTTGCTTATTTGCTCATTGGACCAGCCAACCCCCACCACCCGAGGAGGGAAGAAACATATAACTTTAAAACCGTAAGCGGTACATAAAAAATTCAAAGACACCATAATCCTTACTTAAAAATAGATAGCTTACAATTACGATCATTGTACATCTTATCACGCTAGATTTTGGCATAAATACAGACGCGGTGCATAAGAAAAATAATATATACAAAATGTTTTAAAAATGGGAGTATTTCCTAAAAACCGACAAATTGTCAAATATGTGATATTCTTGTATAGATAATATCACATAAAGGTCATACAATTCGTATAATCATTAAAATCATAAACTATTACTAAGTTTTAAGTTACCCTCAGCGTTAGTGAAGCGGATGGTGAACCGCTAGTATTGTATAAAATGGGCTCTAACCGCTATATTTTCAGAAAAATCGAAACATTATTTCTAGACCTTCGTAAAATGAAGGAAGAATAAAGACTATTCCAGTCGTTCAAAGCTTTTACCGACCTTACTTTAAACTAGGAAATAATTGTCAGATTTTTTGATTGTATAAATTATATACTTTTTTCATGAAATAACTTTCTCTAAAATAAAATCTAAAGCAATTGAATTCCCTTTCTTTGATATAAAATTAATTAAAATATTATTATGAAATAATGAAACAAATTAATAAATAAATCAGATAATTCTCAAGTACCCATAAATTTGATCAAGAACTAACTTAACACAAATTACCATTTAGAACTGATTTAAATGTTACTACTTTACAAACATATTTTATCGTTTTCTAACGATATCTTAAAAGCAATGTTACAATTTCTTTATTTCGTTCTTGTTACCAATTTAAATAATACTTCCTAAGGTTTTTTTTTTACTTTTTTAAATTAATTTATACATTATTTCGTGATAAAAAAACATTCATTTTATTTTAAAAATTTTAAAGAAAAAAAAAATCAAAATACTCTCTTGTAATTGGTAGGCAATGTTTTATTCAAATTAATTCAAATACACAACACATAATTTTAAAAAAAATGTGTAAGTTGTATGGATAAAAATGATGATATCTTTTGTTTGAAATCGTAAAAAATATATAAATATTTAGTAAACATTAACTAAATTTATGTTTTCTCAACATGAAGTTTTTTTTTTGTAGAAAAAAATTATGTTATTTGTCTTTTTTGTAATATTTTTTAATATAACTAGAAAATAACTTACTTGATATTGCACCTTTACAAGTAGTGCTTCAACAAAATATATTATGTCTACGTCCAACATGTAAAATGTTCACTTAATCAATTACATACAGAATAAAGTACAATTTATACGTAAAAATAAGCTTAAATAAAAAAAAAACGTCGCTTATATATATTGTCTGCACCATTCTTTACACAAACAATCTTCACTCAATGAAACTTAAATATTGTATCTGATTTTTTTTTAAAGTTATGGGGTTGAATTCGATTTACGCTCAGTCAAGGTCGAATTACCCAATAGGGAATAGTGGCTGGTGCCTAAAGGGGGCCTTTTGAGACTCCAGAGAGGTTTAAGATTATTGCATATGCTAAATTACCATAGTTTTTTTATTGACAACCTACTACCGTTCCACTCATATTGACTTTTTTGTTGTTGTATAAAGTAAAATTTCAAGTTCGCCCCAATACCTAGGTCAGTTTTTGTATTATAAATAGGTATTTCGACTACAAAGTAGTCATCATCAGTATAAATTACCAAGTCGTAATTTACTCTTTTACAATTAAAAATAGATAGAAAATAGAGATCCATAATATTTCATTCGATTTACTGTTGTTAACATCACTCTTATTAAAATTACTCTTATAGTGTCTCGGGATATGTTATTCGTTGCTAATTTGGTGAGAGTTTCATGACGTTTCCTGGTTGTGCCTTGGTTAAATATGTTTGACCGACGTTTAACTCTATTATAAGGTCGCTCTTGATTGGTGTTAAGTTATTCGTTGCGCAGTAAACAAATCGTCTTATATTTTGACATCTTTAGAAAGAGAGAGACGGACATATTGACGATTAATTTTGCCGTAAAATTTTGATTAGATCTGAATTTGGAACCGGTTCATTGTCTAAACTCATAATATTTCTTTTGAATTTCTGAATGTAAATACTTTCCAAATTGTTTTTTTGTAAACTAGCGTCTATTTATTTATTTCGATCCCCATCCCTAGATGTGTATGATTTTTCATATCAAGCATTTGATGTCAAAAAAAATATAAATACTTTCGTATGCTCTGATGGATTTTGTACTGCCTTTACAAGTTTTAACTAGGATTTGTCGCTTTTATGATCATTCTCGATAATATGAGCGGCTACACAGGATTTTTCTAACCAGCCGTATTTCTGAGCCATATGTTCTGTGAATCGGGTAAAAAATTATGTTTGTAAACACGATGGGCACTCTATGCTATAAATTCCCGATTTTTGTTCGTTTTCGGAGATAGGATAGAATCCTACAGGATAGAATCCTAAATAAAATTAACTCAAGGGAAAAAAACTGTTTTAGGAAGTCATTAAGTGGACCCGATATTTGAATTGCCTAAGGGCATCGCATTGCTTAATATAGGCCGGCGAACAGGGGTAATTCTTTAATGGAAAACGAAAACGGACTTATACAAGAAATTTATAAAATATTGGTTAATAACATTTGGATATTTTGCAAGTTTTACAATAAATTTGTGTTGAAATATATTCCTAACGGTAAATACTCGTAAGCATTCAACGTCCCAGCGACACGTGTAAGAGGTAACGCTAGCACATTGCGTTTAATGCTTCAATGTTTAATGTTTAAAGTTTGCTTTGTCCAGCATTTCTTCAAAACTATTGAAATAAATTGATTGAAAATTTTAAGGCAACGACTGAATGTATTATGGAGATTCAAAGACGGTTTCAGAGAATGTTTTGCCTTCGTAAATATTTGGATGCGGTCGATATCACAATTAGATCATCTAGATCTCATTCGCAAGCACCACCACAATTGAAGAATAGCGAGGGATAGTAGCAATTTTCTGTAACTAAGACATTTTTGTCATATGATAAAAAATGTTGAAAGCAAAAACATTGAATTAAGGTAGTCCAACACTGTCTTATATAATCAGGACAAAAAACCGGTTTGCTTTTATTATAGAACAAATACATATACACACATACACAACACATAGATATATTCACTATTCATATATACAAAGTATTGTAATTTTGAAATAAAAAATAATTTTAAACTTTTATATTTCGAAAACAAAACGGTAAAACGCGATTTTTTTTTGTTTAATAAATATTTATCTTTACTCTCCTAGTTTTTTTGTTAAATTCTGTCGAATATTTGTATACAAACGATAATAGTTAGGCGGGCATGAATTTTCACATGCTTCTAATGAGAGAGAGAATGATTACTTTTCTATTAATTATCTTGCATTCTAAACGGTCAAAAACTCGGGATTGGTAAAAAACTTTGTTTTTAGTCTGTGAAAAAAATTAGCAAAATCTGTCGAAAAGTGGTTTCATGCTGGAACACGCTTAAAACATATTTTTAGTTTATTTTAGTAAACTAGGGGCTTTCGTAGACGCGTGGAAATATTTGAATGCGGTTTTTTTAATTGGAGTGGTTTCGTTGTGTTGGCGCTTACCTATGTTAAATAAAATCTGTACAGTTTTTTGAATATTATCAACTCATTTCTTATTGGTGTGTATAAGAAAAGTTTATTTATTAATTTATTTATATATCAAATTGTTGGAGATAACAGAAAGTTCTTATTATGTTTCATATTATTGCGTTGGTTTTTTTTTTTTTTTTTTAAATTTTATTTGTTTAAAAATTTTAGAAAGCAACGTAGCTTTTGGCCAAAAAAACGTAATAAGGTATGCGAACCTTTTCAGGTTTGGTTTTGTTAAGTTATACTTTTCAATTTTATAGAGTACAGGTTTTTTAAAATCTTACGGATTTTTAAAGGGTTAAAAACAATCCCAAACGAAGAGTCCATATTGATGTAAATATAAAATTGACTCAACGTATTTTTTCAGCACAGTTTAATATTTTCTTTAATTGATGCAAGATACTCAATGAACTTATCACCCAACCAAATTTTATTGTGTCTTAAATTTTAGATTAAATGTAAGCTATAACCAGGTACGTGTGAGAAATAATTTTATTTCAGAATAGTATTTCTATATTACATTTATTGATACTATCCAGCCATAAATACACATCAACATTAAATTACATATCATTTAGCATATTTTATGAGACATAGTTATCGGAAAATTGGTTTGTGAACAACCAATTCAATATAATTATAGCGTTCAAGTTTGTTTGATGTAAAATAAAAATCCCAACAAAAAAATTGTTAATTTCAGTGATATCAGACTATAAATTAAATATTTGCCTGTAATTTCACAAAAAAAAAAAATCCAAAATAAAAATGAAATATGAAAAAACTACACCAATATTTTATTGAATAAATATTTGATTCTTATATAATGAATGGTTATGCTATTTTATGAGTCAGTCATATATTATGTGACTATTACTGTGGTTTTGTCAAAATAATTGGCTAATCAATATATATAGTTTATTGGAAGGTACTTTATAATGACAGGCTAGTTTTGTATAGTATTTATGTATGCTAGACATAGGTGCCTAGTGAATGCGGTGGTTAGATTCACTTTTAGCTAGGGTATAATCATAATGCATAACGTTTGGGTTGTTCATGGTTTAAAGGACCTCGGTATAATATATGTTATACTAAAATTCAAACATCTGCTCATAATATAAAAATGTTTGCATGTTAACTTTTTGAAAAATCGACCCTTTATCACAGTAACTTACGCATGGATCTACAGTGAAACCTCTCTTAATTTAAATGCCATAATCATGTTTATGAAAGTAACATATTGAGAATACCATTTGAATTTGGCCAATTCTAGTTAAATTGTTTTCATTTAGAGCAATATACAGATTTATCATACGAATATTCAAAAAGTTGTTTATAAAATCCCAGCGAAAACAAAAAGTGAGAGGGGTAATGTTTTCGCAAACAAAAACAGTGTTACACCAGCAAAAATACAAATGTTCACCGTCAAAAGTAGAGAAGTCAACGTAAAGGCCAAATTTTTTAACATAATGAGAAAATGATTGGCATATTCTTATTGTGTAAATTTCTCAGGTGCAGGGTTTTATATTTTATATTTTACTTGGTAAGTTGGCAGAGTTTATTACACTTAATATACAAAAAAATAAATTTGCCAAGTAAAATATGATAAACCCAGCACCTGAGAAACTTACACAATAAGTATATACCAATCATTTTCTCATTTTTGTTAAAAAACTTGGCCCTTTCATAGATTACACTAATTTTGAAGGCGAACATTTTTTTTTGCTGATATATCACTACTTTTTGTAAGCGAAAACATTTCCTCTCTCATATTTTTGTTTTTGAATAATAATCTAATAGTAAATTATAACCCACATAAACTGGATATCAGAATTAGAAACGTAAACTAAACATCATGTATGATGAGATTTTCATTGAAAATAAAGCGTTCCCACAAAGTTTGGCCTTTTATTTATTACATCACTTCAGACATACCGCTCGAATTGCAACTGAATTAAAGATAGTTCGAAAAAGTTAATGAACTTAAAATAAATAAAAAACTAATTAATTTTGAATTGAAACTTCTATACGCGCACCGCTCAAAAAATAAATACAGAAAGTGAATTGGTAGAAAAACGTGACGTCCTCACTTTGGAATGTTACGAAATTTCGTGCCGTTGTTGATTTTGTCATTTCCACAGAAACTATACTTCTAAAAAATAATTATAAAATTATATTATTAAAATTTTGTTTCATTTTTTAAATCTCAACTTTGATTGTCGTTTCCATAGTAACTATAAAGTATTTTGTATACATATATCCACTGACCTCCACTATATAAGATGGAGGTCAGTGCATATATCATATAGCGTGATTATTATTTTTATTATTTTCAATATATACATAGGTTTCATATAAATGCGGACGAAGTCGCGGGAAACAGCTAGTATTATATACGTATTATATAATATGTAGTAAGTTGATCTCCGTACGTTCACAAATTTTTGGTTTTTTATATACTATGGCACTAACATTTATTACAATTTATTGTCATTCTACGTAATCAATTATAAATATTTATAATTTATATAAATTTCAATATAAAGCGAGTGAAGTTTCACTTCTGTCCTGGGTTCCCCGAACCAGTATCTTTTTTTATTTACTAAGTTATAACGAATCTCATTATCAATATTGCACTCTGGTGTTGTCCTGTAATAATCGCCGACTAATTAAAAAAACATTATTGGATTCCTATGATGTATTGGCTATACTATGTTCAGATAGATAAAAAAATTACACCCACAATATATTTCGGATTTTATGGCAAGTGATCAATAAACATTGGTTAATTTAATATTTTTATGCATAGAGATACTTCATAATTATAAAGAGATTCGACTGTAACAAAAAAAATACAAAAAACTTTACTTCAGTTGTTATTTATAAATTATGACTTTGAATGGTTTTCAAATATTTAATATTACTGACTTTTGTATATAAAATTTATACACACAAAAAAAAAGAATGAAACCCCAGATTATTACAAAAATTATCGTAATTTAATTAAATTCATAAATAACTAAATACTTAAAGTTTTCACAGATCATTTGAACAGAATTGATAAGTTTTATTGATTAAATTCATTTTATTTTCAACAAAATTAATGAATTTTTATTGATGCTATCAAAATCGATAATGGCTAACATTCGTCTATTCCAACACCTGTTCCGTTTTTTTTTGTTGTTGCTAATTTATAGAAATTATCAGTTGTTTTATTTTAAAACAGTTGCTAATATCTTATCCCGTTAAACGTAAATTGATTGCACTATATCGTTATGTCAGCTGGTTATACCTGAGTTTTTTTTTTTACCTAAAGCAAAATATATTAGCTTTTTCTATGGACCTCAGGGAAAAAACAGTATTTTATATTATTAAACAGAAAAAAATATTATTATAAATCGAACGGTGCGTGTGACTACGTTTATTTTAGAAAATGATTCATTAGAATATTGATATCTGTGCACGCATGAGTCATGAATTATTTAAATTTAATAGAGTAAGTATATTAAATCAAATTTATCCCCATATTGAACAGTTATAATATTTTCAGGCTATAATTTACTAAACGGTACAGTATACCCTAGAAACTTTCCCACTCATTTTAATGTCTGGACTTAACGGATTTTAATTCAGTTATAGCATAATTAGAAAGCATCATAAAAAGGACTGATTTAACATTGTAGAAATATAAATGCTGTGCGAATAGACTTATTACAAAGACTAAATATTGATACAGTTTTTTTTCAAATTTTAATAATATATTTCGGAATAACATGCATACTAATTTTTTGCTATCGATTTGGTACTTTTTTTGGCAAAAAAATTTTGAAGGTTTATAATACTTCTTTTGCATTCGTAAACCTGATGAAAAAAAGCGACTTGAGAGGATTCTAATAAATCTATTTATAGGCAAGACACTGTCCGGGTAAGTTATTATACATGTAATTATCTATACCTACATGTTTCTACACCTAAAATGTTTATTTCGAAAATATCTTGATACTATTATAAATTATTTAAATGCTATAAAACCATTTTAACGGATTTCCAGGCATGGATTTACCGATTATCTCAAACAATGAAATTATTTTTAACCCGATTTTTTACACAAATACGGGTTATTGTGTTTTAAATTTAAGGAAAAATAAAGTTTTACGGACTCATAAATGCTGTTTTTCTACAAATTAATTTGCCAAAATATAAATCTATATTATATTTATAAAACTTTTGTCGTGTTAACATGTTGCGTTCACTAGAAACCGGACCAAATAATCCTAATCTTTCCAGTCCATTCTACAGACACGATGAGTGCAAGGTGGTTAAATGTAAGTATAAATTTTGAAAAATAAACTTAAAGTTTTTCACCCTTGTTTCAAAAAATGTTTTTCTCAAAGGTATCCCTCATAATAATTAATGCAAATGCTTCCAATATAGAAATAATAAATATTTCATAATTTATGTGACATGGTCTGTAAAACACTCAACGGAGATTCGGAGATTTGTATAGTAAAATTTAGAGAGTAAAAAAAAAATTATTCAAAAACCAGAAAAGGATTTTATTGAACGAAATAAATGCACAGAAGGTATGTATAACTGCAGTTTAGCGGCTTTTTCCAAAATAACTGGATCTCTCTGGATCAATAAAAATCGGAAGGAGAGCGACATTTTCAATTGTATATTTATAAAAAAGGTGAAAAACTGTGAATGTTTCAATAGTAGTTTCAATTTCAATAGCTTTTGATACAAGATCTGAAAAATATATGGGGGCCCAAGAACATGTAAGCCCCATATTTGGGGTATGACCGATGAAGTGAAAGATTGTAGTACTCGGTTGGAATAGTCATCGGCTAATCGTAATATAAAAAATATTATTTTAATAATAACGACCTCTTTGGCACAGTTTTTCACCAATTGAAATGTTGCATCCCCCCGGTTTTAGCGAATTTCCTGAAAGGAAATAGAGCTATTGGCCTCGTACCAAAGTCGAAATTTCGCAAAAATTTCTTTAAATGTCCATCGATCCTACCTAGTAGATGTCCAAAATCACCGTCGCTAAAATTTATTTATATATATATATATATATATATATATATATATATATATATATATATATATATATATATATATATGTATATATGTATGTAAGTATGTATCTATCTATGTCTGTAATCGCTCTAGCGATCACAGTTTTTCCGATTGAAATAAAATTAAGTATGTGAGGTGCTTTTGGTATTTGAACGGTCAACTTCGTTAATAAGCAAAATCGATCATCAAGGGGACAAAGGGTTTAATGGGAGGGGGAAACACAAAATTTGGTAAATCTGTTCTAAAGTTGGTAAAATTGAAAAATATCTCAGAAAAAAGTTATAGAAATAAGTTTACTATAATTTTGGTCCGTATCATATTTTCTGTCACCCTAATATTGACCGAAATATTTACGAATTGCAATTGAAAGTTAAATGCCCAAATATCTCTGTACACATTAGAGTTTGAGAAAAAATGATCAGGTGATTTATGTATTCTAAGCAAATTCGCAGCTCCTTGACGCAGCTCCTGCCTAACGAATTTACTTTTATTGATCCCTAGGCTCAAATATATATCTTTTTTGCATGAATTTTTCTAAGCTTTGAATTTGGATGCGCAACCGCAAAACTTGACCAATTAGAGTTCGATCTTCTAAAGCAAATGTGTATAAACAATTTTTTGAAAATATGTTTCAAAATCTACGTAATTAAATTTAAGAAATCAGTAACCCAGATTTCATCATCGAAGAACAAATTATGGTTCTTATACAATAAACAGCACTACAATTAGACATTGTAAATTGAATATGATAAATTAGTATCGAACCATGAAATGCATTCGAAGGTACGATGATATGCTTAATCTTATAGAAGACCATACACCAACAGAATTCTTTCTTTATATGGACAGATAACAAAATGAATGAAACTTGAAAAATTCGTTTGTATATTCAACGTCAATGACAATACTGTATATAAAAATGAACAATAAAAATATTTAACAATTTGTCATTTTGTTCAACAAAACAATATATCAATTTTGTTTTGTGTACAATTGATTTTTAGTGAATGACGAAAAATTTTTATACACAATTTTTTGATACAATTTTTGAAAAATTTTTGTCAATGAATTATACAAAAACAGTGAAACAGACAAAAAATATTCTTTTTGTGAAGTGACACTCTCTTGAAAAGGTGAAGTAAATGGGGAAAGAGAAAAAAAAGAACCACTATAGTGATTCATCCATCTGCTCTTATAACAATTTGTTCCACACTTAAAATATTTTAAAGAAATATTATATTATTATTGAGAATTACGCACGCTTCTCGTTTTTTAAAACGATCAAACGATTCCGCTTGTTGGTTAGTACTTTTATTTTCAAAGTGAGCATATAATTTTTTATTTCTTTCTATTTCTTTAAAATACCGCATAATAAGAATAATATTAATAATGACTATGAAGAAAAATGTCGAAAACGTCACAAATTAAAAATGGTTCTTGTGTTTTTTTCTTCTTCTTTACGTATAGATTTCTTTAAAATATTAGCAATGGTGTTTTTTTTATGAATGAATTGCATTTGTAACTATTTTTAGTAGAAATTTGTTCAATGTGTATTTTAATTAAAAGTTATAGTGTGAGTGGTCTAACTCTAGTGGTCAGAGTCTATTCATAAATTTCTGACCATAATTCATTGTTAAGTATAAAACTGAATAGGTAGGTGTTCCACGTGTTTTGGGTAAGTGTGTTAATCGTAATTTTGAATATAGTTTGGATATTTATGAAGCATATTTGTGAAAAAAGTTTTAAGTATACTCACTAGATGAAAGAAACAAGAGAGAGTAGATCGAGGTATCTGTATACAATCACACATAGTCTTGTAACTCAAAATTGACCATAAAGATTATTAAAATAATCAAAGAGAACTTTAAGTTTTTTTTAAACTATATTTCAAATTTTGCCCCTATTCCTAGAACATTTGTTTGTATTTTATAAATACGTATTTCGACTACAATGTGGTCATCATCAGTATGAATTAGCTAATCGTAACTATCTCTGGGATATGGATTCAGAGATATGTTGCTTGTTGCTAATTTGGTGCCTGTGTCACAATGGTATTAAAAAATTCTGTCCTTTTATACGATTTGGCTTTTATACTTTTTATTCGATTTGATAAATCGAATCTAAAACTACTTAAATCGGTACAAAACCCCACAGAATTAGATGCATACGAAAGCATCTACATATACAAATTGAGAAAACAGATAATGAATTTAGACAACGGCCCAATTCCAAATTCTGATTTAATAAAATTAAACCATTTTCAAAAATAAAAATCCAATACCTGAATGTCAAGGTTAAAGTAGATACACTCACTTTAGTGACAAAACAAAACGCCGCATAGTCACCAAAGAATACCGCCAATAAATAGGTGGGGCTTTTCACATACCTAATCCAGTAGTCAGGCAACTTAAATAAACCTCAAGTCAGATTATACCCTCAGCCAAATCGTATCAAAGGACAGAATTTTTTAATACCATTGTGACACACGCACCAAATTAGCAACAAGCAACATATCTCTGAATCCATATCCCAGAGATAGTTACGATTAGCTAATTCATACTGATGATGACTACATTGTAGTCGAAATACGTATTTATAAAATACAAACAAATGTTCTAGGAATAAGGGCAAAATGTGAAATATAATTTCAAAATTGACCGTTAAATCAGCCTTAGATAATTTTGAAAAGGTATTACGATAATTCATTGATTTCCATTCGTATGGTTACTTAAAACCAACAGACGACTAAAATCTTGCTAAGCAAAAAAAGTGGCCTGTATATGTATGTACGCGCGTTAGAAGTTTTGGATAATCTTGCTGTTTTTATCTTCGAATATTCTTCCTTCAATAAATTGGTTTTGCATAGTTTGGAAATTTGTTGCTTGGAAAAATTGTTTCTTGATTTTTTAGCATTCGAACGAAGCTGAATTGAAACATTCCCAATATTTTAATTTCTTAAATAATATATTGGAATAATAATTATTCTTGACAGACTCAAATTTCGTAATGTAAACATAAAGTTCAAGGAGTAGTAAAGTATATTAAATATTTAATGGGAAAAATCATGAGGGTGAATTCAAAATGGCGGACTTTTAAAGAATCTTATCTACGTTGTTTTGATTTATTGAAAAGGGTATTATAAATGTTAAATTATGATTTTTTTAAAGTTTATCCATACTGTTTTTAACATGTTGCGCCACTTACACATAATATTATGTAGAGCGGAAATTTCAGTCCGTGTAGTCGAGTTGTTAAAGACGCTCTGCTCGGAACTAGTAGGTTCCTGGTTCCATTCCCAACGCTGGTATTTTGTCAATTAAATTAATTTAACAAAAACAGTTAACTGAGTAAACTGTCGGTTAATTGACTAGTTTATTGACTAAACCATGGAGACTACACAAGGAGATCGAACTCCATGTAAACAAATAATTGAGAACAATAAGATGTCAGTAGTGTTCCTTCTAAACCAGAAACAGTGGGAAGAGTATAAGGCGCGAGTTTTAATTGATAAACATGACGCATTTATGTAGTATTATAAAAATTATTTGCAGCCAAAGTATTTTTCCAATAAAATACTTTTTTTAACAAATGAAATAAAGTAATTAGTTGAAGTAAGGTATAGTTAATAATTCGCAAAATAATAAAAAATAAAAGAATTATAAAACATCGAATAACTAAATAATAACCTGTAAAGTTGGAATTGTAAAAATGAAAATAAATTAAGTAGCATTTAATAATATTAAAATTATTAAAATCAATTTAAAGATTATTGAATCAGATATTAAATTAAACTTTTTCTTATTAATTACAAGTCTAAAAAAATGACAAATATACTTCACTTCTATTTATTATACTATATTCACTTCGGTACGGATGGGCAACTAGCGACGCTAGTGGCACAAAGTAAATATAACTTCTACCATTACATTGCCATATTTTGTCAATTCTCCCGTTTGAGTTCGATGTTATTGTGTAATCTCCTTGGACTAAACTGTCGTACAATAACTATCGGACGTCGTATAGACAAGAAGGAGAGTAACCGGCTCTGCTTATGAAGGTTTTTTGCAGTTTCTTTTGCAAACTCCAGATGAATATCGGCATAATTCCTACCAAAATCAGCTGCAGTCGCATTACCTACCAATTCCTAGTCGACATACAAATTCATTGTGCTTAAGGGGTCGGTAAAAAGGCCAAGAAAGGCTTACTTGCCAGGATTCAACCTCCTCTACACGGCTAATACTACTACTACTATGTGGCTCAAATTTGGATCAATAGCTCTGTTGTTTCAGGAAAATACGCAGTTTTTGTATGCTGTTTTGATCATTTTTGATCGTTTTTGTATACAGTTTTGTACATGTAGCAGGTAACACATATGATTTTAAATTAATGGTCTAGAGGAATATGATTTTCTGGCCATTTTACGTTCACATCTCCAGCTCTTTCCTACGATGAAATCTGTAACATTAAACTCTTTGCTAAAACAAAACCTCAAGTAGTTTTGAAAGGAGAGTTTATTAAATTACCTTAAAATAAACCAAGAAGCAAATGCTAAAGGTTAAGTTTTGGTTCCCGTGGTAATACTTCCCTTACGGGAGGGGTACATTGTATTTCTAAACGGGATAAAGTATTATTACCTTAATTTAAAAAGTTATTCCTGGCAAACTAATTGCAATTTTCTTTGCTATTTTAAACTAGATTATTAATTAATTTGATAAGGAACAACTTTCTAATTGAATGTATAGCAAAAATACATAAAATGGTTTGCTTTCTAACCTTCCGTGTGTTTACATGTTCCTAAAATATTTATGGTAAATGTTTTTTTGTAAATCCATATAATCCCCTTCAAAGAGTGTACTATACTACTCAATTAAATTTAACCATTAATTATTAATGAACTTTTTTATCAATAAATTTTACGATCAAAAGATTAGTTGTTTAAGCATGCAATGGTAATTTATTATTTTCTTGCACAAAGACAATCGTTTGATAATCAAATTATCGATTAGTAATTGTAATATTCGTATATAGACAGGCATATATAGATTTTAAATTATTCCCCTAACGCATATTTATTTACCACTACTATATATTCTCGGTACACATGACACCGAAGACACAGTACAGTCACTTGTAATTCTGGTAACCAATTTAAAATATATAAATATACTATATGGTTGGTAAAATACGGCGCTCAAAGAAAGAGTAGTTTATTTTCAGCTAGTTCATTTTACCAACCATACACTGTATGGTTGGTAAGTAATATGTTTGAACATTTGTAGCATTATTTTAACATGTTTGATATGAAAACTCATGCACATCTTGGATTGGGATCGATCTCTACCAAAGCATCTTTTAATTTGCATCCTGTCATAGCATCTTCGCAGCTTAGTTGGTAAAGTTCTGGCAAAACCACGAGTGTTGAACTCAACCCCCAAGATAAATATAATTTTTCATACGAATGTCAAAATAATGTTATTGTCAAAATAATGTCATTACACATTCGTTTCTTGTACTTGATTTTCATAACAATAATTTTATCTTGGCTAGTTTTGAAACACTATCCCTTCATCAGAAAACAAATGATAATTTTTTTCATATATCATTATCATTTATTTTCTGAAAAAAAAAAACATTTTGAGTGCCAGTTCCGACGCGCAATTGAAGCTTACTCTTATAAGTAATTTAATTTTGAAATATTCTGCTTAGATGGCGCTAAAATTTTTTTTACTTATAAAAATTTAAATTTTAAATGATTAATAGCCAAAATACAAATTTGCACATCTAATTTGCTTCTAACTTATAGAGTGCTAGTATAGTGTGCTAACTTATAGTGTGCCAGTGCTCTAATGCTTTATAGGGTGCTAGTATAGTTTATAGTTTCTATGGAAATGACAATAAAAAAAATTTTAAGAAAATAATTTTATAGTTATTTTTTAGAAGCTAACATTTAATATACAATTCAAAATATTAAAAAAAATTGTTTTTATTTTTTCTTAACACAAATTAATGATCTACGAAAAAGGAAAATTTATTGTAAAATCAATCTGAAAAGATATTGTAAAACATCATAAATTCAAATTCATAGCGTATAAAGTGTTAGCTTGTAAAAAAGCATAACGCGTTTTTGTTAACAAAAAAACTATCCATTAAATTGTCGTACCGGGGACTCGATTCTTAAGTAATGAAATCGATTCTTAAGTAATAAACTCCAATAAAATTATTGTTTCGAAAATAGAAATATTTGTTTTATTTAATAATTATAATGGATTTTCGTCAAGTAACGAACGAATTCAATACAAAATATAAAAATAACATCATACTTGGTCGATATTTACTTCTTGGTCGGACCACTTTTACCAGCCACATTGTAAATATATATATATATATATATTTATATATAACATACACATATGTAGGTACTAATCACAATTGTGTTATTATTATTATAGGCAACATGTTCATCACTGTCTAACATTACTTATTAATCATTTGTTTCCAACACGATTGGTATATTCAACAATTAAAATCTATTTTCACTCTTCAATTCAAATGCCCTTTGAATATTTTGTACCATATTGGTATACTATTTATTTTATGTATGATTGATATAATCGTGTTTAAATAATTTCGACCCTTATATCAAAAGGAATATAATACTTTAACGGAATAAAACTACAAACAAATTACGTTAATTAAAAATATTTTTGTAGTCGGGTTTTTTATTTTTTTTAACTGAGTTATTTAAGACTTTTTTTAGTATAATGTTAAGAATATGCGAATGAAAACCATTCATTTGATACCAAATGTAGGATTATGACTTCAGATAGACGCTGGCACCCGGAACTTTAAGGCCAACCTAATGACATCTTAATTGTTAAAATATGAAGTAGCTTAGGAGCTACACGGGATCAGATGAGCATATTAACATAGACTCCCGTTCAATAAAATTGAACAGATCTGAACCGAATCAATCTTTCACAAGTTTGATTAATCTTGTAGTAAATGTTGTTTACTATACTTCAATTTCTTTTTTCACACTTAAAATATATACTAGTTATCTTTGTTTATAAAAGAATAATTATACAGAGAGTTACAAAAGTGAGGGGATGAAAATAAGTTTCTATTAAAAAAACATTTTTACAAACAAGCTTTTTATAGTAAAACAAATTTTCTACAACATTACTTCATATGTGTTTTTCGATTTTTTCAATATTAAGAGAGATATACCAAATTTTGTGTTTCCCCCTTCCTCTAAACCCCACTTTCCCCTTGCCGATTCTTGTCATGCTTACCATAAAAATGCATTGTCATCAAAACTGAACCAACATGTAAAAATTCAACTCCGTAGGATAAGAGGAAGTGGTTCTAATTCAGCTTGCAAGATTTGATACACACACAAACTGTCAGTCCGTCAACACGATAACTTTTTTGTTTTTGAGTTATCATGTTGATTGAGAAATAAACGCAGATGGGAAGTAGCTACCCATACAATTTTTTCTGCGATCAATATTTTTAACCGGTACAAAGTAGTACTTAACTTTTTATAAAATTGTAAATTTAAGTTTGTTTACGCGTTTGTTCGAGTATCACGCAAAAACTACTGGTCCGCTTAAATGAAACTTTTTTTTTTAAAAGCATATGATAAGAGTTGAAAATTGGTATATACTATCTGGCTACGAGAGATAGAATCCGAAAATAATCGTTGAAATGGAAATTTGATGTGTCGATAAATATTTGAAGTAGTGGAAGCGTTGGAAATGATAAATATTTTGAAGTAGTGGAAAAGGTGGGAAATTACATTGAGGTTTTTAGTTTTAATACGAAAGGAGTCGGAGATGTAACAATAAAACGCAGTGAAGCTTCGGGTATTAGCAAGTAGGATATAAAACTACAAAATAGATTGTATTATTTCGCATTGAAGATGAAATTCTCGCTAATTTTATGTTGCCGATTGATTGTTTTATAGCATTCTAAATTTTTTGACAAAAATATTCCATAATTTAATATAGAAATGTGAAACTTCAGATTAAATTTTCCAATAAATTCAAAAATCTAGTATGAATGTTTTTGTTGAAAAATGATAATAATAATCGTTCATGTGTGTATTTTGCAATAACCGTATATATAGCATCTCATACAATGTAATATTTTTAATATATTTATGAGTAACATACATTTTTATATGACATCTACTGTATACAAATAATAAAAACTTGTCAAGTACACTTGAATCACCCCTTCATATTACACTACTCCACTAACTTTTGCTAGTTGAGCTAGTTTTGCAATAAATATTCTGAGTAGGGTTCGTTTACTTTAAACAATCGATTATAATGAGTGGAGTGTCATAGTGTAACATATAAAGGAACAAGATCGACCCCCTTATTTCACTTTACCCATAAACAATACACACACACACGCACACAGCCACACACGTTATATAAAGTGTCTATGCAATATACTCATGTGACTTTCATGTGGTTTCCCTTTTTACCGACGAAAAGAAGGAGATACTCAATTCAACCTGTATATTTTTTTATTTTTATTTTTTATGTATGATCACGCGTAACTTTTTACAGAGTAGTCCGACTTTGATAATTTTTATTTGTTGGATAGGGAATTATTCAAAGTTGATCCCATAAAAATTTAAAAAAAAAAATCAAATTTTAGCCACAAAAAAAAATTAAAAAAATGACTTCCCCTTCCACTAAAGAACAAATATCATAAATTGGTATATTGCATTATATCGTATATTGTCTGTGTGTAAACACTTCGAAAGCACTCAATATCCTTATATATATATATATATATATGTATATATATATATATATATATATATATATATATATATATATATATATATATATAACTATATATATGTATATATATATATATATATATAACTATATATATGTATATATATATATAAATATATATATATATATATATATATATATATATATTATGCATGATCACGCATAAATTTTTACAGAGTATTTCAATAATTCCTTTTTTATTGAATTGGGTATACTTCGAAGTTGGTACCATAAAATTTGAAAAAAAAAATTAGTGCAACATGGCACACTTATGTAGTTCTAATGACACTATAATATGTACGAAAAAAGAAAGGCACTGAAAAGTGAAAAAAAAAAACTTTTTAACAAAAAATAGAACCGACGAAAGAAGAAAGTAACTGAAAAGCAAAAAATGAAAACTTTGATTCAAAAAATTAAATCTTCGAAAACAGAAAGGAACTGAAAAGAAAAAAAAACTAATTCAATGTAAATACCTAAATAATTTTGAGTCGGCGCCAAAAAATCTCCATCGAAATGCTCAAAGGGTGAATCTGATTTGCGGTTAAAAGTAAATATTACAAAATATTATATTTATTGTTTTTTTGGCACCGACTCATAATTATTTAGGTATTTACATTGACTTAGTTTTTTTTGCATTTCAGTTCCTTTCCTTTGTCGAAGATTTAATTTTTTGTATCAAAGTTTGTATTTTTTGCTTTTCAGTTACTTTCATCTTTCGTCGGTTCTATTTTTTGTTAAAAAGCTTTTTTCCGAAATTTAAACATAAGTAAAATTTTAATTTTATCCAAAAGCTCCGGACACAAGAAGTCGAGTAATATAAATTCACAAATAAATTTTTGTTATTGTTTCATTCGTCTATTTGTGTATATGTTTGCGGCATCGTAGCTCCTGAACAGATTTACCGATGGTTCTTAGATTTGATGAAAATGGTTGCAGCTATCTCAATATCATAAGCTCCTTATCTTGTTGCGGTAAGAATGTTAAAAGGGTGAAGGCACTGGAAAGCTATCAATTTTTTTGTAAACTCAAAATAGTGAGTTAGACGACGAAACACTTAATCAGAGCACATGGTGGTTAAATTTAGGATGTAGGCGATAGGTATGAAGCTGCAACACCAAACCGTATCTCCCGATTTTGTTATCATCAGTTTTTTTAATTTTCTCCCACTATGGAAGCAAATTTAAAGACGTATTCATGTCAAAAAAGGTGTGTACGAGTAGGTGTTTATAAAACCATTTAATTATTCTTTTTCCGCATGTCCATTTGTTCGTTCGTCTATAAACACGGTAATTAAAAAACGAAAAGATTTAATAAGTAGAAATTGTATATAATTATGCTTGTTCTTGATCAACAAGTAACTCATAAAAATATCTATCTGTGAATCCGTAGGAGATAGAAGATAAATTTAAAATGAAAAATGCTTTTGTTTATAAACCGAATAGTTTTGCTAGAATTTCATCTCAAACATTGGTAAGTATTCTAATTAAGTAAAAAATTCATTATTAAATTTTGCTATCGCTGGATACTCCTCACCTTTACAACTTTTAACTTAGCGACAAAATAAGAATGCTATCTTGTTCCATGACTTTGCAGTCAAATGAAAAAAATATATCTATGGAAAAAGTATTTGGCATCATTATACGCCAGAGCTGCACTTTTTATTACTCATTATCATGAAAAATGTAGGTATCGAAATTTTTTTTTAATGTAATTTTTTCACGGCTCGACGATAAATATTAAAAGCATTCTTATTTTTTTATAATTATATTGACTTTCAGAACAGCGTAAAGTTTCATTATTATATAAAATATTTTCATATTTCAATTTAATTTACTTTTTCTGTATATTTTTTCATAATTAAAAATATTTATAACACTGGGAGGTGTTGAAAAAAAGTATAAAGAAAATGCTCATTAAATATGTTCAATAAGAACATGCCATTTATATAAAAGAATCAAAACTTTAAAACATAATAGGTGTAACTTTTATTTATGTTGTAAACATGTTACCCAATGAAGAACTTTTTCTTCATTTTGTAACTTTGAGCATATTATTAGTAGTAGTAGAGAAGGCGAGATCGAAGCCTGGCAAGTAGGCCTTCCTAGGTCTTTTATAACGACCTCAGAGAAACCCATCCTCTCAACCTTTTCTACCCGGATTATTCCTTTCCAGTTTTTGCTAATAAGCCAGGTTGACCTTACGGTTTTATACCCAGCTATCATTTGTTTGGCCTGTCTGCAGCCTATTGTGTCTCTCCAATTCCTATTCATTGACTTATCCACCCAATCGTTAAGGTCGGAGGTAGTCTGTCTCCTTGTCTTAGACATTGGGCATTGTCTCGTTTCTAATTCCCAAACTAAAACTACGTCTTAAGAAAGTAAGTCTATTTTTTTAAATCATTATTATAGAAAGGTTGAGTAAGACTGCAAATATTAAATGATTAAATACACAAAAAACTAGACTATCATACTCATATGTTTGGAGTACCATGCTTATGCAAATGTTTATTAACAATATACGATTTTTCTTAGAATGAGAAAACATCTGTTCGTAAGACATTAAAACCCAAAAACAATCCAAGTGCTGTCAAAGGCCCTTTTCTTGGAACTGGTAGGTTGCGAGTTCGATTCCCAACGATGGCAGTTTGTCAATAAACATAAATAAAAATGGGGCGGTTAATTGACTATACTTTATTGATTATACTTTTTAAGCGGCTATGCTTGTGAAGGTTTTATGCAGTTTCCTTTAACGCACTCCAAATTAAAATCGGTATAGTTTCAATTAAAGACGACTGCAGTCACACAACTTACCAAATTCCAAGTCTGAATACAAACTCCGTGTCCTTTAGAGGTCTACCTGTCGAGAATTATTTGAAACGATGAAAATAGTATTTTTTCTACTTTTCAAACGTTCTGACATGATCTACTGGCACTTGGGCATGAGTTCTGAACTTGAATCAAGCTCTAGATTGCAGTTCTGATACGGATCTGAGAAATACAAAAGGGTTTTAGCCTTTCAAAATGATTTGAAATGAGGACAATAGTATTGTTTGACTTTTCGAACTTCCGTATATGATTTGCTCGCACTTGGACGTGAGTTTCAAACTATTTCTGAAAAGTATCAGGAACTGTAGAACTCTGCTGCATGCGAGAAGAATTCACATTTGTTTTTGATCTGCTGCAAAATGATCTGCTACGGGAAGTTGGCAGATCATTTTGTCAATTGACTTTTTTAATGGCAAAAACGCCAGGACGCTTCCTGAAAAGTCACAGGAACTCTAGTACTCAGCTGCATCCGAGAAGAATTCACATTTGTTTTTGATCTGCTGCAAAATGATCTGCTACGGGAAGTTGGCAGATCATTTTGTCAATTGACTTCTTTTTTGGCAAAAACGCCAGAACTATCTCTAAAAAATGTCAGGAACTGTAGAATTCAGCTGCATGCGAAATGAACTCACATTTATTTTTAATCTGCTGGACAATGATTTACTTAGTTCACTCACATAAGTATTATTGAATCATTGTTTGACTAATGAGCATATATGCCGATTTTAAAATGCCGATGATATCCAATTGAACTTTAGCTTAAAGTTCAAACCAATCTATAAATTAATAACCAATCATGTCACTGTGTGATTAAGCACGCTCTGCTTGGAACTGACAGCAGAGTCCCGGCCGTAGTTGTTTTCCAATCATAAATAATAAGGCAGTTAATTAACAACAAACTAAGCCGCCTATGATCGTGAATGTGTTCTGTAAATTTCCATTCACAAACTCCAGATAAATATCGGCATAGTTCCAATCAAGGTTGGCTGCAGTCGCACAACCTACTAATTTATAGTCTGCATACAATTCCTTATACTCCACTCACATCATAAATGTAATGCCATTGATATAAACAAAGGTTAAAAGGAATAAGGGTGTGGGTGGTCTCTGTTATAGACTGTTTGTTTCAAAAACGAAGATTTCCATCACCATTATTAAAAACTAATAAAGTTTTAAAGTATAGTGTCCATACTATTGAAATAGAACATAACTTTTAAAATAGTGTTGTGATATGTCCTCGTATAACTACATATATAAAAGATACATAGGTATATGAAAGTAAAAATATCAAGGATTTTATAGGTATGAATGGTCCTTACATAATATATACGTATGTTCCGACATATAATAATAATAAATGAAATTGGCAAAGTTCCCAATCACAAACGAAGACAGACACTTCAATAAAAACTAATAATATTTTCGTACTTTAATTTTTTTTTTTACATATCAAACAGATAATCAAACTTTACAAGAAGCACTTACAAAGTTTTTCAATAATATCGTACATTATTTGTAAAACTATTATCGTTATTTAAGAAAAAAGTAATGATTGACAATCAAAATTTGTTTTTTTTTCAGTTTTTTCTGAACGATCCTGTTGGTCATAAAAGTGGAGGATAGTAAATTTAAATCGTATAGATAGTAAAATGCGTAAGAAAATTACATTATATATATTGTTGAATTCGGGCTTCAATAAACATTTTGACACTCTATACGATGTCCTTGAAATTTTTTATTCTCTATACCAATTTACCTCCTTAAATTAATTCACAGATTCAAGATTTAACTTTGTTTTATTATAACAAATATATAATAATAAAATAAAGTACTATGAAATGCCAATTAAAGAAAGGGAGCACTGTCGCAGTGGATCAAGGTGTTAATGTGGGTCCATAAATCAGCATGATGTTCAACATTATCTGACACCAGATTGCCGCGAGTTCAACTCCTTATTCAAGAAGCCCCTGACGCTGGAACGAAAATGACGTGTATACCATATAAAAAGCTAGCTGCACAAAACAACAACAATTGGCATTTATTATTATAGAAAAATATATACAAACTTATAAGTCGAGTGTATCAAGTCATTAATTTATATAAACTATATGCAACGTAAAAATAACAAGAATAATGATTACCTAATATTATGGGTTAATTAGGATTGATTAAATCACCACCATTGGCTATAATAAACTTATAAAATGAGTATATCAAAAGTTTGGGTTCGTTTCCAAGCGGAATGTATATTAAACGTAGAAACAAATTAGCAAACAAACGAGAAACAAATATGAAAGTACTAATGACTAATATATATATGCACGACCTACAGCTTTACAACATTTATTGATGAATTCATTTATCTTGAATAAATTAGTTAATTGCCAAAGTAAAAGATAATACTGACCTATTTATTAAATGATTCAAGTTGCAAAAGATATATCAAAGGTTTTACAGACCTCGCGATGTATTAAATTAAAATAGTAATGATTTTCGCGTCCATAATTTCCTATTTCAAATCAAATGCTTGGTAGTATTTTTATAACTTATATTTTAAGACTGTCGACTAGACATGTTAATCGAACCGCGTTCCCGGTGAAAGAGAGAATAAATTTACTAAAATTTAACTTAGTTCTAGTAAGTTTTAACAAATTACGATCAAACAAGTTATTTGTGCCTTCACGAACTCAAAATAATAAAGGTATGCTAGTACTAATCAAGTTTTAATAAGGTAAGAAGTATCACTTACAAAGCCATGTTGTCATATGATAATCATCACCACTTCTCTGAATATCCGAACTATCACTCAAAATTCGTAACAGTATACTTTACTTATAGAAGTGAGCTATTACGTTCTATGCTGAATTATGTGAACTGAATACATCGTACTTTTATAGATCGACTGTGACGTTGAAACGGTTGAATAGCGAAATGATGCCATAAAGTTACCGTTTTGCTAATTTTTGAAGCACCAATATTGTTTTAGATAAGGCATTTGATTCTTAGTCATATCATGGTTCTGTTTTTTCTGTCAGTATTCCGTTTATATCACTTATCCAAGAAATGTGTGGGGTATTTTTCTACCGCTTGACGATAATATATTTGTATATTATAGTACAAAATTTAATACTACAGTACAACCTCGATTTACCGGGCCTCAATATTCCGTGACTCGGAATTACCGGCGCCATGATGACTCATTGTAAGAACACCAGATTTCGATTTACCGGGGCTGGTATAGCCGGGGTCAGCCCGGTAAATCGAGGTTGTTCTGTATTATAATGATTTCAAAATAACATGGACATTTCTGCCTCGAAAAATAAACATTCGTACAGTTGTAGGCAAGTGTAGTAAAAATTATTTATTGATCTTGTATGAAATTTATAATATAGATAAATTTCTTTTTGTGCCACACTATTTATTAAACATTTTTACAACGCATTGTTTGATATTGGTGTAATAAATACTCGTAAATAAAAATAACTGTAAACAGAAATTTATTTATACAACTTAAAACAAGAAGCGTGATGCTGAACATTGTTTTATTTATTTATATCATGTAGAAAAACTTGATGGACTAAACGAAAGTCCAATAAAATTTCAAAAAGTATAAAAAAGTCAACAGGGTATCCAAAAAATATGAGCTTCTGCTAAAATGTCTAGAGATAGACGAAATTGGCAAATGCTAGTGAAAATAACTGCGAACAGAATGGCACAGTCTGTGGTTTTCTTTTAACTAACACAGGTTTATGAAATTATTTAAGCAGTTTGGTTACTGACCTAATTAATCACTACTTTCTTTCTGTTTTCATGGTACTTTATGTTAGTTATCTCAAATTCCTATCTAAGCACAAGGTCCATCATTTAATTTTTTCCAATATATTAACATAAAATCGACTTCAAAAAGGAGGATGGTTCTCAATTCGTCTGTATTTTTTTTTTTTTTAATGTTTGTTACCTCAGACAGACTCCGTAATTTATTAACCGATTTTGAATTTTTTTGTTTTGAAAGAGTTTGATTTCCGATTGGTCCCATTGTCGCCAAATCGCATTCTGATGAAGAGATCCTCTGGAAATCGAGGAAAACCGTCATTTTATATGTGATAACCGATTTCTGCGAAATTTTTTTTTTTTGAAAGGATATAATCATTCATAATGGTAAAATAAGCAAATTGTTTTAAAAACCGACTTCAAAAAAACAAAATGCTTGTAAAAAAAATTGAAAATTGAAAAACAGATTAAAAAAAAAATGTGTTATTAAAAAATGTAATAAAAATTAGTTGGTCGTTTAGTAGGTCTACCCTTATTTAGACAAATAAAATCAGTTATAGAACTTCAAAGTAGTCACTAAAAAATGAGAAATAAAACCTATTTTGACAAAAAAATGAAATGGAAATCCGACTTCAAAAATCAAATATTCTATAACAAAAAATGCACTAAAAAGTAAAAAAATAATTGCATATTCTTGTGCCAATTTTAGTTCACCTAAGCAAAAATTAAATTTTTAAATATATATGTACAATTATTGTTATTTTTGGAGGCGGTGTCCAATAGTTATGTGATTTTTTCTATGATGACTCCAAAAATAACAATAATTGTACATATATATTTAAAAATTTTTGCTTAGGTGAACTAAAATTGGCACAAGAATAAAATTTACAAAAGATATAAAATTTAAAGACAAAAAATATTCCTTTTCTTTAAATTAAACAACATTTATATACCGGGTATTTAACAATTTACTCAGTTAGTTGTTTCTTTTACTTGTTATAATATAAATATTTCATAAATTGGTAAAATCAAAACAATTTTATAGTAAAGTTTATTTTTCACTTCATATTTATCATACATGTTAAGAGTCAATTTATCGATAAAATGTGTTAAAAAGAAATGTATTTTCTTTTCGACACTTTGCTAATGTTTATTTTTATGCATGATTAACATGGTAAAATAGGTTACATACGAAACACAAGTAAAAAATGATCAATAAACTAAGTGGCGTTTTCGTTGACATATGCTTTTATCAAATACATTATTCTATTTTTTTGAACATTTTTATATATTCAGACAAAAAAAAAAAAAAACACAACATTATGTATGCCTAAAAGGCAAAATCTACAATATTCTATAAACATAAACAAATATTATACAGATCGTTGCATTGATTTCAATCAATTTATTCCAATTTATTATATTCATATGAATATATCGGTATACCCACATCATCTTTAAATACAGTTAAAGTGAGATATCACTAGTTTCTTTTAACGAGTTGAAAAAGAGGTTGTTTCTTCCAGATTTATTGTTACTAACAAGAGATGGTTCTTTATGACTACTATGTTTCTCTATGGTTTTTTATGACTACAAGTTTCGTGTTCTAACTAAGATCAAAACTAGATTTCTAAACTAAAAGAATCCCCAAAACTCCCCTCAATATCCTAACCACCCACTCGACAGAAATGATGACAAATTTTTTCTTGGTATTGTCATGCGGGTTAATATTTTGGTTGTATGTTAATTACAGCATATGCCAGAAAAACTCGGAAAACCCATAAAACTTTACAAAAAGTTTTATAAAAAACCCATTGAATTTTGCTTCGTTTTGTAGATAAAGAACCATGGTAGATAGTGTCATCTCTATTTCCGATATTATGCATATTTGAATTAAACACGTTTCGAACACCATTCGAATCAATCTCTTCTTTAGACAGTGTTCCAAAATGACGTATCTTCTTTAGATATTGTTGTAACCACTGAATCTTCATTTAAAACAGGCTCCTGATTTCTATTTAATTTGATGTGAAAAGTTTCGATTCAAACATTTAAACACCTTCTTCCCATTGAAACTATCAAACCGTTTTTAATACGGGAATGACTGCTTCGTGCAGTCATTCCTGTCGCATCTTATTTTTACCACTTGTTCATGGGCTGTAGAATTGTAATATCTATAAAATTTTCATTATTATTATATCTGGTCAAATTTCACCCAAATATCTTTACCCAAAACCTGTGATAACATCTATTAATAGGAACTTTTTTAGAATGTTGTTCAGTTTGACCTTTCTACACGGTGCGGCAAGGTTGGTTCGTTTTTGAACAAGCGGTTATTTCGCTGTCTCTATTGTCATCTGTCAAGTGACAGAAATTCAGTATTATATTCCCGGTGAATGAAATGAGTCGATATATGATTCATCCACGTTGGAAAATATTGAAATTTTATTTCCAAAGTAAAGAGTCAATGGCCAATGGTCAGTCGGTAGAATTTCAGCGCCAAACGAGAACATTGTGAAGAAATTTGTAAGACAAGTTCCTTCGATTGACATGTTGATAGACAACACACACATCCAGCATCGTCACCCAGCACGTTGGATTAAAATTATTGCTGCTGTAGCTGAAACTGTGCGTCAACATCCGAGCACCTCAACCCGCAATCGTTCACAAGAATTGAACTTAGCAATAGAACTTTGCGAAAAATTATACACAAAGATATCGGTATGAAAGCTCATAAAGTCCAATTGGTTCAATAATGGAAGGTAGTTGGACGAGGCTCATTTTCACCTCGGCGGTTATGTGAACAAGCAAAATTTCCGTATTTGGGGCGCTGAAACTCCACACGTGACAACTGATAACCCAACTCACCCAAAACAAGTGACTGTTTGGTGTGGAATATGATCCAAAGGCATCATGTTCGAATATGAGCAAGGAGTCGCACTAACAGTTAATGGAGACCGTTAGTGGAGACTTTTAATTCCCTACGATTGAAGAGGATGACTTGGTCAATATTTGGTTTCAACAGGATGGCGTTACTGCCCATACAGCAACCATATAATCGACTTTTTAACCCGACTTCAAAAAAGGAGGATGGTTCTCAATTCGTCTGTATTTTTTTTTTTTTTTTTTTATGTGTGTCACCTCAGAACTCCGACATTTATGAACCGATTTTGAATTTTTTTTTTTGTTTGAAAGGGTTTGGTTTCCCATTGGTCCCATTGGCACCAAATCGCATTCTGATGAGGGGATCCCCGGAAAATCGAGGAAAATCCTCATTTTATATGTGATAACCGATTTCTGCGAAATTTTTTTTTTTTTGATAGGGTATACTCATTCATAATGGGAAAATAAGAAAATTTTTTTAAAAACCGACTTCAAAAAATTTTTTTACAAAAAAAAAAACCGAACCCAAAAAAAAAATGTTTACAAAAAAAAAATAAAATGCATGTAAATAAAATTGAAAATCTGTTATAAAAAAATGCTCTTAAAATTAAGAAAAAAAAAAAACGGGTAACAAAAAAATTCACTAAAAATTAGTAAGTCGTTTAGTAGGTCTACCCATATTTAGACAAATAAAACTAGTTATAGAACTTCAAAGTCACTAAAAAGCGAGAAATAAACCATATTTTGACAAAATGGAAACCCGAATTCAAAAATAAAATATTCTATAACAAAAAATGCACAAAAAAGTAAAAAAATAATTGCATATTCTTGTGCCAATTTTAGTTCACCTAAGCAAAAATTTTTAAATATATATGTACAATTATTGTTATTTTTGGAGGCGGTGTCCAAAAATTATGTGAATTTCTCTATGCTGACACCGCCTCCAAAAATAACAATAATTGTACATATATATTTAAAAATTTTTGCTTAGGTGAACAAAAATTGGCACAAGAATATGCAATAATTTTTTTTCTTTTTAGTGCATTTTTTGTTATAGAATATTTTATTTTTGAAGTCGGGTTTCCATTTTGTCAAAATATGGTTTATTGTGCCCTATTTTCGAAAATCGCATAATCAGGATCAGCGATTTGTCGGTTTATTTTTTGTGCGGAGCCGTCAAGAACAAATGTAATGCTAATCATCCAGAGACAATTGATGCATTGGATGACGCAAGTATAGTGATTATTGTTGAAAAAGAGGCTCAAATATGATTGAAAATATACTGAAAAATTAGAGAATGGGCTACTGCAAATCCAGGTGAGGCAGTCATTTGAATGATATAGTATTCCATTCTTAACCGGAAGGTGTACTCCTGAAAATTTTGTTGCATTTTTATTTAATATACATTTTTAAAACGAAATAACAGTTGTCGTAATTTATCAAAAGAAATTAATGAAATAACCATAACTAAAATTGTCAATACATTACATATATTAGCCAATAATAATTATTTCGTTTGTTACCTTTTTTTGCTGCTAGCACGTTTTCATTAATACTCAGTTCACTTAACTATAACATATGTGAATATGTGTTACTTGCTTTCAGGTGACAATCCTGTGCAACACATCTACGGCGCAATCCATTACAATATGTAGAACCACATACCTATTTGTTTATGTATTTTTCCGAATACCGACATATTATAATTGCATCACCTAAAAATTATCACTCGAATGATAAATTATTTTTGTTCTGTTACGCCGAATAATCAGTTTCTATTTGGCGAAAACCCTATTAACTGCCATCAAACTCATATATACATTCTAGCATTCGAGCCTATACATAGACGTTTGTTCACATCCAATTTATATAGTACCACTTGGTAGAGGTAGATTGTAAAAGCTGCCCTGGATGGGCTACACTTCAATCATAAGGTCCATTGTGATGTCTTAGGATGTAAGGATGTGAGTGGAGTGGAAGAAATTTGTGAGTAGACTAGGAATTTGTAGGATATGCGGCTGCAACCGACTATGATAGGAACTATGCCGATATTCATCTGGAGTTCGTGAAGGAAACTGCAGACAACCTTCTCAAGCATAGCCGGTTACTTCGCTCTTGCCCATACTCCGACAGTTTAGTCAATCAACCATCCCTTTTTTTTTATATAATTGACAAACTGCCGATGTCGAGATTCGAACCAATAACCTCCCAGTTTCCAAGTACTGCATACTGCGCAGACATGATGCCTATTCCGCTCGGCTACTTGGCTGGTATACCACTTGGTACTATCAAATCAATATATCGATTCGATCATCTCTTGTCCTTTAGGGCTCGTTAAAAAGGCCTAGAAAGGCCTATTTGCGAGGCTTCAACCTCCCCAACGATCTTACTACTACTAGTACTACTGCTACTAAGCTTGAGAGTATCAGCAGCACGCGTACGAGTATAAGCTGAAAAACGATCAGCGGGGAGCACATAATAGCGCAGTGAGGGTCAGACTGAAGTAATGGGACATATCTCCCTTCTCATTAGAAGGGAGATATGAGGATTGTTTTTAGTCAGTAAGAATCTGACACTACCAGCAACTCCACCTAGCTGGTGTCTTTTTGAAGATTTTTCAACCTCCATAAAAAAAAAGCTTAAGAGTTTAGTAATGCATTTTTGTACAAGAAATACTAACGCGATATGTTAAAGCGAAAAACAAAACCCATACAGTGCTTTCGTGGCTGGTTATATAAATATATTATAGGATAATATTTTAAATCACTTTCCAATTCTTCTTGATCATTTTTTTGATCAAACATTCGAAAGTAAGTATGATGCAACAAGACATCGTGTATAACAATCTTGACAAACAAGGTCAGGCACCAATTGTTGTGTATGGATAGGAAATTTACAATTATATGCGAATCAAATATAAAAACCTTAGTTAAGACAATATCGAGAGAATTAAAAAATTAATTATTTTCCATTCCTATTTTCAGTAATTTCCCTAACTAATTGTTTATTTGAACCTAAATTAAGAATAAACAATATATGGTATACAAATTGGTTGACTGTATCAAGCTTATTTCTAAACATGACAGAAAATTAGTAGAAACATACAAAATACTACACAATATTTACGTTTCATAAAACATCAAAGTGAAAATCATATTTATACATGGAAATTTTAATGTTTACTGTACTGTTTAACTGAACTTTTCATTTGATTATATTTTTGGTTTATTTATATTTATAGAAATAAAGTATCTATCTTTCGTTAGTTTCCGATTTATTCAATAAATTAGTTAGAAAATGGTAAACTTATAGCTACAGAATATATTTTAAGAGCAAGAACAAGATTTTTATGTGAATCAAATTTTTCTTGTGTGTTTAATATATAATAGGACAAATTAAAATGTTTTCGGCCTAGTGGTGATAATAATAATAATACACAAGAGGGGTACCGCAAATGGGTTCCTAGACCAAGTAGTGTCCTCTGTGCTCTCCTTGAGAACAACCTGTCATCCGAAGGCGAATCGTCTCCGGGTAAGGGGTGTTATTTTAAGCAGATGAAATCATAGGATTTTGTCGAGGCCAGACGCCGCACAGGAAGCCCACAGCTTCTCCCCTGGGATTGCGCCAAGGATTGATGGATCCAGGATTTCGACCCCAAACATTCTATACCTGACACCTAGCAGGTTTCTGCAGGTGCAAATGACATGCATGGAGGTTTCTACTAGTGGGATCATCAGAGATCTTTAATGTGTAAAACAATGTAAATGACTAACAGATAGTCGGGTAAACTATAGTATCCGAGAATAACATAAATTAGTAGAACAATAGCTACCCGACAATACTAATGACCACGTTTAATATTTTTAAAAAAATTTATTTATCAATCAATAAATTATACAATTCATGAATAACGATGAACCTGATCGACACTTAATACGGGGGGTAGATTTCGGTAATCGTACTATCTCACTCGCCGGATGCGTGGGGAGAACTGGGGTCTAGCCCGTTCGTGGCGCGCATTCGGTGAGTATTTGGAGATCGCACCACTTGCCTACGCTAGGGGTAATGGACTCCCTCTAGGGACCGTCTGGTACCTAGCGTCGCGGGATAATCCGTGGTACTGCGATCGTGATTAAGACCCAAAAAACAATCGACGTGTGGTCGATCAAATTCCCGATCATTCATATAATTGTACTTATTAAGTGTTGTAACTTTATTTTTAATTTTTTTAGGGTAAATCTCCAACCCAATACCAATCACGACAATAGAACGTGCAGAGATGAGGACATATGAATTTAAGTGAAACAAATTAGACAAACCTTGATGGGGCCACCATTCGTCGCTGAAACTGCTAATGGATGAATCACGACAATCCAAGGTATTAATCCCAACAACTCAGGTATGACATGACATGTTCTAGTCCACGTGGTGCTGGCGTATTTTGGCGTTGATATGTATCAAATTTTCGGTAAATATTTGATCGTCCGGTATATTTGATGGATGGACGATTGATTTACTTTATATCGGCTATATTATTGATCATGTGCAATTCGCGATATAATTCGATAATTCCATGTAATCATCAATCACGGATAATTCCATATAATATATCGCTTACTCGGTACCGATACGTTTTTCAATTTTATATTATTTTATGAAACAATCTAATTCGATCACTAATAACAATCGCTCCGTCTTGATACGAGATCAGAGGCTTAATAATTCCATTTCTGTTTTTTTTGTCGCCCGTACAGAAAATTACATGTCACCCCCTGTCTGTAGCTCAAGCTATGTTGTAACACTCTTATTTTTATTGTTGTTACAGGACTGGGTGTTTACACGGTAGCGTGTACCAATGGATTGTACGTGACTCGATCCATATACAGTTTTAACTTCTTTTTTTTTTGTCTTTTTTTTTTTTGTCCCTTTTTATTTATTTATTTATTTTTTTATTCTTAATTTAACATAGTTCCTAGGTTTTTAATATTAGTTTTTTAGATTTTAAACTAGTTTTTAAGTTTTATAGACTTGCTTTTATTTTAATTGTTTCACCTCTCTCTCTCTCTCTCTCTATATATCTATCTATTTTATTGCCTTTTTGTTTTTAATTTGAACTTGAATCAATGAAATCTGGCCCCAACAATCAGTTTATAATTTACAATTATTGAATTGTCCAGAGTAGTTCAATGGACCATTAATAAATGGTTCATGTGAAGGTGATAGTTCAATCGACAGTGTCCTGTCAAGAGTCCCACCACCCTTCTCAATTGTGTTCTAGTGAGTTAGTGGTGATAAAGTGAGGTTTTTATTTTGAAAATTTATTTTTCAATGTAATCTCCCTTTAATTTAATTAACTTTGTCCAAAGTTTCTCTAATAACTGTATTCCGTCCTTGAAGTAAGATTCAAGATTCTAGTTTATAAAATATCCATTTACCGCTGCTACTACCTCTTCGTTTGACCCAAAACGTTTTTCAGCCACAAATATCTTTAGATTTGAGAATAGATGAAAGTTATAGGGAGCCAAATTTAGCGAATAGGGAGGATGTTCCGACAATTCATATTTCGAATTCCCAATTTTTCCATTGCCAAAGCGCGTTGTGGGCGAGAACAATGTTCTGGTGAAAGAGGAATTTTTACAAATATTATTGAGAAAGTCCGTTTCTCATTTATTTGTGATCAACATTTATCAAATCCGGTACCCATCTTGCTCAAAGCTTTCTTATATTGAGTTCCAGGGTCGGACTGGGCCGAAAGGGCCCGGGTGGCTTCCCACAAGCCCGGGGCCCGGAACGGGATTATGGTAGATGGGATACTATCGAAAAATAATGAAATATACAAATTTTTAATTATCAACTTTATATATATTACTCGCTTTGCTCGCAAGGGAGTATCCCTTTGACCCCGTGGCTCCGCGTGACAGAAAATAACATTACATGAATTGTAAAAAAAGTTGAAAAAAATACTTATCAAAAAGTACTTACCATTAGAGAATTAATGGAGGGGGGGGGTAATTTTTTGGGAAGAATTTAGAGGGTTTTTTCGGGGGGGGGGGGGAGTTTTTGGGGAAAGTGGGTTTAGGGAGACTGCGCATAGATAGGTCTCACATTATCATTTTCAAGAGATAGCGACGAAAAAAATTACGTTTTTCGAATCAACCGATGAATTTGCAGTTATTCTGCGTTGAAAAAACCGCATCTTTCTAGCATGTATAGAAGAAAAGGGGTAGTTTTAGGGTTGTTTATCCCATTTGCGAAGGGTTTCGATGGAAAAATTTGTGTTTTTTAATAATCCTGTTATTTCAACCTGTTCCACGTCGAATGAAAAAAACTGATCTTTCTAACATGATAAGAAGTGAAACGGGCAGTTTTAGGTATGTTTTTCACTTTTCGAAAGATTGTGATGCAGGTAATGAAATTTTTCAATTTTTTTTTGTTAATTTGACTTTATTTCGGGTCGATTGGTGAAAATCTTATCATTCTAGCATGTATAGAACTGAAAAAAATAATTTTGGGGTGTGTTTTTTCGATTTTCCGGGAGGTTGCAATAAAAAATATTAAGTTTTTCGGATTAACTTCCTAATTTGTAGCTATTTAGCGTCGATTGCAAAAAACTGCATCTTTCTAGCATGTATAGAAGGAAAGAGGTAGTTTTACGGGTGTTTTTCCCAACTGCGAAGGGTTGTGATGGAAAAATTTACTTTTTTCAAATAATTCTGTTATCTTGAACCTGTTCCACGTCAAATGGAAAAACCTGATCTTTCTATCATAAATAGAAATGAAAAGGTCAGTTATAGGGATGTTTTTCCCTTTTTCGGTAGGGTTGCAATGTAGGTAATAAAATTTTTCAAAATATTCTGTAAATTTGACGTTATTTCGGGTCGATTAGTGAAAATCCCATCTTTCTAGCATGTAAAGAACAGAAAAACGTAATTTTAGAGGATGTTCTTCCGATTTTCCTGGGGGGTTGCACTGAAAAAATTGAAGTTTACCGATTTTTCTCGACGGTTTGAAGCAATTTTTCGTTGAATGCAAAAAACCGCATCATTCTAGCATGAATAGAAGTGAAAGGGGCAGTTTTAGGGGTGTTTTTCCCATTTTCGGAAGGTTGCGATGGAAGTAATGAAGTTTTATGTTAATTTGACTTTATTTCGGGTCGATTGGTGAAAATTTCATCTTTCTAGCATGTATAGAACAGATAAACGTAATTTTGGGGGATGTTTTTCCGATTTTCCGGTGGGTTGAAATGAAAAAATTGAAGTTTTCCGATTTTTCTCGTCGGTTTGAAGCAATTTCGCGTCGAATGCAAAAACCGTATCTTTCTAGCATGTCTAGAAGTGGGTTAGGTTTTATATAGATCAGTGTGTCAGTCAGTCAGTCAGCTTCACTTTTAGCATTATAGTATATTAGATTAGGTAAATATAGTTCCAATTACTTTTTAACAAATCGAAAGCTAACCAATCAACATTTTTTTTTAAAGAGGAGAAGTTTCAGCTAAGCTGTCGATAACTCGATCGTAAAAGCTGCTATTCTCGTCATCCTTGATAAGATCCGATTCAGTGTTTAATATAATCAACGAATCCAACAGTTATTGTCCGATCATGTCCATTTCCCTTTTTTATGAAACTTAATTGATCTATTCTGTACGATCTTTGTATTGCGGGAAAAAGAATCAATAAATGAATTATTATTAATTATTATTATTATTAATAGAGGCAAAGACTCGTTTTAATGCGCTTCAGCGCTGAAAATCGTATCTATATAATGCATCCCTTAAACAATGTCAAATGTCGTGTATTATGATACACGCCAAAATCGGTTGATTCGTTCAAAAGTTATCGCCGTTCAGAAATTTCTAAAACAAGTTTTAATTTTTCTGTTTCATTTCTAAGTATGTATGAACTATCTACTTTACATGTAGATCGCAAGAGCCTGGCCCTAGGCTACCATACCTATCGCTTGGCTTGTGGCAAACCACGCAAGCCAGGCCCGTAGGGGGCCCGCGCACGCTAGGGCCCGGCTGGCAAACGCCACCTCGACTATATGGCCAGTCCGACGCTGTTGAGTTCTTCGTGTAAAATGTGCCGTACCCCATCTTCTGATTCCAACAGTCTTAGCTGTCTCATAGTCCTTTAATTTCATACATATTTTCTTCGGAAAATGCATTTTTTCACCGCCTTTTTCACGTGAATCATCTTCAATCGATGCAAGACCATATTTAAAGTCTGCAGTTGCCCATTTTTTTACTTTTTAAATAAACGCAGGTCCAGACTCCTTATGCACGTTTACCCACTTTGGATGAACTTCTGTCGGCAATTAACCCTCTAAAACGAAGAATTTTATGACCGATTCAAGTTTTTTCATTTTGTCATAAACCCACAACGCTTTACACTGCTGTATTAAACAAACTATTTGTTTGATAAAATTCACATTTGATATTTACTGTTGTAGCAAGTGTGCAAACACAACAAAACAATAATTAATTACATTAACAGCAGTGTCATCTATGGTCTAGACGGAGGGCTTTTCACCTTGTCTTTGTATATAAGAGTGGTATAAGTTTCGCACTAACTTTGTAACAAATCTAAATATGGATCGTAGAAAAAATATTGGTACAGACGTTTATAGAAAGTTCTAATTATATTTATTTGGTATTTATAATGCATATATATAATAATCATAAAGTATAGAAATTTGAGAATAGATGAAAGTCAAAGAGTGCCAAATTTAGCGAATAAGGAGGATGTTCCGACAATTCATATTTCGAATTCCCTATTTTTCCATTGCCAAAGCGCTTTGTGGTCGAGAACATTGTTCCGGCGAAAGAGGAATTTTTTCTTTTGCATATCTTTTGAATTCCAAAAAACACTAGCCATAACCTTTCTAATAGACGCAATTATTTTAGCTTTCTTCGGCCCAGAGCCACTTGGACTCCTGTTTTGACCATTTTTTTACTTTTTTACTAAACGCAGGTCCAGACTCCTTATGCACGTTCACCAACTTTGGATGAACTTCTGTCGGCAATTAACCCCCTACAACGAAGAATTTTATGATTGATCCAAGTTTTTAAGTGTGCAAACACAACAAAACAATAATTACATTAACAGCAGTGTCATCTATGGTCTAGACGGAGGACTTTTCACTTTGACCTTGTATATAAGCGTAATATAAGTTTCACACTAACTTTGTAACGATTCTAACTATGTATCGTAGAAAAAATATTGTAGAGAAACTGTCACCTAATTAGTAACAAGTAACATATCCTGCGAACAATATAAGAGTAATTTTAATAAGAGTAAAATTAACAGGAACAAATGTGAATGATGGAAATTTTAACAAGAGCAATTTCAATATAATTTAAAATTTATTATATTTTAAATCTAGTATATTTTAATCTAGTCAATTTTCTATTTATTTTTATTTTTGTCTGTTGATCTCGACTTTATATCTATCTCTAATTGTCAAAGAGTAAAATACGACTAGCTAATTTATACTGATGATGACTACATTGTAATCGAAATACGTATTTATAATACAAAAAACTGATCTAGGTAAAGGGGACGAATTTGAAATTTTATTGGTACAGACGTTTATAGAAAGTTCTAATTATATTTATTTGGCATTTATAATGCATATATATATATATATATATATATATATATATATATATATATATATATATATATATATATATATATATATATATATATATATATATATAAGTTACGGAACCTGGAATATAGTAACACATGTAAAATATAAATTACTCAAGTCAACAGGATGTCCATTGACGACATCAAACTATCCACGTTTTGCATACGATGCTAAAATACTTTTCTATTATTTCCCAAATTGTATAAATAGCGATGTAAATGAAATGGCGTCATCTTTTAATTACCAACTTTTGACATACGTTCAATTTGTGTAATTACTGGTGGACAAAGTTTCATAATTAGTTAATAATTATTGTACTTAGAATAATCAAATCAAATATTAATAATTTGTACTTAAATTAAATTAAATAAAGTTTTTTTTAAGACTTTTATTTTTCGAGTTTTATAATTGGCGCAGCCGCTAGGATAGTGCCCATTTTTACGGTACTATTATCCATCGAAAATTCGCGAAATAACTGGTGTAGTAACCCAAGTGCGGAATTTTCGAGTGTATTTCAATACTTCAGGATACGAACCTACTAAACAAACAAATTTATTATAAAACTTCACTGGAATCTGGAAATTGGAAGCAACATTGTGGTCCAACAATTAACATCATCAAATCACTGGTGACTTAAAGTATTTATCATCGCAACTAAATACAAGTTAATTATTGGAAACCTAATTGTTAAAACATAATGTGGAAGGCGATCATAATTCAACTGTAAGTAACTTTTTGATTATTGTATTTGCTTTCCTTAATGCCTAAAATTCCCAAATTATTTAACAAAAATAAACGAGTTCCATACTCCCCTGACGTACACCAACCGACTTCAAGCAGGGACTATTCGGAACCAGAATCCTCAGACTCTGATCAAGCTTCTGAGGACGAAAATAATTTATATAAAAATTTCCCATTAAAAAAATCAGTTTTAGACGAAATAATAAACCAAATAAAAGTTATTACAATTGAAGACGAAAACATTGAAAGTAATTTTAAGGAAACTTTAAAACAAATAAATCAACCAAACAAAATGACTACCATTACCGTAATTGATTTAATAAAAAATCTAAATAATTTTGATGGTACTCCAGGTACTTTAAATAGATTTTTAAGAAATGCAAATAGAATTATTACCACTGCAGGAGAAAATGCCGCTACCATAGAAATGGTCACGGATATGGTTAGAAATAAAATTGTAGGAAAAGCTAACGAAATACTAATTTCAGTTGGAGACCCTAGTGCATGGAATCTAATTTCAGAGCACTTGAAAACTCAATTTTCAGATAGACGAACCGTAGAAACTATTCTACACAAATTAAACACGATATCTCAAAATAATAAATCATTAGAATTATATTATTCAGAAATATCTGATTTACAAACCGCTTTGCTAAATTCAATAGATTCTTCAAAAACTACAGAATTTATTAACGGACAAACAGAAATTTACATAATGATCGCACTAAAATCATTCATAGCAGGACTTGATCCAAAACTTGGTTACATTGTTAGAGCCAATCGCCCTACAACAATTAAAGACGCATATGACATCTGCCTTAACGAAATCAGTATGCAACAATCAAGTAACGATAGATCGCGACTTTCTCACAAACAACAACCAATACAATGTAGTACGAATTACCAACCCCCAAGAAAACCTATCAACAACAATAGACCATTATTACAACCACCTCGGTTTAATTATAACAATCAAAATAACCCACAACAATTTAGACAAAATTCTCCCATGAACAATCCCTTATTCAGACCTCAAAATAATTATAATAGACCACCGGTATATGCACAACAACAATACCGACCCCAAACTTCGAATCAACCAATATTTAATAGACCACCCCAACAATCGAATAACAATAATCAAAATCGACCCACACCTATGGACATAAGTTCAGGAAATACAAGACAAGTAATACATAGACAGCTAAATAATCAAGAAACAAACAATGTAGACAATCACGATAACTATAACGAATACGAATATGAAGAGAATTACGAAGACGAAACTTATAATGAATTACACTTAGAACAGGACGAAAATTTTTCGGAAACAGCCTCGACCTACGATCCTCCGGATTTGTCGAATTAAATTTTTCAAAAACTAATAATACATTACCTTACATAAAAATTAACAAATTAAAATTACTAATAGATACAGGAGCCGATGAAAACTTCTTAGATCCAAAATATTTACCCAACTTTTCAAAATTCTACCCAACCAATGTTAAACTAAAAACCGCCTTAAAAACTTATAACATAACGCAAAAAGTAAAAATAGATCATTTAGAAAATTTTAATAACACGCAACCAATTTATTTCTTAATATTCAAATTCCATCATTTCTTCGATGGACTAATCGGTACAAAAACGTTACAAGATCTTAACGCCCAAATCGACTATATAAATCAAATTATTCAACTTAACGGAATAAAAAATAAATTACATTTTAAAAAATTAAATGAAACGCAAATTCATAACATAGAACCTAACAAAACAAAATTAATAAAAATTACAACTAATGTAAAAAATGGCGACATTTTTATACCAGATATAAAATTAAATAATCATGTTAATATCTTATCAGGAATTTATAAAACAAAAGATCATATTACAAATGCACTCATTCAAAATGACTCGTGCATTCAACAAAAAGTAATAATACCAAAACAAATAAGAGCGGAAGTAATCAACCAAACTAAGCAGTTAAATAATATACAACGCGACTACTCAAATTACGACTATGATTTTGCAGTACAACATCTACGTACAAGCCACTTGAACGTAGAAGAAAAACAAGCATTACTAACTTTATATGCTGAATATAGAGATATATTCTACACACCCGATCAAAATATGACATTTACCTCCGACTTAAAACATTCCATTAAAACAACTGACGACGTACCGATATACGCTAAATCATATAGATACCCCCATATACATAAAGAAGAGGTCACGCGACAAATAGATGAAATGTTGGAGAAAAACATTATTAGACCATCCAATTCTCCCTGGTCTTCACCAATATGGATCGTCAGCAAAAAGGCCGATGCCTCTGGCAAAAAGAAGTGGAGACTAGTAATCGACTATAGAAAATTAAATGAGAAAACAGTAGATGACAAATACCCTCTACCTAATATCTCAGACATATTGGATAAACTCGGTAAATGCCAATACTTTACCACTCTCGATCTCGCTTCTGGGTTCCACCAAATTGAAATGGATCCCAAAGATATACCTAAGACAGCCTTCTCAGTGGACCACGGACACTATGAGTTCACTAGAATGACTTTTGGTCTCAAGAACGCTCCTGCAACGTTCCAACGCGTAATGGATAATATGCTTCGCGAACACATAGGGAAAAACGTTCTCGTATACATGGACGATATTATAATCTACTCTTCATCACTTCAGGAACACATTCAAACACTCAAGTTAGTATTTGAAAAACTTAGATCATCTAACTTTAAAACACAATTAGACAAGTGCGAGTTTTTAAGAAAAGAAATCGAATTTCTAGGGCATATAGTTACAACAGACGGTATCAAACCCAACCCTAGGAAAATCGAAGCCATCAAAAATTTTCCAATTCCGAAAACGGTAACCGAAATAAAATCATTTTTGGGACTAATAGGTTACTACCGAAAATTTATTAATAACTTCGCCAAAATCACCAAACCAATGACTGAAAAATTGAAAAAGGATTCAGTAATAAACATCAAAGAACCTCGATATGTAGATTGTTTTGAGTATTGTAAACAATTGCTAACCAATGACCCTATACTGCAATATCCAGATTTTACCAAACCATTCGTCCTAACAACCGATGCCAGTAACTTTGCGATAGGCGCCGTGCTATCACAAGGACCTATTGGGCAAGATAAACCGATATGTTACGCCTCACGAACATTAAACAAAGCAGAGTGTAACTATTCAACCATCGAAAAAGAACTCCTCGCTATTGTTTGGGCTTGCCAACAATTTAGGCCCTATCTTTTCGGGCAAAAGTTCAATATCCTTACGGACCACAAGCCCCTAAAATGGATATTCTCACTAAAGGACTGTAACTCCCGCCTTTTGCGATGGAGAATAAAACTAGCGGATTATAATTTCAATATAGACTATAAACCAGGAAAACAAAACGCAAACGCCGATGCACTCTCTAGAGTACAATTAAACAACAACGAATCACAACAAGTAGAAATACACACACAACACTCAGCTGATGAAAATCTTTCCGACGGCATTAGAATAGCCGAAAGACCTTTAAACGAATTTCATAACCAAATAATCTTAGAACGAACAATAGGAAAAAAATACGAAAATTTAACACTATTTAAAACTAAGAAAAGACAAATATTTGAACTAGTAACATTTAGCGAAAACGACTTAATAAAAATAATTAAAGAGTATTTTTCCCCTAACAAACTTAATGCAGTGCTCACTAACGACGAAAAAACATTCAAAACATTATCAGACGTACATGAACAATACTTCCAAAACTATAAAATTATACGATGTACAAAAGTATTAGAAGACATAGAAAATACAGACGAACAATCAAATTTAATGAAACAGTATCACGAACTGACCATACATAGAGGTATAGAAGAGACGTGGCAACACTTAAAAAGAAAATATTATTTTGATAATATGAAACCAAAAATAACTTCATTCATAAACTCATGTGATATTTGCAATCAAGGCAAATATGAACGACACCCATTAAACATTAAACAAACACAAACAGAACAAACTACCAGACCTTTTGAGATACTTCACATAGACGTACTCTTAATAGAAAAATCAAATTTCTTAACTATATTAGATAAATTCTCAAAATACGCCGAAATAATACCTATGAATTCAAGGAACGGCTTAGATATACTTAAGGGCTTACGACAATACTTATCACGACATGGGCTACCTACAAAAATATATCACGATCAAGGTACGGAATTCAATAACTACCAATTCAGAGAATATTTACATTTATATAATATCAAAAACCATGAGACTTGCGCCCGTTCGTCTCAAGGAAATTCCCCCGTCGAACGATTACATTCAACAATATTAGAAACTTTAAGAATATTACGAGTAAAGAAATTACAAGCACCAGTGGACGAATTAATTGATATGGCTACCCTAGTCTATAATAATTCGATTCATACAAGCACTAAATTGACACCTTTCGAAATCATAAACGGTATACGTGAAAACCAAATTATCAAAAACGAAACTAATAATGCAATCAACAACTATAACTTGCATAGACTTTCAGAAAATAAAATTATTAGGGATATTATAGAACAAAATAACAAAAAACTATCTAACAAAATACAAAATTTAAATGAAAACCGCAACAACCCACCCGTATTAGAACCAAACCAAGATGTTTACATCAAAAATACACAAAGAAATACTAAATTATTACCCGCTTTCGATAAAGCCAAAGTCCAGAGTAACAATAATATAACATTCAAAACTATCAAAAATCGTAAATATCATAAAAACAAAATAAAAATAAGGAAACAACCTGTTTCAGATTCACGCTCACCTACAGCCAGCACGTCGAATACCACGACTTAACCCACACTAGAGGATTACTGGCACTTAATTTAGGAAAAACGTTAATCACAGAACACTATATTAACCTTATTCATATAATCAACGTAACTAGTTTAGAAAATACCTATTTAGAAATAGTTCATACTTTTAATACACTAGAAACGAATAATACTTACTTTTATAACCCCAGAATAATTACTAAAACATTAAACTCATTAGGAGACAAAGTAGATTCACTGAAATTCAATAAAAGAAATAAAAGAGGAGCTATCAACGCATTAGGTTCAATAATAAAAGCAATATCAGGAAATATGGATAACGACGATGCAAAAGAAATAAATGAACAAATAAAAAACCTTCAGGATAATACACTACTCATTAACGATTCATTGAAAAATCAACATACTCTTAACAACCAAATGATTGAACGATTCGACAATATCACAAACTTTATTAATGCTGAACAAGAACACTTGCAAGTAGTCACTCTTTCATTAAAAAATTACGAAAAGGTAGAAAAACAATTACTTACTACACAAGTATTCTTTTCTCTTCAAATGCAAATAAACTTACTAAATGATCACGTAGATAGCATTATAGAATCAATACAATTAGCCAAACTTGGATTACTATCAAAACATATTTTAACAAAAAAGGAACTCAATTTAATCCGCGATAAAGTACATTCAATGTTTAGAAACTTCAATGATGAACAAATTTATGAAATACTCGAGTTAAAAGCATATTTTAACGATACGAACATAATATTCACGGTACAAATCCCTCAGATACATACCAACGAAACATTCGTGACGTACAGACTAAGACCCTTACCTATCAACAATACTATAATCCTACCGAAAACAAATTATATCCTCTACAACCCCAAGCAAAATGCATTCATTGAGAAACCCTGCAGAAGAATAGATAACCTTTCATTATGTTCACGCATTCAACTGCAAAACAACAACGTAAATAACTGTGAAGTAAAAATAATCCAAAACGAACCAGCTAAATGTTTATTACACCACACAATGGAAAAGAACTTTATAGAGGAAATCGAGAATAATCACATCATAGCCTACACAGATAATGCAATTAACATCAACACGACCTGCGGAAAGAACATAACAAATTTTATTGGAAAATTATACATCACTTACAGTCAATGTAAAATCATTATTAATGGAATTACTTATGGAGAAATATCATCAACATTAAACAATTACAAGCTAGAACAAATTATTTACAACGAGATGAAGATTGAACAACTATCTAACGATACGACATTTGACACTCTCAAATTAGACAGCATACGAAACACAGAAGAAATCAACTTATTGAAGATTCAACATTTTTCACATATTGGAATAAATATTATCATCATTGTCGTAATAATCATAACCATAATAACCATTTTTATTTTTAGTAAACGGTACAGAAATAAAAAGGATCAACCGCTACCAACAGCCCCAGAAATGATTACATTACAACCTGCAGCTAACCCTTTCATGGTTAGGCTTCCGTCTTAAGGAGGGAGGAGTTACGGAACCTGGAATATAGTAACACATGTAAAATATAAATTACTCAAGTCAACAGGATGTCCATTGACGACATCAAACTATCCACGTTTTGCATACGATGCTAAAATACTTTTCTATTATTTCCCAAATTGTATAAATAGCGATGTAAATGAAATGGCGTCATCTTTTAATTACCAACTTTTGACATACGTTCAATTTGTGTAATTACTGGTGGACAAAGTTTCATAATTAGTTAATAATTATTGTACTTAGAATAATCAAATCAAATATTAATAATTTGTACTTAAATTAAATTAAATAAAGTTTTTTTTAAGACTTTTATTTTTCGAGTTTTATAATTTATATATATATATATATATATATATATATATATATATATATATTCGTATGTTTAATAATCATAAAGAATAGAAAGAATTTTATGTATTATTGTAAAATACACACACATACAATAACTACGCGATTGTTATAATATAGAGAAGTAACATTTTAATTATTTGAAATATTTATTAGAACATAAAATGGGCGGTATGGTGTTTGTATGTATATGGATGTGTATGCATGACGGAAATGTGAAAAACCTATCTCACTCTATACATTATTATACGAACCCAAAGACTTTATTCATGATAAATTACATTTAAATAAAGTAGAAATAAATAATTAATTAATTCCGTTATTTAAATTAATATTCATTTTCATTTATAAATAAATAAAGGTGAATGAATGATATCTATCTAATAAATTTATTAATATTTAATGAAAATTTTATACTATATATATTATTTAACAAGTCAAAATATTTTACTTTCTTTATTTATTTTGTGTTATTTCACATTCATTCATTCATTCATACGAAATTAATAGACAGGCGAAATAGAGGAGAGGATACAAAACCCAATCAAATTGAGTGAAATCAACGGTCAACCTCTCTATGAAAGTAAGCTAATTTTTTTACCGACGAAAGAAGGAGGTACTCAATTCAACCTGTATATTTTCTATTAATGTATGATCATGCATATTATTTTACAGAGTAATCCGATTTTGAAATTTTTGTTTTTGGATAGGGTATACTTTAAAGTTGAATGTCCCATATAAATTTGAATATAAAATTTCAAATTTTAGCCACAAAAAAAATAAAAAATAAAACTTCTCAGCGCTTTCACTAAAGAAAAATATCAAAAATATCATAATATACGTTCTGTGTGTAAACACTATTTGAAACCACTCAATATCTTTGCGCAGTTTGAAAGTCTTAACTACTACTTTTTACAGAGTAGTCCGATTTTGATAATTCTTTTTTTATTGCATATGATGGTATACTTCAAAATGGGTACGAATGGATTGAAAAATAGAGAATGGCTGATTGTTTACTTTTTTAAGTTTTTCTTTTCTTTTTTCGGAGGTTTAATTTTTTGTTACAAAATTATTATTTTTTGCTTTTCAGTTATTTACTTCTTTCGTCGGTTTTTTTTTTGGTAAAAAGTTTTTTCATAAACATTTGTTTTTATGTTCTACAGAGTGGCAAATCGTATAACATTGTTGGAACCAGCGTCGAATTGGCCATAGAGTCAGGGTGGCCTTTTATTAGTGGAATAATTTTTAGAATTATTATTAAGTTGCAATCAGTAGCTAGCTGGTCCGCACAAGCTGCGCACTGAAATTGTCTTTAAATTATTTGGTTGTATGATAATGTTTCATACCAAAGTAGTTTTGTTTTTATTAGAAAAACGTCTTTTATATTGAAAGTTCTTATAATATTAGTACAGATATAGATACAGATCATCAGTTTTTTTTCTGTAAATAGTGAGATAAAGTCATCCATCCAATTTTAAACGAATATAATAAATAAAATAGAATAATTTAATTGTAATAATAATAATAGAAGAATATAAGAAAATGATAGATGCCATTTTTTTTCGACAAAAATAAATCACTGGAACAATTTTTTTACAACACTATAATGTTCGTTTTCTTTAATGGAAAAACTTTCTTTTTCTATGTAGAATAGAAGTTTTGAAAGAATTTATTAGATAAGGTTCAGTGATTTTAGGGTATAAGGATTTTTTTCTTTTCTTTTTCCTATAGTGAAATATTTTTAATATATTTGATTCCCAATAGATTTATTCCAGCAAATATCATCACATTTCACTTGAAATGTTTTCAGATTATAAAATTGATTAAAATTAAAAAATATAGGTTGAATTGAATTCTAATGAGCAACAATATGGTAAATAATAAATATGGTAATGAACAATAATATGGTAAACGAAAATATGGTTTGTAATTATAATAAAAATAAAAACTCCTATCATTGTAGAATATTCGATTAGCATTTAAATAAATTTTCCATAATTATCATAATAACATATTGAAAAAATGAATTAAAAAGTTTAAAATAAATCACAGTAATAATTAATACAAACAATAACAGATGCTTATTATGTACAAATTAATTACCGACCTACATAATCATTACTACCTACCATTATTTACTATATTTTTTCGGCGCCAAGGAAGTGATATATTATTTGTGTGAAGCGAGATATTGTCGGTACCAGGCACCGACTTCAAAAATATAGTAGATAGGAAGGTAATTAATTTGTACATTGATTGATTGATTGATTTATATTGGGGTAAAAAAACTAGTGCTGATTGATTTATATCTTTATTAATCTTTCAAGAAAGGGTCACCTAATTTTCCAGAATAGGACCCCTTTCAAAAATGTAACGAAATGGGATGCAATAAACTTAACTGAATAAAACTTGAATAACTTTCCATAATGAAGGTTAAAGTGAAACTAAATGAAAGGTTTGCATAGAGTAAGTCAAACGAAATAGCTACTGGGAATATTAACCAGCCAAGTAGCCGCTCTTGTTAAGGCGTTGTTTCTACTCGGACCTGCGAGGTTATGGGTTCGAATCCCGACATCGGCAGTTTGTCAATTAAAAATTAATAGGGCGGTGGATTGACTAAACTGTCGGTGTTAGGACTAGAAAGAAGTAGCCGGTTCTGCTTGTGAAGATTTTCTGCAGTTTCCCTTCACGAACTCCAGATGAATATCGGCATAGTTCCTATCAAAGTCGGCTGCAGCCGCACACCTACCGATTCCTTCTCTGCATACGAATTCCTGATCCTCCACTCACATCATATAAATGTAAAGTAAAAATTAATAAAGGTTGAAAAATAATTATGTGGATGGCCTCTGTTATAGACCGTCGTGTCACAAAAATGGAGGTTAAATCCCATTATTATTATTATTATTACTGGGAATACCAGGTGAAAGCATCGCATAAAACCAAGGTAAAGTGACAAAATAGCTGTGTCTGTCAAATTCGCCCGACGGAAGGTTACGATTATGATTTTAATATAGGAATATTACATCTGCAATTTTAAAGAATTATTTATAATGTTCCGATAAATTTAAATCAAACCATGACACAAGGGATAGTATCGTAAAACATAATATACAAAGGGTTTGTATGTAATATACAAGTAAAGGCCATTACACATTGAAAAAAATAAGGAATAAGATATAAGATATAAGAAATAGCACTGCGACCAAAACACAATGGGCGATATGATACAATATTCAACCAATAACAGCGGTTGAATGCCAGCTGCTGGTATGTGCACAAATGTCAAAAACATAAGTCAGAGAGTCGACTGCGCATAACATTGTGATTGGCTGGGAATAAGAAACAAGGAATAGGTATCCAACGCGATGGAAATTCTGTTGCTATATCTTATTCCTTATTTTTGAATTGTGAATTGATCAACGGTTCTGCAATCTGCTGGATTCCACTATTCCTTATATCTTATTTCTTATATCTTATATCTTTACTTAATTTTTTGCATTGTGTAATGGGCTTATGACTTTTTAAAATGTAAAGTTTGACTCAGTTCATTGAAAAAAAAATCATACTCTAAAACATAAGCAATAACAGAAAGGCGTAAAAAATAAACTAAAAAACCAAATAGTGCCAAATAATGAATATTCGAATATGTAGAATCCTATATCCATTGTGAATGTTGTTATAATGATGTAGAAAAACAAAATTCGAAAAAAACGTCATGCAGTTAGTACTAACATCACGTAATATATATAACATAATGTTGAGAACATACTTTGAAATGTTGATAGCTCTCTAGCTAGGTAACGACAGTAGTACCAACAAGATGGGGGTTATGTTGAATTGAAACAGCAGAAATGAGTTCACTAGAGAATTTATCCGTTTTGGTTTTTTGTGTATATTAAAAGTACGTATGTTTCATTCAAATGCATATGCATTTATGTGTATGCTAATAGTAAAAGGTCCTACATGGGTACTATGTTAATCATTTTACATGTATACCGTTGGGTATAATTTTGAAATTATATCCAATATTTATCTATTATACTGTCATAAATTAGGTTACTATTCTGTTTTTGTCAATCGGTCAAGTGCAAGGCTACTACTATATTAATGTTCCGTGAAAGATACAAAAAACTATTTTTCCTATAACATGCTTTTTGAAGATTTATTGGAAATATGCATCCCTCAATGTATGTATAAAAGCAGACAATCGATGGGGCAACTTTTCAATAATGATAATCTTGGCTCAGTCTACATCTACGACTCAAATTATTTTTCAGATTTTTCTGAAAATAAAAAAGAGATGAAAACAGTTATTGTTAAGTGCTGTGCGTCAATAAGCTTCTATTACGCTGAACGATGCCCTTCTTCGAAATTATAGTTTTTTATCACCTGATTGAACTCGTTGATCCAGCTTAAATTTTTGTTCAAAAATTTTAGTCCAATGGATCTATTTCTCTAATATTGCTTATTTTTCAGATATTTCTGAACGAGATTTCCCGAAAATTGGCAAAAAAATGTTTATTAAAATAATACATCAATACATTTATATATATACTAGCACTGTCCGTCGCAGCTTCGCTCACGAAAATTGTAATTTTACAGACTGTATATTACTTAGTATTTAAGTAAATATACTGAATGTTTATGCAAAATTTGAAGTAAATTGGACCAAGGAATCACGTTGTCCCATACAAACTTTGTCCCCGTTTTTCACCCCGTTAGGGGTAGAATTTCGGATCGAATTCTTATCGGATGCCTACGTCATACAAAGAGCACACCCTCCAAGTTTCAGGTCTCTACGATCAGCGGTTTAGGCTGTGCGTTGATCCGTCAGTCAGTCATTCAGGACAAAGCAATATATAAATATATATATATATATATATATATATATATATATATATATATATAATGGTGTTCTGAAACTCATTCAAGTAAACCATGGTGTAGAGCTGCAAAAAACAAACAAAAAAGTTTATTACAATTTTTCGATTTGACGCTTATTTTTAAAGATATCAATTAAATACAATCAATTAAACATTGATAAATTTAACCAATCACACAGAGCGCATAGTGTAAGGAGGCGTGGCCTGAGCAGTGTAGCGTGGCGCTTTACCTTTTAACGGCTCGCAGACGATAAGAGGCCCTTATCCTAACACTATGCGTCTGTGATTGGTTGAATTTATCAATGTTTAATTGATTGTATTTAATTGATAAAACTTTGTATTTAATTGAACAAACTTTTTTGTTTGTTTTTTGCAGAGCATTCGTATATATGTCCTATCCTATCCCATCATACTAATATTATAAATGTGAACGTTTGTGTGTATGTATGTTTGTTACGACTTAGCACTGAACCGAATGACAGATTTTAATGAAAGCTATACAGTGTGGGTACCAATGAGAGACTTAGCAAGTTTTTTTTCTATCTCTTATGGATTTAAAGGTAGATATTTTCACAACCCCTGGTGGTTGTGGGTGTTTATGGGAAAATGATTGACTTTGCGGATATTTAAGCAATTACTGCAGTTAGTTGTTATTTTCACTTGTTTCGGATGATCTTGACGCCAAAGCCTTGGCAAGGAATTAAGGGAAAGTGGATCCAGCTTTGACGAGATCTTGGAAGAATTTTTTTTTTCCTTTGTCAACTTTAAATCGTTCGCACTTCACAAGCCACATATTTTTAGAAAAAGTTACATGAGTGATTCACATTTTAAATTAAGATCGTTTAACTATTAAATGAGTTTTTGTAACATTTTTTCGCCGTTTTTTAAGTATTTTGTTAATAACAAATGAATAAACATTAGGATCAATTAATCACAATTGGTTGTGTATTTAAGTTTGAGTGTTCTCTAGGTTTGGAGTGTTAACTAGATATATTTTTAGGCGTTTAACCTTCACCTATTAAGATATACAATATTATATAAATTACAACAGAACATAATTTTGAAAGTCATTTTATCATAACCTACCAAACATGAATCTCGAAATTTTTACATAAAAATTTCAGAGGTAGTTTGAGTTTTAACCGAATACAGTTTTTCTACTTTATTATTTGTTTTGCGTTGATATTTTAGAAATATATCAGCACACTGATTATAAATAATATGTAGACATATATTAATATGTTTTACCCTGCTATTTGATATAAAGTAAATTACATATTTTATCAGTTCATAACAATCATCCCAGACATTTAATAAGAACTTCAATGAATTACAATAGTTCTTTTAAACTTACAACAACAAAAAAAATCATGAAATCTGACATAATTTATTTGAAAACAATATAATTAGAGTACTTACAAAGTCCGAAACTCAGCTGCTGCAAATTCATTTTCAAAGTAGGTATAAATACAGTGGGTTCGGAAATTTCCAAAAGTATAATTGAATAGAAAACTGTTATTTTTATTTCATGCTTAAACTTAGCTGACGCTTTATCGAGTTATGTGATGTTATAATATTTCAATTTTATACGTTTTAAGAAAATTAACTTTTGAACAAAGCAAAAAAACTTCAACGTCCCCACTTCTGTAAAATTTTTAAGAAAATTATCAAACTTATGGTTTATCCAATTTCCTGTATAGAGTTCTTAGTCTATACAGGAAATTGGATAAACCATAAGTTTGATAATTTTCTTAAAAATTTTACGGAAGTGACGTTGAAGTTTTTTTTCTTCTTAGCTATAATATAAATTTTATTGTGAAATCTGACATTTTCTTCCAGAATGCAATTTCTGTAGGTTATTGTTAATATCAGCCCAACAAATTTTAAATATAAACATGTTATATTAAAAATTAAATGTGAGCAGCACACAACCTTCATACTCAGAATCGATAATTTTATAATGTTTTATTACCGCAAAAACCTATAAAATACATTGTTCGTTTTAGATTTTACAAGTTTAAAATAACAAATTTTCAGAACCCCCATTTTCAGGAATAACCTCATACAGACTATGAGCTTAGGAATCTGTATAGGCCTAGGCGAAATTATTTTATACTTTTTTACTTTTTAGTTCGTTTTAACAATTAGGCAAATTAAAAATTTATTTTTTATTTAAATAAATTAAGACTAAAATCCTCAATGTAATTTCCCACCTCTTCCACCTTTTTAAGAATTCATTAACACTTTATATGCATACCAGCCTAGTAGCCGAGCAGTCTAAGGCGTCATGTCTGCGCAGCATGCAGTACTTGGAAACTGGGAGGTTATGGGTTCGAATTCCGACATCGGCAGTTTGTTAATCATAAAAATAAATAAAAAAGAGGTGGTTGATTGACTAAACTGTCGGCGTATGGACAAGAACGAAGTAACCGGCTATGCTTGAGAAGGTTTTCTGCAATTTCCTTCACGAACTCCAGATGAATATCAGCATAGTTCCTATCATAGTCGGCTGCAGCCGCATATCCTACCAATTCCTAGTCTACTCACAAATTCCTTCCACTCCACTCACATCCTAAGGCATCCTCACATCCTCACATCCTAAGGCATCACAATGGACCTTATGGTCGAAGTGTAGCCCGCCCAGAGCAGCCTTTACAATCTACCTCTACCTCTTATATGCATATGTGTCCACCAAATTTCTAAAATTAATTTTATAAGATTTTAATTCCATTTCTGAGCCATGTATAAAGATTCAAGTCTCTTGCCGGGAAGTTAGTTTAAAATTGATTGCAAAATTTGTACCAAACAGACAAGAAAGCGAGCTAATAAAAATGTGGTAATAAAATATTAAATTTTGTATAACGTAATATCTGAAAATCTGGAAAATGACATATTTCAAAAAAAAATTTAAAAAAACATTGTAATAATTCTTCAGCGATATTTGAACTCACCAATAATTCAACTTTTAATTTATTAAAAATTATTTACACCTTGATCGTTCCATATTTCCTAAAGTATGCGAAACTTACAGACATGTACCTTAACTTAGTCAATCTTTATTAAATGATCAAAGAAGTCAGAGTGGATAATTAAATTAAAAACATTTAAACACTTATCGAGAAAAAGCACACCGGAATTTTTTTCAAATTAATTCCTACAAGCTTTGCTGTATATAAATGAAGTTGTATAAGAAGATACCCTTACAGAAATAGGAAAGAGAATATTAATAAAAATAGGCCATTTTAATATACAGACTACATGGCATGAGATGCAAAAAGATACCTGTACCAAAGAAATATGAAGAATTGTTATATATTAGATTATATATTAGAATTATTAGATTTAGAATAGAATTATTAGAATTATTATATATTACAATTAGAATTATTATATATTACTAGGTAAAGGGGCGAATTTTAAATTTTAAGAATTGTTATATCAATGATTGATTCATTTCAACCCATTCATTCGAGATAATCAATTCTTGAATCAAAGTTTTTCTGTATACTTGTTCGTTATTCCAAAATCATATTACCAAAATTTTTGTAACAATTAAAATTAAGTAAAACAGATGAAAATAACAACTAACTGAGTTAATTGCTTAAATACCCGATATACACTGAAAAACGTTTCAAACAAAAGTTGTAAAATTTAAATTTAAATTCTTGTTTCAAAGATAGTTAACATGGTTATCGTGTTGACATACGGACGGACGTACGGACGTATAGACGGATATGCGGAAATGGACTAACTAGGTCATTTTATGTAAACGTATTACAGTTTACAATAATTCAATTCAAAATAAAACAAAAGAACTAAAATAATTGTTTAAAATCCGATATATACTGACTTCATATAGTCGTGCAATCAAGAGTAATTTTAGATGCTTGAGCTGAAATTGTGGCGAAACTATTCTGTTTCGCCACAAAGATTTTTTGAACAGAAACAATTTTTATTTAAATTTGTGTTCTATATCTTACGATTTCAACATGAATATTTTTCCACCTGGAGGGATTCGTGGTCTGATTTTGCACATTCACGATCTTGACCCAACTTTTTAACTCCAGAAGACACACAACATTTAAGCTCAGTTATCGTGTCTACGGAGAAACAGACAGACAGATGGACAGATATGTGGTAATGCATACTATCCAGACTAAACGTATTTTCTCCTGTGTCTATGTCTGTTTATTTGTTTGTTTGGTCGAGCACTAATGAAAAACTACTGGATCGATTTTGATGAAACTGTTTTTTGTTAAAAGCTTATGGTTAGTCTTAAGCTGGTATATGTTTTATCTCGCTACGAGAGATTGAATTCGAAAATTTTCGCTGAAATAGAAATTTAGTAGAAACTTCGATAGATATTTGAAGTAGTGGAAGCGATGAGAATGATCAATATTTGAAATAGTGGAAGCTGTTGGAAATTAAATTGAAATTAAAGTTTTAGTCTTTAAATGACGGGAACCGGAAATATAACACTAAAATGCAAGAAATGCCGCGGGTATAAAGTTAGTATATTATAAAGATATATACCGGGTACAAAAACAAACCTATTTTATGAAATTAAGCAAATAAATAAATTCCTAACCTAGATAGATCGATTGTAGAGGCTGACCTGGACGGGCTACACTTCGACCATAAGGTCCATTGTGATGCCTAAGAATATGAGGATGTGAGTTCGTGAAGGAAACTGCAGAAAACCTTCTCAAGCATAGCCGGTTACTTCGTTTTTGTTCGTCCCTTTTTTTTTCTTAATAGTTGACAAACTGCCGATATCGGGATTCGAACCCATAATCTCCAAGAAGTAGTCATACTGCGCAAAAATAACGCCTAACGCTCGGCTACTTGGAAATTCCTAACCTAACCTTACTTGTTTAAAATATCCAAATTAGTAAGATGAGTTCGCCTCCACTTGAATATTTTACAAACTTCCTATCTATCTATGACAGATTCATATGTTTGTAAAATACATATACACATATGTGATTAACTAATATTGTAGGTATATTTCGGTTATTGATGTGTATAAAATTTATATACTTCAAGTATATAATTTAACTATAATTATAAATTGTTTTTGAATACAATTTAAAATAAAATACCCAACCAAATAACCAACCAAAACTTGTTATATTATATAGGCTATACGTAAACGTATGTACCCATGTCTGAGAGGACCAAAATATTATATATAAATACTAAATAATGCCCTCATTTTAATGTTCGCTAGGCTTGCTAATAATAATGTATGAGAGGGCATTTTAATACCTATAGCGTCAATCTATTTAAGGTAACTTTACATATACATGTCTGTTCGTATGTTGTCTTACAAACTTATTGAAAAGTGTATTCGAGCAACTAATTTATTATTTTTCTGACAAGTTACTAATTGTTATAAAGTAAAAAATGGTTTTAGCGAATTTTCTGAAAGAAAATAGAGCTATTGGTCCCGTATCGAATTCAAAATTTCGCAAAAATTTCTTCAAATGTCCATCGATTCTACCTAGTAGATATCAAAAATCACCATTTGTAAAATTTATATATATATATATATATATATATATATATATATGTGTGTGTCTGTAATCACTCTAGCGGTCACAGTTTTCATTTTATCGGAATGAAATTTGGTATTTGAGGCGCTTTTTGTATTTAAAACGTCAAGTTCGTTAATGGGTAAAAGGGGAAACACAAAATTTGACATATCTCCCTTAATATTCGAAAAATCGAAAAATTTATAAGAAGTAAAGTGACCACTAGAGAGTGATTTTTGTAATCTAAGGAAATTCGCTAAATTGAAGCAGCTTCTGCGTAACGAATTTTTTTTTTTTTGCTTACTATTTATTTATTTCCAGTAAAGTTATACTTTACTGTTACTAAAATAATTATGATCTTCCACGAGACAATAACAAAAGTTATCCAAATAATAAAACTTATACCACAATTAATACTCGAAACAAAACTATATTGTTATACCATAAGATCTCAATCGTTATTAACTCCAAGACTAATAATGTCTGACATTTTGGAATTTTTCTTATATAGGGATTGTGCTGAATTGTGCTGAAAATGTGCTATTATGTGCCGCAATCAATGAAAAGAAAATTCAGAAAATTTCATTTTTCTGAGGGGGTCCTTTTTGCTACGAGAGTTAGCCCCCCTACTTTACTTTATCGAAACAACAGCATTTGTACCGTAAACTGCTCAAGATGTGCTGCCATGTGCAAAAGTAAAAATATAAATAAAAAGAAAAATTCGAACCATTTTTCAATATGGCACGTGATAGCTCATATCGATTTCAACCAAAAACTCTGATTATATGGAGAAAAAAATTTTCCATTTTCCAAAAAAAAATTTTTCACTTGGAAAATCGAAAAACTTATGTTTATTGTTTTTTTTTCTCTGGCACATGGCAGCACATCTTGAGCAGTTTACGGTACAAATGCTGTGGTTTCGATAAAGTAAAGTAGGGGGGCTAACTCTCGTAGCAAAAAGGACCCTGTCAGAAAAGTGAAATTTTCTGTATTTTCTTTTCATTAAATGCGGTACATATAACAGCACATTTTGAGCACATTTCAGCACAATCCTTATATAAGAAAAATTCAAAAATGTCGGGGCCAAGGTAATGGACATGTTTACAATAGTTAAACTCACAACTAGCGATGCAAACGATACATCGATGTTTTTGTCTAAAAATATCGATGGTTGTTATCGATGTTTAAAACCTAAAAACATCGATGTATCGGTGTCATTACTAGCGATGTTTGACATCGATGTTTTTTTGGCTAATTAGTACATACGCCATTTGCAATAAGGAGTATGGTATGCTAGGTAGTTCGGAATTCATTCAAATTCATTAACAGTCTCAGATGGCTTAGTGGCGCTGACTGAAACTATTTATTAAATACATATCCATTGTGGCTACGTCAGTTCCAAGTGAAAGACTTTTTTGAAAAGCAGGAGCAACCATAAAACAACAGCGGAACCGTTTAGAAGGAAAAAGGTTGTCAAAGCTGTTGTTCTTAAATTCGGTGTTAAATAAATAGTGGTTCTATTTCTCTTTGATTTCTATTCCAATGTTTCACCTAAATAAATATACTAAATAAATCTTTGAAAATATAATGCATCGAAAATTCGTGATTTATTTTATTACTTTGACGGCCTTGATAATGTGTAAACACGGCACATGCAATTTGTACTACCAAAATTATGCTATTGCGTGTTTAACTCTCGTGTTTAACTTATTTAAAAAAATTTAGAAAAAACATCGATGTTTCGAGGGCCGATGTTTTTTCCGTCGATGTTTTTTTTAAAACATCGATACATCGAACCATCGATGTTTTTCGACGATGTTTGCATTCCAGCCACAACAGATATTTCGTGTCTTAACGTATGTGTTCCGCTGTATTTGCTTTGGTAATGTCGTCATCATACCATCTGGGTACATACGCGTGAATAGTTATGAACTAGCGTTATGTTAAGTTATAAATTGGTGTTGCATGGAAACGCGTGTATCTATGACATTGACTCAGGGTTTATTGTGAAGATCTTACGGAGCACTACTAGGAGTCATACAGTTAATATATTCGCCGGAATATAAGTAAAAACCGGTATTTAATAGAAAATTTAAAAAAAAATTTTATATTCCGACTCGGAATTATAAAAACCACAAATCAAACTCCAGATATTGGCAAAATTCCTATCAAAGTCGGTTGCAGTCGCAAAACTTATCAATTCTTAGTCTACATACAAATTACTTGTCCTCTAAGGGTTGGTAAAAAAGGCGTAGAAAGGCCTATTTGCCAGGCTTAGACCTCCCCTCATACATATAAACGACGTAAATTATCTTTCTATCATCGATATTGCAAAAATTATAGCGCACCAGTCAGCACCTTTTTCATCATACCTTGATCCATCATGGTGGTATGACGTAAATAAGTTTAAAACGATAGCATTTCGGTACCTCAGTTGGTAGAGTACTAGAACGGAAAGCAGTATGTTTTAGGTTTGAGCTCCTTTCAGTTATTTATGATATTTAACATTGACAAAATAATGTTTTTTTCTCGATGCCTATGTGAACTGAAAGGTTTTGCCAATATAAAATTTGAAGCATAATTTTATCGATGATGCATCGCGTCATACGAAATAAATTACCATATTTGCTTCGTCTAAGTCATGTTTAAGCTCAAGAAGTAACAAATTTCTTACTTTCGCATCACAATATGCGTTTATCCAACATAATGAGTAAATAGTATACGCTAGTTCGTTCATACCATGTCTTCGTAGCCTTAATGGAAATTGACATTAGTATAAGTATTGTGGCGCTTAAAATGTACACAAATATTAATATGTGGAATAATAAAATGATATTGATTTCAAAGTAATACTGTCAATGATATGAAAACATTGACTCGTTCATCAATACCATCTGTGGTACAATGGTAGCATACTGGGCTTAAAATCCAGAGATCTAGGGTTCAATACCTGGTGGGTGAATACACGTAGTGGTTTTTTCATTTTATGTTTGTTTATAACTAGATATCCGGAAGGATGCGAGTAGTTGAAAAGGTCGAAACCTAATAAACATTGAGAAAATATATTTTGTTCAGTCGCCAAATAGTAAAAGAGACATCGAGTACATGATTTAATTCCTCATCTAACATACTAGATTTACGTGACATGCAAGACAAAAACATCACTGTCAGGTTATACTTATACTGAATTGAATTTTACTATTGACTACTCGAACATTTTTCATATACCCAAAATATTAACAAGAAAGTCATTAGTCAGGGTAAATTATATAAGACAACACCATATTTTTTTTGAAAACAAAATTATAATTTTATGATATTTTATAAATAATAATAATAACAAGTCCTATAAAATAATAACTATCTATTTCCTTTTTTTATTTATCAAAAACAAATTTTATTTTTGTTACTTCCAATTTGTGGCTAAGTACAAAAAGAGCATTGAAAATACGATTTTATCATTCTTTAAGTTTCAAAATACAAATATTTAGTATTCGTTTTGAAACCAAAACTGTTTAAGATAAATAATTTTGACTCAAAGAGTTGGTTTCTATAAAACTTCCGTAACAGTTAGTTGATGACAAACGTATGTATAACCTACATTGGAAGTACTTGTACGAAATTATACTAAATTTTAAGGGTTCCGTAAGAAAACCGAAACTGTAATTGTTTTGTTGTATGTGCCTATCTGCACTTCATAGGTCCTATATTGTTACATTCAAGTGAATGAAATTTTATATTTATAAGCTTCGGATCGTGATATTTCCAAGGCATAGGGTGGATTTGTCTTTGAATGTTACATTTCTAACTGCGGCCCATAAAGTCCATACGCACTTTCTAGTATCTGTATTTTCTTTTATACGAAAATTTTTCATAAATTTTTAACTGTCGGACATTTCTACAACGTTTTGCGAAATCGTTTCACAGAAACACTGTCAATATCTGTAAGTATATTAAGTAGAAACATTTTCATCAAAACTGTTTTTCCATTCAAAAACACAGATTTCTGTTATCTTTCACTTCCTTTTTGTTTAAACCTTTTTTGTTTAGAAGCTTATGATTAGAGTTAAAAACTGGTATATATTTTATCTCGATAGGAAAGATGGGATTAAAAAATATTCGCAGAAATAGAAACTTGGTGAAATTGTCGACAAATATTTGACGTAATGAAAGCGGTGGGAACGATAACATTTGAAGTAGTGGAAGCGGTGGAAAATTACATTAAGGGAAGTCTTTAAATGACGAGAGGCGGAGATATAATAATAAAACGTGGCGAGCCACTAGTAAAAGCTAGTAATAAATAATTTATCATCAGTAAACAACTTTACTGTTAATTAATTTTCCCATATAACTAATCTTAAGAGAGTTATTTCAAATATTGTGTTTCCCTTTTCTTTAAGTTCAGCTTGACGCTAGACTGAATTAGATACAATTCCTTTCAGATCGTATTGATGTACTAAACTCTTCAATTGACACCTCAACAAAGTCGTTATCTATTTTGGTTCTCGAACTTTCACACGAAAAAATGTCTGCGGCTTACGAACGCACTCCCACAAATTGCATCACACCGTCATTTATACCCTGGATAATCTCTATCAAGAGGAGAGTAGAAATGTTTTTATGAGATGGTCATTTTCCATGTGTGGTCATTTTTAAATGATAATAACTCTTGTCGTTGTACTCTTTGAGCGACAGTCTCTAGTTGTATAAAAATCAACGAAATTGTGGCAATGTTGTAGACAACATTATTTTCGCTAAGTGAATTGATTACAGAACCATATCTGCGTGTCTGGGAGACACGCTTTTGGTTGTTTTTATTTTTGTTGAAATATACACAGATAGGTACTTATTTCTATTCAGTTTTTTTGTTTTTTTTGTTCATTCTTTGTGTTGAAGTGTTTGTTTAAATTAAAAAAACATTTACTACTATTTAAGAATTTTTGTCTTTTTGACAATTTGACACTAGAATTTCAAGTATTAGAGTAAATATAAAATATCAAAGGTGTTATTAAAGTTATATTTAATTTTTTTTTGTAATTTTCGTTATACCTCCAAATTCATGGTTAATGTTCTTTTCTGTTCTTTTCTGTTACTTTTTGTATTTAATTTAATATACTTTTAATTATTACTTTATACTCCAAATATCCGTGCTTTAGGCACAATTACTATGGGATGTTTATTTATATATTTGTAGTAGACGTAGACGAAAAAACAATATAATTTTGAAGAAAAAAGTACACGCATATTGAACAATGCGATATGCTTCAGAAAGGGTATAATTAATCCAACAAATAAACCCTTGTTCTAAGACTCTTCATCATCAGTCAGTCAATTTAACTGATAGCTAAATACAGGTATGTGGTAAAGGAAGTGCCTAGGATGATTTACAATAACAATAATCCCATGTGTTAATGATAATCACAAGACTAGATTGTAAGATCACAATGCTACAGAATATGAACAAATATTCTTTGTCTTTCAGCTGTTTAACCAGTCCAAGTGGCCAAGCGGTCTAAAGCGTTATGTCTGCGCAGTATGCCTACTTGGAAACTGGGAGGTTATGGGTTCGAATCCTGACATCGGCAGTTTGTCAATTACTACGGAAAAAAAAGGGGCGGATAATTGACAGAACTGTCGGCGTATGGACAAGAACGAAGTAACCGGCTATGCTCGAGAACGTTTTCTGCAATTTCCTTCACGGGCTCCAGATTAATATCGACATAGTTCCTATCATAGTTCGGGATTCGAACCCATAACCTCCCAGTTTCCAAGTACTGCATACTGCGCAGACATAACGCCTTAGACCGCTCGGCTACTTGGACTGGTACCCGGTATATACTGAAATTATGTACAAAAGTTTCAAACAAAAGTTATTTATTTTAAAAAATGTACATTTTTTGTCTTCACATATTTATTCTCTCTCTTACGGTTACAAAGTTGTTGCTCTACAACACACGCACAAAATTCAGCTGGTTATCGGGATTCGAACCCATAACCTCCCAGTTTCCAAGTACTGCATACTGCGCAGACATAACGCCTTAGACCGCTCGGCTACTGGGACTGGTACCCGGTATATACTGAAATTATGTACAAAAGTTTCAAACAAAAGTTATTTATTTTAAAAAATGTACATTTTTTGTCTTCACATATTTATTCTCTCTCTTACGGTTACAAAGTTGTTGCTCTACAACACACGCACAAAATTCAGCTGGTTATCTGTTTTTGTTTTTGAGTTATCGTATTCACAGACGGACAAGGACGGATATGCGTAAATTGGGTCATTTTATGAACACCAATGCCAAGCATTTATGTCAAGGATTAATATTTTCAAGCGGTACAAAGTCGTGATCTAATTTGGTTGTTTATCGAGTTGTTTATCTAATTTGGTTCGGGATTTTGCCAAAAAAAAAAATAATAAAAATTTTTTTTACTTGATATCATCTTTCTCCAAACCTATCAATCCGATTTGAATAATCCGAATAATAATTTGTTTAACCTTAACTTGAGCCTTAAGCTGATTACAAATTTTTATCCAAATCGTTCCGATAAAGTTGGAGAAATAAACTGTCGGTGTTCAACAGAAACCGAAGAACAGATGAATTTTTAAATCAATTTTCAGATTCCAATGATTTTGAAAAGGTAAACTCCAAATTTCGATGAGGATTTATAATAATAATCTAAAATTTGTATCAAACAAAATCATATTCAACATCCGCTTCTATTATCATGGTTGTTTAATATCAATTAGTTGTTTGGTAATGACATGAATAACGCGGTTGAATATTAATGATATTTATATTTGACACTCCTGTATAAATAAATATAAATGTTATGTAAATGAATAAACAACATCACAAACATAAAATAATAAGCCAATTTCCTTCTTTTATGCGTGAATATCCTGCTTCCGTTTTTTGTTTTGTTATAGTTTTTATTATTTATTAAAAATTAATATCCATAAAATATTTTTATAAATAATAATCACGTTTGTGGGTTAGTGTTTATTAGTCCAGGAGAATAAAAATAAATTACACAAAAAAAAAATATGAATCAACTAAGCATATAAATATAACAAACCAACGTATCCTTAGAATCATTTCTATAATCGTCCTGCAAACAGGGGCATTAATGGTGTCTAGAACTGGCGGTTAGAAGTAGCAACCAGTGAAATGGCCGGACAGTAGGTTTACACACATTTCCATTACATGGCAGCCAGTTTTGTGTAGACGTGATGAGTTGCTATATGATCAGAGGATGTGTGAGACCATAAGTATTGCGCACTTCTGGTGGCCAGTACCTTTTATGAGACGTCCAATAGACTTTTTCATTTTAAATTACGAGTAAATTTTGTTTCGGACTGAATATAAAAAAATCAATGTGAAGAAATAAATAAACTACATATAGCTTACTCATTTCTTCATATTAACTTTTTGACATTCAGTTCGAAACAAAAACGAATCATAATATAAAATGAAAAAATCTATACTACCTGCCAACTCAACCCTACTTGAGTCTGCTGGCTGTGTATTATCCAGTAGCCCACTGAATGTGGAAGCGGTAATACCTGTACACGCGGACAGTGGGCATGGTTGGCTAGTACACCTGAACACGATGCCACCGCCACTACTGCCCCCATATGCAGGGGGCTGTATTTGTAGGATTCGGTTTGTGCTTGAATTATATTTACAAGAGATAAGTAATTATTTCGATACTACTTGAATTCTCTATAAGACGATCAAGATGCGTGTTAAAATTGCATAGAAGCAGGAGCCAACCTATTTATTACTTATGTAAACTTGGCCACGAAAGTTGATGTCATTGGGTTTTCGAATAAAATTTGTTACTATAATTATAATGAACAACTTTTATGCGAAGCATTTTTTCGAAAATTGAACCAATAAGGCACAAATAAACTATAAAATTTTAAAAATCGACATTAACTTTTGTGGTCCATAGTACTGCATGTATTTTTGTAGGAATTTAATAAAGCGACTTATAAAACATTAAGAACATACTTTCTGCCTGAATAATTGAAATATACAACCTTTCTACTTTTGTATATAATGTACTACTCATCCATATATTTTAGTTATCTAACTTTTTCTCAATCGAAATTTCGAAGCTACGATAATATTATACTTTTTTCGAAATTATGTTAGACATAATAATATGTTTATAACCTGCTTTAATAAGCAAATCAATTTAACTTTTTATAGTTCTAATATGTCCAGCCTATATATATACAACCTCGGAAATTATAGAGAACTTAATGATATTATCATTTTATTGTCTGACACAAATATAACGTGTTAATGAAAGATTTTGATTGTACTTGATTTTTTTATTTGTCCGTACATTAGAAAGCCAAAAATAATTCAACTAAACAATATTAATTTAAGCATTTATCATAACGTCTAGACTATTTAATTCGCCAAGGTAGAAACATTACAAACTTCATTTTTTTTAATGTGTAACGTAAAATAAAGTTCTAGTTCTATCTACATAATTAATAGTGCGAATATTATACTTATAATGGTCATAACACTTTATTTTGTGGTAATTATAGGAGTTGGACAACTATTGTTATACATAACTCGGATGTATTTCCAAAATTTCTATTTAGGCCAACTCAAAATTAATTAGGTATTTACATTGACTTAGTTTTTTTTGCTTTTCGTTTCCTTTCTTTTTTCGAAGATTTAATTTTTTGTATAAAAGTATTTATTTTTGGCTTTTCAGTTACTTTCTTCTTTCGTCGGTTCTATTTTTTGTTAAAAAGTTTTTTATATGATCTGACTGAAGTAGTACCTGAAGGATTATTTGAGTTGACTGACCACTTAAGGGATTAAGTGTGTGATTAACCCAACCCATTTATTGGCCGTATCCTTTTTTGACCATGTGGCGTTGTTAATGTCAATAAGGTGAGGGTGTTTATCGAAACTAACCTTGATATTCGGGTACTAAATTTTGAATATGGTTTAATTTTATTAAATCAGAATTTGGAATTGGGCCATTGTCTGTTTTCTTAATTTTTTGTATGTAGATACATTCGTATGAATCTAATTCTGTGCGGTTTTGTACCGATTTCAGTAGTTTTAAATTCGATTTGTCAATTTTGCTGTTGTTATCAATAACGTGCGCAGCTATACACGATTTTTCGATTCTCCCAAATTTCACATGAGCTAGGTGTTACTTGCTTCGAGTTCCGATTTGGCGACGACTTTGACCAACATAAATTTTCGAACAGTTTTGCCTACTGACACTTTATATGCCCGATTGTTTTTCATTGATAATTTTATCCTTAGGGTTGCCCAGTAACTGTTTAATTTTATTTTTACTTTTTTGGTAAACAGGTACTTAAGGTACCACTATCTAAGATAAATTATTTTAAAGAAATAAACCATAATAAATAAGTTGCAATCTTTAATGGGTTCGAAAACCAAAAGTTCTCATTGATTATTTTAATAATCTTTATACAGAATTTGCAAATCCTATAATTAAAAATTTTTCACATAAGAGCTACGTAGACTAGATAATTCATTATCATGATCAACTAAGAGAAAGGAAACATATTGAACATCAAATCAATTATCATGATGATATTAATTATATCAAGTATTACAATATTTCACCTGAAAATATTTTCAATATCAGTTATAGAAAAGTATAGAAAATATACTTTCTACAACTTTACTAAGGAAAAAATGTACCTTTTAACTAATATAAGAATTTCAGTATTTCAGAATCACAATTTTTCTGTTATATATGTTCATGAACAAAATTACCAGGTGGGTATGTTTTTTATTTATATAAAAAAATTGTATAACATGAAATTTATTTTAATTAAAAAATAATGTTTACAATGAAGTATTATGATTTAAATTCGATGGAAATACAAACGGGCGGAAAAATGCGCGTGTCATTTTTAATTTTTAATATTGATTAATCGTTAAGCAGGTGTAATTCATGTTTATTGTAAATACGAGTAATTTATTTTTATTTGAATAATTTTGGAATGATATAAAAAGTTGCTATGGGCTGAATTATCTGACAAATTAGAAAACAGAGTGGCATAATGTAATTTAATTTAATGGTTTGTAATAATTTTAAGGGGTCGTCAACTTAAACCGGTAGCAAATTCAGTAGCACAATTATAATCAAGTAGATACTTGGAAATCTAAATTTAAAAAAAAAATGCTTAGAATAAAAGTTATTCACTAAACAAAGAGCTTTTCTTCTACACAATTTTTCGGATACCGAATAAATTCGCCACAAATCAGCTGTAAAATTTTCAAAAAAAGAACGCTGTCTATTATATAGGGTGGCGCATAAGTAACGTTCTGATTTAATTAGTGAATACATTTTTTGTTTACGTATTTTTTTATATATTTTTTTTCAGAATTAGCTATTAAAAACTTGGGAAATTTATGATAGAAAGACTCAGCACAGAACAAAGAACCAAAGTTATTCAATTTTATTTTGTTATGCGTGAATTCAACTTTTTCAAAAAATTTCTAGATTTAATTACGAATCGAATGACACCTTGGTCATAATTTTCTGAGAAGGCGAAGTGGAATTCGAAGAAACGACACATGTAAACTAGTCTACTATTACTTTTTTAAATTTAATATTTTATGTTTTGATGAACGCGGAAGGAGGCGGTACAACATGTGACTTAAATATCTGTCATATCGGTAGACAAACATTTCATGTTACTCCATTAAATGAACTACTTCTTATATTGGTATTAAAAAATATATCTGAAAATTCATTTATCATTTGATTATTACATATTTTAATTACAATAAATGATATTATATTTATAAACAAACGTTTGTGTTGGATATTTTCATTTTAATGATTCTAAGATTTCATGACCCCACGATGTAAACAATATTAATTAACAAAATAATTAAACGGAAAACGTGAAAAGAATATGTAACTACCTATGCTTAACGTTCAAAACAATATTTCTATAGAAATGTAAATATTATTTTTAGCATATTTACTTCAGAATCAGAAAATTGAGCGTGCAAATTAAGGATTATCTGTCCCAATATTAGTAAAATGAAAAATATATATCATAAGAAAAGAGAAGAGGGGCGTAGTTCGGGTACGTGCCGAAGATTTTTCATGAAAACGTCCTGCACGTGATCCGTAGATTTTTGCATTGTCACTGTATGTCCGATAAACCAGCTGCGTAATAACTTTGCGCAGTTTTTTATTTCCTTTTCAACGCTGCCATAGCACATACATTCGCTTGGCATTGGACTTTTAAGGCTTGTTGGATTCCTTTCGACGCGAATTTCTCACTGATGTGCGTTTTTCCAAGCATATTTACGAGTCATATGAGACGAAATCTTAATATATTTTGTAGGTTTCCATTTAATAACGATTTTCACTCATATTCCTGCGAATATTCTTTATGTCGCACTTTTAGCCTAGAGTGCTCTGCTCTCTTCACAATTATAGCCGAATTAATGTCCTAGTTAAACGAGTTTTCACGCCACACCAATTTATTACTTTACAGAAAGTTAATTCGTAACCAATAACGCACATGCACCTACACTGGTACCTTAACGTCACATATCTGTTGTGAGCTCAACTAGTGTAAACGCATTATTCGTCTCGCAGTTATGGGCGATTGAAGTCTTACAGTATTTCGTCACACAATAATGTTCGATCGGCTACCACGAGTTGAAAGACGTTTACCACAATACATTTCACTCTAATGCTAATATTTAAGATAAAAGTTATATATTAGTACCACATTCTGGCACATTGGGAACTTGATTTTATATCTTTAAAGTTTCTTTCTCTAACCAGTCCAGGTAGCCGAGCGGTCTAAGGCGTTATGTCTGCGCAGTATGCATACTTGGAAACTGGGAGGTTATGGGTTTGAATCCCGACATCGGCAGTTTGTCCATTATTTAAAAAAAAATGGGGCGCTTAATTGACTAAACTGTCGGCGTATGGAAAAGAACGTAAGTAACCGGCTATGCTTGAGAAGGTTTTCTGCAGTTTGCTTCACGAACTTCAGATGAATATCGGCATAGTTCCTATCAGAGTCTGCTGCAGTCGCATATCCTACCGATTCCTAGTCTACTCACAAATTCCTTCCGCTTTACTCACATCCTCACATCCTTAGGGATCACAATGGACCTTATGGTCGAATTGTAGCCGTCCAGGGCAGCCTCTACAATCTATCTATCTATCTTCTTTCTCTAAGTCAACTCGGTTTGCCTACGAAGCTTCTACGTGACAAATTTTTATAGTTATATCAACTCCATGCGTGGCATTCCATCTTTATAATTTTACAGTTGTCCCCAATTCTAAAGTCGATAGTGTATTTATAATAATAATAATATTTATTACTTTAAAAACAATTTACATTGTATAAACTATAAGGTCGTCTACATAAACAATAATAATAAAACAAAAATTTACACACGTAATTTCAACAAAAATAAATATAAAATATTTACTATTTAAAAATGCGTCTCGTAAGAACTATTCCATACTGTAAAACGCTTGATCCGTGAGATTATGCTTTATGGAAGCTTTAAATTCTCTAAGAGTCTAAGCCATAATTCCTTTAACCTGCTGATACACTTATTATACATAATCTGGAATAAATGATTTCCAGGTTGTTGGGTTTTTTTCAATCTATGAAACGGGACGTTTAATAAAGTTTTAACTTTGGTGTCGTAATTATGATCGGGTACCAATTTTTTATGCACCAAACAGTGATAGATAAAAACACAAGGCAATGTTAAAGTTTTCAATGCTTTAAAATGTTATTTACATAACTTCCGATATGATACCTTTACTAATTTTCGGATAACTTTTTCTTGTAAAATAAACAGATATCAACAATATCAAGCTGCAAAAATTACTGTAATAAAAAGCAATTGCTGCTTCCATTGTTGAAAACTTCATCAGTTTGTTAATTTGGAAGTAAACTGGGTTCAGTTTTCTAGTTAGATAGTCTACATGCCTCTGCCATGTACGCTTAAAATCAATCATTTATATCCAGGAAAGTAATTGTTTCGTTTATATGTTGTTTAGGCTCAAAGATAACACCTACAATTTTGTCACTATTCATCATTAAACTATAAGAGGTAAACCAATCCTTTGCAGTATTTACGGCGCCATTTTTTAAGGACGTTCGCAGTAGTTCATTCGTACATGTTAAATTTTTGTGTCGTCTGCAAAAGTGACAACATATGTGCCTTAACGCGTAACGGCGAATCGTTAATGTAGATTAAAAAGATAATTGGGTGTAGGATGGTACCTTGTGAAATACCGATGTTCATAACAAATTCTTTGGACACCATGCACTCTAAAGCTACCACCGACTAATATCTTTCAAGTAAGATTCAAATATTTTTATCACTGCACCTCTAATACCATAAAAATTAAGCTTTGATACTAAAAACCAATGGTTCAAAAATTCGAAATCTTTACTGAAATCGATAAATTTCACTAACGATAATGTATTACGATAGTAATACTACATTCTAGCTACCACAATCGATAACTTAACATTTGTTTACGTTAAAATATTTCATATTAATGTTCAACAATTTAATCTATAGCAATTTTACTACTTTTCGATATAAAAATTTCAGCAATAATTCAAGAATGATGCATAAAATGAACAGACAAAAAACAGATCTTCCAACACATATTAAATAAAAATTGTATTATAAAAGTATTATAAAACACATTTAAACGCAAAATTGTTGTAATACATCAATATTAAAACAATTATTTTTATGGGAAACCAAAAAAAAAAACAAATCTACAAACCAAGTTTAATGTACAGATATATAAATATATATATATATATATATATATATATATATATATATATATATATATATATATATATATATATATATATATATATATATATATATATATATATATATATATATATATATTTGTATGTATGTTGAAAAATATTGATATGTATTTTTAAACAATTTAACGCTTGAAAGAATTTCAAGAGTAAAAATAATATAACAAAAAATAAAATTTACTTCGCTCTGTGTTGTGTTCGGTTTTTAAAGAGAAGTGGTGAAGAATTTTTGTACAATAACTCTTATTAAATGATGACAAATCATTTTTGAGCTCTCTAGCCATTCACACAAAATTATTCCACAAACAATGTTGGAAAGAAAAAAACAACAGTTTTTTAAATATAAAAACTGAAAATAATACAACATGTCCTTAAATAATTGATTTAAATTGGTATACAAAAGGATTGTTCATGTAATCAAAAACTAGGTGTCTGAAAAAGAATTCTTTCGTGTTAATACTAAAATGTTTTTATTTTACTTTTTTTATTCAAAGATTTTGTCTATTATCATTGTTAAGTTCCACTATTTCATCGAGTGTATATAAGTAAACTGAGCATGTCCATTAAGCTTGTAGAGCAATATTATATATTGCTCTGCTAGCTTAATGTTAAGCCAGCAGAGCAATGTTTAAAAAATCAATTAATTATATTGTATTTAATATCAAATTATTAGCAAATTAAATGCTATTTTAATGCTCTAATTAAAAATTAAATGCTCTTTGTTGCACTGTGTACCCTCATGCTCTAGCTCAACACTAAGCTAGCAGAGTATGCGTTTACACGATACAACAAGGAGCAGTTAATTTTTAATTAGGGCATTTAATTAGCATTTAATAAGCGTAATTATAATTGTGTTCTGCGCAGGTTGCTCTGCTAGCTTAATGGACATAAACTGATCACTATTTTTATAAAATCACTTTCATATGTTTATGAAAATACGATATTTTAGTTGTAAATCGTATAGTCATAAGTAGATGAGAAGATTTTATTGCGGCAGCAAAAAGGTATGTGGAACACGCTGTTTGCCCTCACCTGTAAATGCTCTGATATATTTTCTCTTTTTGTATAGGAATAAAATCAATTACAATATCAACGGCAATACTTTGCAAAATAATTTGAACCAGTTGAAACATGCAAATTGTAAGTATAACTGTGTATAGTAATATTTATATGCTTTGAATATAATTTACTATTTGAATTATATTTAATTTGAACGAGCGAGTCATAACGAAAAACTCTATAAAGCCATAATCGATGGAAGATGTCATTTCTTAGATTCGAGACCGAAAATACTCGATAGAAATGTTTTACTGAGAATTATAGATTATATGTGTACATTCTACTATATTATCGTATGTGTCCCTAAGTTTTCTAACTATTTTTAGAAAGTTTCTGAAAGGAATTTTGTCAAAGTTGGCAACCTTGAAACAACAATTTATTCCACTAATCCTATTTATGATTGTTAATATTGTTTTAAACCCCCGTACCTCTCAAGCGCATAGCTCATTTGAATGCGGTTTTTAATTAGACAGCTGGTTTCTTTACGGTGTTCCTTAGCTATGTTTTATAAAAATCCGTTCAGTCGTTTGAAGATTATTAGATCTTTTCCAAGATGATCTACAGGCATATAATTACAAGTATCAATATCATTTTACATATAATTTTGGTGGAGGTAACGGGAAGTTCTTATTATGTTTCATATTATTGCGTTGAATTTTTTTAAAACTTTTAATTATACTTGTTACACTCATATAAACACTTAAATTCTTACAGATACATATTATAGGGTGTATTCGTTTTGGATGCTTACACGCGTTTTGCGCTAACGCTTATAAGTACCTGCAAGCGTTAATTTTCATCAATATTGCAATATGGTGGATGGAAACAGTTTAGATGTTTTTCAAGCAATAGGATGTTTGTTTGAAATAGTTAATAATGATATTAACGATAGTTATGATGAAGATTTTTTCCCCTGAATTTTCCCCAGGGGTAGATTCCCTAAGTTGGCTACACTGTGCACATGACAGATAAATAAACAAACGCCTATACATTATTCATTTTGGGAGTTAGTAAGGTTTGGCGCTGACGCTTTTGCTGCCCTACCTCGATGAATAAAGCATCTGTGAATGTAGTGTCTATTGTTTCAACTCAGCCATTATCAAATTTTGTCAGCATAAACAACGTCGAGTTGATCACTACAAACCCCGCTTGATAGCGCTGATAGCGTGTAAGCAACCAAAACGAACACACCCATACAAACATAACTTACTTAAAAATAATTTACTTAAAAATCGTATATAGGATTGTGCTTTTGTTTGTGTAAAGCTCGTACTCTTGCCTCAAACTGTAGAATTGTGACAAAATAGTCAAATAAGCGTGATTCTATCGTTTATTTTACTGCAAGTTTCAATAGGTTGTACATCTCGGTGCGATTTTATTTAATATTTAAAAAAATGAACTTTTGCACTTTCGGGACTAAAATGATAACTTTACTCCCTCCAAATAGGTACTAAAGTAGTACTTTTTAAATAGAAATTTTTTATTTATTTTGTTGATAGAATATGTATTAAATTACTTTTTTTCCCATCGAAATAAAATCTACTTTTTCTCCAATGGGAGAAAAAGTACTACTTTAGTACCTATTTGGAGGGAGTACTGTTGTCGTTTTAGTCCCGAAAGTGCAAAAAATTGTATATTTACCGTGGGACTAAAGTGGCTTTAATCCTTCGAGTCTCCACTCGTGGGATTAAAAGAATCACTTTAGTCCTATGGTTAATAATATACTATTTTTATAAGTAGAGTTGGAGGAATAACAAACACGCATGTATTAACATTATAGTACTGCGCAAATTCGAAAAATATGGTATTCAAAATTCACTTATTGATACGTAATTGAACTTTAAATTTTTTTACTATTATAAAATTTATCCTCATTTATATAGACACTGCAGTTTATACAATGAAAACATTCATCATAGCAATTGGCATAGTTCATCAACGATTTTAAGGTCTTTTTGAAAAAAGAAAAATTAAATACAAGTTATAGATATTTATCTATGCTTTACGTTGTACCATTTTTTTAATACGAAGAAAAACCTGACATCACATTTGACGATAATTGGTGAACATTTAAAAAAATGTTGAATAAGCACACATTTAGAATTAAGGGTGCTAGTGAGAATACGTACAAGTATAAGAACTACCTACACGTAAAATAATAGTGAATTGAAATTGAAATCGTGTGAAGAGAATCGATGCGTCATCGTTTTTTCATTTGAAACTAAAGGATCATGTATGTAAAATATTTAATATCGAAGTACCCGAACTATATCTCCAATAAAATTCGATTTCTATTACCTTGCTAGTAAGCTAAAAATATCGCTGTTCATTTATTTAGGACATTTTATTCATTTATACGATCAATAATATGTGGTACTGAGCTCTCCATCAAACAAAACTTATTCCAAAACCACAATATAAATATATAAAACAGGTTGATGTTTTTGTGTAACTTAGTGTTTTATAAGGGTCGTTGACCCTTTCGACTCAATTTTCTTGTAAGCCATTTCCTCGCAATTACAGCTTGAAGGATACATAGCGCAGTATCAGTTGTTAGTTATATACGAATATTAACGGCTAGTAGTCAACGGCACACACTTCTTGATTGTACCTTAATTACAATGTAAAATATAGCGTCCAGAAATTTATGAAATAGAAAAAAATTACTTTTTCCAGGAGAACGTTTTAAGAAATCACAAGCACACTTATAAATAAAAGTAATATTCACAGTAATAATAAGTTAATTATTACCTATTTATCTACTACAGTTTTGTGTCGGTGCCAAGCTGACCCTTATGAAGCGACATATAGCCAAACACCGACTTCGAAATGTTGTATATAGGTACGTAATTAATTTGTACCTGAAAAGCACCTGTATTGTTTGTATTTATTATGAATTATTTTCACATCTTTTAGTTCTTCTTTTTAATTTTTAATATTCTGCGTCTTATATATATATTGTACCAGTCCAAGTGGCCGAGGCGTTATGTCTGAGGCGTTATGTCTTCGAAGTATGCCTACTTGGAAACAGACATCGACAGTTTGTCAATTATTAAGAAAACAAAATGGGGCGGTTAATTGACTAAACTGTCGGCGTATGGACAAAAACGAAGTAACCGGCTATGCTTGACTAAGTTTTTCTGCAGTTTCTTTCACGAACTCCAGATAAATAACGGCATAGATCCAACCATAGATTGCAGCAACCGCATATCCTACCAATTTCTAGTCTATATACAAAAATTCCTTCCACTCCACTCACATCCTGACATCCTTAGGCATCACAATGGACCTTATGGTCGAAGTGTAGCCCGTCCAGGCAGTCTCAACAATCTATCTATCTATATAGATTGTATCCATTAATAATTAATAGAGAAAAACACACACATACAAAAATACTAGGGAAACTGACTACCATTTTTTGGTCCTCAAAAAATGGCTTTCGTATAAACATACAAACATACTAGTGAAATACGTAACGTTCCTTGTTTTTAAAGTCGGTTAAAACTAAAAGAGTGTTTTTAAAAGTATCTCTGATATCTTTAACTCTTAATCAAGAGTAAATTACCACAATAAGATCTAAATAAGCTGTTTCAACTAATCAATGAGGCAAAATTATCAATTTTCTTTTCTAAATTCTATGCTTTTAACAATAAAATTATTGGAAATGCGCCACTCTATTGTTGCGAGTTTCGAGTTACAGACAGTTGAATCCGATAGAAAAATATTCTTTGATATTGTATTCTAGTTGACTAAGATGGTTAAGGTGTTGTACTTTTTCTGTGAGCATTACATTTCCGAATAGACATTAGATCTATTTAATTGTAACCGCGTGTGTTGCACACTTTTCGTAAATATGTGGTTTAGTTATTTCAGAATAACAATTGATAGTATGATACCATCTGGTATAAAAATAACTTCATAGACTAAAAAATCGATAACCAATTGTTCAAACAATGAATATAAACTAAAATAATATAATACTATTATAATAAGGATACGGTGTTGGTTGGAAGGCGCCTAAATAAAGGCCGTTTGTTGTTTGGGTCATATGAATGTTGCTTGCAAATAATTTACTGATAAAATTATTTTATTTTCTATAACATATTTCCTGTTTATGACAACCCTGAGTGTAAAGGATATATATATATATATATATATATATATATATATATATATATATATATATATATATACATAAAGAGAAAAAACGAGGAAATAAAATGGACGACATATAAAATAGAAAGAAAGAGAAAATAAATAATAATAGATAGTGGCTTGTATATGTTTGAATGACGATGTGGTTAGCTTTTTAGCCTTCAAAACATTGAGATGATGATACATACAAGTAGACAGACAGGCAGGCAGACAGACAAGTCACGACAAGGAAGGATAAAATATAAGAAAAAAAAGTCACAAATAAGGGAATGAAATAAGATTGCCTCTTCTGTACGCATAAAGTATTATTATATTGATGTTGTAAGCATATAATAAATACTACAATGCCTTCTTTATTCATTCAGGAGCGTATTAAGTTTATACGTTTAAATCGTGGACATTCGTAACTGACAACAATTCAGGTGGCTGTACAGTGTAGAACAATGAAATGAGGGACATGAAATAATTTTTGTTAAATTAATGAAAGCAATATTTAATTTATGAATTCAAGAAATAATTTTGTTTCCATTTAAGGAGAAAGTGCATAGCACCTTCTTTCTTTTCTCCTCCATTATATTCCTCTATTGGATTAAAACATACATCAGTTAAGCAATTGCAATGCGTCTAAGGTCCAACATGATAGTTTCTAAACTAAGGATGGAAGCTATTATACTCTACTCTCTCTAAATAGAGAAATCTAGCGGTCTCGAGTATACGCAGCTGGTACAATGCCCTAGGTAAAATAGCTACTCTGAGCTGCTCTACCTAGAACAAATTTCGCCTCCAGAGGCAATGTACACACGTCGTAAGTGTAGCCTAGCGAGAGAACGTGCTTTGAGAATTGTCAAATATTCGTGTAAACATTTCTATGCCACATTAAATATGGCATAGAGAAAAATAAAAATATATTATTTTGTTGAAGTGAAACTAGAAGCGACGAATCTGTTTGAAATTTTTTTGTTACAATTAAGGCGAAATAACTCAATAGAGGGGAAATAGGTGATAAGCCTTGTGTGCGAAAAAGGAAGGAACTACATCTTACATATGTATAAGGAGAACCTAATGATGGTGTAGTTCCGAAATTGTGTACTTTTTGATAATTTTCAACTTATTCAATATTTAAGTGATGTACAAATGGTGCCTTATTTATTCGGTTTTCGAAAAAATTTTTCGGCTAAACGTTGTTCATTATAACTATAGGTACTAACAGCTAGTATTTTTCGAAAATCCGACTAAATAAGGTACAGATCAATTAAATAATTTTGAAATGATAACTTGACTATTGACGCCATTTATAAAATGTCTACATCATTTTAAAAATGAATCTTTGTACTTATTTTTGTAATACTTTTTATACTTTTACAAATTTTGAAGTGAAACTTCTTAAGCGAGGTATCTGTGTGGAATTCTATGTGACGATAAAGGGGTCAACTAAAAAACGAATCAATCAAATTCTTAACTACACATAATGACTTCCACAATCCCAGCATGTATGCTTTTCTGACCAACAAATGCTAGAGTTGAATAAGGAGCAAGGATGAATCTAGTTACATATCAGCCATTAATAAATTATGGTCAATAATTAACATGAAATGTATCACTGAGAACAATATAAGCAAAAAATTTTCACTAAAATTGTTCAATATCTACTTTTCAACCAAAGAACTCGATTCAGTCGAAGATATTAATTCTATATTATATTTTTTTCACAAATCTCAAAAGTGATATTCGAAATGGATTGTGTAACACAAAGCAATTGTGGCCTTTGTAACAAATACAAAGAAATATTCCGTAGTTGATATGATCCACGTTGGTTTAATATCTGTTGAAATAAAAATTCAGTTACTTGAAGTAAATTTGAATTTGATGTTTGTCATTAAAAAGTGAAATATAGCAACTGATTTAGTTAATTGTTTAAGAATAATAATAATAATATAATCTGTGTTTTCCATTTACGATTTACAGGGTTGGTATACAATATCTACTATACAATTGTTTTTTGTTTTTTATATATAATGATTTTAAAAGCATTTACTGCTATGTTTTTGCGACCAGTTTCCAGTCGTATCATATAATTTAGTGAATTACGTTGCCAACCAAATACTGCTTTGAAAAAATTACCTTGTATCTTTTCTAATTCCTTTAAGTACCTTGGACTCCAGGTCTCAGCCACATATAAAAGCGTCGCAGTAATTGTTTAAGAATACTGAGTTCTGTATCAGGTCTGGAGCTGTATATTTTACATATTCTTACGCATAGATATATAAAACAATGACTCGTGTTATATACACTAAAGTACTGAGTATATATATATATATATATTTTTTTTTTGTAATCCAAAAAAATAAAACAGATAAGAGAAACTATTGTGATTTAAGGTTAAAAAATAAATTAAAATTGGTTAATGCTCTTATTTCCAACACCTTTTCTCACTCCCACCTCCACAACAGAAATTGAATCTACCCTTTGCTATTTTTATAAGGTATGGTAGACCGTAACCTGCAATGTGATGGAGATATTTTCAAAATAAGTATCATTCCATGATACTATAACGAACTTAGTAAAAATGCTAATGTGGGCGAATGCATACGACGACACATAGTAGAGCTGTTCGATATTAATCAATTTGGTATTTTATAAAATCCTTCAAATAGTTAAGCTCTCAATTTTAGCCATTTTAGAAATATTTAACTACACACAAAAATGTTAATGTATTATCAAAGAAAGAATGTAATATTTAAAGCTTGAAGTATCGCTTAGAAATAAGTTCTGATGATACCAAAAAACAGACACAAGTAAATCTACTGCATTAATTGTTCGATATCAAAATCTTTGAACAGATGTACCGCAAAATTTCCGAACAGATGTCACTTTTTGGGAAGTAATCTAGATATTTGTTTGAGTAGACAATTTTGGACAATTGGCCATGTCTCACTGGATTACCAATGGACCGATTATGTTATTAAGTTGGTTTTTTTAATTTCTACCGAATTGATTCGGTTATGAAGAATTTATTCGGTTATATTTGGAATCAAAATAGAACTAGCAAAGAGGTCACTTTAATTTTGTTAAATAACAATAAATTTTTCTTTGTATTTCAAGATATTGAACAGTGAGAGCATAAACAAAAAAATCCGCATCTCATTTCACACAAGATAATTTTTTTTCTTCACCATTTACCCTAAATAATTTTTCTTTCCATATATTTATGAATATCTGTACACTCGGAATTAAAAAAAACCACCCACTATTTATAATTGTTATACATCCTTGGTTGTAATAATTTTAATAGTTTTCAGACATAGTTTAATATCTGAAACAAGCAAGGGAACAATATAATGGAGGTCTCTCGTCTTTACAACCTAAAAACATGGATTAAGCATAAATATTTGTTTACATAAAAAAACCAAATTTTTTTTGTATTTGTTGTAATTTTAATTATTTATTTTTAATTTCGAGATTGAGAAACGAAATTTTTATGAAAATTAATTACGATTATCTAATTCCTACTGCTGATGGCTAATTTGTAGTCAATGTACCTATGTATGTCAAAATTTAAAGACGATTATGTTGACTGAATGTATGCTTTTTTAAACGAAATTAGTGAAAACTCGAACTGTAAAATAATAATACGTTTACAATGGTTGTGTGCAAAATAGATAGATCATGTCATTACGTATCTGACGCGCTATATTTGTTTTCTCTGTAACGTCATCGTACAAATGTAGGAGTATTCGCGTGAATGGTTAACGTGAATTAACTTTGTATTAAGTTATATACTGATGTAGCATGTAAACGCGTTGAGCTAGGTCGGGTGTTATTGTGAACAGCTTGCGGAGTACTATTAGGCGGAAAATCGGCATTAAATTGAAAATTACATAATAATTAATGATGTTATTTCATATGATTTGTAAATAAGCTCGGAATTATAGAAAATGCAAGTCAGAGGAAAGTTTGCGTCAAAAGGAATAAAAAAGTCTAAAAAATCCAATGCCGAGTAAATGCGAGCGCTAAGACAGCGTCGAAAAGAAGCAAAGCCATTACGTAGCTGGATCATCCGGCATACTGCGGCCAGCAACAGCACCAATGTTTACGGATTATGTGTTTTCACTGAAAACTAAAGGCGTGGACCCGAGCTGCATCTGTCTTCTCTTTTATTTTGAAATTTCACTACATACAGTTGGCAATAATTTTCATGTTGGTACAACTTTAAAGTTAAAAGTCATTGAAATGGTTTTTTCCTATTTCTGAGATTTTAGTAACTCTCCATACTCATAAAATGGATAACAAGGGCACAATAAACAACGATAAAATTATATAAAAAAAGGGGGACACGATTGTTGAATATCTGCGATACTGTTTTTATTCTTTTTATTCTTCTCATTTCCTTCATATTTTCTTATCTTCACAATGTTCTTTTACACACTTTTATTGTGGTAAGCACATCAAGCAAGCAAGCAAGCAAGCAAGCAGTCAGTACAGTCTGTAGGCAAGCAATGAGCGAATGAAATGCCAGTTGCTGGTATATTTATGCTAGAGCTAGCTAGCTAGTATCTCTACTAACTTCTCCAACTAGATAGAAAATACTATATACATTTTATTGTACAATAAACATTCACATATACAAATGTGATGTGGTGGTGTTTGTTTGGTTACTTGCGCTCGTCTTGTATTTGTGCATGAATCGTTGTATGTCATGACAATGACAAGTTGTATTTAACTTTTTGTGGAAAGTATAAAGAAATCTGTCACAACATTGTCATTGTGATGATGAAAATTCTACTATACTACTTACTAGTACAAACCGATGTTGTATTTGTTGTTGTATACACAATGAACGGAAAATATTCTATGAAAAATTACTATAAAACGTAAATAATAATTACATGTACAAGTCATATGAAAATTTTATTATTATTATTCTTGGAAAATGTATTTTTCATTTATTTGATTTATTTTTTTTTAATGATTGATGATTACGTTTTACTTGAGGAAAATGTCAATACATTTTTAAAGCTATTACTTTTTTACAATTATATTGACTACGTATAATTCTGGATAGATACAGCTGCCTTTGGCACTCCAGACCAGTGCTCTACCATTAAAAGTTAGAGCTACTTATAAAATCTAGGTAATTAAGTTGGTAAAGCACTGAGGCCTTGAGTTCAATCACCAGCCAAGATGTATAAAATTTTTCATATTAAAACATTAAGACATATATATATATATATATATATATATATATATATATATATATATATATATATATATATATATATATATATATACATATATATATACATATATATATACATATATATATATATATACATATATATATATACATATATATATACATATATATATACATATATATATACATATATATATACATATATATATATACATATATATACATATATATATATATAAATATATATATATATGTATATATATATATGTCAAAATAATGTAACAAATGTCAAATCAAGTGAAAAGCAACAATGAATGCATAGCAATGAATGGATAGACATAAAAAATTGCCAGAAGAATTACTATAATATACACGAAAGTTGCCTCTTTTTCCAGGTAGTTATACCTGGTTATGTCTCAGCAGCACTTTTTCAATTGATTTTCTAAAGGTTTTCAAACAAAAGTTTTTAATTTTTAAAAAGAACTATTTTTTGTTTTTAAATTTTTCTTCTACCTCTTACGGTTTGAAAGGTCAAACTTTTCCCTCTGACGGAAAGATGCACCGAGCAAATTTATCCACCCACATTTCTGCGATAAATATATTACTCTATTACAAAGCCGGAACTAAACTTGTGATACAATTGTGGTACTTGTGATACAAAAAGTACATACAAGTACTTTTTAGCAAATATCCTCCAAAGGAAATGCAGCTTTTGTTTTTGTACCGATAATGGAATTTCGTAAAAATTTCTTCAAATGTTCATCGACTATATTTATATATATATATACGTATATATGAATGTTGCTTGCAAATAATTTACTGATAAAATTATTTTATTTTCTATAACATATTTCCTGTTTATGACAATCCTGAGTGTAAAGTATATATATATACGCTATGGGTCTGTAGACTCTCTAGCGATCACAGTTTTATTCCGATTGAAAATTAGTAAAATCGGTTAGTAATACTAAATGCGATTTTGGTATTCAGAAAGTCAAGTTCAGTAATGGGTAAAAACGGACCAGGGGAAATGGGGGTTTAAAGGTAGGGGGAAACACAAAATTTGGCATATCTCCCTTTGGCATATTCGAAAAATCGAAAAATTTATAAGAAGTAAAGTTGTAGGCACTAAGTTGCTGTAATTTTGTTTCTTATCATTTTTCTGTTACACTAATATTTACACTAATATTCTTATGCCATTTAGTAATAAAATTGGCTTCACTATAATCATATCAGATACGATATTTCATTTTGATCACACTAAAATTATGACCAATAGAGAGTGATTTATGTATTCTAAGGAAATTCGCTATGTTGAAGCGACTCCTGCGTAACGAATTTTTTATATATTATCGACGGTATTTCTTCAAAGTCAAAATTAACTTCTTATTCCACATATTACTCGAATTTTTATACTTTATTTCTACTGAAAAATTTCTTCTGAAATTCTATACAAGTGGCGGCAAATCTTTTTTATGACATATAAAAACAAACAACTATCAATATGAAGTTTCAATTCAAAAAACTAATAGACCGAATAAAGGTATATTAATTCTACAAAGGTTAATAATAAAAGTGCTGAAAATATATTTATCAAGAAAGGAGTCAGGCAGGGTTGTATTCTCTCACCTATGCTATTCAACCTGTATACTGAAACCATCTTTGAAAGTTTGAAGGATATGGAAGAATTAAGATTGGTGGCTGGAACATAAGTAACATCAGAAATGCAGATGACACCATACTGATAGCGGACAGTAGTTATGCCTAGTTTACACTAATGTTTATACGATGAAAAATTAAAAGATATTATAAATAAGGTGTGCACTTTGAGTGAAGAGTTGGGAATGTACCTAAACACAACAAAAACGGTATGCATGGTTGTATCAAACAAACCCAAAATAATAAAACTTAGTGCAAGAATAAACAACGAAGAAATAAAAATAGTTGATAAGCACATATATCTTGGAACTCTGATAACCAACGATGGAAGATTTGCAAGCGAAATAAAAAGACGCATTTCTCTAGCGAAAATAACTTTCAACGAATTAAAAAGAATTTTATGTAACAAAGTGATGAGTTTTAACACTAAACAAAAAGTTATACAATCGTGTGTGTGGCCAGTTTTAACTTATGATTGTGAAAGTTGGACAATTAATAAAAATTTGTTGAAATCCTTGGAAGCGTGTGAAATATGGTATTGGCGAAGAATACTAAAAATAAAGTGGAGTGATTATAGAAATTAGAATTTATAACACTATCGGGAAAGGTAGTAGGGTGTAAAAAACGAGGGAAAAGACGGTTAAGGTACCTAGATAGCTTACAATGTAAAAACGTAAACACCAACCAAATTATTCATCTGGCATACGATCGAGCTAAATGGAAGAGCATGTTGGTCAACGTTCGTAATGTACAAACATGACACTTTTTATTATAAATAGACCGAATATATTGTAAAAATAAAGGGATTGGAATAACAATTAAAATACAGCTGCCTTATAGGAATCATGGCTATATTAATGCTCATCAGAAAATCAGTAATATTCATTAGAAAGTATGTAATTTTGATATTCGTTAGTTAAATGTCAATTCTTTATGAAAACGTACAATAGTTATTATTAATTATTAGTTAGGAGAAAACAGATAATAAATTTAGACAATGGCCCAATTCCAAATTCTGATTCAACAAAATTAAACCATTTTCAATAATACCTGAATATCAAGGTTAGCAACAAGAACACCTTGGTGACAACAACAACCGTCAATAAATGGGTGGGATTCTTCACACACTTAATCCTTCATTCCTCAGGCAGATCATATGATTCCTCAGGCAGATCATATAAAAGACAAAACTTTTTTAATATCATTGTGCGACACGCACCAAATTAGCAACGAGCAACATATCTCTGACTCCATATCCCAGAGATAGTTACGATTAGCTAATTCATACTAATGATGACTACATTGTAGTCGAAATACGTATTTATAAAATACAAATAAATGTTGTAGGAATTGGGGCAAAATTTGAAATGTAATTTCACAAAACCTAGAGTTCTCTTTGATTATTTTAATAATATTTATTTAGGATCATGTTTTGGATAGCATTTAGATACTGATACCAAAAAAAAACTTGATATAAAAAAAAGATTATATCAAAATTCAAATTGAATTACACTTGACCATCATAAAAACATCAAAAGGAAATAACTAGATTTTAAACAGTATAATCAAATCAGAATGTGGTTATTCTTATTATTTGTGGGTAATTAGCCTTTATATTCATTCACACATTTATTTTTTAGTTGCTGTTATGTCTTTCTTATTTTTTTTTTTTTGGATTTTCTGTGAAGAATTTTTGTATTCCAAATAATAGTAGTAGAATAAAAATAGAATAAATGTAATATATTTGAATATAATAGGAAAAATATCATGCCGGAAGATAATGGTAACACGCACGCTAAGAATTAACTCTATGTGAATATATATTGGGTGACTACAAAAATAAGGCTAACAAGTAATATTTCCTGATAAGTTATTCATATAGAGAATGCAAATTATAGTAAAGTTTAGTTTGAGGCAAATGAAAAAATAAATTTTTTAACGGTTTGTAATGTAACTTAGTTTATCCCATGTTTACGCTAAACTTTAACTATGTAAATACATCGTTAACGTGGTTTTTACAAATTTAAATACAAAGACACAAAGTTTCATACTTTTTATCCGGCATGGACCATATTTCACGTTAAGACCACGGTCTACAAGTATCTACCTTGAGGATCTATACACTTTGATACATTGGTCAAAATTTTAACAGCACAGTGATAAAAAATTTACTCGGAATAGTGAGTCAATGAGTCAAGATACTGCAAAAAAGATGCATGTTGACAGTCAATTGTAAAATGAACTTGGTTCTACCCATTTTAACGACCCAAAGGGAATATGCTATAAGGCAACTTACTCGAAAAAAACCTTTGTATACCGATAAGACAAACATAATATGATTGATGTAAAGTTCATAAATTATCTTTTTATTTAATGTTGGTATATTCCAATATTGTTTTCCAGTTCTACATGTGAAAATACTAAGTTTGTTGATACTACACTGTAGCTAGATATTAAAGTTCAAGATCTAGTGCACAGTATACTACAAACACACAGAAAAGCAAACATTTTTTAAATTTAACAAAGAGGAATTGTTGTAGAATTTTCGAATAAAATTTTTGCCATGATTTTGTTCTTTTGTGAAATTTCTTTAGCGACGTATCTGTTTGAAATTTGTTGTAACAATAAATGAGAAGTAACTCTCGATAGATAGGGAAATAGGAGACAAGCCTTGAGATTGAGACAGGGAGGAGTTACATTTTAGACTTTTATTAAGAGAATATAGTTAATTGTAAATATTGTTGCCTATACCGTAAAAAAAGGGGTTCTCAAAAATTGTGTAATTTTTGAAAATTTTAACTTGTTTAACGTTCTAGTGATGTATAATGCGTAAATCATTTTAAAAATGAACCTTTGAATGTATTACAAATTTTGAAGTGAAACTTCTTCTTTATCTATTTAAAATATGAAGTGATGTTAAACAGGATTCAACAGCGGAAAAATATAAGAGAAACCTTGACTGAGAGAAAGGAAAGGATAACGAATAATTTTTATATATACAGTGTATACATGACATCAGTTTTAACTAACATTTGCCGCTGATAACATCTGTAAATAATACTAGTAAAGAAGTTTCACTTGCATGTGTGTGGGTGAGGCTCATTCGTTCTTTTTATTTATAAACTGAAAATTTTGATTCGGGATTATTTTGAGAAAAGTGAAATATACTCGACTTTTCTAAGTATTAAAAAACACGTTGGGATCATTAGAGTTATCAACGACTTTCATCCTGCCCATTTAAATGAATTCGACTCGCCGTAGAAACAAAAAAATTATAAGGATAATATAGCATATCGAAAACTGTTACCCGTTCACTTACCTATAGCTAAAGTGATACAAATTAAAATACAACCTGTATATTGTACAACATCAGACAAAAAAATGAATTACTTTCGATATTAAATTTATAAAAAAAACAACTATTATTGTTATTATGATTATTATTGTATATTAGACAATAATAAAATTTTTGTTTGAATTATTCATTGTTATATAAATTTATGAATTACGTCTACACATACATAGTAGTTTTCTTTCTGTTCGAAGGTAATCTCAAAAAAAAATTATATATAAATAAATAAAATATGTAAAAATTAAGTCACGCAAATTCTTACTTTCGCTTACATAAATAATATAAAAGTATAAATAAATAACAACAAATACACCTGCACTTATTTTAATATTTAGGGTTCATACGTATATAAATATATATATATATATATATATATATATATATATATATATATATATATATATATATATATATATATATATATATATATATTTCATTATATTTGATAACTATTATGAATTTATTCTCAAAAAATATAATATACTAGCTGAAACTGTATGCGGGGCTTCATGCACGGGGATTTTGGATATGACACTTTTATCCAACTTTTATCGGAAAGAATAAAAAATTTTCACAAAAAATAGAAAATGACAAAATAATTACGTTTTTTGCTTAAGTTTTTATCCCAATAATATTTCCAATACACCAACAAAGACTCCATCGTGTTTGAAGACTCCATCCATCAATTTCACATTAATAGAATAATATTTGTGTTTTTATTGAAAGTACGCAAGTAATTTTATTGGCTGATATTATAATTTAAGTTTTACAAATATGACATATAAGGCCAAATCATCCAAAAACTGTTTGACAAATGATCTTATATGAGTAACTGGCACAGCTTCGGCCTTAGCTTCGTGCCTTAGAAAAAATACACAAAACCCCACCCTTCTTACATATCCAGAAGTAATGAAAGTATTTTTCCGCATTTTGGAAGGGGGGGGGGGAAGTGTTGAGTTGTGAAAATTATGGTTTCCCAGTTTGCCCGTAAGTTTTAAGATATTCCGCGTCGAATGCAAAAACATCATCCATGTCAAGAAGTGGTTTAGAAATTGTATATGTGAGTGAATCAGTATATGCTATAGGACTTTGACCGCTCCTTTGACCCCTGGAGCGTTCTCTATAAAATTCAAAAAAAAACGCATCCCTCTAGCATGAATATAAGTAAAAAAGGAAACTTTTGTTTTTTTTAAACATTTTCGGGGAGAGGGTTGAGGTGGGACAATTAAAGTTTTCCTATTGCTCCGCAAGTTTGAAGTTATTCCGCGTCGAATCCAAAAACCGTATCCTTCTAGTATGTCTAGAAGTTGGTTTGAATTTGTATACGTCAGTTAGAGAGTCTGTGAGTTATACAAAGAGCTGTATATATTATAGGATTACCTGTTAGGAACTTGTAAAACTACGCACAAAAAAGTGATCTGAGCATATACCAACGTACTACATACTTTATGGTGACACATGCTTCTGTAATCTACAAATCTATAATCAAATGTTAAAATTGAGGCAAATCTGTTCAGTTAAGTAATAGTTTTCAAACAAAAGTTGTGTGTTTTTTTAAAGAAAAATTGACTTGTGTTTAAACTTATCTTCTATTTCCCACAATTTTATAAACAAATTTTTTACCCATTCACGAAGATTTGAAATCACCTTTCAACTCTAAAAAATACACAAAAAGATTCAGTTCAGTTATTTTGTTGACAGACGGACGGGCAGACTGTCAAACTTCGTGTCGAAATGGAATACTTCACATCTTTTATGAACATTTGCACAAAGATTTATTTCTTCGATCAATATTTTGAACCTATACAAACTTGGGACTAAGCTTAGAATACTCTTATACAAGGTATCAAACCTGGAATGTTTTTATTTTGTTAGTCGAAAAAAGTTGAAATTGTAAAAAACAGAGGTGAGGATGATCATAAAACTATTTTGTTTGATTGTAAAATTAATTAGGTTTGATAATAAGATTTGTAATAAGAAAGTATCATGTTTCTTTAAATAAAATCTTAATTTAGTCTATGTAATTACAATTAACTAAAACCTTCAGATCTAAAACTGCAAAACAATAAATAATACAACACACAGCTTAGGTTAGACATATGTCAATACTTTCGCTTCGTATATAAATTGCCTACAGTTTTTGTATAAAAACGATACTGAATTTGTGGTATTTTGCAAAAACAAATAACAAATTAAATACTATTTATGAAAAATGCATATCTATATTTGCAACTAAGACAATTTAATAAAATAACAAACTTGAAAAAGCTAGACCTAAAAAATAGAATATGTTTTACTTTGCAACACCGTATTGAAAGTTATACACCTAAAAGTCGGTTTTTTCAACTATCACTTTGAATGTTCGCAGTTGATATTTAGACAGGAACGTGAAAGGTTTGTCGTTTTTAGCGGGCATGTGATTATTATTTTTTTTAGATATTAACTGAAATGTAGTATTTTAGTTAAACTTGAAAATTTTTCATGTTCAACTAAAATATTACATTTTAATCAATCTTTAGATTATTTTCAGGCTTAAATAATAAATTTTTGATATTGATTTTTTTTATCAACGTCGACGTTTCTTTTTGTTTTTAGACAAACTTGCCATTAATAATGCCGCACCACTCATCACCACAATCGCGAGATTTTCCCGACGCGTAGGCATGTTACAACTTCACAAAATGAATACTATGTTCGACGGTTTCCTATGATTCGTCGGAGGTTCGTTGAAATCAACAATTCCAACGAACGAAGACGAGCGGCGCTCACACCGCTGGGGCTTCGTGGTTCGTAAGTGTGGACGCATCTTTAGATTTAGTAATAAAATCAAGAGGAAGTTTTGTTAAATAAGTTATTTTAAATGTTGGAAATAGTATGTTCAAACTATTGGGAAGAAACAATAAAATGTGTTCCTAACTATATTATTTTATAAAACAATTACCCAGTAGTAACAATAAAAACCACAAAATTGTACTCTAAATTCTTAGTATTATTATCTTTTTTTTTCATACTTGTATATTGAAAAGAATAAAACGTTGACCACAAATATTCTTTAACCATCATTTGAAACCCGACAAAAAATATCAACAATATAAACATGCTCTTTCTGAATTCACAGTAAATTAAGTTTAGTCCCAACGGTTGAAAATAATGAAGCAGAAAAAAATACTTGGTATAGGGGTTTCTTTTATGAACACCCGATTATGTGAACACGAGAGCTCAAAAATAAAAACAGATACCGAGCTGAAGTTTTGTGTGTGACTTCTAAAGCTTAAAAGTGAGGTAAAGTTTTTGAGGACCGTGTGTGCCCTCGTCAGGGGGAAAATATCCATTTTTTAAACAGTAAGAGATAGAAGAATAGTTTAAAGATTTCTTTCTTTAAAATAAACAACTGTTGTTTAGTTTGGAGACAACTTAGTTTCCGCTTATGAAAATGTGTCATTACTCTTAGCTGTTTGGTATTTAAACCATTAACTCAGTTAGTTGTATCGCTCCCTTGTTGTCTTAATATTTGATATACAAAAACACTTATCTTGATGGAGGTACGAGCATACGATCTCTGGAGACCCAGGCCAATGGTAAACCAATTTACATGAGTGAATGTTTTATATAGACTAAAAAATACATCGGGTTATAAATGATAATTGATAAAAAATATAAACGTATATATAGTTATTTATAGGAAGTATAAATGATAAAAAATCAATTTATTTATTTCCGTATGAACAACAAAATACCCAAATATTTTGGAATATTTTAATAGTTCCAAATTCAATAAAACGCGTCATGTAAGCATTGGATCGAAACGCCAGAGCTTTCTAGTTCGATCCTAATGTCAAATTGAGTAAAGTCACTTCCGTTAGTATATCAAAATCGGAAGGAAACCACACTACTAGTGTTCAAGTTTTAAAATCGGAAATTCGAGAATTGAAAGAAGTCAACCTCAAATTACTTAGTGAAATTGAAACGTTGAAACATGATATCAGAGTACCGAAACATGATATAGTTACCCGAGAAACCAACCAACGTACTAATAGTAACATCAATAATGTTGTTAATGAGCACCAAAAGATGTCACCAAGAAATGAGCAGCCAAGCTACTCACAAAAAGTAAAAAGGGGCTTGATGAATAGGCGTGAAATTTCAATGTCTCAAATACATCCTAATACTTCCGAAGGAACTACTAGTGAGCAAAGAGACGATGTGGAAGGATGGCAGGAGGTAAGAAGAAAGAAAAGAACGGTAGTTGTAGGTGATTGTGAAGATACCAACAGTATATCTGCAGTGGAACCGAAATTGTGGATCTTTCTTGGACGGATGACCCCAGATACTACTGAAGTGCAAGTTGTAAATCATTTAGGAACAAAATTCCCAAATCAAAACTTCCAAGTAACAAAACTGGAAACAAAGGGAGTGAATGCGTGCTTTAAAATAGCAGCTAATATGAGTTTAGCAGAGTCATTGTATGAAAGCAAAAACTGGCCCAAAGGATCTATTGTAAAAAGGTACTTTTTTCGTCAAGAAAGACCTGGTAGATTCCAAGCTGATTAGTCAATTTAGCCGCTTGGAAAAAAACAGTGAAGTTTTATCGATTTTGCATCAAAATGTTCAAAGTTTATTCAATAAGACCGAACAAATTGAAGTGATTGCTAAACAATATAATGTAGATTTCCTGTGCTTAACTGAACATTGGCTAAATAAAGTGTCTATGCAGTGTTGTGTTCTTGATAACTATGTGATTTGTGCATCGTACTGTCGTGAGTTAAAATCACATGGTGGTACGATTATATTAGCGAGACGCAATTTGAATAAATATATACGAAATATCAATATGGAAGCACTATGTTTGGAATCTCATTTCGAATGTTCTGGAATAATATATGAATCGGAATGTTTCAAAATTCAAATTGTGACCATATATAGAGCGCCCAATGGAGACATTTACATATTTGAAGAATATCTAAATAGGCTCTTTGACACACTGAAACCAGAAAAAAACAATGTAGTAATATGTGGTGATCTAAACATTGATTATTTAACAAACACGTCAGTGAAACGTAGATTATGTGATACATTAAATTCCTATAATTGTAAGAATCTGATCAATGAACCAACGCGTACAACGACATCTACCAGTAGCTGTCTTGATTATGTTATTATCAATAATAATTTCAATAATTTTAAAATTACTAACTTATCAACGTGTGTATCAGACCATGACAAAGGTCAATTTCTTCAAATAAATGTTAATGAAATAATAAAAAATAACACTGTCGATAGTATTCACAAACGTATATTTACAAATTCTAACATGCAATATCTCTCATATATGCTTAAAACCGCTGACTGGAGTGATGTTTATGAGTCAAATAATATAAATATTGTATACAATGCATTCTGGCAAATATTTCAATTTTGTTTAGATGTTACTATTCCCATAATTAAAACGCAAAACAAACCACCTAATAAATTACAATGGATCACCCCTGATATAATAAAAGAAAGCCAGAATTTAAAGGATCTGTTTGATTTAGTTACTGCCTCTAATAATCCTGATTTAAACAGTCTATACGCAATTCGAAAAAAGGAATATAAGAACACAATACGTAGAGCAAAATCATTTTCATTTCAACAAAATATAATGGACAAACAATCTAAAAATCAATGGAAAACCATTAACAAAACATTAGGTAGAACTAAATCAGACAAAACCGAAATATCTCTGCTTCGGTCAGATGGTACTGTATGTAGAAATAGAAATGAAAATGCTGAGATGCTTTGTGAATATTATGCTACAGCTGTTACGAATAAACTTAATAGTCATTATAAAAGCAACTTAACAGTAAATGTTACTTCTTCGGTCTCCAAATTAAAATCATTTTATATTAATCCAGTAACGGACCTAGAAGTCTACAATGTTGTTATGTCAATGGAAAATAAACATTGCTTTGGGATTGATGAAATCCCAATAAAACTAGTTAAAAATAGTATTTCCCAAATTGCATGCATACTAAGTTATATATATAATCTTTCATTTGAAACTGGAGAATTTCCAGACCTCTTAAAGATATCGATTATTAAACCAATATTCAAAAAAGGAGACACACTAAAAGTTGAAAATTATCGTCCTATATCATTATTGCCTCAATTCTCTAAAATATTAGAGAAACTGATGTATAATCGACTCTCCGAGTTCCTGGAACTTGAAAACATTTTAGTTAAATGTCAGCACGGTTTCAGACCGAAGCACTCCACGTGCTCGGCCAGTAATGAATTAACACATTTTGTATTGGAAGAGATTGATAAAAAAAAATTTGTATTGGCATTGTTTTTCGATTTAAGTTCAGCTTTTGATACTGTGAATCATAATCTTTTATTAAAAAAATTAGACAATATTGGCATAAGAGGTCTACCAAACTCCTGGTTTCAGACCTACCTACAAAATCGACAAATTATTATAGATGTTGCAGGAGAAAAATCCAGATCAAGGGATGTAAACATAGGGGTCCCACAAGGGTCAAATCTTGGTCCTTTGCTGTTCCTTATTTATATAAATGATTTGCCCTTACATATTTCGCTGGGAAAATTTGTGCTTTATGCAGATGACACATCTGTACTTTTGTCATCAGATGATTTGACTGACATTATCAATCAAATGGACCTTGTGGTTGATCAGTTTAGTGATTGGTGTAGAGTAAATCATTTAATTATAAATATGAGCAAAACTACTTATTTACTGTTTAATAATAAGCACATCGACAATACCAAGTTATTAAATAGCAGGAATCCGATCAGTCGAGTAACTGAAATGAAATTCCTAGGAGTCATGCTAGATGAAGACATGGGTTGGCATCTTCAAGTTGATGTAGTTTGTAAAAAATTGAGTACAGTATGCTACTATATAAGAAAATTGAAGCAAACGCATGATACAGACGCACTTTTGGCTCTGTATTACGGGCTTGCTTATAGTTGCATGCAATATTGTGTTATTCTTTGGGGACAATGTTCGGACTGCTCTCGAATATTTGTGTTACAAAAGAGAATTATTCGACTTATTTTCAATCTGAACTATAGAGAAACATGTAAAGATCATTTTATAAAGCACAATATTTTAACTTTTTATGGCATATACCTGTATGAGTTGTTAGTATACATCAAGAAAAACTACCAAAATTTTAAACTGAGAAAAGAAATTCATCCTTATAATACTCGACAATGTACTGATCTTCATGTTCAAAATTATCGAATTGATAAATATAGAAAAACTCCTCAAATTGTTGGGACTGAATTATATAACAACTTACCAGTAGAAATTAAGCATATTGAAAATATAAATAAATTTAAAACTGTATTAAGAAATTATATAGTAAAACAATGTCCATATAATTTGTGAATTTGACAAAACCTATGTACTATTTGTATCTTTGGTAAATAAATTATTATTATTATTATTATTATTACTACTGGGTGGATAAAAGCTACTAAAACAATCCATGTCGCAGCTTTACTGGATTTGCTGGATATACTGGAAAAAATTAAATACTCGTTAACTTGCTCAGAATAAAGACGTCACGTCTCTCTTTGGAAATAGATCTTAATTAACTTTTATCTTATAAATATCCATGGAGACTTTTTTCAATATCATCAAATTTTGGAAAACTTCTAACATTTAAAAGACAAAAAAACATAATAACCGTCTTCATCAGAAACACAATACCAGGAACACACCACTTACCGAATTTCATTCCGATCAGATTAAAACTGTGTCCGCTGGTGAGGTTACAGACACATATATAAAATTATGGTGATTTTAGACTTCTTATAGGTAGACCCATGGAAATTTGATAAAATTTGAAGAAATCTTCGAAAATTCGCGAACAATTTGATGCCTATGCTTTTACGTAGCTATACGTAAACAAAGATAAGGATACGAATAGTTTCCGTAGCTCTAGATAGCTGAAATTTGGTTTGTGGACTGGAATAAAACGTACAAACAATGAGAAAATTCCTGTTGAGCAACAGTTCATTTTCATCAACCAACCTCTCAAAAAAGTTAGTGCAAATTTTATATGTAAACAAGTAATGTAACAACTAGTTAATTGTTTGAATACCCAGTATATACTGAGCTGTATATCAATTTTTGAATTGTTAATATTTCTACCCTATTCAATGTTTATAAAACATGAGTTATTTGTAAATGTTTGTCGTGTCACAAATTTTAATAAATATCTCATGACTTTAAAAATTGGAACATTTTTCACTTTCCGAGAAACTTTGAGCACAAATTATGAGAACTACTATTAAGTTTATGAAAAAAATTTTCAAACAAAAGTTTTTTTCTACCTCTTAGAGTTTCAAAGATATACAGTTTTCCATCTAACGAGGGGAAATAACTTCCGATTTTGCCCATTTACGAACTTGGCTTTAATTTTTTGCTCTAGAACACACACAAAAATTTTTCGCTCGTTATCTCTTTTTGTTCTTGAGTTATCGTGTTCATAGACGGACGGACATGCGGAAATGGCCGAATTAGGCCATTTTATTAATACATTTGTGAAACATTTTTGTAAAGAATTTATATGTTCAAGCGTTATAAAGTCGGGATTAAACTTAATATACCTTGTATATTTACATATACTGGGTATAAAAAGGACAAGATTCCTCCGTAGACCTAGAAAGTTGAGAATTGGTATGCAGAATACCTTTACCGTATAAATAACTTCTAATAAGACTCGTGATTAGATATAATTTTCACATTGTAAATTTTATTTGCATTGGATTTGCAGTCAGATATTCCGCCGTACTATTCTATAAAGGCTCTAAGTAGACAACAAATTAAGAAAATATGTTACAATACAAATTATGTTATACAATAATTACAACTAATTGTACTTGATTCGACAAGAGCTCTTTAAAGCAATTGTTTTTAGTAAGATACTTTTTTTACCACATTATGCTCCTTTTACGAATATTATATTAGTTGCATTTACTAAAAATTTAAACGATTACTACACTGTAATGTATAACAGAATAACATAAACTTAATGATATTTTATACAGGATGTCCCACAACGTTATATCCCTATTCATACAGTGTATTTTTGATAGCATTCTAAATCTAAAATTCTTCATCATATGTGTTCTAAAGCCGAATGCTTTACAGTATAAGCAAAAAAAAAAAACTTGAAAGTAATAATTTCAATTGGAAGAATTAACAACACAAGAAATTTTTGTAAACAACTTAACAATTTATATTAGCTCGTTTTTATACGCGAAAGTTTTGATGAAAGTTTTCAATCCGAATAAAAGTAAATGATATAACTAAACTTACTTTGCTCTGCACATGCAGAAATATATCAATCGCATGTTTTTTTAACAGCTATAACTCTCGTCTTGTTTAATATTTCTTTCTTTGTCAACCACTTCAGTCACATGATCAAAGTAAATCACAAGGAAGAACAATATCAACACATTGTATACACTGCTATTACATATTCAATTACATGTAATATTTCTATTTCATCAAACTGAAAACATTCATCAAAAAATACTACAGCGCTTGCTCACCAAATCAGTTGCGTGAATAGTTACTTGAAAAGTTACATGTGTAAAATAGGCGTTAGCTACTAATATTTTATTTTTGGTTTCTATGTAAATATGATTTGCCTGTCGCAAGGTCCCAGATCGAAAAATTTTTGGCAACGTCCACCGAAGTATTGCATTTACTGCAAGTAAGGTTCCAAATAAAATGTTGAAATACCCTTAAGACCACTTACAAATCATTAAGGCGAGTATATTGGATGAAACCCCTACTACTAGTGTTAGTAGTAGACATTCTGTACTAATTAGCATTATTTTAATTTTTTTTAATTTTAGTTTTCATCGCTACTTGTCACTGGTTTCTATGAAATCGGGAAATACATGTAAAAATATTATTTACTAATGAAGCACCATCGAAATGTATTTTAAAAATCGATTTTCGTGGAATGTCTGGTGTGGCATAGTCGACCATCGTCTAATGAGACTCATTAGTATAGAAGATTGCTGAACGATAGCATTTTTTACAAAAACAGGTACATCGAACTTCTTGAGTCTGACTTTAAACATCAGAGCAGAAATCTGGTATCAAAACTACAGTGCCTCCTTATGGTAGTAGAATTAATTGTATACCTAACTGTAAAATCTCCTGGTCATATTATCGTCAATAATATTACCTTTAATTCATGCAATTTTGTTTTGCTTTCTCAACAGGTCTTTACCATTTGCTATAATTGCAATACAATAAGTTCGTGTTATCTGTCAATACCTAGATCTATGTCATAAGGTCCTAAATTTTCTGTGCTGCTTACCTAATTACAATCAATATAAGTCAAAATTGATAAAGTTGGTGAACCCATTTATAATATGCAAAGTGTCTTCGATATCCTCAGCTTACTCTGTTTCATAATTACGCCTGTTCATTGACAGCAAGGATTTTCATCACAAAATGTGCTAAATTATGGCAAGAACCCTACTTATTTATAACCCGGTGTACTTCTAGTTAGTTTTAAAAGCTACCTAACAGATACTATTATTGATAGCCTTGCATTTTGTATCGAACGCCTTACTGTCGTGGAGAATAAGGGCGAGCTAATGAAAGCTTAGATCTATGTCATAAGTCATTCTCTCGGTAGTCAGATCAGTTAGCTACTGGTTGGTTCACTCAAGAAAGACCATCTACTCTTCGAAAAGAATTACTTTTGTCTTTTTCATCTATTTATTAGGGAGTATTTGTTCAAAAATAAAACCAGTTGCAATATCAAGAGCAAAATGCTATTTACAACATCTACTGTGAGCATCATAAGATAAAAATAACCATCTTGGTCGTTTATCAAGAGACAAACCAAGGGCGTAAAAATTCATCTCGCAAGGTCCACGCTATCACATCAAATTTTCTAAATGTTTTTTGTTTTTCGCTCTGTATTTGTTATGTTTCATTATTCGTTATTCCGTAAAGTATATATATATATATATATATATATATATATATATATATATATATATAAATATATATATATATGTATATATATATATATATATATATATATATATATATATATATATATAAATATATATATATATGTATATATATATATATATATATATATATATATATATATATATATATATATATATATATATATATATATATATAAAAGAATGAATGCTAAATAAATTATCCCAATAAATAAAACAAATTATCTATCTAAAAACCATTTAATTAAATTTAAAACAATTTCCAGTATTATTAAAAAAATAAGTGGAAACACACAAAAAGTAAAAAAAAAAATATAATATATATATATATATATAACAAATGAAATTGTATGGAGGAAAAGAATTTAATATTTTTAAATCTTGACAACAGAACTGAAAAAAAAATCTGAACACATGAAAAAATAACGACGAAAATATATGTGGAAAAAAGATGAAAAACGATAAAGTAACAGTGAATGAAATTGTTATACGGCGAAGAGCCATAGCAGCACTAGCAAATATACGAAGAAGAAAAAAGATGGCTACTTTGGTTATTTTTCATAGACAGTTCGCTGGCTCACTGTATACACTGTTATAAGTCCATCGACCGACAGAATATCGCTTTTGTAGTTATTTGCTTTGTATGACGTCACTAACAGTCGAAGCGGCGTCGGCGGCAATAGAATTCAATTCATTCTTTTCTATGTGATATGCTCTTGTTATCAAATGTACAAATGTACAATGTGGTCTTGTTAAATTTCAATCTACTATCACATGCCGCATTTAAATAGCATGAAATGTCAAAATAAATTTTGTCTGACTTTTTGTAAAATGTACCTATTGAAAGCTGGAAAAACTTTTTATGTATTCCTTATTACGCAATTATTATTATGTATGGCATATTTAATTGGACTCTCATAGTGAATCATTTTGATTTTAATGAGCTTTTCATAGTCACTAATTAACCATCATCGCAAAAGTACGTAAACTTATGAAAAAAAATTTGTAAAATGCTTGGATGCATTTTAATAAAAACTACTTATACTTTTGAAAAATAAATTGATGTTGTACCTTTTTAAAATTCTTCATGTACGAATTGTGAACAATTAGAAGATGGGCGGTGTATATATATATATATATATATATATATATATAATTCCCATGCGGTGGCAGATTTCCATTTAAAATCAATGTGGCGATTAATTGATTAAACTGTCGGCGTTTAGAGAAAAACGACATAGCCTAGCGAGCTTTTGATATAATTAAAAGAACATTAACAGCATTATTAAATAATGATTGTGTTTAATTCAAATACAAAAGTAAAACGAATATTTCAAAGGCTACTATAGGTTGACCGTCTGTTGACCCAAGAACCTTAGGAGCTGCCTGAATCTGACAGCGGCGGGATTGGTGGCTACAGAGAAATATACTTGCATACAAATAGAAGTTAAATGACTTTTATTCTCCAAATTGCCTGTACGCTTAGTTTTACACTCTCGATTTGGACTAAAAGATGAATCTCAGGGATTTGTGGCCATTTATAGGGGTTAGATTCGAATCCTCCAAAAGTGTTTTTCCTACGGTTTGTACGGGTTGGTTTCGGTGTAAATTTGGTTTTGGTATTTGAAAGCTCAAGTTTGTTAATGGGCAAACTGTGTCAAGGGAAAAGGGTTTAGAAGGTGTGATAATTCTAAAATTTGCTAAAATCGAATTGCCCAAGACTTCATACTTCGGGCAGAACAAATGCAAATGGCAACTCAATATCGTAGGCATTGTATTTTATATATTGTTTCTTTCTTTAACAACTGCAAACATAGCATCCGTACGGTGGTAGTCACCTGATGGCTTTCCAGACCAGGATGCCAAAAATGCTTAAAATGTATGGTGGTAAGAATGCAAATATATAGAATATATAGGGCTTTTATTATCTCAAACACAATAATCTCTCCAAAACGAAAGCACTCACTTCTAGAGCCGCTCATTACCTATTCTTATTCGTCACATCGATTTATGCAGAATTCAGCTGATTTTCGCGGAAATCGATTAAGTAAACAAGGACCGAATAAAATTTTCTGGTAATAAAAATACTAACAACAATGGTAGCCGAAATGAACTAGATATACATAAACACTAATACGTGATATTTTTGTGCAAAAAAAAAAAGATTAACAAAATATCAAGTTTTTATTAAGAAATAAAAACTACTACAAAAGAAAAATAATTTTCATTTTTTAAATTACATGCAAATTTTTATTACAAGAAAAAAATAAATTATTTTTATTTTTTATTTTCAAACTTCTGTGACTTAAGAAAAAAACATGCAAATTAAGCTTTAGTATGTATTCCCTAGAGCTTCGTGTTTGTTCAAAAGTGAAATTTTGTGATTAATGCTATAGAACTGTATATTTTGTAATAAAAAAAAAAATGCTTCTAAAAAAGAAAGAAACCTTTTTTAAATGTTTTGTACTAAATTATTAGTTTAAACATAAGCAACGTCAATAAAATTTCCTTTATTAGTAAGTAAAATTACTTTATTATTTGTAAGTAAAAAGAACATACTATTTTATTATATTTCGGATGCTTTTTAAATCCAAGATTTGTACGTTTTAATTTTATACCATGAACTTTTTGGGCGAAGTGCTGGTTACTTATTTTTCGGTTATTATTTAATGTCCATTAAGCTAGCAGATCAACTTGAGCAGAACACAATTATAACTGTCTCATAATTAGACGCTAAAAATTAAATGCTCTTTGTTGTATTGTGTTACCGCATGCTCTACTAGCTTAATGCTAAGCTAGCAGAGCAATATTTAAAAAAGTCAATTAATTATACTGTATTTAAAATCAAATTATTAAGCTAATTAAATGCTAATTCTAATTAAAAATTAAATGCTCTTTGTTGTACTGTGTAATCGAATGCTCTGCTAGTTTAACCAACAGGGCAATATTTAAAAAATCAATTAATTATATTGTATTTAATATAAAATTATTAAGCTAATTTAATGCTCCAATTTCAAATTAACTGCTCTTTGTTGTATTGTGTATCCGCAAGTTATGCTAGTTGTATCGTGAAATGCGATTACACGATACAACAGATACAACAGTTAATTTTCAATTAGAGGATTTAATTAGCATTTAATAAGCTTAATAATTTTATATTAAATACAATATAACTAATTGATTTTTTAAACATTGCTCGGCTAGCTAAACATTAAGCTAGCAGAGCATGCGGATACACAACACAGCTAAGAGCAGTTAATTTTTAAGTAGAGCATGTCGATGTCGGGATTCGAACCCATAACCTCCCAGTTTCCAAATATGCATACTGCGCAGACATAACGCCTTAGACCGCTCGGCTACTTGGACTGGTTGATGGGTACAAACACACACATATATTATTTGTCTCTTTAACGGTCACAATTTCAGTCGGATAAATATGAAATTTCGTATTTGAATTTTTTTAGTATTTGAAAGACAAAGTTCGTTAATGAGAATCGATCAAGGGGAAAGGGAGCTGAGATAAAGACGGTATAGAACACAAAATATCGAATATTTCTCTGAATATTAGATGAATTTTTAGACGGTTATTTTCGATAGCTACCAGGTATGTTCGACGAACGTCTGAAGAAATTTTTCCGATATAATATCGTGGGTACAATACCAATAGTAAAATTTTCTGTTAATTATTATGGGAAGTTTTGTATTGAACTTGCAAATATTTCTATAAATATACAGAAAATATGGACAGGTAATAGATTGTAGAAATATTTATTTACTACAATTTTACTCATTACAAATTTTTCCATTTTACTTATACAATATTTTTTGTTTCCCGCTCCCTCCCTTTAAGTCCCTCTTCCCCCTTATCCGAATTGACCGATTAACGAGCTTGGTCTTTCAAATACAAAAAGCATGTCACATTCTTCGTGGGAGGACAATAGGACAATTTTAACTTAGAAATCAGATCTTAAAACTATTGTTTATGTTGACAAATGCTTATGTCAACTTAACCACTAACCGATTGATATAATTCTATATTAAACCGAAGCATTTTTTCGAAAACCGAATAAATAAGGCACAAATCAATTGCAAAATGATAGCGCGAATTTTGACGCCCTATGTACCTACATTCAAATTAAAGTATATAAATCTAAACCTTTAGAAAATACAAAAGAAGAAGAAGCATAACAAACACATTCAAAATCCAAACTAAATTATCGATGTCATCTTTCAAAATCTAACTATCGAAACGGAATTAGTTACCTCTGTGGCATAACCCCGTCAAATCAAATGATACGTGTTCTACAAATTGTTAGCATTTCAAATACCGAATCATTGTTCAAAACAAGAACATCGTTTAAGTCATTTCAGGAAATTTAAATCATTTAGGGAAAGTGAAATAATTGAATAATTTATATTGGTACATACAGTACTTCAGTCAACAAAGTTATCTACTTTTGTTAGTATATTTGATGACAATATCATACTCTCTTATATGATTCTCTGGTTTCTCCCCTTCCCCATTCATACACCTTTCTCAGTTTTACCAACATATAAAGTTACTACATAAGCATTCATAGAAAAAGACGAGGAATAATATAATACAGGAAAAGTGAAGTGTATGTAAGAATATCCGGTTTTTCTTCGTTCGTCAATTTTGTCGAATGAACTTCTACTCCGTATAGCAGAGAATAAAACATAAAAAAATATAAAAAAAATAATTCGAATCGTTTTATGTTATAGAATTCTTTTGACTAATTTATTTTCTTTTAATTAAACGAATAGAAAAAAAAACCATCAATCGTTGGTTGGTTGTGTTCGATGAATGATTTCTGTTATCTTTCAAGAATTTTTTTTTTTATATATAAAAGTCATGGTTATTTTTGCAGTAAATATATTTTCTTCTTTGAATTAATTTTTAAGTTATTTGGAAAAAATACTTAATTTTTTATTTAAATAGTGAAATGCGAACAAAAATAACATGACATGTATAACGTCAGCTTTCTATTGAATTTTCAATCATTAGAATATTAAAAAATGTTTGGGTATTTTATTGTTCGTACGGAAATATATAAATAAGCAATTTATCATTCATTTCCGACGATAACGTAATAAATAACTAACTAAGAATCACAATGAATTTCATCAATTATTATTAAGTCTAAATAATGGAACTATTATTACTACAGAAATTTGCCTCCAAAGAGTGGCACAAACTAGACATTTCTTGTAGCAAGAAGCATAAAATAATCGAACGTTAGTTAGGTTAGTTGATATAGTCTGGCCCAGAACGGAAAAGGTTGTGGGCTCGTTTGTCATCGGGATATATATGATTTTCATCAAGTTATAAGTTTCTTATAATTAGATAAAAAAATTCGTTATGCAGGAGCTGCGTGAACTTAGCGAATTTCCTTAGAATACATAAATCACTCTCTAGTGGTCATAATTTAAGTGTGATCAAAATGAAATATAATATCTGATATGACTTTAGTATTTGCAAAAATTAAATTTATTAATATAGTTACTATATATTGTTACTACTATAGTTTATGGAAACGACAATCATAATTTTTTACAATAAAATATATTTCGTGTATTCGTGTCAAACAAACACAAAATATTAAATATATCTCTTAATATTAGATAAATCGAAAAATATGTATAAGGAGTAATGTTGTAGAAAATCAAGTTTGCTACAATTCATTACTTGATCATTTTTCTCAAACTCTAATGTGTACAGAGATATTTAGAATTTTAACTTTCAATCTTTAATTGTAAATATTTCTGTAAATATTAGTGTAACAGAAAAATGATAAGAAAAAAAATTGCAGTAAAACTTAACCTACAACTTAACTCCTGATAAATTTTTCTATTTTTCAAATACTAAGGGAGATAGTCAAATTTTGTGTTTTCCCCTCCTTCTAAACCCCCTTTCCCCTAGTCCGAATTTACCCATTAGAATACCGAACTTGACCTTTAGAATACCAAAAGCGACTCAAATACCAAATTTCATTCCAATCGGAATAAAACTGTGACCGCTAGAGAGTCCACAGACAATTAAAAAAAGTACATATGTATACATATATGTATATATATATATATATATATATACAAATTTTAGCGATAGTGATTTTTAACATCTAATAGGTAGGATCGATGGACATTTGAAGAAATTTTTACGAAATTCCAACATTGGTGCAAAAACAATAGCTGCATTTCCTTTGGAGGAAATTCGCTAAAAAACGTATTGAAAAATCAAGGGTATAAACTGTTAAGTATAATTTCTTTAGTATAAACTGTTTGCACTTTGCTTGTAAAGAAAAAATCTTTAGTTTTGTGTCTTTTAAAATAAGCTTTGAAGTCTTTTGAGTTTTTTTATAATTATTTCCATCATTTTCCATTATTGTATGTTTAAAACGATGGCACATAGACGATCAGTTTAAACTACACAAATATTTCTGTATATTTATGAACAAATGACCAACTAGGACTAGACCTTCCACACCCTAACGTTTTTGTAGATAATTAATTTACGGCATAGTGTAATGTGTAATAATTGTGTATGGTCGAACCACCCTCCCCTCTTACATAATATTTTTAATTTTTATACCCAGTATATTTGTAAATATACAAGGTATATTAAGTTTAGTCCCGACTTTGTAACGCTTGAAAATATTAATCCTTGACAAAAATGCTTCACCAAGGTATTCATAAAATGGCCTAATTCGGCCATTTTCACATGTCCGTCCGTCTGTCCGCCTGTCCGTCTGTGAAGCCGATAACTCAAGAAAGAAAAGAGATAACGGCCTGAAAATTTTTTTGTGTGTTCTAGAGCAAAAAAGTAAGGTCAAGTTCGTTAACGGGCAAAATCGGAACGTGTTTCCCCCCGTCAGGAGGGAAAAATTATATCTTTGAAACCGTAGGAGATAGAAAAAATTTTTGTCAACAAAAAATCTTCTTCTCTTTAAAATAAACAACTTTTGTTTGAAAACTTTTTTCATAAACTCAACAGTTTTCTCAAAATTTGCCCTCAAAGTTGAAAAAAATGAGAAATACAATTGATTGGCGATTGAAGGCATGGGCTCCATGGACCCGTAGGTATACATAACAACTGTACATACTATTTTTATACCCAGTATATTTGTAAATATACAAGGTATATTCAGTTTAGTCCCGACTTTGTAACGCTAGAAAATATTAGTCCTTGACAAAACGGCTTCACAAATGAATTCATAAAATTGCCTAAATCGGCCATTTTGGCATTTCCGTCTGTCCGTCTGTCCGTCTGTCCGTCTCTGAACCCGATAACTCAAGAACGAAAAGAGATAACGAGCTGAAATTTTTTTTGTGTGTTCTAAAGCAAAAAAGTAAGGTCAAGTTCGTTAACGGGCAAAATCGGAATGTGTTTCCCCCCACTAGGAGGGGAGGAAATATCCGTCTTTGAAACCGTAAGAGATAGAAAAAAAATTTGTTTACAAACAATCTTCTTCTTTATAAAATAATCAACTTTAGTTTAAAAAATTTTTTCATAAACTCAATAGTTTTCTCAAAATTTGTCCTCACATGTACAAACATAACATACATCAAATAGTTTTGTTATACCCAGTATATTTGTAAATATACAAGGGTATATTAAGTTTAGTCCCGACTTTGTAACGCTTGAAAATATTAATCCTTGACAAAAATGATTCACAAAGGTATTCATAAAATTGCCTAATTCGGCCATTTTGGCATGTCCGTCTGTCCGTCTGTCCGTCTGTGAACCCGATAACTCAAGAACGAAAAGAGATACCGAGCTGAAATTTTTTTTGAGTGTTCTAGAGCAAAAAAGTAAGGTCAAGTTCGTAATGGGCAAAATCGGAAAATGTTTCCCCCCGCTAGGGGGGAAAATTTATATCTTTGAAACCGTAAGAGATAGAAAAAAAATTTATTGACAAAAAATCTTCTTCTTTTTAAAATAAACAACTTTTATTTGAAAAATTTTTTCATAACCTCAATAGTTTTCTCAAAATTTGTCCTCACATGTACAAACATAACATACATCAAATAGTATTGTTTTTATGTTTATTTCAGTTTTGAAAACCAGGTGTATATATAAGTTCAAGGTTTAAGTGATTTTCTTTTTCAAAGAAATAGTTTGTGTCGTACAGATCTCAAAATTTTGCAAAAAGTTTATTCAAAGGTCCATCGATATCAAAAATCATCTATAAAATTATATATATATACATATATATATATATATTTATATAAATAAATATATATATATATATATATATATATATATTTATATAAATATATATATATATATATATATATATATATATATATATATATATATATATATATATATATATATGTATATACATCTAAATATATATATATATACATATATATACATATAAATTTATGTATCACGTCACCTTAATTTGACGCTAAGCGTCAAAAAACGATCGCGATTGATTTACTTGAGCGTTGATTAACTAACGCTTCGCGTTGATCATACACTTCCTATTGACTTACACTTCTCATTGACGCTTCTCTTTGAATACTGTTCGCTGTAGCTTACGTTTCGCGTGGGTAAACGCAAAGCCTTGACCAACCACTTCTTATTGACTAACGTTTCTCATTGACCAACGCTTCGCTGGCTGACTAAGGCTCGCTTAAGCTGACGGTTCGCGATGGTTAACGCTTTACGTTGTTTAACGGTTCGCGTGAAATCACGCTTTGCGAATCACCGATGCTTCGCTTTGAATAACTAACGCTTCGCATTAATCAACGCATCTCGTTGGCTGGCATACGGTTCGCTTTAGCTTACGTTTCGCGTTAGTAAACGCATTGCGTTTACCAAAGCTTCGCGTGGATTTACTGACGCTTCGCGTTGCCCTAACACTTCCTATTGACTGACGCTTCTCATTGACAACGTTTCGCGTTGGCTGACTAACGGTTCGCTGTAGCATACGTTTTCGTTGGGAAACGAATTGCGTTTACCTTTGCTTTGCGTTGATAAACAAACGCTTCGCGTTGACCTAACGAATCTTATTGACTGACGCTTTACATTTGCCAACACTTCGCTGACTTACGGTTCAATATAGCTAACGTTTCGCGTTGGTTAACGCTTTCACGGACTGAGTCACGGACGATTCACTTTGAATAACTAACGCTTCTCATTGATCAACGCTTCGCGTAGTTGACTGATAGTTCGCTTTAGCTTACGTTTCGCGTTGTGTTACGCTTTGCGTTGGTTAGTGATGCGCTTGGCATAACGCTTCGCGAATCACTAACGCTTCGCTTTGCAAATCTATCGCTTAACATTGGCCATTGACCATTGGTTGACTAATGGTTCCCTGCAGCTTTCGTTTCGCGTTTACTAACGCTTTGCGTTGACCTAACACTTCCTATTGACTAACGCATCTCATTAAGCTACGCTTCGCGTTGGGTGATTTACGGTTCGCTTTAGCTAACATTTCGCTTTGCGTTGATTAACTAACGCTTCGCGTTGGTTAACTAACGTTTCGCGCTGATTAACTAACGCTTCGCGTTTGTTAACTAACACTTCGCGTTTTGATTAACTAATGCTTCGCGTTGGTTAACTAACGCTTCGCGTTGATTAACTTACGCTTCGCGTTGGTTAATTGACGCTTCGCGTTGATCAACTAACGCTTCGCGTTGATAAAATAACGCTCGCGTTGATTAACTAACGCTCCGCGTTAATTAACTAACGCTTCGCGTTGATTAACTAACGCTTCGCGTTGATTAACTAACGCCTCGCGTTGATTAACTAACGCTTCGCGCTGGTTAACTAACGCTTCGCGTTGATTAACTAACGCTTCGCGTTGTTTAACTAACGCTTCGCGTGGATTAACTAACGCTTCGCGTGGATTTGCTAACGCTTCGCGTTGACCTTACGCTTCCTATTGACTAACGCACGACCAATCGCTGACCAATGCTTGGATGACATATGGTTCACTTAAGCTTACGTTTCACGTTGGTTAACGCTTAGCGTTTGTTAACGATTCGCGTAAAATCACGCTTCGCGAATCACCAAAGCGAGTCACCGACGCTTCGCTTTGAATATTTAACGCTTCTCACTAACCAACGCTTCGCGTCGGCTTACTTATGGTTCCATTTAGCTTACGTTTCGCGTTGGTAAACGTATTGCGTATACCAACGCCTCGCGTTGATTTACTAACGCTTCGCGTTGTCCTAACACTTCCTAATAACTTAGGCTTCTCATTGACCATTGACCATTGACCGTTGGGTGATTTACGGTTCGCTTTAGCTTACATTTCGCTTTGCGTTTACCAATGCTTTGCGTTGATTAACTAACGCTTCGCATTGATTAACTTACGCTTCGCATTGATTAACTAACGCTTCGCGTTGATTAACTAACGCTGCACGTTGATAAACTAACGCTTCGCGTTAATTAACTAACGCCCCGCGTTGATTAACTAACGCTTCGCGTTGATTAACTAACGGTTCGCGTTGGTTAACTAACATTTTGCGCTGATTAACGCGTTGACCTTACGCTTCCTATTGACTAGCGCATCTCAATGACCAACGCTTCGCTGACCAATGCTTGGATGATATACGGTTCACTTAAGCTTACGTTTCGCGTTGGTAAACGTTTTGCGTATACCAACGCCTCGTGTTGTTTTACTTACGCTTCGCGTTGTCCTAACACTTCCTAATAACTTAGGCTTCTCATTGACCAACGCTTCGCGTTGGCTGACTCACGGTTTGCTTTAGCTTACGTTTCGCGTTGATTTACTAACGCTTCGCGTTGACCTAACACTTTCTATTGACTTACGCTTTTCATTGACCATCGCTTCGCGTTGGCTGACTTACGGTTCGCTTTAGCTTACGTTTCGCTTCCTTTAAGCGTTAACGATCGCGTTAAATCAAGCTTCGCGTTGAATCACTGACGATTCAATTTTTGATCAATTTTTTTAAATGCATGAACATTTTTACTGTTTCAATATTAATTATTAACACAAAACAAACATTTAAAAATCTAGAGCACGCTAGTGCGAGGGCCGAGTTTAAGGGTCATTTGGCCTTCTCATTTACAGTGCTATTACTACAGGAAATATCATAGATGATTTGACCCTGAAATGTCTTCTGAACGAAACCAGCAACAGTGCTGATTTTTTGATATTTCATATTTTATAAACATTGAATAGGCAGAAATATTTACAATACAAAGTATATACAACTCAGTATATACTGGGTATTTAAGCAATTAACTCAGTTAGTTGTTACATTACTTGTTGTATAATGTTTTAATGTAAAAATTATTTTGTATAAGTTTTATTTTGTTTACAAACAATTTTATTTTCTATTTCAACTCATTATTGAATTTTTATTCTAGTTTTTACCTATATTTCTCTGTTTTCATTGTTACAATGGTTTATTATGTAGTTTATATAAGTACCTGATTTTGTTTACTTTTTTATTAAAATTTATGTATTTTTGACATTATCGTATATTTTCTGATGATAGAACTGTGTTTTCGAAATTTTTGTTACGAAAATCTCAAATATTTAATTTTATTTAATATTTATAAGGAATTTTCATGGTGATAAAACATTATGATCTGCTCAAAATGACATTTGAAAATGGTTTGGATCAACACGGGACACCATTTGAAAACATGACACCCACTGTCATTTAAGGGTTAATGTAGCAAGTTAAATAAATCGAGAATATTTAAATATGAAATGCGAAAGTCAAGAAATAAATATACTGAAATTACGTTATAATAGCAAGGCGTAGCATTCTTTGCATGCGTAAAATTTACTCATAATTTTTATTGCGTTTTGGTTTACTTTATATACCACAATGGAGTGAAAATTAAATTATATAAAAACTGTGCTTTATTTTTTACTTTCTATGGGGTCGAAAATAAAGAAAGTTGGTGTCTTTTCCAAATCAGGAAAACTAAAACATTGACATACTTCGAAACACATTCATGTTATATATATTCCACCAAAAACAAAAATGTAAGAGGACCCACGTTTTCGCAGACAAAAAGTAATGATATCCCAGCAACATCAAAAATGTTCTCTTTCAAAAATAGTAAAATCTAAGAAAGGGTATAGTTTTTTACTGAAAGTGGGAAAATGATTGGTATAAATTTATCATGTAAGTATCTCAGGTGCTGGGTATATCACATTTTACTTGGCAAGTTGTCAGATTTTATTACATTTAATATACACATTTTTGTGTGCGAAAACTTTGCCCTACGCAAATCTTTGTTTTTGGTGAGATATCGTTACTTTTGCAAAGTTTTTTTATGCTCAGTGTATGATGCTTGGAGTTAAATATTCATTTAGTATAGATATTTTAAAGAAGAAAAAAACACATAATATAGAATATTTTTAAAGTCAAAAAATATATGAGATGTCAAGTTAAAGACAACCTTACTTCAATTATCTAATGATTTTTTTTCAAACTAAAATATATACAAATATATTAAGGATTTTAATTTTTAATCTTAGACCGTAAAAATTTCTGGAAATATTAACGAGTAACGGAAAAAATTATAAGATACAAAATTATAGTAAAAATAGTTTTCTTTAACTTTGCTTCTCTATATTTTTCGATGTTTTCAAAAACTAAGACAGATATGCCAAATTTTGTGTACCCCCCTCTAAATCTGCTCACTCTTGCGTCGCTACAGACCCATATTGCTAATGACAATTGATAATGTTTGAACAGAAATTATGGCAAATCTATAAATTTTATGAAAAAAATTTCGAACATAAATTGTTTCTTTTTAGAAGAAAAATTTTTGTATTCAAACTTTTCTTCTATCTCTAACCGTTTTTTATTTACAAATTTCAGATTTTCAGACTTTTCTGGGTGTTTTCAACCTAAGACCTTTATCTTTCTACCATTAATCAACTTTCTAGTACCCTAGAACAGACAACTGAAAGTACTCTAGAATGTTGATTATGATGATGAGTGCGTCAGTCAGTCCCCAAAATGTCTTGTAAAACATAATATGGTAGGCGTACGTCTATTATTCTAAGAGTCGAACAGAGATCGACCTTCACCCATCTGTTAACCGGATGAAACACATTTTTTTATGAAGTTTCAATAATAGGCGAGTACGCCTAAAATGCATTGCCTATCAAAATGTTATCATGGCTATGTTTAAATTAATTTTTATTAATTTTTTTTTCTCTCCTTCACCCGCTTGTTATCTAAGTGAATTTTTTTAAACTGATAGTTTATAATATAAAGAATAGGTGTGGGTAGTAGTGCCTACTCATTTCCGGTCATGACTACTTGGCAAGCAGGTATGAACAGGTAAGTAAATATCGGAAACTACACTGATCTGTTAACCAATCGAAATATATATCAGAAGATAGATAATTTAATGATTAACGCGATCGTATTGTATGGCCTGCGATAAACCGGTCATGAAATAGTATTGCCTGGCTTTGAAAATCGGACAAAGCAAAGATGCGCAAGAGAGAAAGCAGAGCGTACGAAGCTTGTGCCATAGAAGAGGACATAACATAGCAGCTGCATGAAGGACAGAAAAAAAAATTAATTTAATTAAAAATAGCCATGACAACATTTTGATATCCAATGCATTTTAGGCGTATTCGCCTGTTAATGAAACTTCATAAAAACATTTTGTTTCATCCGGTTCACAGATGGGTGAAGGTCGATCTCTGTTCGGTGCATTAAATTGACATTATTTCAAACAGCTTGACACGCTGTAAATCTATATATTGTCGCGTTATTAAATCACTAGCAAGAAATCCATGTACGCAAAGTAAAATGATAGTGAAAATCAGCAAAGCAATTGAATAATAAAAAACGCAATGTAATAATAAAAAACAATGCATGAAATTTATAATGTTATAAAATACAATAACATTATTAATAAGATATATTGAAATCTGAATGCCGTCTGTGTGATGATAGTCTTTTCTTCATTGCTTCTTTTTTTTTTTTAATTTTGTTTGTTCAAGATTCTTGTTTATTGTTTCATACACACATTATTTGTGTGTTCTTCTACACCCAATACTACCATTTTAATGAAATTCTATGTGGAAAATGAGATAAGTACACTTTACACTGACAGTGACATAGTGTAAGAAGTATGTGCTATTTGGAATAAAAATTAGAAAATTAGCTATGTCAAATTGAACATAACGTTTTTCTTTCGTTTTTGTTTCATCCCTTCATTCTTATTCGTGTATGGTGTTTTCTTACACCGGGTGTTTGTTTTGTATAATTTATTTAGTAAGTACACGTGTATCTTTGTGCGTATCTATCTAGCTATATATGTATAAAATACATTTACCTCAGAATCTTGAATTAGTTTGTGTGTTTTCATTTTGAGATCCGCAAGAAGATATGCATTTAATTTTAAATGAGTGTGGTTTTAATGTTGATTTTATTAGCATCCAACACAATTTTCCTGTTTAAAAGTAATTTTGTGTATTTATTTTGCAAAATTTTTAGGTTAATTTCAAGATTAATTTACACGCCAGATAGTAACTGATAAGAAGCTTCGCGCAACTTAAAATTGAACAGGTATATAGATATTCGTCAATTTTGTATTCTATGGGGCGTTATTTGACAAAAATCGGTCATTATTCTTAAATTAATCAAATATTTGAAATTTTCATAAAAAATATTCGTATTTTTTACTACATCTACAGAAAACCCACCCACACAGAAAGATACATCACTTCTGATTCAAATAATCCACCTGAACACAAACTAGCCATATTTAACGTTTTAATAAATAGATTACTGATGAAAGTACCAATGTCGAGGAAAAATTATTTTAAAGACATCATATATTAAACACATTGCAATTTTCAATGGCTACAATTCGAAATTAGTGAACAACATCATTCGTAAAATTAAATTCAAAATGTTAAAAAGAAACACAACGACACTAACACCAGAACGGATCAACATCGAACAAAAGAAATGGTGCAAGCTAACGTACTTCCCACATTGTATGAACAAGATTAAAAAAGAAATGGAGGATCATAATCTAAAAATAGCACTCGTGAACAGATCCTCGGTAACACAAAGAACAAAATAGAAAACGAACAAAAATTGGGAATTTATAGCATAGAGTGTTTATCGTGTTTACAAACATACATTGGCCAAAGCTGTAGACAAATTTTAATCCTGTGTAGTTGCTCATATTATAGAAAATGACCATAAAATCGACAAATCCAATTTAAAACTTATAAGGCAGTACAAAATCCTTCAGAGCTGGATGCATTAGAAGCATTTACATTCTGAAATTCAAAAGCAATATTTTGAATTTTAATGGACCGGTTCCAAATTCAGGTTTAATCGAAGTTTTACGGAAAAATTAATTGTCAATATGTCTGTCTCTCTCTTTCTAAAGATATAAAAACCTGTTTACTGCACAACGAACGCATAACTTAGCACCAATCAAGAGCGGCCTTAGAGGTAAACGTCGGTCAAACATATATAAGCAAGGTACAACCAAGAAACGTCGTGAAACTGTCACCAAATTAGCCACGAATAATATATCCTGAGACAATATAAGAGAAATTTTAATAAGTGATGTTAACAAGAGTAAATTGAATGAAAATCATTTTAACAATTACAATAAAACTTTTTATATTTTAATTCATTTTGTTTTATTATTTTTATATTTTTGTCTATTGATTTCGATTTTCTATCTATTTCTAATCGTCAAAGAGTAAATTACGACTAGCTAATTTATACTCCTGATAACTGCTTTGTAGTTGAAATACGTATTTATAATACAAAAACGGATCTAGGTAGAGGGGTGAATTTGAAATTTTATAGACATAGTGTTTTCATAAACTTGAATCAAAAACAAACTATTTTATACTCCAAACACTCCTAGAAGTTTGAGGAAAGAATGATAAAGGGAATCATTGTAAACTATGCTTGTAAAAAACTTTTTGGAAAGAAGTGCGTGCTACAACCGTATATAATACACAGGATCCACACTATAGTAATAAGACCCGTTATTACCTATAGAGACTTATTCTGGTTGAAATACATGAACAAGGATGTAAATAAAAAGAACCTAACCAAAGTATAAAGGCTGACATCCCTTAAAACCACAGGTGTGAAGAAAATACCTCACAGGCAGCACTGGAAGGTATTTCGAATCTGAAACCACTTGATTTGTTAATCAAGGGCTTAGCTTCAAAAGAAGCAATAAAGCTTTAAGACTCACGCCATTAGAATCAAACCAACGATTGACACGCAAGAATACTAAAAGTTATAGAAAACTTAGGGAGATCCAAGTGTACAGGGTTACTAACGCAACCGACCGCTGATTAACTTGCCAGAAAAAATTTTTAAAAATGGATGAGCGTTTTCCAATCCTCCAGAGAACGAAACTCAATAAATAACGAACAATGAGACACCTATATTTACTGTTGGATCAATGACAAGATCGGGGCAGCAGCAGGCGTATATTCGGTGGCATTGGACATCCAAAAGTCATATAAACTAATTGATGACACTATACATGATTGTGACAAAACAGACGGACTTGTCACTATCTACATTATCTACCGAATACTGTGGCCTGAGATAAATGAAGACAAAACTATGCAACTGTTAAAATACAGGAACGATATTGTAAACATTATAAGATTTAAAATATTTAAAATATAATATTTGAAATTTTTATTTCCTTACCATTTATCGAATTCAACCTTTTGTTAAATTCACAACCTTTCTAAATGTTCACACTTATTGATTAGTTCACGCGTTCATCCTTATTGATTAATAGGAAGAAACGCGCCAAATCAAACAAATGTACGCGGGGAAATTGTCGAACATGCACCTTAACAGGTTTGTAATTCCATAAAAAATATTTGTTTTGTCAATAATTGGTCATAATAGTATTTTTATACAATGTGAAAAACGAAAAATCATATTTTCGAACGAACTAAAGACATTTACACTAATTCCCTGAACCTTTACAAGAACAGTTTAAACGAAATAAAAGTGAGTTCTGTGTTTTTATAAACCTAGGTAGGCATTTCAATGGGTTCGTGTAAAAAATAATAGGATTGTGGTTTACTTTAATTACACATATAAAAAATAATAGGCTTCCAGTCATGTACCAGTTCACTCGTTTTTTGTACCGTTGATTTTTCAAAGGACAATTTTTTTCATACTGTCAGATTTAAAACTGAATATTTAAATCACTATATCACCATATTTTATGGATGAAATATAATGTTTTGACTATTGAAATACCTTCTGAACGTTAGTATACAAAAAGATTTGCATGTATATTTGCATATACGTCTTTCAGTACAGATGCGTTCTAAATTTTTGTCCCTAAAATAGGTTTAATTTTAAGAAAACATATTATTTATTACATATTCCTAAATATGTATTGAAGTAAGTACATAAAAATCACATGGAAAGTTCGATGCGTTGCTCTGAATAGGACCCAAACTGTACTTTTCTTCAGCTATATAACAAACCGTTCCAATAATTCATGAACGAAAATAATTGACACTCCTGTATATAACTACTACAGCTTCTTATTCTTGGAAGAAACTGTCTCTTTAAACAGCGCTTCCATAGCGTTCGTTTCTATTTAAAAAGAAGAAAGGCACAGTTCGGGTACATGCCGTATATTTTTCGTGAAAACTTCCTACACATGATCCTTACACGTTAAAACTACCGCTGGTATGCGTTTTCTATAATTCCGAGCCATATAAGACGAAATTTTCAATTTAATACCGATTTTCACTTATATTCCGGCGAATAGAAGTTTTCAATATCTCATAAGTTTTCTTTGCCTTTACCTAGTAGTGCTCTACAAGCTCTTCACAATGACACTAGAATCAATATCCTAGCTAAAGGCGTTTCCACACTACACCAATTTATAACTTTCCACAAAGCTAATTCGTAATCATTCACGTGCATGCGCCTTCACTGGTACAATGACGTCACAGGCAAAAGAAATACTAGTGTGACAGATACGTAAAGACATGATCTATCAGTCGTGGACTTTACCTTTGCAGACGCATTATTAGTCTGGAGGTTATTAGCGATTGAAATCATATAGTATTTCGTCACACAAGAGTTTTGACCAACCACCAGTGAGCGAATAGACATTTCACGTCAAAGAGAACTAACTTATTTATTAAATCAAAATGGATGACAATATTTAATTAAATACTGTTTAATGCTGTTTATGGTTAAAACCTAGTTAGCAAACAATGCTTATTTTTATGATCAATGTATCTCACAGTAGAAACATGGTATATGCCTTTTTATATTATTTAGAAAAAATACGGGGGAATAATTTTGCGTGCATTTTCTTTTGACAATTCCATTTTGTATACGTACAAATATACAGGGTGTAAATAAAGACTAGCATGTTTTGAGTATACTTTTGAGTATATTTGCTCTCCACTTCTTTTCTACCAAGTTTGATATTTTCAATGGGAAATTCCATTATATATTATATTTACTTTTTAAGAAAGAAACTGTTGGATACGTGTTTTTCACTATTTTAATTCGATGTTTTCGTATTCGGGTTATTTGTAATCAAAAGTCTCTGATATAGATAACAGATGAATCTACTATTTCAATAATCTTTCCTGATTTATTAATCTAGTTAAAAAAAATTTACTAGCATAAGGAGGTTAAATAAGGGATGAAAGTTTGTATGGAAGTTCGTCAGTTTTGAACTTAGTAATATATGAGAATTGGTAATTGGGCTTCTGTTTATAAATAAAAGTTAATTGTATCAGCGATTTAGAAAATTAATTCCTTAAGAGGGTAAATCAGGGACGCATCGCGAAATAAGAAATTCCATCAGGCAGAGGGCTAGTTATCCAATAAAAATATTGCTCCGGTATAAGACTGGTTTGAGTACGATTAACTACCTTTCAAAGTAGTTTTTCGAATCGTGTATTTATTTTGTTATCCGATGCCTATGTTTAGAGATATGGACGTCCTAAAATTCTCATTACGGAGCAGGAAAAACAAAATATAGAAGAAAAATTGGCTTAAACGAGCTACACTTTCACTATTAGTGTTCCATGAAAAAATTTATTAATACTGAAATAAGCAAAACAATTGGAGGAAATAGGTGGCCCCTATTATATTCATGTTGCTTTGTATATAACTGTAAAAACTAAATTAACTGTAAATAACAATAATTAAATTGTTTAAAGCAATAGATCGCGATCAAAATTGCAATATTCAACTATTTTTCAATTTTCACGTTTTTTTCTGGGTTTTCTGGAGGATCCTCTTGATGATAGAGCTGGAGGACAACAAGTATTAACTTTTTATGTTAATTGTTTAGAAATTTTTTTCCTGTTTCAACCCCAAAACTAACTTCTAATTTTAACCTTATGCCTGTATTTGGATACCTGAAACTTTTACGTAAAATAATCTCCGAGAATTAAGACTGTGACAGACAGACACTGAGATGATTCTGTTTTTTGGAACACTAAAAAAAGGAGCACTGGAAATACATTTTACCGGCACAATTCAAATCAGCTAAAAAAACATTTGATTTTCCATAAAGAAAATATCAAACGTGACTAGAACTAGCCTTCAGACAAATGTTTTTTCCTATACTTTGATCCTACATCTTTTACCAGACATGCGAGGGTTGCTGATATTCGAGGTTGACTTTATATACATCCGTAAATGTTAAATAGTGTACACATTTTGTGGTTGAAATATATTATTACTGCTCGGGTGCGTTTTCTTGTTTATTTAAATAAGCATGACATTATTTCTTGTGTTTGTGTTCTTCTCTGTCGACTATTGTCAAAAACACATTAATTTTTATGCTCCCATGAGTTTTTTTTTCGTTCAGATATATTATAGAATGAGCAACCACTCTTTGTTTTCTTATAAATACATCAACAGCGTTTTATTCCATTTAAAAATTGTAATCGACATTTTGAATACATCCTTATTACGTCTTTTGTACTATTGTTGTTAGAAAAAAAATGACTCATTTTCGAGGCTAATATAGAATTATTATTATTCCGTTGCCTATTTAATTAAGAAAAATTTTGGATTGTCACACATTTATAAACAGCATACACATTGCCTTGTAACAAAAAGTATATAAATTTGTAAAATTTCTATACCAAAAATGAGCGCCATCTGTCAACCATTTAGTTTACAGAAACTGATTGAGTTAGTGCACCTCAGTAGGGTGTCACAATTTTTACTGTGAATGAAATTATTGACCAAAAGTTTGCCTTATTTTTTGTGTTGCAAACAGAATTTAGCCTGCTCATTCGTTAAAAATAGAAAGGGCTAATAGTGGCTCAGTTTTATCAAAAACACGACCCTACGAATGGTACAAAGGGTTCGAGGACGGCTAAAAGATTGCGTCAAAGTCGCCCAAAATGGGATTATCATGGATTATGGTTATGTCCATCATAATTTCGATCCCGAAGGATATACAGTCATTAAAGACTACTGTTTAAATTTTGTCAGGAAAAATCTGCCAGAATTGTGGAATAACAGTTCGTGGATTTTGTACCATGGTATTGCACCATCAAATACAGCAGCAATTGTGACCGAATTTAAGGCCAAAAACGCGACAAACACTATGCGTCACCAATGTTAGACTTGGTTGAGCTGATTTCGTTTTGTTCTCGAAACTAAAATTTCCAATCCGTGGTATCCGTTTTGAGTAGATCTATAAAATAAAATGCGTGAAAGAAGCTGTAGGATATAACATAACACGGTTATAAAAAGTATTTCGGATATTGGAAAAAATGCTGGAGTAAAGGTGTTTCACAATACAGGCTTTAGTTTGAAGGTAGATGAATAAATATTAATGATTTAACGAAAATTGTGTTTCTCCAGAGTAGAAAAGGAACACGGAAATTTCCATATCGATACTATTGTGTATGTAATTGATAATCGTTATTTAGGAAGCATTGTGTCAAAGGCAGGTAGAACGGACGAAGATGTCGCAATCAGAATAAGGAAGGCCAAAGGAGCATTTGCACAACTTGCACCTGTTTGGCGTTCAAGCCAAATAAGAAGAAAAATTAAATTAAGAATATTTAAAACAAATATTTAAAACAAATGTAAAGTCTGTACTCTTATATGGTGGTCAAACATGGAAAGTAACAAAGACAAGTTAACAAGTAAATTACAAGTTTTTATCAACAAATGTCTTGGAAGGATTTTGAACATACATTGGCCTCACAGAATAAGAATTACTGAGAATAACAAATCAAAGTCCAGTAAATGAGACCATCAAGAAAAGAAAGTTTGCTTGGATTGGCCATACACTAAGAAGGCCAAATTACACCATAAGTCCCCAAGCCCTCGAGTGGAACCTTCAGGGGAACAGGAAAAGAAGAAGACCGAAGACAACCTGGAAAAGGTCGGTCAACAAAAAAATCGAGGAAGAAGGCAAGAGCTGAGGTGAAATCAAGCAGATGGCACAGAACCGTGTACGGTGGAAGGCGTTTGTGGCGGCCCTACGTCCCTCATGGAAAAACAGCAACTAATTGAATAATTGAATTGATAATCAGATTTGCAGACCAGAAATGGAACCGTTTTACACGGAAATTTCCATATCGATACTTTTGTATATGTAATTGATAATCGTATTAGATTTGGCTTATATTGAGTATTCAGATATATGACGTGGACAAAAACATTATATGTGAATACAACACTGATCTCTATGTAACTGGACATATTATACCATGTTACACCATTAGCCACAATTGAAGCGCTCCTCACCTAGAAAAAAGTAGTATATTTTGTTTCAGTACGCCTGCGCATCTTTAGTATAATAAGTTTGTGTGTTAATGTATGCGTGGTTGCCACCATGGTATTGCAATAGAGTATTTATACTATTCGCATAAATCACAGTTTTTAGTAGTTTGGCTAGTTGAAATGGTGCTGCCTACGCTTCAATTTTCTACGGTATTTCATTTTAAGACTCATAAGGATACTCTTACCAGTTATGTAGAGGTCAGTGGAATACACACGTAGTAAAGACGGCTACCATGAGATAGTGAGACTGAAAATTCCATATAAACTAGATTATGTAAAAGATTTTCAAAAGAAAAGAATAAACAACACAACATTTGTGAGAAGTTTACAAAAATATACAAAACTAATCGAAATACAGGTAGGTTCGGTAGGTTCAATACAGATACATGTAGACACAAAGACCTAGTTGTTATTCTCGAGTTTTTTAGACTCCACAATTAAAACATAATTTATTGGCGTAATTAACAGTTCTCGAGGTTGTGCTTTCTACGATTAAAGTACTTTCCGGTGCAAAAAAATGATACACCTTTATGAGTATCTTTATAAAGGCGCTCGATATGTGAAATAGGAAATTATAAACTACGTAAATGAAAAAAATAAAATATAAAAACTCGACAAAAATTAGATTACCGCATAAAAAAACATATATATTCCAATATATACTAATTACTACTAACTTATACAGACAGGTATCACATTACATCACAGTAACATGAAATTTTTAATTAAATTAAGAATAAATTGAATAAATCAAATATATGGCATATTACGTTAAAAAATTATATATATATATTTTTCATTGATTTTATGAAACATCATTTTAAACATACATGTGTATTTTTTATATGACTTTGTTCTACAGGGTGGTCTGAAATTCATTCAGGAAAACTGTACCACGGGGTAAAGCTGCAAAAAACAAAAAAAAATTTAATAATAGTTTTTCGAGTTTTCGCTTAGTTTTTTACGTATAATTAATTAAATATTAATAAATTCAACCATTTTGTGGGTGTCGCTACACTTATTGAGAACTCTGAAGGTCGCTACTCTAGCATGGCCGCCCTACTCCGCTACTGTGGCCCCACCTCCTTACACCATGCGCTCTGTGATGGGTGGAGTAGTGTAGCGACACTACTCTTAATATTTAATTAATTATATCTCAAAACCTAAGCGTCAAATCGAAAAACTTTATTAAACTTTTTTGTTTGTTTTTTGCTCCTTTACACCGTGGAATAGTTTTTCTGAATGAATTTCAGAACACTATATGTATATGTAAAGGATCTCCCCAAAATGAGTTGATATTTTAATTTTTGAATAATATACATTTTTAACGAAATGCTTCCAAAGAAATGCAGCTATTGCTTTGGTACCGATTACGAAAAAATCGAAAAAAACGTAAAAAATAAAGTTGTGAAAAACTAGTTTTACAAGAATATTGCTACTTATCATTTTTTCCTGTTAATATATACAGAAATATTTACAATTTAGGACTGAAAATTAAAATCGTAAATATCTTTGTTCATTAGAGTTTGAGTAAAATGATTAGGTAATGAATTGTAGCAAACATTGTTCTAATATTAATCGAGATATTTTATATTTTGTGTTGCATTCTTTCTCTATGCCCCCCTCCCTCTTAAACTCTGTCAATAAACTTGACGTTGTCAATAACAAAATCCTATCAGATACGATATTTCATTTTGATCCGATTAAATTTGTGACTACTAGAGAGTGATTTATGTATTCTAAAGAAATTCGGGTAATTGACACAGCTTCTGCGTAACGAATTGTTTTTATTTAGTAATTGACATTACTTTTGCTTTATTAGAAAATGACATGAGGATTTTGTGTCATATAAAATATTTGACAAATCAAGTGCTGTCTATAGTCTATACTACACATATTTATTATTTTGCCAAAACTTTTCACATTTACCCATAATAATACAGAGAAATAATGGCAATGTTGTGTCAAATGTTTTCTCAGTATTCCTCAATTGTATGTGGTTTATTGTGTACATTTAACTTCAGATCACCCTAAAGAAAAGAGTTCGAAGGTTTCAAGTAATATAATCTTTCTATTGGAGCTATTTTACCGATAGAGAGTATATTAAAATTCACAAACAATTTAGGGACTCAAAGAAGACATTTCACACAACGTTACGGGTATTTCTAGGCAGTTTTGTTAACATCTTGTATAAATTTTTGGCAAAAGAATAAATCGGGCGTTTATTAGGGCATATATGATGTTCGAACAAAATATCCTTACCATTGCTCTCTAATAGAGTAAAAATATTATGAATTATTCAATAAGTGGTCTTAACAAAGCCTATGATTGCCGACTATCACATAGCCGATCGTTACAAAAAATGTCACATTGTATAATCTGAAATGTCATTTACGGTTGTTATGAAGAAAATTCATTTTAATGACAGGTTCTTCAAAATTCGACAGCTTATTATTTCAATAATAAAAAATAGTCAAAGTTTGAACTTGATTCTGTTTATAGTTTTTGAGAAAAAAAATGTTAAAGTTACAGTTTTGAAGGAAGGTTATACATAGTGTTAAATGGACTTGGTGGTAAACACAGTGATATAAAAATCTATATCTCGACAACCGGAAATGTTTGATGACAAACTGTTAACAATAATTATCAAAGTTTTATATATATCTGGACCAAATTTCAAATTAATCCTGTTTTTGGTTTCTGTGATAATTAAATTTGTAGATCGAAAAATGTTCTAAATCTAGTTTTATTTTTAGTTTTATTCAGTTTTATCTAGTTTTATATTGTTTATAACGTTGCCGTAAATTTTTAAACAATATATTTTTTTTGTACAAAAATTAAATTATTTGAAACGATTTAATTCTAAAATTTTTACTTATTTAGAGTTGGCAATGGATGAGATATCAATGCATTTAGCATTGGACAAACTCCCCACCCTAACTTATCCCTTCCAGTTTCATAACAACCTTAACTCCCCGTATAAAATCTTGTATAGTCTCACTATAGATAGTATAGTCTCTCACATAAAAAATAATAAATCGTCTCACATTTTTACATGTAATATCACCCCATAATCAAAACAGTACGAAGTATACATGCCAATTTTAGGTGGATCATCCTGTATACGAACGTATGTAACTCTGATACATTTATCATCATGTCATTCAATTTGACAGTAATAGAAATGATTATTATTATTATTATGGTTACTATTTATAGTGTTATGATTTACTAGTAGAATGTAGATTTACTACATGTATGTTATGTATACGAGTATAAAGCTTTTTATAGTATAATACAGCCAACCCACAAGCTCACACAATCCATGTTACTCGACGTAGGTGCACATGAAATTGTGAAATGATATTTTTTTGAAATTAAAATATTTATATATATATATATATATATATATATATATATATATATATATATATATATATATATATATATACCATTTGTATATTATAAGTGTGCATAAAATTTTCACGTCTGCTACAATATAATCAAATTAGAAATGAACCTCGTAATGAAAATTATAAGCCGAATTTTTAGTTTGGCATTATAAAGGATGTATCAAGTCAAGCTTCATAAAAGTATCAAGTAATCTGGTCTCTGCGAGTCAAGATATTAAATATAAGATCCCGTTTCCGACGCATTGAAAACGGGATCTTATATTTAATATCTTGACTCGCAGAGACCAGATTACTTGATACTTTTATGAAGCTTGACTTGATACAGCCTTTATAATGCAAATTTGGGTCGTTAGAGATTATGTTAAAACTTCTTTGTTGATTATAAAATTTTCTACAAAATTTAAATACATGCATTGTAGGTAAGGTAGACGGTAAGGCGGATTAATAAATAAAATAGATCAAATCGATTAATCCTAAAAATTATTTAGAATCAAGGTATCAATAACTATATTCGAACAAATCTTCTCTGGATTTATTTTGTTTGTAGATTATTAAAACCACAAAAATTTTGTTTTTCCTAATACAATTTGTTGTAGATACAATTTATTACACGGCTAACTTCTAATTTGAGATAAGGTAGAACCATATCAAATAATATAATCTATATAATTTTCCATTCTTTCAGAATCCAAGAACAAAATCAAGCATTTCTATATGGAAACTGTACCTTACCCTTGCTTGACTTTCCTTGATCCTGCAGGGGCTTAATTCACGTAGTTCAAAGTGCTTTAATGTGAACTAGCTTACTACCAGTCATTTTGGCTTAATTTAAGAAGATTAATTCTCATAGCGCCTCCTGTACATGAAAGATAAATGAACGAAACCAGTTTAGGAAACTATGAAAAGACCAAACAATATTATGTTGAGACAGAATTTTGTCTGATTCTTTCCGTAACTTGTGTTATTTTCTTAACTAAAAGTTGGTCAAAACATTGAAGATTTAAAGAACTAACATAATGACAAATTATAAAAACGATATTAGAGATTATAATTCATAAGAAAGTTTATTCCATAATTACTACAAGAAGAACCCTGGGTACCTAAAGTAACCCAAACCAAATTTTAACTCAATTTCCTCCTTGTGAAACTTGAACAATTTCTTCACTCGAGCATTGTCCAATTACACATAAAAGGCTCTATCTTAATTATAAATTAATAAGTTTGTTTCCAGGATTTTATAAAACAATTTGTTATAAATAGAAAGACTCGCTCCATTATACATAACACGACTTATAACAATAAATCTTATAAGAGAAAACATTTGACTTTATACATCATAAGCTTTCATTAATTCAAACAGAAAATCATCGATTAAACCGGGATGACTTTAGAATTATAGTTATCAACAATATAAGATTTGTTGACGGAATTGTTTATCTTCAACATCCGAACAATTGAAAAAATTATAGCTAATTTGACACACCAAGCATAAATGTAGGACTGATGGTCAATTTTTAAAATAATGAGTAAAACATGGACCAGCAGGATTAAGAGGTAAATGAATGAAGCTAGTTTACAAAGCTATAGAGAGGTACAAGAATATGTTTCCATGAAGAATGAATATGCCTTGTAACCTCACTGCTGAAGCTGGCAAAACGGAACAATGTTAAATTGATCTGGATACCACAGTGGTTTCGAAAGCAGATTCCTTAGCAACGCCGGGAATCGGGATAACTTTCATGAGCCCAAAACCTATTTTAGGAATTCTCAAGACAGAATTTAAACAGGTAAACAACTAGTGGATAGACGTTAATCGCTGTGATCACTAGGAAAATATACCGCAACAAAAACTCGGGAAAATACTTTTTCAGAATGCATCCAATTTGAACAAGATAAAACGTCGAAACAATTCCAGATTCATCACCGAACATCATCATACGAAATCAGACATTATCATACGCGGAGTTCTATTTTGTGTATCTGCACACAATAGGACTCCACAATGGATTCATTATGTGCAGAGTGTGTAGCGAGGAGGATGAAACATCCAGCCACATTCTCTTTTACTGCAAATCTCTCGATTACAGCAGATACAAGATATTTGGTGCTCTCACCCCGAATATATGAATCTACAGGAAAACCTAATACGGAAGCTTCCGGCTATTTCCAAGATATAGGAGAAGCAAATCTGATAGGATTGACGTAGAAGAGGGAGCATAATGGACCATCAGGTCGAAGTGTAATACTTTTATATCCCAAGATATATCTATCTATTTGTCTAATGGACTTAAAATCAACTGTAGATTTACTAACAAGTATAACGTTCTTCCGTATGAAAGTACAAGAGTTATCAAGCCCACCACGCACTAATACTGTTGTTAAAGACTGTGTTAAAGCATGTTTACGTGCGGGAGCATAATGGACTATCAGGTCGATCTATTGGCTGTAATTTAAAGATATTTTGCTGCTATTACGGTAAGCCGAATATTTTTAATAATAGACAGGCCACTTCAATATTTGAAAATTTATCGGATATGGGAACGTTTTAGAGCCTCCTGTATGAAAAACACAATATTTCTACAAAATATTTAATCATAATTTACTCTGAAAAATAATGGATGGAGTTAATTTTGATAAAATATTGCCAATGTTGTTGTGTATGATGTGTATGAACTAACAATGATAATATAACTAATGTGTGCCAGTTTAGTATTTTGTAGCAAATATAAGTAATAAATCATGACATCATCTGTAACAAATAAAAAAATTACAAATTTTATGTTGGAAATAATTTTGTGCCAGAACAACGTTTCCAGTTATATTAAAAATTCACATTTCTGTTTTACTTTTTATTCTCAAATTTTTGATAAAAATGTGGTGAAATGAATTTACAAAATGTGAAGAAATGTGGATAGTTTATTTGTAAAAAATTGAACGAAATGAAAGAACGCCGAAGTAAAGTCATATCACTACCTGAGTAATGAATATTAATTAGTATGCAAAAATTAACTCATTCGCCAGGAATTGAACCCTGGACTTTTGGATATCAGTGACGTACAATACAATAATTTGGTACCATCTAGATTCCAGATGAATTCATTCAGAATACAAGCGAAATAAAAATTTGGTTGAGGTGTCAATAAAATTGGAACGTTAGCTAATCTATTTTTGAAAAAAAAAATTATATTGAATAAAAATCGTAAATACAAGCTTTTATCAATAGTTACCGTACCTTAAATCAAAATATAATCAAGTAGTTAATTTAAAAAATTGGGGGCGCTTTGGGTAGATATCAAATCAGCATGTACCTCTTTCAAAAATTTTCAATGTAAGCAACTCAAACTTTCACAGTTAACCGTTAGTTATTTTTGCTTTTTGTTTATTGTATTTTAGTTTTTTTAACGTAAAACGTCTATTTGCTGGCCCACATTATTGTGCTATAAAATACCGTCAGTTTTCAATCGCTAATAATATTTCGAGACTGAATAATATGTTGAACCCATAGAAGATAGAGATCATGACTTTATGTATGTCTATATCGCGCTATATTTGTTTTGGCTGTGACGTCATCGTACCAGTATAGGCATGCACGTGAATGGTTACGAATTAGCTTTGTGTAAATTGGTGTAGCATGGAATCGCGTTGAGTAGAACATTGATTTGATTGTCATTGTGGAGAGTTTGTGGAACACTACTATAAGGGAAAGTGAGAAAATAAAAATATATTCCGGAATATAAATAAAAATCGGTATTAAATTGAAAATTTCAAAAAAATTCACAAAAATAAAACGTCTAATATGACTTCTTCTCATATCGTAAATATGCTCGGAAGGAATCCAACGAGAATAAAAAGTCCAGTTCCGAACGAATGCGAGACCAACGGCAGCATCGAATAGGAAATGAAAAAACGACGCAAAGAGATAACGTAGCTGGGGCTTTCAGGTATACAGCTGCCAGTGGCAGTCCAAACGTCCACGGATCATGTGCAGGAAATTTCCACGAAAAATCTACGGCGTGAACCCGAACTGCGTCTTTTTTCATTATTTAAAATAAATATTGTTTTTCGGATAACATTCAACAATTTGAATAAATATGAAATATTATTGTAATCAAAACAAATCCTGTCAAATGATTTTTTGATACGAAAGAACAGATGCTATTATTATAGGACAGTTATTATCGGTTGATGCATATCATTTCATAAATTATTTCCTATATATTGAACAATATTGACTACGTTATTCATTCATTATTATTATTTAAATAATAATCTATCAAAAAATAATGATCAAATTTTTCATACAATTTCCTGAATATATAATTTGATATCAAATATGGATTAATAATAATAATAATATCATAAAGTTGTTATTATTATTTATTTAAAACGAATTAACAAATTTTATATATATATATATATATATATATATATATATATATATATATATATATATATATATATATATATATATATATATATATTTATATATATATATATATATATATATATACATATATATGTATATATATATATAAATATATTTATATATTTATATACATAAATATGTTTATATATATGAATAATATAAACCGTTATATTCTAATTATCGCACCATATGTTTTAATTTTGTTTATTGCCTGTCTGCCCATCTCTTTAAATTTAGGCTCACGTTATGTATAGACTATAGAGTGTGTATGATGATTGTGTATGATGTTCATCATATAATAATGTAATGTTTCAAAAATATTATGAATTACTGTAATTTATAAAAAACAAATATTTAAAATTATAATGTAAGTAAAATTCACATATGATTTTCTTAATATTTTATGAGCTTCTATTTATAAATATTCTCTTAACCAGAAGTTTAAATAATAACTTACAAATAAAAATTAATAATTGTTTTTGTGAACTTATTATGTGAAGAATACTAAATAAAATAAATTAAAATCGTATACAATTATTAAGCTTTGTATTCGAAACAACGCGAGATGTTTACTATTTAATTTATTAATTTTTATTATAAATTAAAAATGTGAAAAGTCCAAACTATTAAGTCTCAAAAATGCAAGAGAGGAAAAAATTGTATTTTTAATTACACACTTTACAAACAATATGAAACTTTAAAAATGTTAAGGCGTACTCAAATTTTTCTTAAAAATATCTAGTTAGCAAGGCCTAGTGCCGCTCCTGAAACAATGATATCAAATCTAATTAAAATATTTTTTTAAATAACTTTAATAACCTTGAAAACAAGTTCATGTGAGCTTATCTTCTTATTTTTGGGAGATCTATCGCTTTTTTAATTTTCCTGATAAAAATCTGAACACCCTGTATAAAAGCATTGTAAAAAACTTGCCAAGCTTCACCCGATCTAAATGAGGTTTTTGCTTGCTATTATGTCCCTAGAATCATAAATGTAAGCATACCGAATAACCTCCATACACAGATCTAGCTTGTTAACACCAGATTTTTTAGGTTACTTACGTTTAAAACAATATGTTACTTCTAATCGGTGAGGAGATTCACTTCCATATCGTCCAGAGAGGTAGAAATTGCCCGTTTTTACATGAGCGGAAATTACATGAAATAATAGGTGAAAACTGATGTTGCCAGCTGCCATAGTGTCTGATTCAACAAATAAGTCGTAAACGCCATTGGATGGCACAGACATAGTTCGTTTAAGGAATTTATTTTTTTTATAGCCGTTACTTACAGAATTTAATATTACCAAACAGGCTCCATAAATCTTCAAAAATGTACAAGAAATGTAAAATGTTAGTACATTCTCTTAAAATAACATTAAACAACATCACAAGTCGAACAAATTCAAAGTAGTTTCAAGCTTTTCGCCCGCACTGACTACTTCGTTTCCATTTCGACATATGAAGGTTTTTCAACTAAAAATATTATACCAAAATATTTTTTTGAAATAATAAATTTAAAAAATATGTAAAATTTATTAGATCTTGGACTCATTTTGTTATTTTTTGTTTTTTAAATTATGCATTTTATGATAATCAGAGAACATAAATTAAAGTACAAAAATATAAATCAAATATAATTTTTATCTCGATAATACATGTTTGCTTTCATTTTTTATCGTTGGCAGCAACGAAACGAAAAAAATGTATATAATAACTCACAAAAATATTGGTAACAACAGGCGCTTATTAGCTATTATGACGCAATGAATATATTTTTGGATATGAGATTTTCGCCATTGTATGTTTCGAGTTCATTATTGTGATTTGTAACAATTATTCCTATTACAACAATTTTATTTTCAAGTTTATTATATTTCTTTAACCCCTTTCTGGTATGATATATTGATCTGGAATTTAAAATTTTAATTTCAATTGTTTACGTGCAATATATATAATTTAGACACAGCGAATATCTCGAGAAATAGACGGCAAATCAGAAAACAAAACAATATTTCGAAAACTACAAATTGGCGCTAAAATTTGCTCTCTTCCATTTCTTCTCAGGATAGGAAGGGTTGATTCAATGATTCAATTTAAAAAGAGAAACCCTTAGATAGATTGTAGAGGCTGTCCTGGACGGGATACACTTCGACCATAAGGTCCATTGTGATACCCAAGGATGTGAGGATGTGAGTAGAGGACAAGGAATTTTGTGTGTAGACTAGGAGTGTGCGGGATATGCGGCTGCAGCCGACTTTGAAAGGATCTATGCCGATACTCATCTGGAGTTCGTGAAGGAGACTGCAGAAAACCTTCACAAGCATAACCGGTTACTTCGTTCTAGTCCATACGCCGACAGTTTAGTCAATTAACCGCCCCCTTTTTTTTATAATTGGCAAATTGCCGAGAAACCCTTAATATTGGATATGAATTTTACAAAGAAATTCGAACGTGTTTGATCTTTTTTTAAATTCAAATTCTATTTCACGTTTCCAAATTTTTTAGACACTCGTATCTCCGGATTCTGACTCCTGAAAAAGTACAATTTTTTCAATAAAAAAAAACTATTTTAATACTATTAAAACAGTCTTCGCTTAACCCTCTTTCTTGGGGCAAGAAAGAGCAGATTTAATATCTATAAATTTCAAGGAGATTCGAAAACTTTCAAGTAGAACGGCCGTTTTTATCCATATATGCAGACTTCCGCGATGTTATTATACGAAAATGATGTGTTCAATCTTTAAATTCTATGTTTTCACCCGGAACATTTCATTATGGGACTCTCTGTCATCAATATTATCATTTCTATGTTATCTTAATACGATACATGAGCACGATACCTCGAGTACGAATGAATTAGAAAATAAAATGTTCTGAATAAAGTTTAGTAACACCAGACATTACAAAAAGTGTTTGCGAGAAATAGATCTTGCGAAAATATTCTCATTTATTCTATTTGAACAATTCTATAGGGTCATAAAAGATTAAGTTAAAATCTGGTGTGAAATGACACGTAGTCTCTTTAGAGTCTGTTTATATTTATTAATTACATATTTGAAGTCTAAAATCTTAAGAGAATATAGTCCACACATTTTTTCGCTTCTATTTACACTGAAGAGAAAGAAATAAAAATGTGTGATGGTTAAAATTGTTTTGCAAATATTTAATTTCTGACTGTTGAATTTCAACACAAAACGCCCTTTTTTCTGCGTTACATACTTAAAAAAAGCTTGTTTAAGTTAATTATTTTTCAGAAATAATGTCGGTTTTTATCATCATGTTTTAGCACTTCTCCCTTCAAAACTTTGATTTATGTTTGATTGGTATTGTTTTGAGTCCCATAATGAGTTATATCTCTACTATTATAAAATTGTAATTGTTTGCTAGTTTGAGCTTCATGCAAACACTACTGGACTGATCATGAAGACGCTTATAATTAGACTTAAAAACTGGTATGTACCTACTTTATATCACTACGAGAAATATAATTTAAAAATATAAACTCAAATAGAAATTTGGTGGAATTGTCGATAAATATTTGAAGTAATGGAAGCAATGAGAAATTATATTGAGATTTTATATCTTAAAATGACGGGAACAGGAGATATAACAATCAAACGCGAGCGATACCGCGAGTATAGTATGGTATAAAATTGTTGTATTGTTATCAAAATTGCTTACATTAGCAAACTTTCAACTAGAAACAGTAACTGGCAATATTTGCGGACATACAGATCCAAGTACAAAATGCGTGTTCAAATAAAGTGATCGTCAAATAAAATGACGCATATTTCAAACAGCAAATATAAATTATATAAATGAAATAATATTTACACAGCGAATTACAGAGTATAATTTCTAATTTTTTTTCTATATGTTGTTTTATTTTTTGTATTTGAATTAAACACAATCTTTATTTAATAATGCTGTTAATGTTCTTTTAATTATATTTAATGTCATTGCTGACTGATGAGATGGTCATAAACAAAAAAACAACAACAAAAAACTATTCTTAATGGTATTTTTTGGAAGAAATTAATCTTTTATTATTATTAAATGAAATCAAAAGTATTTTTTTAAATTAAATTTAATGTTATTAAAAATGAATTTATCAAAATTGGCAATTAATAGGCGTGCAGGGAATGTATACATACAAATTTTATTAATGGTAGCTCATAAATCTTTTGTTCTTTCATTATTTTATAGCTATAATGTGTCTCTGTCAGTGAATTGTGAAAAAATTGTCATTGATATTAATTTCGTTTTCTTTAAATTTTCTTAGTATTTTTAGTAGATTATTTCTTACAAAGGTTATTTAACTGAAGTAATGAGCCGTCTCATTGTATGATTCATAAGAATTAAATATGGAGATGTTAATTTGTTTCATTTTGTGATTCATAAGAATCGAATATGCAGATGTTAATTTGTTTCTAATAACGACATATCGCTTGAAATTGTAGCAAAATTTCAAACAATAACATATTATTTAATTCATTTTAGAAATCCTTATATTCAGCCTTTACATTATCAGCATAAAACCTTCCATTAAGCCAGAGGTGGGCGTAGATGGCTCTCCAGACTGCTTGCGATGTATTCTCCATTATTAAAATCACTACATTTACTTTTTTTGAAAAAAGAAATTATGCGAAAAATAATTTTCAGTAGCACGAATAGTACTTTTCACTTTTTTTACTCAAAGTAGACTAAATCAAAACAACTCAGTCAGGTTGAGTAAGCTATCATAAAATTCCCACTTTATGTAAAATTTAACCATTTAGAAATTAGTAACAAATTAACCCCCACCGACCCAGCTTTATCATTGGCATGATTATTGTATCCAGTGTCATCAAATTCTCATGATACTATACCCTCTACTAAGAAATAATAATTAAATCAGGTAAATAATTGTTTATTAGTTCTCCGATATGAATACTTTTCGCAAATTATTCGAAATTTTCAAAAACCTAATTCTAAAATCTAAATTAAAGCTAAACCATCAAAAAATTTACAAGCGGTTTACAATTGTCAAGCGGTAAACGTAAAAGATCAAAAGATTTATATTTTATTCATACACAAATATATTAAAAAGGTACATTTTATGCCCAAAATTCCAGAGTATGTATTCAATGTATTGTATGTATTGTATAGTCAATAGTGTATACTTTGTATAGTTTAATAGATAGTGACCATAAAAAAGGGTTGGTATTATTATATTTTTTTCAGAAAATGTTTTAATTAAAAAAAGAAAAATAATAATTGATAGGTTACCCTGTATTTACTCTATCTGTCTTCCTACCTCTCACTCAAAGCTTGTAAAGTCAAACCCTGCCCACTTATGCATTAAGCCATAGCATATTGCTTCATAAGTCTTTAAAGAATGTTCGGGCGATATAAATTGGCAACTAACAACCTCGAGTAGCTTGGCTATGTTCTCCGCTAAACTATACATACGTTATTTCTAAGTGATTAAGCGTATTTCTGAAATCTCATTATGCAGATTGAGATAATATTTCAGTTCTCAAATTCTCAGAGGAGATTATAGACTCGAAGTTTTATTCTTGCCAGTTTAAGATTTATTTTCCTGCAAAATTTATAAATGTCGTTAACAGTTGTTGTTCAAGTTACTATCCAAGGTACTGTCCTTCAAGAAACCAGTCCGAGTAGCCAAACTATCAAAGTCACTCTGCTAAGACTGGTTTGATTCCCAACGGTCGTAATTTGCCAATTAATTTTAAATTTAAAAAAATTAATGAGGCGGTAAATTAAAAAAAAGAAAGTAACCGGCTTTGCTTGTGAAAGTTTTCTGCAGTTTCCTCTCACAAACTCCAGATGAATATCGACATAATACCTACCAAAATTAGGCTGATGATCGGCATGGAACGACTGTTAAAGGTAAGTTTTCATCGTTGAATCACCATCGTCATAATTAGACCTAGAAAAACGTACCTTAAATTGGTAACTATTATATCATATTCTCAAATTGAAATCTGCAAGTTCTCAGACTATTAAAATTCACAAACCACGCACACATGCCGCCGCCAACTTCGCAACCACGAGAATTAACTTTTCGACATTTTTACCGCAAATCTTTTCGTATTCTTCACATTGTGAGTAATCCATTTTAATTATCTCTGGAAGAGTTCAGACATGTGTATCGATTAAAAGACATTCAGTGTGGGTTGTATTTTCTAAATGGGTGAAAAATTTTATCTCGTATCTCCACATAATCGGTGTTGCAGGACTATTATTAACCAATACTGAAACTTTAACTTCCTACCACAACTTTTAAATGCTGATGATGCTCGTGTTTGCCTCTTAAGGGGTTTCTTTATACAAAATACTTTTGAAAAGTGAAGACGTATAATTAAATGATTTTAAATTTAAATAATGTAAAGATGGATGGAGGAATGGCTAGATCACTTCGAATGTGGGTACGTGGAAAGGGTGGTACCCATAAAAGTTTTGTATGGCACAATAGATGGTGTGAGAAGAGGTCAACCGAAATATATCCAGTATGTGTAGAAGAATCAACAACAAATCTCAATATAGAAGCATGTAAATAATTTTTGAGATGACTGTCCTAGATTCAATCGACATTGTATGCCATGAAAATTCGGGTCAACTAAATACACACAAAATTTCGAAAAAATTGTTTAAAAATTGCACAAAACCCTAGACATATGAATCGGACATACATTGTACAAACCCACATAACCGAATTACAATGTAGGTGTACCCATATTATTTAATATATGAGGTTATAAAGTATACAGCAACATAATATGACCACATTATTATTTATCACCAACAATTTTCAAATGAGGGATTAAAAAATCAGTTTTACCTACATTAAAAACTAATCAAATATATGATTAATTGAACGTATCCTAATGTTATCACACGTCATATATGAATATAAAATTTATAAATCATTATTTTATCATTTCATTTAAAGATTCACAATTGCGATACATCGTCGACACTTCCATTGTATTAAATAATTAGGACACTTTTTGCCACAATCAAATAGACGTGCAAAGTCTCAAAAATCAGTTTTTAGTAAATAGCATAAAATTATCGATAAATTTGAGCCCCAGTTTTTGTAAGATAAACAAATTAAACAATATTTCGTATGATTAATTTTTTTCGAGATATAGCGCGAGAGAGTTGAAGGTGCGTGTACGTATATAGGATGTAATAAATTTTGTCTTTTAACTATTTCAACTATTGGTGATACATTATTATATTTCCAGAAAAAAAATGAGAGAACACTATATACAGCTTGTGTTCTTACCATTTATTGTGAGAATATTTCAACTAAATATTTATACAATTTGTTTGATTAATTTGATTAAAGATTAAGATTGTACTTAAAGTTTAACAAAAACAAAATGTGAAAAAAATGCACGGTCCAATTTTACCCATTCACGTGATTGCTCAGCTCAATATCTGTTTTTGTTTTCGAAATATCGTGCAAACATATAGACGGTACGGTTGAGGTAGATGGTAGATTGTAAAGGCTGCCCTGGACGGGCTACACTTCGACCATAAGGTCCATTGTGATTCCTTAGGATGTGAGGATGTGAGTGGAGTGGAAGGAATTTGTGAGTAGACTAGGAATTGGTAGGATATGCGGCTGCAGCCGACTATGATAGGAATTATGCCGATATTCATCTGGAGTTCGTGAAGGAAACTGCAGAAACCTTTCTCAAGCATAGCCGGTTACTTCGTTCTTGTCCATACGCCGACAGTTTAGTCAATTAACCCTTTTTTTTAATAATTGACAAACTACCGATGTCGGGATTCGAACACATAACCTCCCAGTTCCCAAGTACTGCATATTGCGCAGACATGACGCCTTAGACCGCTCGGCTACTTTGCTGGTAGACGGTACGGTACGTGCATTGCCAAATTAAATTTTTTTAGAACACATTTACCAAAAATTTGTTTCTGGGGCCAGTATTTTCATCCTTTACAAAGTCGGGACTAAACTTAATATAGCCTTGTATATTAAGGTGTAAATATACACATAAGACTGGCGCCTCTAATGCGCTATTTCGATAACAAAGCAATCATTGCCGGTAAGAAAATTCCGTGTGACACTTGAAGAAATATAATTCAGTCTAACATGTTCAACGAATATGTCATTTAGTTCAACGTAATTTATATTGGTGGATAGGATTAAATTCACGTCTTTGTCCCAGTTAAAAACTTTATTGTCGGGTTTGTGAAAGAAAATGATTTCGTATGCATATCAGGACTATTGTGACATTTGATTAATTTAGTTAACATGGCAAGTAGAATTTTGTGCTCCATATGTAATACATGCTCAGCTATATACGAAGCCTTTCGACGTTTTACATTTTACGCCAGTACATGTTTTTTGATCCAACGGTTTTGAGAGAAAGAAAATTGAAATTAAAATATTTCCTGTAGCAGATAGCAAGCAGTACATAGAATATATATTTGGACATTGGACATTCAAGTTTTCGAAGATACAGTTCGACTTCCTAGAAAATTCGAAAATGGCCATCGCTAAAATGTACATGTACACCACATGCAGACAATATATGTCTCTACGCGCTCTGGAGGCCGCAATTTTTGGTTGATCGGAATGAAATTTCGTATGTAACGTGCTTTTTGTATTTGAAAGACAAAATTCGTTAAGACCAAAATATATGAATATAGGGGCAGGGGCGCTTGGAGAGTTGGTTAATGAATTTTTTACAGTTCATTAACAGACCATATTTTCTGTAACTTTAAAATGTACAGATTTGTGCAGAATGTACAGTATTGCAAATTAATTACCATGGTTACATGATTTTTTATGTATTGAAATTACATTTTCTGGTAAGAATGACGCAAATCAGAATAAGATTTTGAAATTTTGAAGTATCGTTTCAAAAATTCATAGATCTAAAAATCATAAAGAAGTAGATATTTTACATAAATATAGTTATTTTTGTTGTTGGGAGAATACAATAATTCAATGATATTTTTATTTCCAATTTCTAAGGAAATTCGCTTAGTTTACGCATCTCCTGCGTAACCAATTTTTATTATATATTTAATGTATCACGTATCTATATGGAAGTAAAACACCAACTAAATTAAACGGAGTATGGTCGATATATGTACTTCATTCTTTCCTCCTTTATATAATCATATAATTCAGTATACACGTATAACCTCCATTCGTTAATAGATCATTATTATAATTTATTTTACAACTATTATATTAATAGTTTTATTAATCTATAAAAATAATAAATGGTTGATACAATATATAAACATGTATATATGCATAATCACATTCATTTAATATTCACAAGTAGTATAAATCCGCCCCTGTATTATTCAGAGGTTTTATGTTTAACTGACATAATAATAATTATGATAATTATTTTTAAAACCGCTAAATATTTATAAGTTTATGAATCAGCAGACGACAGTATAAGTAATGTACAATAATTATATATTGTGTGTTACGGAAATAATGTATATGTGTATCTGTTCCTGGAAAAGTATTGAGCAACCTTCTTTTAGTAGTATATTATACACGAACTTTAATAAAATATACCATTTAATGTGCAAGAAGATTTTTGTTTTGATTACAAGTTTGTGTCTCCCCTACTAAACGCCTATTATATTTTCCCTTAAATGAATTACTTTAAATCAATGCGAGCGGGACTGTATTGTGAAATTATTGATAGTAACGAAAATTGAAATTGGCTACAATTTGTAAACGTTAAGTTTTGTCTGGGATATTTGAACAGCCTTGCCTTCATACCTTGGATCGGATTTAACAAAATCCCAAAACACTTCGAACACATCGAATTTGAATTAAAGATTCATCAAACTTATCGGTAGGAGAATAGTCAAATTGTTATTTATTTAATGTTTTATATTTCTCCCTCTTAGGTGTGGATGTATGACTCTTTTTACTTGGCTCTAGTAGAACCAGAAGAAAGAATTAAAAGCCTTTGATCTTTTTGTTTGAGATAGTTTGAGATAGTTCGTCACTTCATACAGCTTACACTACGAAATCAATCAACAACTGAAGGGTCGTTGAACTCGTCATCATCCAGAAAGTTTCTTAGGATGTTTGACGTTGGATGATATTCAGTATGACAGGCTCAGAACAAAAGATTACTGACCTCACAGGCTATGTATGTGTATGTTTTTGAGGTGGTTTGTACTGAATTATTGCCTATACTACTAAAATGACTTAAAAAATAAGGTATCATTCGATTTGCCTCCACCTCAAATATATACTAGACTATAAGAAGCCAGAAGGTATTCAGTACTTCAAGCGCTCTGCAAACTAAAAATTCGAAAGGTCAGTTCAACAAGAAGTTTATTCAGAATGCACTGTTGTAATTCGCTGTAGAGTCAATTTTCATTTAAGTATTCGAAAACTATTCCAAAACGAAATACCAATTAAACAAGACTCGTTATTCTCATAATTCGATATTTCTGGTTTTCTGAGAACAGTTTTTGGAATAAAAATCGCATGGAGATCCATAACGGTTCGAATTATATTAAAAAGCAATAGTAAGTCGAAAAATTTCTCAAACGACATGGTTTATTAAAATAGTTGGAAATAAACCGGTATATATACTTTTTGTATCAAAGAAATCATCTTTTTGAATGTTAATACAATGGTTTTATTCTAATATGTTTCTTCTAGGATCAATACTGCAAACGTATAAAATAAATTACAATTTTAAATAACTGATAACAGTCACCGTGGATTAAATTCACAACGATATTAACTTGGAGAAAGATGTATATGCTTTGTGAGAAAATAAGATTAGAAAACCTACATTATTTACCATATGAGTAGACAAATGTTGGGGGAAAAAATTTTATTATACATTTGCATTATGATTCTCTTAGTTCATTGACATAGACTCACAGAGTTTAGAGTCAATACGAACCGCCATACAATATGCTTTCAAAATGTTTTACTCTTAAATTAAAAGAATATATTGTTATTTTTACCAACATACATGATAGATAGGTAGATTGTTGAGGCTGCCCTGGACGGGAAACACTTCGACCATAAGGTCCATTGTGATGCCTAAGGATGTGAGGATGTGAGTGGAGTGAAAGGAATTTTTGTGTATAGACTAGAAATTGGTAAGATATGCGGCTGCAGCTGACTATGATAGGAACTATGCCGATATTCATCTGAAGTTCGTGAAGGAAACTGCAGAAAACCTTCTCAAGCATAGCCGGTTACTTCGTTCTTGTCCATACGCCGATAGTTTAGCCAATTTACCGCCCTTTTTTTCTCTTAATAATTGACAAACTGTCGATGTTGGGATTTTCACCCATAACCTTCCAGTTTCCAAGTAGGCATACTGCGCAGACATAACGCCTTATACCGCTGTGCCACTTGGATTGGTACCAACATATATACTTTAGAGTTTTGTGTGCGAATCTCAAATACTATGTTTATTTTTAAGTCAAGACATTAGAGTAGGCAAGTACAGTCGACAAGTGTAAGCAAGGGCTACGTTTCTGCAGGAGCAAAGAAATTGTGCGACTTTGTTTCAACTGACGGCAAAGAATAACTTACAAAAAACTAACTAATTTTATTGTTACATTCAATACCGATACTGAAGTAGGATCAGGACTAAACTGTGAGCGACCAAGTATGAATATCTATATCAGTCTAAGTAAATACGTCTGGATATTCCAGGCTAAAGTATATGCCATTAATCGATATGCAATCGAGAACTTTCAACGAAACTATAAAGGTAGAGTAATATATATTTCATCCGATAATCAAACTGCGCTTTAAGCGTTAGGTTCACCTGAAATAAACTTAAAAATTGTCCTGGAGTGTATCGACTAACTGAAAAACCTAGGTAAACATAACAAAGTCACTTTTGGCTGGATTCCTGTTCATTCAGGAATCGATGAAAACAACAAGATTGATGAGTAAGTCAGAATGAGTGCTAGTGCTCCACTAAACGGCCCAGAGCCGTTTCTTGGGGTGCCAAAAAGTGCAATAAAATGTAAAATAAAAAAATGGACGGTACAAGAGTCCAGCTGTTCTTGGGTATATACTGATGGTAAATACGATACTATGTTAGTTTTTCTCATATTTATAATTTTCTCCACACCGTATTATAAATCGACCTTAAATTACTGTTTTTTGTTTTAGCATATAAAAAAAACATGCTAGCATATACGTAAGAGAGAATATTGGTCATACTCTCGCTATTGAACAAAAAATACATGCTGCTAAAATATTATAATGGAAAGAAGAAGATTTGGTGTTTAAATCGTTCATCTTACACCGCCAAACACATTAAACTAACTAACAAACAGGAGATGCAGAACGTGACCTTCTAAACTTCAAAGTAACGTTCACAACTAAACTCCACGATTCTTAGAGTTCAGAAGTGCGTATGGCCAAGTTTTAAGTCTTGTATTTATTTGAGATAAAACATTTTCAAGATTAACCAAAACTAGTTTGATATCAATATTAATATCAAATTACTTCTATGTTGTTCATTTAGGAGACCCAAGTAATAACATTATGTGTGGACAAATATTACCTGAGCATAAAATAATTTTTTTTGTCGGAAACAAATCGCTAATGTTTCTAAATCACATTTGGTATCGATTACGTATCATTCGTATGCCTCACGTATTTTCGATTCATATAATCCGTCCGAAATGACGACCCAAAGCAGTTTTACGTATGTCGGGTTGCTTGCAACAAAAAAGAAAATACGAGATAACCAAAATATTTCAATAGCTGTGTGTGTGTGACATCTTATCCTTTCCATCGCGGTGGCATTCACACAATATATATTATGCATATCGTATACATATGATAGTAATATTAGGGTACTTTTATAAACCTTCAATATATACATACCACACAACAATACACAACGATACACAGTATTTATACACATGCATATCGTTGTCCTAATTTGCATATAAAAAGAGTTCATAGTGTACCGCCAATGTGATATATAATGTTGATAATCATATATAGAATTTCATTGAAAGTACGCTGTATAATGATCGATGTCATATCATATTTCAATAAATATAAGACCTAGGAAAGTTAAATTTTCACTTGTAGGCAGGATGTATACCAAAATTGCAATGAAATACATTTAAATACGATACATTTTACTTCTTAAAAAGTCGTTAGGTACCAGTTTTTCGTTTATCCCTCATAGTTTATGCGTTTCACTGGTATTTCAAATATTCAAAAACACAAGAGAAGGTGTTATAATCGTTTAAGAATAGGAAAGTTGTATATTACAATTCAAATAATATCTTTGTAATTTAAGGTAGTTATCTTGATATTTTATTGTCAAAAGTTGTGGACCGTATGCGTATAGTAAGAGTGAAGGAACGAATAGTATCGGAAGATAGTTTTTGTGCAAGACTGTACCGATTAAATTGATCTTGGGGCCGGGTCACAGTGGTTTCGAAGGAAACGAAATAGCAGATACCTGAGCAAAGATGGGAGTCTGAATACCCTTCCATGGCTCAGAACATAGTGTAGAAATTCCTGAGACTGCATGTAAACAGGTGATCAACGACTGGTCAAGTTCTAAACACCGTGATCACTGGGAAAAAGTACCGCGGCAGGAGCTCGGGAAGCTACTGCTTCAGAGTGCAACCAAGAGGCTATCTCTCGATGTACAGAGGCTAAACAGGATGCAACTGCGGAGGGTTAGCCGATTCATTACCGTACATTGTCCCCTGCCAAAGCAACTGCACACAATGGGACTCCATAACGGGTCCATTATGTGCAGATTGTGTGGCGAGGAGGAAGAAAAATCCTGCCTTATTATCTTTGACTGTGAACCTCTAGGTTACAGCAGATACATAATATTCAGTGCATCTCACCCAGATTATACGAACCTGCAGGAAGACCTGATAAGCAAGCTCCTGGCTATTGCCAACATATGGGAGAAGCGAATCTCGTCGGACTGAAGTAGAAGTGGGAGCACAATGGACCGTAAGGTCAAAGTTATATACTTTTTAGATCCCAAGATGTATCTATCTAAGCCATAGTTTTTGTCCAAGACTGTACCGGTAGACACGTTACACATACGATACTAGTCCATTCATATATACAAACAATACCTTACATTTTTATAAGTTGCAATCCGGCAACGTTGGTTATATTCCACCAGTTGCTATACTGTTTGTTTACATACATGTACTCGAATAGAATAACGTAGAGTAACGTATATTGTTGTCAAGTTGTACCTGTTCTGCATGCTGAAACGTATAATTTATTTATAAAATGCTTCACCTAATGTTGTTATAACTAAACAATGAATTTTTTCATGAAAAATAAGAAACTGGTGGAAATACTGCTTAAAATGGGTATTCTTCATTTAACCCATATTAATTAATCGAACTTCAATTAAATTTTTTTTTCTTGAGTTTGAGACGGTCAATCGATTTCAAATTATAAGTGTGAGTTTATATTAATACCCTTAACAAGTGTACAAAAATTTGGAACATTCTATAAGTATGCCCATTAGCACGACAACTACCTTAAACCGGGTGTAAGCATTTAAGTAATCCCGCAAAAAAAACGTGTACAATTTCCTTGGTGAAGTCCCATCTTCGGACGAACAATTTCATTTATTTTGGCAAGCTTTAGTGTAAAAAACTTTATTATGAAATTTAAATGCTGAAGTCTTTTCTGTCTCGAGATATTGACACCCAAACATATTTACAAAAAAATATTAGTTTTTATATCCTCTGGTGGTGAAATACTACATTTTAATATCAGAAAAACTAATAGCATTTTTGGAAACAGCAGTTCTCAAGAGGTATAAACTTGTAGTACGAGAGCCCACGACCAAAACCATGTCTCATCGCACCAAGGATAAAACTATATAGAATCGATAGTTTAGATAACCCTAGACCCGACTTGGGGCGTAGTAACCTTCAGTAATCTTGCAAGGTTGCGGGTGATGATTTCTACTATGAAAAAAAAGAAGTCAGATCGTATATCTGATATTGGACATTAACGTAAATTTTGTGATTTATTACTAAAAATACTGTTTTCAGACATTTTGTCTTGCGTTTGACCTGAGCACATTTTCAAAAATGTTATAAAAATAAGCCAACTCATATAATAGCAATTAACTTTGTTTCCAATCTATTGTTCTGCCATCGACATTACTAAAATACGGTTTTCAGACATTTTCAATCTTGCCTACAATGTTAAAAACGATAAAAACTTTTCATAAATTCATCCCTGTTTTATTTTGTAAAATTTATTTGAAAAGTCCTTCAACTTCAGTTCGACGGTTGGTGGTAAACTTTTTCTAAACCACATCGAATAATTTGAGGGGTGCAGCTTATTGCGGAGACTTTAATACGTATAAATACGATTTTTTTTTAATATCGAAAAATTGTCTGTTAGGGCCCGTGCAATACTCAATTTGTCTGATATCGCATTATTATAAATCTGGGCAACTCATTTTATCATGTCGAATAGTTTTCAGACGTTTTGCGATAATACCGACCGGTAAAATTTTATTGCATTTTTGAAATGCTCTCAAAATGTCCGGCAAGTAGATTTTTGTCTGAAAATTGGTTATTTTGCATCAATTAACTCTAACATATAAAAATGATTTTCAGCCGCGGTGCTATGAATATTTTTTTAATGATTTCCTGAAGTTTTGCTATCAGAAGTTTTGTTATGATACGAGTCGCTAAATTTTATGACATTTTTGAAAATGCGCTCAGGTCAGACACAAGACGCAAAATTTCTGAAAATCGCATTTTTGGGCTCAGAGTCATCCTAAACCATTGAAACCATTAAAAATCCCAAACTATTGATTCAATATGGTTTAATCCTTGGTGTGATGAGACAAAAATCTTGATCGTGGTCTCTCGTACTGTTTATGTATATTTATCTCAATTTTGAGTTTTTATAATTCAATTCTACAGTTTACTTTTCAATGGGTTTCACATAGTATTTATAATAATACTATAAACCACATATACATATATACATTATTTTATATTATTAAACAACGCATAATATTTATACTATGTCTGTCTGTCTGCATGTGTGAATGTTACATATATGTGTACAGGAGGTTACCGAAATATTGCCCGAAATATTATATGTGATATATGTTCTCAAATTAATCCAAAGTTATACGCTCAAACACAATGTCTGGGAAATAAATGGGATATCTCAAAAATTTGATTCCTTATAAATTGAAGAAATTCTATTTTATTTCACCTGATTTTGCTAAAATCATAATATCAGGTCCATAATACCAAAATGAAGGTTTCAAAATATTGTTTTCTTCAAGTTAATGAGCTATTTGTATCTTGTGGTATTATGAAATTTCAATATTTTGAAACTTTTCACTTTTGAGATATTTTGTCAATGGTTATGACGCAGATACAGGAAACTAATGTTCAAAAATTATATTCTGTGAAACTTAGTTTATTTGCACCTTGTTCGGTTTTTGAGAAAATGTTTTGAACAAAACTTGTTAGATTATTTATAATGAACAACTTTTAACCGAGGCATTTTTTCGAAACCCGAATGAATAAGGAACAAATCAATTTTAATACTCTGAAAAATGAGCCCTACTTTTGGGGCCATATTTACCACGAGATTAAAGATCAGGAAAAAGAAATGTCAATAAAATCGAAATCAATTCTTCTACGTTTGAGCATAGTCTGATCGTCTGATCGTCGAGCACAGATCATAATCTGTGTCTATTTGAATTTCTTTCAATTTTGAAATTGTTACAAAATATAAAATTAAAATACACACTTTTTCAGTTCACTAATCGATTAAGGTACCGTGATCATGTTAGAGTGGGTTACGAATTTAAACCCGCTGTAAACAGATTATGAATATTCGTATTCGTCTATCGCACTCACACTCATACAAAAAGTGATTTTTTAACCAAACCAATTTTTTAAAAATTATTCCAATTCGTCACTGACTCAGCTTCTTGTCAATTCGAAAATATTCACAGAAATAGAAATTTGGTAGAAGTGTTAATAGATATGGGAAATTGCGGAAGCGGTGAGAAATTACACGTTGAATTTTTTAGTCCTTAAATAAAAATAAATACATACAAAAAGTTTATTAATAGAAAAAACAAACTAAAAAGGAGAAAATAGAAAATAATAAAAATAAAATTTTTTTTTTTAATTTTTTTTAATCCTTTTAAACTAATCTATTTATTGACCTAAATTTTTTTCCGAATCACCATTATGAAACTATAAATAAAAGCTTATAGCGCCCAGATTTATATGTTCACCCCAAGCTTTGAGTGAGTCGTGAGTTCGATACTCATTCAAAATGTGTATGATTTTTCTTGTCAAGTATTGTTGTCAAAGATCTAAAAATTTTTGTATGTTAAAAAAATATAAAACTTATTTTGACAAAATGGAAACCCGACTTAACAAAAGAAACACTAAAAAGTAAAAAAATAATTGCATATTCTTGTGCCAATTTTAGTTCACCAAAGCAAAAATTTTTAAATATATATGTACAATTATTGTTATTTTTGGAGGCGGTGTCAACATAGATAAATTCACATAACTTTTGGACACCGCCTCCAAAAATAACAGGTAACAAACATAAAAAAAAAAAAAAAAAAAAAATACAGACGAATTGAGAACCATCCTCCTTTTTTGAAGTCGGGTTAAAAAATAATGGTTGATTTTAAATTATGAACAACAGTGATTTAGAAGAAAAAAAGAAGATTTTCTAACATGGGTTAAAAGGTGCTTCGTAATATGGACATTATTTCTGCAGCACTCTGTATTTGTGTATTAAGTAGTGTTTATTGTACATAGGGTAAGAGCTAATATTACAACATGCAGACGCCAAGGAATCTAGAATGTCACGGGATGAGTTATTCAAATTAATGTAAAATGTATCAGTAAGACGATTATACCCTACACACTTTAAAGTAAATTTTGAACATTTTCCGATGTTCTTTTTTCGCTTCCAGTGATTATAATTTTCACGTGCGATTTATTTGTCATAAATTAAGAGTACGAATACACATAAAATACTAACACTTTCAGTCGATTCAAGTATTGAATTGCGTACGATGATTTATGCACAGAACGATTATTATATAATAAGATGATAACAAATTATTAACAAAAGAACATTCTTATTAAAAAAACAATTCGTTACGCAGGAGCAACTAAGCGATTTTCCTTAGAATACATAAATCACTCTCTAGCGGTCATAATTGTGATCAAAATGAAATACAATATCTGATATGACTTTAGTATTTGCAAAAATTAAATTTATTAATAGCCAAAATAGAACGGTATAACGATTATACTTTATAAATACTATGGAAATGGCACAAAATTTTTTACAATAAAATATATTTCATGTATTCGTATTTAACAAACACAAAATATTAAATATCTCTCTTAATATTAGAATAATCGAAAAATGTATAAGGAGTAAAGAGGTAGAAAATCAAGTTTACTAAAATTCATTACTTGATCATTTTTCTCAAACTCTAATGTGAATAGAGATATTTAGAATTTTAACTTTCTATCTTTAATTGGAAATATTTCTGTAAATATTAGTGTAACAGAAAAATGATAAGAAACAAAATTACAGTAAAACTTTGTATCTAGCAACTTAATCTTCTACAACTTTAGTCCTGATAAATTTTTCGATTTTTCAAATATTAAGGGAGATAGTCAAATTTTGTGTTTCCCCCTCCCTCTAAACCCCCTTTCCCCTTGGCCGATTTTACCCATTAACGAACTTGACCTTTAGAATACCACAAGCGACTCAAATACCAAATTTCATTCCATTCCATTCAATCGGAATAAAACTGTGACGGCTAAGGAGTCCACAGACATTTAAGAAAAAAGTACATATATACATATATATATATATATATATATATATATATATATATATACATATATATATACATATATATATACATATATATATATATATATATATATATATATATATATATATATATATATATATATATATATATATATATATGTATATATATATATATATGTATATATATATATATATATATATATATATATATATATATATATATATATATATGTATATATGTACTTTTTTCTTAAATGTCTGTGGACTCCTTAGCCGTCACAGTTTTATTCCGATTGAATGGAATGGAATGAAATTTGGTATTTGAGTCGCTTGTGGTATTCTAAAAGTCAAGTTCGTTAATGGGTAAAATCGGCCAAGGGGAAAGGGGGTTTAGAGGGAGGGGGAAACACAAAATTTGACTATCTCCCTTAATATTTGAAAAATCGAAAAATTTATCAGGACTAAAGTTGTAGAAGATTAAGTTGCTAGATACAAAGTTTTACTGTAATTTTGTTTCTTATCATTTCTGTTACACTAATATTTACAGAAATATTTCCAATTAAAGATAGAAAGTTAAAATTCTAAATATCTCTATTCACATTAGAGTTTGAGAAAAATGATCAAGTAATGAATTTTAGTAAACTTGATTTTCTACCTAAGGAGTCCACAGACATTTAAGAAAAAAGTACATATATACATATATATATATATATATATATATATATATATATATATATATATATATATATATATATATATATATATATAAGTTACGGAACCTGGAATATAGTAACACATGTAAAATATAAATTACTCAAGTCAACAGGATGTCCATTGACGACATCAAACTATCCACGTTTTGCATACGATGCTAAAATACTTTTCTATTATTTCCCAAATTGTATAAATAGCGATGTAAATGAAATGGCGTCATCTTTTAATTACCAACTTTTGACATACGTTCAATTTGTGTAATTACTGGTGGACAAAGTTTCATAATTAGTTAATAATTGTTGTACTTAGAATAATCAAATCAAATATTAATAATTTGTACTTAAATTAAATTAAATAAAGTTTTTTTTTAAGACTTTTATTTTTCGAGTTTTATAATTGGCGCAGCCGCTAGGATAGTGCCCATTTTTACGGTACTATTATCCATCGAAAATTCGCGAAATAACTGGTGTAGTAACCCAAGTGCGGAATTTTCGAGTGTATTTCAATACTTCAGGATACGAACCTACTAAACAAACAAATTTATTATAAAACTTCACTGGAATCTGGAAATTGGAAGCAACATTGTGGTCCAACAATTAACATCATCAAATCACTGGTGACTTAAAGTATTTATCATCGCAACTAAATACAAGTTAATTATTGGAAACCTAATTGTTAAAACATAATGTGGAAGGCGATCATAATTCAACTGTAAGTAACTTTTTGATTATTGTATTTGCTTTCCTTAATGCCTAAAATTCCCAAATTATTTAACAAAAGTAAACGAGTTCCATACTCCCCTGACGTACACCAACCGACTTCAAGCAGGGACTATTCGGAACCAGAATCCTCAGACTCTGATCAAGCTTCTGAGGACGAAAATAATTTATATAAAAATTTCCCATTAAAAAAATCAGTTTTAGACGAAATAATAAACCAAATAAAAGTTATTACAATTGAAGACGAAAACATTGAAAGTAATTTTAAGGAAACTTTAAAACAAATAAATCAACCAAACAAAATGACTACCATTACCGTAATTGATTTAATAAAAAATCTAAATAATTTTGATGGTACTCCAGGTACATTAAATAGATTTTTAAGAAATGCAAATAGAATTATTACCACTGCAGGAGAAAATGCCGCTACCATAGAAATGGTTACGGATATGGTTAGAAATAAAATTGTAGGAAAAGCTAACGAAATACTAATTTCAGTTGGAGACCCTAGTGCATGGAATCTAATTTCAGAGCACTTGAAAACTCAATTTTCAGACAGACGAACCGTAGAAACTATTCTACACAAATTAAACACGATATCTCAAAATAATAAATCATTAGAATTATATTATTCAGAAATATCTGATTTACAAACCGCTTTGCTAAATTCAATAGATTCTTCAAAAACTACAGAATTTATTAACGGACAAACAGAAATTTACATAATGATCGCACTAAAATCATTCATAGCAGGACTTGACCCAAAACTTGGTTACATTGTTAGAGCCAATCGCCCTACAACAATTAAAGACGCATATGACATCTGCCTTAACGAAATCAGTATGCAACAATCAAGTAACGATAGATCGCGACTTTCTCACAAACAACAACCAATACAATGTAGTACGAATTACCAACCCCCAAGAAAACCTATCAACAACAATAGACCATTATTACAACCACCTCGGTTTAATTATAACAATCAAAATAACCCACAACAATTTAGACAAAATTCTCCCATGAACAATCCCTTATTCAGACCTCAAAATAATTATAATAGACCACCGGTATATGCACAACAACAATACCGACCCCAAACTTCGAATCAACCAATATTTAATAGACCACCCCAACAATCGAATAACAATAATCAAAATCGACCCACACCTATGGACATAAGTTCAGGAAATACAAGACAAGTAATACATAGACAGCTAAATAATCAAGAAACAAACAATGTAGACAATCACGATAACTATAACGAATACGAATATGAAGAGAATTACGAAGACGAAACTTATAATGAATTACACTTAGAACAGGACGAAAATTTTTCGGAAACAGCCTCGACCTACGATCCTCCGGATTTGTCGAATTAAATTTTTCAAAAACTAATAATACATTACCTTACATAAAAATTAACAAATTAAAATTACTAATAGATACAGGAGCCGATGAAAACTTCTTAGATCCAAAATATTTACCCAACTTTTCAAAATTCTACCCAACCAATGTTAAACTAAAAACCGCCTTAAAAACTTATAACATAACGCAAAAAGTAAAAATAGATCATTTAGAAAATTTTAATAACACACAACCAATTTATTTCTTAATATTCAAATTCCATCATTTCTTCGATGGACTAATCGGTACAAAAACGTTACAAGATCTTAACGCCCAAATCGATTATACAAATCAAATTATTCAACTTAACGGAATAAAAAATAAATTACATTTTAAAAAATTAAATGAAACGCAAATTCATAACATAGAACCTAACAAAACAAAATTAATAAAAATTACAACTAATGTAAAAAATGGCGACATTTTTATACCAGATATAAAATTAAATAATCATGTTAATATCTTATCAGGAATTTATAAAACAAAAGATCATATTACAAATGCACTCATTCAAAATGACTCGTGCATTCAACAAAAAGTAATAATACCAAAACAAATAAGAGCGGAAGTAATCAACCAAACTAAGCAGTTAAATAATATACAACGCGACTACTCAAATTACGACTATGATTTTGCAGTACAACATCTACGTACAAGCCACTTGAACGTAGAAGAAAAACAAGCATTACTAACTTTATGTGCTGAATATAGAGATATATTCTACACACCCGATCAAAATATGACATTTACCTCCGACTTAAAACATTCCATTAAAACAACTGACGACGTACCGATATACGCTAAATCATATAGATACCCCCATATACATAAAGAAGAGGTCACGCGACAAGTAGATGAAATGTTGGAGAAAAACATTATTAGACCATCCAATTCTCCCTGGTCTTCACCAATATGGATCGTCAGCAAAAAGGCCGATGCCTCTGGCAAAAAGAAGTGGAGACTAGTAATCGACTATAGAAAATTAAATGAGAAAACAGTAGATGACAAATACCCTCTACCCAATATCTCAGACATATTGGATAAACTCGGTAAATGCCAATACTTTACCACTCTCGATCTCGCTTCTGGGTTCCACCAAATTGAAATGGATCCCAAAGATATACCTAAGACAGCCTTCTCAGTGGACCACGGACACTATGAGTTCACTAGAATGACTTTTGGTCTCAAGAACGCTCCTGCAACGTTCCAACGCGTAATGGATAATATGCTTCGCGAACACATAGGGAAAAACGTTCTCGTATACATGGACGATATTATAATCTACTCTTCATCACTCAGGAACACATTCAAACACTCAAGTTAGTATTTGAAAAACTTAGATCATCTAACTTTAAAACACAATTAGACAAGTGCGAGTTTTTAAGAAAAGAAATCGAATTTCTAGGGCATATAGTTACAACAGACGGTATCAAACCCAACCCTAGGAAAATCGAAGCCATCAAAAATTTTCCAATTCCGAAAACAGTAACCGAAATAAAATCATTTTTGGGACTAATAGGTTACTACCGAAAATTTATTAATAACTTCGCCAAAATCACCAAACCAATGACTGAAAAATTGAAAAAGGATTCAGTAATAAACATCAAAGAACCTCGATATGTAGATTGTTTTGAGTATTGTAAACAATTGCTAACCAATGACCCTATACTGCAATATCCAGATTTTACCAAACCATTCGTCCTAACAACCGATGCCAGTAACTTTGCGATAGGCGCCGTGCTATCACAAGGACCTATTGGGCAAGATAAACCGATATGTTACGCCTCACGAACATTAAACAAAGCAGAGTGTAACTATTCAACCATCGAAAAAGAACTCCTCGCTATTGTTTGGGCTTGCCAACAATTTAGGCCCTATCTTTTCGGGCAAAAGTTCAATATCCTTACGGACCACAAGCCCCTAAAATGGATATTCTCACTAAAGGACTGTAACTCCCGCCTTTTGCGATGGAGAATAAAACTAGCAGACTATAACTTCAATATAGACTATAAACCAGGGAAACAAAACGCAAACGCCGATGCACTCTCTAGAGTACAATTAAACAACAACGAATCACAACAAGTAGAAATACACACACAACACTCAGCTGATGAAAATCTTTCCGACGGCATTAGAATAGCCGAAAGACCTTTAAACGAATTTCATAACCAAATAATCTTAGAACGAACAATAGGAAAAAAATACGAAAATTTAACACTATTTAAAACTAAGAAAAGACAAATATTTGAACTAGTAACATTTAGCGAAAACGACTTAATAAAAATAATTAAAGAGTATTTTTCCCCTAACAAACTTAATGCAGTGCTCACTAACGACGAAAAAACATTCAAAACATTATCAGACGTACATGAACAATACTTCCAAAACTATAAAATTATACGATGTACAAAAGTATTAGAAGACATAGAAAATACAGACGAACAATCAAATTTAATGAAACAGTATCACGAACTGACCATACATAGAGGTATAGAAGAGACGTGGCAACACTTAAAAAGAAAATATTATTTTGATAATATGAAACCAAAAATAACTTCATTCATAAACTCATGTGATATTTGTAATCAAGGCAAATACGAACGACACCCATTAAACATTAAACAAACACAAACAGAACAAACTACCAGACCTTTTGAGATACTTCACATAGACGTACTCTTAATAGAAAAATCAAATTTCTTAACTATATTAGATAAATTCTCAAAATACGCCGAAATAATACCTATGAATTCAAGGAACGTCTTAGATATACTTAAGGGCTTACGACAATACTTATCACGACATGGGCTACCTACAAAAATATATCACGATCAAGGTACGGAATTCAATAACTACCAATTCAGAGAATATTTACATTTATATAATATCAAAAACCATGAGACTTGCGCCCGTTCGTCTCAAGGAAATTCCCCCGTCGAACGATTACATTCAACAATATTAGAAACTTTAAGAATATTACGAGTAAAGAAATTACAAGCACCAGTGGACGAATTAATTGATATGGCTACCCTAGTCTATAATAATTCGATTCATACAAGCACTAAATTGACACCTTTCGAAATCATAAACGGTATACGTGAAAACCAAATTATCAAAAACGAAACTAATAATGCAATCAACAACTATAACTTGCATAGACTTTCAGAAAATAAAATTATTAGGGATATTATAGAACAAAATAACAAAAAACTATCTAACAAAATACAAAATTTAAATGAAAACCGCAACAACCCACCCGTATTAGAACCAAACCAAGATGTTTACATCAAAAATACACAAAGAAATACTAAATTATTACCCGCTTTCGATAAAGCCAAAGTCCAGAGTAACAATAATATAACATTCAAAACTATCAAAAATCGTAAATATCATAAAAACAAAATAAAAATAAGGAAACACCCTGTTTCAGATTCGCGCTCACCTACAGCCAGCACGTCGAATACCACGACTTAACCCACACTAGAGGATTACTGGCACTTAATTTAGGAAAAACGTTAATCACAGAACATTATATTAACCTCATTCATATAATTAACATAACTAGTTTAGAAAATACCTATTTAGAAATAGTTCATACTTTTAATACACTAGAAACGAATAATACTTACTTTTATAACCCCAGAATAATTACTAAAACATTAAACTCATTAGGAGACAAAGTAGATTCACTGAAATTCAATAAAAGAAATAAAAGAGGAGCTATCAACGCATTAGGTTCAATAATAAAAGCAATATCAGGAAATATGGATAACGACGATGCAAAAGAAATAAATGAACAAATAAAAAACCTTCAGGATAATACACTACTCATTAACGATTCATTGAAAAATCAACATACTCTTAACAACCAAATGATTGAACGATTTGACAATATCACAAACTTTATTAATGCTGAACAAGAACACTTGCAAGTAGTCACTCTTTCATTAAAAAATTACGAAAAGGTAGAAAAACAATTACTTACTACACAAGTATTCTTTTCTCTTCAAATGCAAATAAACTTACTAAATGATCACGTAGATAGCATTATAGAATCAATACAATTAGCCAAACTTGGATTACTATCAAAACATATTTTAACAAAAAAGGAACTCAATTTAATCCGCGATAAAGTACATTCAATGTTTAGAAACTTCAATGATGAACAAATTTATGAAATACTCGAGTTAAAAGCATATTTTAACGATACGAACATAATATTCACGGTACAAATCCCTCAGATACATACCAACGAAACATTCGTGACGTACAGACTAAGACCCTTACCTATCAACAATACTATAATCCTACCGAAAACCAATTATATCCTCTACAACCCCAAGCAAAATGCATTCATTGAGAAACCCTGCAGAAGAATAGATAACCTTTCATTATGTTCACGCATTCAACTGCAAAACAACAACGTAAATAACTGTGAAGTAAAAATAATCCAAAACGAACCAGCTAAATGTTTATTACACCACACAATGGAAAAGAACTTTATAGAAGAAATCGAAAATAACCACATCATAGCCTACACAGATAATGCAATTAACATCAACACGACCTGCGGAAAGAACATAACAAATTTTATTGGAAAATTATACATCACTTACAGTCAATGTAAAATCATTATTAATGGAATTACTTATGGAGAAATATCATCAACATTAAACAATTACAAGTTAGAACAAATTATTTACAACGAGATGAAGATTGAACAACTATCTAACGATACGACATTTGACACTCTCAAATTAGACAGCATACGAAACACAGAAGAAATCAACTTATTGAAGATTCAACATTTTTCACATATTGGAATAAATATTATCATCATTGTCGTAATAATCATAACCATAATAACCATTTTTATTTTTAGTAAACGGTACAGAAATAAAAAGGATCAACCGCTACCAACAGCCCCAGAAGTGATTACATTACAACCTGCAGCTAACCCTTTCATGGTTAGGCTTCCGTCTTAAGGAGGGAGGAGTTACGGAACCTGGAATATAGTAACACATGTAAAATATAAATTACTCAAGTCAACAGGATGTCCATTGACGACATCAAACTATCCACGTTTTGCATACGATGCTAAAATACTTTTCTATTATTTCCCAAATTGTATAAATAGCGATGTAAATGAAATGGCGTCATCTTTTAATTACCAACTTTTGACATACGTTCAATTTGTGTAATTACTGGTGGACAAAGTTTCATAATTAGTTAATAATTATTGTACTTAGAATAATCAAATCAAATATTAATAATTTGTACTTAAATTAAATTAAATAAAGTTTTTTTTAAGACTTTTATTTTTCGAGTTTTATAATTTATATATATATATATATATATGTATATATGTACTTTTTTCTTAAATGTCTGTGGACTCCTTAGCGGTCACAGTTTTATATATATATATATATATATATATATATATATATATATATATATATATACCAAATTTCATTCCATTCCATTCAATCGGAATAAAACTGTGACGGCTAAGGAGTCCACAGACATTTAAGAAAAAAGTACATATATACATATATATATATATATATATATACATATATATATACATATATATATATATATATATATACATATATACATATATATATATATATATATATATATATATATATATATATATATATATATATATATATATATACATATATATATATATATATATATATATATATATATACAAATTTTAGTGACAGTGATTTTTAACATCTAATAGGTAGATGTTCGATATTAGATGTACATCTAATATCGATGGACATTTGAAGAAATGTTTACAAAATTCCAATATTGGTGCAAAAACAATAGCTGCATTTCCTTTGAAGGTAATTCGCCAAAAAGTAGTTTATAATTGACCAAGGAACTGAAATTTAAACGGTCAATCAGGGAACAAGTTCTGTTTTTGTCAATGTAAAACAAACCTGACCACTAAATTTTGAATTAAAATAATTAATGACAGTTCATAAACATTATGTTTCAACTGATATTAAAGTCCCAAGAACTTAAAATTTACGAGTTTGGTGGGCTATATCGAATCATCAGATAAAATTTAATGATCTCACTTCAAGCAGGATGGATGATTCGCAAACGTAGATTTTTGAGAGTTATAAATAATGAGCAGATGCACGTAATTTACTTGCCAAGTGCACATAGCATACAGTCCAATAAAACGATACAGTTCTAATAATGAATAAGTATCCATAGATATGATAGTCAAAACGTTAAAATAAAATGACTATTACATTTGATATTTTTGTAAATTCGAATGTTGATGAATATGTAAATGGGGAAGATAATGACAGAAGAAATGATATCTTTCATTTTAAAAAAGTGCAGGAAAATTGCAGTGTATAAATTTCATGCTGCGATATGGTTTAAAAGTTTTTGAGGAACGGACAAAAGTTTTTATTTTTTTATAATCGGATTAAAATAAAAAATACTTCAAATATGATGTAGATTCAACTTAGTATCAGCATGGAACTGACTTCATACGTACCCAATTTATGGATACTGACAATGTTATTTACCAAATCGAATTATTATTAAATTTATAACGTTTAAATAAATTGTTTTGATTTGAATTTAAAAATCAATAATTTGTGTTCTGTATAACTACATTATCAAGAATCAATTAGTGAGTATTTTAATTATAAACGAGAGCTTGTTTATAATATTCAAAATAGGGTCAGTAAAATGTTTTCCAATGGAATCAAATGTAATAACTAATAATTCATTGGAAACTATTAAAATATGTGTTATTTTGTTGAATTGCAAAACATTATACCATTCCCTGGAGTACAAAAAAATTTAATTATATTTTATTTTTAAATATAAAACGGTTTTAATGTGAAATTGTACTTTTTAATTAGATTATAGTCAATTAATGAAATTTATCAGACATTGAAAACACACAAAGTAGTTAAATAAATGTATCGTTGACTGGGAGAAAAGGGGGTTAAACACGAACACGGGATAATGTCGAATCCAGTGATTGTAGTTAGGCTACACTGTTCTAATACTGTACTACATTCCACATTTTACAAAACAAGTCGCCACATGTGTCAAACCGAAAGCTATTTAGTAACCTTTTCTGAAGGTTTGAATATTTTATTTTTTGATATAATTTTTCATAATGAGTTTTATTTTAAAACTCAGTATATTTTTGTTTCCTGTAAGTAACTTTCATGTGACATTTATAGGACTACATAGTTGCTAATATAACCTCAAATTTTTTATTTATTTTTTTTCTTTTTGACAGAGCAATGACGAACAGGCTAAGCAGGGTAATTTTGTCTGCCTCAATTAGCCAAGTGGAAATGTGTAGTGGAAATGCATGTGACAGCCACACAAACACTAACACACATTCTTATAACACATATGAGCCGAGTAAGCGCGCTGAATCAAAACTTGGCTAGTTGGTTTCTTGGTTTTTGGCTAGTTGAGGAGCGCTCCACTTGGGATGAATGACGTAGCATAGGATAATCTGTCCAATTATGTATAGGTCAGTGTTTAAATAACATATAAATACTGACCAAGGTGGTTTTCATAACTCTACAGTGAAAACAGAAAAAGGTGGAATATCTGGAACTGAAGTCTTGAGACTAGTAGTGAAAATTTTTACACGCTCTTATTTAACTTGCAATGTATGTGTGTATGTTCGGGTCAAATCTTGCAAGCTGAATAAGAACCACTTCCTCTTATCCTACGAACTTGAATTTTTACATGTAGTTTCAGTTCCGATGATAATGAATTTTTATGGTAGTCGACAAGGGAAAGGGGGGATTATAGGGAGGGGAAAATAAAATATTAGGTATATTTCTCTAAATATTGAAAAAATCTAAAAACACATACGAAGTAAATTTGTAGAAAATTAGTTTTACTATAAAAAGCTTGTTTTTAAAAAGGTTTTTTAGTAGAAACTTATTAAAATATTCAATTTGTTTATGATTTTGATGATAACAATGCAAAAAAAAGATTATAAGATTGATTTTTTTGTATTTTTGTGACGAAAAGTATAAAATCCCTTCTGTTAATTCTTGGATTATCTCTTACGTATATAAAATTTGAATATATAAGGTATATCTGCAGATAGACAATCATCCTCGAGGGCCTACTTTCATATGTGATCATCGTAATTAACAACATATTATGGTTAATTAAGCTAGGCCATTACAACCACACCTACGTCATTATAAAAATACTAACAGCTGTTATTCTATAAAATGTTTCGAAAACCGATGGATTTGGGACAAATCAGCTGTAAAATCTTGAAGAAAAAAAACGTCACTTTTGCTGTCCATTATATATTTTCTTAAACAGCGCACATCTTGCGTCACATCCTTTGATGGCGTCAATAGGCAGTTTAATTAATTCACATTATCTGCACGATATCTTAAAAACGGTTAGTGTAAAAAAACTACTTTGGAAATATATTATAGGAAATGTTATGCTTTGTAAGTTGCAAAATGACTTTAAACAGATCAGCAAATGAGATATTTGCAAAACACCGATTTTCGCGACCCTTCTCTTTGAATATTATAAGACGCGGACACGTGATTATATGAGACTTTTGATCCAGTGGCTAGAGTGTTAAAAGAAAGGTCTATGCCAATTTGCAGCTCATTAACTTTCGTTCCGAGGTTAAATCCTTTATTTGATTGGGTTAATAATATTTATGAGATTATAATAACCTTTTTCATATAAACCTTAAATTAAATTTACGACTACAGTAGATCGTGCTATAGTATTGAATCAAAAATAATAATGACAACAAAAATATTTATCATTTCGAATAGATGGATTTTTAGATCTATTATACAATAGAATGTTCTAAAAAATGTTGTTCTATTTTTTATTTAATGTCATTGTCATAATAAATAGAGACCTATTAAATAAATTAAAACCATCATTTGACAATATTTTAACAAAGACAAAAACCTACAAAACCTGATATATTTTGAATAGAACATTATTATTTGTATATCAAATAATGATCTCTATGAATTTAGTTGTATGGGAAATATTTATTATAAATTCATTTAATGGGGCCTTACGATAGATAGGGTACAAAAGATCTTTAAAAAAATAACCCACTTCAAAATCTGTACACTCTAACAGACAGATCATGTATGAGGGAGAATGACATTAATTTATACATTAATATAAACTTGTTTTTTGATGGTATGCGTACAAAGGATAAAATAAAGAAAATATTCAATTGAATACTGCACGAGTTTGAATATGATTGAATTCTACCTAATCACATGTCCTATTTATACCTCTTGTTTCCGATTGTATGAGAAATATATAGCGAATTTCTGCTCATTCGATTATAGCCAATGTGGATAAATAATTTCTTGTAAGTGCTGTTTATGACAAAATTTCGCTCTCTTCAAATGGAAAATATTTTCAAAATAATACTTGATTTGATTATTTCGATTATAGCCAAAAATAACTGACTCTTAATGTTTTTTTCTGCCTGTCTGTGATTTTATTTAGCTTCGCATCGCATTAAAACTGCTGAAGTTATTTTGACACGATTTTTTCGTATGATCGCTGATTTTACTGGATAGTATATAAATTTACCATTTCTTGTATGGTATAGGCTAGTAGCAAAACATAGTTTTTAAACGGAGCTGATACAAAAAATATTTGACCACAAAAAAAACATAAAAACAAAAAAGTTTGATTCGAAAAGTTTATTTTATGCAACTTAGAGTTTAGACTTTTAGACAAAGTTTGAGATTAAATCCGATCGGGACAGCTAGAATTTTGAAACATATAACACTATGCAACAGTTAATCTTTTTCTCGCACATGCTGAAGAACAATTTTACCTCACTGAATATGGATGGCATGTTTAAAATGAAAACCTTTTACTATAATTTCTTTAAATGAAAATTTATTTAAATCATAGAATGGTTAATAAACCAATTTGTTAATTATATTAATTAATTCCAGAAAGTAGCTTTTAATTAATTGCATTTAAATCCATAACTTTTCACATTTCCTGTTGGTGAATCCAAGACACAGTAAGCTGCTTTGTGTCAATCATTATACAACGGCTCATATCTGGCTGCTACTGACTAAAGAAAAAATTTGCTAAAGAAAATAACAACTAACTGAGTTTATTGTTTAAATCCTATGTGTATACTAGAGTGATCCAAAATATGGACTGTTTATCGAAGAATATTGAAAAATCGAATATCCCTAGACATACACTCTGTTAAAATATGAGCTCTGAAATTAATATTTAAAGGTGTCTCATCGCAACTTTGTTTATATTTGTAATTTTATAATACGCCAACGGATCAGAGAGATAAACATAATGAGTCACACTTGATTTTTAGGGAAGTAAACGCTCTACAAAAGGTCTGTCCGGAAAGTAGTATTCGAACATTTTATAGACAAGTTTTTTTTTCTACAATCCCATATTTCTAGCCATTAAAAAGCCACTTTTCGTATAATACCCTAATATACCCTTTTATAGATTATACTAAATACGGATAATAAAAATCATACGTTTAAGGGAAGAAAAGTATTTGATGATAAACTTTTTATCCATGGTATCTTTTAATCTTAGTGCATTTCTATTTATTTGAAAATTCTAAAATAACATATGCAAAATGTCTGGACACATGTCTGCTTGCTTGTTTATGGCATCGTAGCTCTCAAATCGTAGTGTTGATCGATTTGAATGCAGGTTTTTAACGAATTTCCTGCAAAGGAAATGCTGCTATTGTTTTTGCACCAATGTTGGAATTTCGTAAAAATTTCTTCAAATTTCCATCGATCCTACCTATTAGATGTTAAAAATCACTATCGCTAAAATTTTAATGTATGTATATATATATATATATATATATATATTTTTTAGCGAATTTCCTGAAAGGAAATAGAGCTATTGGTCCCGTACCGAAGTCAAAATTTCGCAAAAATTTCTTCAAATGTCCATCGATCCTACCTTGTTGATGTCAAAAATCACTATCTGTAAAATTTATATATATATATCTATGGACATATATATATATATATATATATATATATACATATATATATATATATATATATATATATATATATATGTGTCTGTAATCACTCTAGCGGTCACAGTTTTCATTTTATCGGAATGAGATTTGGTATTTGAAGCGCTTTTGGTATTCAAAAGGTCAAGTTCGTTAATGGGTAAAATCGGACTAGGGGAAAGGGGGGTTTAGAGGGAGGGGGAAACACAAAATTTGACATATCTCCCTTAATATTCGAAAAATCGAAAATTTTATAAGAAGTAAAGTTGTAGTTATTAGTTTTACTGTAATTTTGTGTCTTATCATTTTTTCTGCAACCCTAATATTTACAAAAATATTGACGGTTTAAGATTGAAAATTAAATTCCTCAATATCTCTGTACGCATTAGAGTTTGAGCAAAAATGATAAGGTGATGAATTGTAGCAAACATGATTTTCTACAACTTTGTTTCTTACACATTTTTCGATTGTTCTAATATTAAGAGAGATATTTTATATTTTGTGTTTTCTTCTATCTTTATGCCCCCCTTTCCCCTTGACGTATGTTATTTATTAATAAAATTGGCCATGCAAATACTAAAATCAGATACGACATTTCATTTTGATCAGACTAACATTGTGACCGCTAGAGAGTAATTTATTTATTCCAAGGAAATTCGCTAAGTTGAAGCAGATCCTGCGTAACGAATTTTTTTTTTTTCTTCTTTTTTTTTATGTGTCTGTGGACTCTCTAGCAGCCACAGTTTTACTCCGATTGAAATGAAATTTGGTATTTGAGGCGCTTTTGGTATTCTAAAGGTCAAGTTCGTTAATGGGTATAATCGGGCAAGAGGAAAGGGGATTTGGAGGGAGGGGGAAACACAAAATTTGGTTTATCTCCCTTAATATTTGAAAAATCTAAAAGTATATCAGGAACTAAGTTGTAGGTACTAAGTTTTACTGTAATTTTGTTTCTTATCATTTTTCTATTACACTAATATTTACAGAAATATTTACATTAAAGACTCTAAGTTAAAATTATAGATACCTCTGGTCCCATTAGAGCTTGCGAAAAATGTTCAGGTAGTTAATTGTAGCAAACTTAATCTTCTACAATTTTAGTCCTTATACATTTTTCGATTATTCTAATATTAAGAGAGATATTTTTTCTTTTGTGCTTTCTTCTATCTTTATGTCCCCCTTTCCCCCTGACGTATGCCATTTATTAATAAAATTGGCCTTGAAAATACTAAAATGATATCAGATACGAGATTTCATTTTGATTAGACTTAAATTGTGACTAGAGATATTTATGTATTCTAAGAAAATTCGCTAAGTTGATGCAGCTCCTGCGTAACGATTTTTTATTAGATACCTAGTTCCCTTGTTTTAGAAATATTTTCTGTCGTTTGAGAATTACCAGATCTTTTCCAACACGATGTATAGGAAAATTGGTGGAGAAAACGGGAAGTGCTTAATATGTTTAAAATTATTTCGCGTTGGAGGTTTTTTTAGTTTTTTAAATTTGTTAAACAGTTTTTTTATAAATTTATTATTTAAATTATTGATTTATTAAGAAATAAAATAAAATTATCGATTCAAAGTTGATAAGCTAACGCCCGTCTCTAACGCACATTGCAATAAAAAAAAATTTTATTCTAAATATGTGCTTCTACTATAACGCATGTAAGAAGATAAACTTTTGGTCTCCTGGAAAATAAATATTACGTCTATTTGATGAATATATTAAAATTAAAAATTAAATCATTTAAATTTGTTCATATATGAATGGTAATTGTTTAAAGTGCAATCATGTATAACTGATTCATACTAGTTCTATAATCTTATTATTATCTTGTATACAGATTGGAAATTGACTATGTACACTTCAATTTTCCCAATGTTTATTTGATTATGATACATTCATTATGCATTGCGCCATAGCTCACAGAAAAATATATAACAAATTTAATATATTTATTTATTTTAACCATATTATCAATACATACAACAACTAACATGGTTAACAGTGAAGCAAGAACAAAACAAAACAAACGATGTAAATTACACAACAGTTTATTTAATATAACAAACTTATAATCTCAATACGGACTCTTCCGATTATTGTACACTGATATTAAGGCTAGTTATACCATTTCGACTCTAATACTAAGCAACAAATGTTTAAAAAATTTGATTAAATAGTGTAAGAGCAAATCGAACGATAAAAAATTTACAAAACTTATGAAATTGTCTCATAACCTATGAGTCCGAAAGGAATGAAAATTGGTAGCCTCCGATAACTAAGCAGAGGAAAGCCTACAAAATGGATTGCTCTTTGGATTTAGCCAGAATTTCAAATTCAAATGTCCTCTATGAATGCTGACTGACGCAAGCTGAAGATTACCTAAATAAGTTCGAAAAATTGCTTAAGGTAGTACCATAATTAGATGCTATTTAGTGCTCAGTTTGTAATTTTGGTGCTCTTTGGGATAAGCCAGGAATCCAATCTCAAAAGTCCTCTACTGACTTGACGTCAAGCTTGCGGACTGTTGAGATTGAATTTCTGGCTAAAACCAAAAAGAACCAAATTAGCATCTAAATAGCACATAATTATGGTACTATCTAAAACCGTTTTGCGAACTTTTTTAGGAACTCCTCTGCTAGCTTGGCAGCTTTTGAGATTGGATTTTAGGTTAAACCCAACGAACCACAAAATTACAAACTGAGCACCAAATTACCACCTGAATAACACCTAACTATGATACTATGTAAATCCTTCAGACAGACTTTCCTCTGCTGAGTTAACGAAGGTAAATTGTAACAGTGCTAAACCATTTCGTCTTCTATGTTCTAATTCTGATCCCGACCCGATGCGATCATTTTAAGTGGTATCAAATTCTCACCCGGTCTTAACAAATTCCGATAAAATTTCAAAGGAATCTTTGCAATCGAAGCTCCAACCTCAATCTGCCTACAAATTTCCAACTCATTTGATTCAGGAGCATTCGTGAAGCTAAAAAGTTTAGGACGGCTTACGACAGTTGTGAATATCATATTTTAAGGGGAATTCTTGTCAAAAAAGGTAAGTAACTCATTTTAGGCTTGTAAAATCTTTACTTGAAAGAAATGAACAATATAAACCAACAAGAACTCTAGAACTTTTCGTACACTTTCAATTTTTCGTCTATTTATAAGTTCCGTTCAATAGCATCTTGTTTTTAAATTAAATTTTTCGATATTAACTTCGACAGAACTATTGATATAAAGTATCAGGAATTGAAAGTATCAGAACTATGTTGAAAAAATCTTCCTTAAAATATGAGAAGTTTGTGATGCTAACTTCACAAACGCCAGTACACGACGGCATTTGTTTTATTCGTTTTTTGGATTCTAAGTATTTTTAAATAATTAACCTTAATTTTTAAAAGGGGTTTAAATTTATGTTCTAACATAAATGATTACATAAGTTTATTTTATATTTATTGTATACATAAAATAAACTCATATTGTTTTTAATTTTTGTCAAATGTATCTATATGAAACAATAAGTGAACATGATTTAAAAAATTGATAGTTCTGCTTGAAAAAATTTTATGTCTTTTTTTAATGTTCATTTGTGAGCAACTGTCAACCGAATGCACATTATTCTATTCTTTTCTATGGGGTGTTCATTATGTAAAGGGGTTACTTATTTTGTAATAATTCATTTGTAAAACACACACACAAAACATGATTGATAATTTTGCGTTACCCTCATTAACATTCATTGCGTATGATTTACCAGTTTTTTTTTGTTTGTTATATTTTAAATATATTTACCCGTATAATAGAGCTGCGCTAACCCGGATATTTGTAACGAAAACTTAAAGACTGTTTTTTTTGAAAATATCAATTGGTTTTAAAACAAAGAAATCAGTTTTAAAATAAAATTTAAAATTTTACCCCAATTCCTAGAACAATTTTTTTTGGTATTTATAAATACGTATTTCGACTACAAGATAGTCATCATCAGTATGAATTAGCTAATCGTAACTATCTCTGAGATATGGAGATATGTTGCTTATAAAGATTATTAAAATAAAGAGAACTCAAATTTTGTAGCAACATATCTGACTCCATATCCCAGTGATAGTTACGATTAGCTAATTCCTACTGATGATTACCATCTTGTAGTCGAAATACGTATTTATAAAATAAAATAAAAACTGTTCCAGGAATTGGGGCAAAATTTGAAATTTTATTTCAAAAAGTTAAAGTTCTCTTTGATTATTTTAATAATCTTTATAAATGAGGTTTAGTTTTGCGAGATTTTTTTATGTTTAAAATGTTTCATTCAGCCAGTTGTGTGGAAATTCAGTCAGGTTTAAGGCTACCACAGAGGAGTATCAAAATGTTTTCGGCGAACCAATTTTAAAGATACCAAAAACAGGTTAATATTTTCGCTCACCGGTATTTTCTAAATGAAGACTGAGTTTTGTCTGCCTTGTCTAGATAATTGTATTGGAAGGTTTTTGTGTGTATCGCATTGACTATATTCTAGATTCTAACGCACCATCTATTTTGGTGTGGACAAAATATTTTGGTATTAGATAATACATCTCGGAACGTATACTTTTTCAAAAAATACACTTAACATTTTCCAAAAAATGTGTAGAAGTACATATTATTTACTTCAAACAGAAAACTGGAATGGAATAATATGTATATATTCAAAAGCTAAAAAACAAGCTATTATTACTGAGTAACGCACTAAGATAAACGGTTAGGTCACTTTGTGTTTAAATACTCTTCGTGAAAATTGTGAAATTTCAACACAATATGTTCCAAGCGTTGTCAGTTAACAGTTAACTATTTGGCTGTTTTGTTGCTTTTTAGCAAATTTCCTCCAAAGGAAAGCAGCAAATGTCCATCGATCCTACCCACTAGATGTTAATAATCACTATCGCTAAAATTTTTATAGAAGTATGTATACAAATTCGTATACAAGTTCGTTAATAGCTAAAATCGGGCAAGGGCGGTTTAGAGAAAGGGGGAAACACAAAATTTGACATATCTCCCTAAAAATTAGAAAAATCGAAAAATTTATAAGAAGTAAAGTTTTACTAAGTAGGTACTAAGTTTAACTGTAATTTTGTTTCTTATCATTTTTCTGTTTACACAAATATATACAATTAAAGATTGATAGTTAAAAATCTAAATATCTCTGTACACATTAGAGTTTGGAAAAAATGATAAGATAATGAATTGTAGCAAACAAAATTTTCTACAACTTTACTTCTTATAAATTTTTCCATTATTCTAATACTAAGAGAGATATTGTATATTTTGTGTTTTCTTCTTTCTCTATGCCCGTTTTCCCCTTGACCTATGCAATTTATTCATAATCAGATACGGCATTTAATTTTGATTAGACAATAATTGTGACCACTAGAGAGTAATTGATGTATTCTAAAAAAATTCGGCAAGTTGACGCGGCTATTGCGTAACGAATTTTTTTACATATTAAATCTGGTGTATCGAACTTTTTGAAAATAAATAATTTTAAACGTAGAAGATTAACACTTCTACGTTTACAATGATGGAAAAATGAAAAGTGATAATTCTGATTGAGATTTTCACAAAGAAAAACAGAAATTATGACGTATTGTAGTCATTGTATGTATTCTTAAGCACAGCAAATAAGGTTTCTATAAAGCAAATTGTTAAGTTCTATATATTCAAATGTATCAATGCTTTCGACAATATAATTTATTCCATTCTTCGGTCACTTAATTTCTATAATTTTATAGATTTTCCATCGTGAAAAAAAATACCAACGGGACTAAATGCTAGCCAATTATTTGGTGGTGGTACAGTTAATAACTTCTTCATTAGACAAATTTTTGTTATTAAGATATGTAAATATTTCATAAGATCATTATACAAAATTATCGAAGCGGATAGATAGGAATTTCTGAGAGAGTTCCAACTACCACAGAAGGTTCTTGCAAAAAAATAGTTTCTGTAGTGTAGAAAGATAAATGGTCGGATCATGTACTGAAGGATAAATAATAAGTATGAAGTTTTCATCTAACTTCGCCTTTCAAGTGCATTTTCCATGTTTATTTCATGGAATTTTTCATTTAAATTAAATGTTTGAAAACAATATCCGAACTGCAGTAAAATTACAGGAACTGAATATCTAATTCATGTAGCCTGACTAAAGCTGCCATTTCGGTATATGACATCGTGAGTAAGTTTCCCAATACTACTCTCTGGATACTACTATTCTGATCCACCAACCTTAAATATGTTTATTGTAGCTAAAAAACATCGAATTTATTCATTTTTTTCCAAATGGCTCACGGTTGCAATAAAAACTAGAGACAAAAAGAAAGAATACCATTTCAAAATCTTATCAATAAATATCAAAATACCAGCTATACTTGACATCCTATATAAAACGATTTATATAAATTAAAATGATAAATAGATGTCGCCTTTTTTTGTAGCAGGTAAATATTTTGTGCTATGCGTGTGCATGTTACTTTGATTATCAAAATGATTAATAGTTGGCATACAATTTATTATTTACAACAATAATATGTAGTAACTGTTTTTAGATTTCTATAAATAAAAATAATTCTTTATTTTTAAGTTTCATTTATTTTTAAGGCTTAGACCTTTAGTTTAACATTTTGAATTAAGGTTGTAAGAAAGTGGTGGGGGTAAGTCAACCAAAATTAATGGTAAATTTCTTAAATACACGAATTCTAACGAAGTTAGATATTTGTTTTAGAACATAATTAATTATTATACAAATTATTTTTAAATAAAAGAATAATAACTATATTATTATTAAAAATAAAAATTGTTTTTAATAATTTTATTATTATTCATAATTATTTATTTAATTGTAATTACATAGACAATGGCCCTACTGTGACAGTCTAAAATAAAAGCAGCTTTAATACTATTTTTCGATCTATAAATTTAATTATCTCAGAAACCAAAAACAGGATTGTTTTGAAATTCATCCTTTTGTATACATTCTCAGCGTTGGACTGGCCATATGTAGAGGTGGCGTTTGCCAGCCGAGCCTTAGCCTGCGCGAGACCCCCACGGGCCTGGCTTGCGGGGTTTGCCACAAGCGAAGCGGTAGGTACGGTAGTGGGCCCGCGCAGTCTAGGCCCCGACTCGTGAGACCTACATTTAAAGTAGATAGTTCATACATACTTAGAAGTGAAACAGAAAAATTAAAAATTTGTTTGGAAATTTCTGAACGGTGATAACTTTTGAACTTATCAACCGATTTTTACGTGTATCAATACACGACATTCGACATTGTTTAAGAAATGCATTATATCTTAATCAAATCTAATATAATATCTATCTAATCTATTTATAAAATTATTTATGTTTTGAACTGTCTAAAACTCTTTGGGATGAGCACGTTCTACCTAGGCAGCAAGACATGAATGACTCAGATTCTCAGAGTGAGGAAAAAGACGACGAAGATCTCTTAGACCAAACTAAAAAGGACGCCATGTGTTTTTCCGGAAGCGGTTCGGACGTCTGCCAAAGTTGCGTACCATGTGCGTGTAAACTTTTATCACAATATAACATGCACATCAGCACGTACACCACCTTATATGTTGCATATTGTGTAATTCTCACAATTTCGTTCACGCAAGTGACTTGTGAGAGACGATTTTCAGTGCTGAAGTGCATTAAAACGAGACTTCGCTCTCTATTGGGGCAATAACTGTTGGATTCGTTGATTATATTAAATACCGAATCGGATCTTATCAAGGATGACGAGAAAAGCAGCTTTTACGATCGGGTTATTGACAGCTTAGCTGAAACTACTCCTCTTTTAAAAAAAATGTTAATTGGCTAGCTTCCGATTTGTTATATTATATGTAATTGGTACTATATTTACCTATGTAATAATATATATAGATGATAATTAAAATTTGTATATTTCATTATTTTCCGATAGTATCCCAACTACCATAATCCTGTTCCGAGCCCCGGGCTTGTGGGGAGCTACCCGAGCCTTTTCGGTCCAGTCCGACCGTGTAAATTCACATATATACGTAGGACATGCAGAACGACAGTAGTGATGTGTTCCATAAATTATTGTAGATTATGCACTTACTACTCAGGCATTGCATGTACCATATTAATCGTCGGTTGGTATAGGAAAGAATATCCCAACATTAGGGTGCCGACTATATTTTTCTCTCTCTCCTCTGAGACACCTTGTCTATACTGTATATGCTTGAGAATTCTCCAATATATCGGTAGTGAGAACATAAACTGGAGGAGAATAATTTTTACAATGACAATATTTCATAACATAGGTACTCAGAGGATAGAGAACAGAAGACACTATCTGTCTCACAACGTTGGAACCACTTTCCACTTACAGAAACGGGCCATATAGGAGTATTACATGTATGGCATGTATACATATACTCACAACTACATATTTTATTGTATATTTTTACAAATTGCATATTTTATCAATGTTTATCTCTTAAACTTGACGGGCAAATCCCTTTTTTTTTGTTTTAAAAAATTGGTAATAAATCGATGTATCAATAAGTTGTTTTAAAAAACTTTTGTCGAAAAGTTTTTAAGTTATAATGTAAACTGTGCCACTCTCAGTCAATTGGTACATTTAACCTCTGCAAAAAACTGCAACTTTGATAGCTAATATCTCTTTTATTTGGGGGGCAGAAAACATTTTTTAAATAAATTTTCAAGGAAAAAGGTTATTTAATATATTTATACAAAACTACATTAAATTCTATCGAAAAGTTGATTCACGGATATACTACCTTAAAAATTATGTAAACGATTTTTTACGAATTTACTACCGATTGCTGATTTATAAATCAACTCATGTTTAAATGTGTAAAACTAGAGCACGGTAGTGCGCAAGGTCGAGTTTATATATTGCGGAATAATATTATATTTAATGTGAACATTTTTTTATAATTTTAATATAAAACTAAATATAAAAAATTTATTTTTAATGTTTAATTTATTTTTAATATTAATTTTTGATTGAGGTTTTACGCATACAATTAATAGCCAATAATGAAACTCTAATACATTAAAAAAATTAAATCTATTCTATTATTTAAATATAATAAATATTATTTTATTTTTAATATTTTTAAACAACTATCCATGGAAGAAATTGTTCCTATTACAGTGGCGCATTTTTACCAAAAAACTTTTGTTTTACGAGTATCGTCTGAAAATAGGTTTGTCTTTTATACGTTTCAGAAACCCTCCTCGAAAATTACCACAATTCAAATACTTTTCGGGGTTGATCAAGAATTTTGCAAACGCCAAAAATAATCAAAATTAGAAAACTAAAATAAAAAATTTTTTGTAGTGCCATTTTGTTTACCTATGAGAAGCTTGACAGTCTGAAAATTTTAGATCAAAATATAAATTTTCACAAGTCAAACAAATGCCAGTACATTCTTGAAAAAACATTCTTGAAATTTTAAAAATTTGTAAGAGATAACTGAGCAAATTTGTGAGGAGGATTCCAAAAACGTGGAAAACTAACATATTTTCTTACAACACTCTAAAAACAACATTTTCGGGTAATAATTGGCCGTCCTAGATGCAGGCTCATAAGTCAAGCTGGAAAACCGCCGTACGCTATCCGATTGACAATAATATGATCTGACAAAAATTTTATGTAATTCAGTCAACTCAAGGTAAAGGACACTTAGAGGGGGTAAATAAACAGGTTGGAATTACTAATTCAATGGATATTAATTTATCATAAGTCAAGTTGTAGTAAATACATTTTACAACAATGTTGTCCACGAATCGTATTTTCTGTAAAAGTTAACAGAAATATTAACAACTTTCAAGTTGTAACACTTAACATAAATAATAGAAATATCGCCATGGGTACTTAAGGATCTTAGGGATGTAAATTGAAAATCTTACGAAACGAATGAAAATGATAGTAAAATGGTCCTCACTTAATACTAAAACTACTCTGAAAATTTCAAAACTATTTACTAAGCTGTAATTGCAATAAAAAAAATCTATTGTTCACTCAATAGATTAAATTAATTTGAATTACCATTAAAAAAAGCTACGAAACGTCTCAAATTTTCAAATTATGTAACTTGAAATTATATTAAAATTCACTAAATAGTTTTTGAGCAAAAAATTATAAATATAAATTTTAAAAAATCTGTCTTTATCATTTATACTTATGTGGTATAGAAAGAAAACGTATAGATAGTTGTATTGATTTAAATTAAAGGTACATTCACTGTCAAAATTATTTCATATTATTTATTTACAACATTGGCGAAAATTTCCTCTCATTTTAAAATTATAAATATATATGTTTTTGCAGTAGTAATAGTAGAGTTTGGGTGTGGGGGTGTGGAAACTAAGTACGCCTTTCTAGGCCTTTTTTATCGACCCATAAAATACATGGATTTTGTGTGTACATTAGAAATTAGTAAGTTGTGCGACGTTGGTTGATTGGAATATTATGTCGATATTCATCTGTTTTTGAAAGGAAACTGCAGAAAACAATCACAAGCATAGCCGGCTACTTTTGTTCTTGTTTTATGTTAAGTACCGTTATAAATGAAAAAAATGAAAATCTCTTTTTTCATATGGGTAAACGGGAATAATAAACTTTCCACTTATGTTTAATCAAACAGGATGGATTTCAACCAACAACATTATGAAAATAAAACTTTAAATGCTTTATCACAAAAAAATATATAAATTCAATGGTATTTCAAACGTACCGCAGTTTATAACAATTGGTATTTATTCGTATTTACTAACTTAAACCACAATATGGTTTCCAAAATATTTCATTTTAATATATAATTGCTTGAGTAACACAATTATATAAAAATTAATTATATTTTTCATCTTGGTAATATACCCTTACAATATAGCCAACTATATCATCCAACCCTACGGGTAGCAACCTTGCGAATTTCATGCTAAGGAAATGCATCTATTGCTTTTGTACCGATGATAGAATTTCGTAAAAATTTCATCAAATGTTCATTGATCCTACATAATGTTCTAATAGATGGTAACAATGACCATTGTTTAAATTTATATAAATATATATATATATATATATATATATATATATATATATATATATATATATATATATATATATATATATATATATATATTTATATATATATATATATATATATTATAAGTGTCCGTGGACTCTCCAGTGGTCACCGTTTTAAGTCAATTGGAATGAAATACTATAATTTTTACTATAATTTTATTTCTTATCATTTTTTCTGTAAGTGCCAACGCACACCAAAAGAGCAAAACTGCTTTAAACAGTGTTAATCAGCCTAACACTGTTTTGTTAAAAATATAACATTGGAAATTACATTAGTCAAAACAAAACTTTTTTTATCAGTGTGCGTATGCTATGTTCTATTTTAACAAAACAGTGTTAGGCTGACTAACACTATTTAAAGCAGTTTTGCTCTTTTGGTGTGCGTTGGCCCTAACACAAATCTAGAGCACGGTAGTGCGACAGGCCGAGTTTAAGGGGTTTTTGCCTGTGTTATTTAATTCAATTTAAAATTGAAAAAGATAAAATCCTAAATATCTCTGTATACATTATACAGTGTAAGAAAAATGATTTGGTAATGAATTTTAGCAAACATGATTTTCTACAACTTTACTACTCATACATTTTTCGATTGTTCTAATATTTAGAGAGAAATTTTATATTTTGAGTTTTCTTCTTTCCCTATTCCCCCATTCCTCTTGACCTATATAAATTAATTAATTATTTAGTTTTTTAATTAATTATTAATTTAATAATATAATTGGCCTTGCAAATAATAAAATCATATCAGATACGATATTTCATTTTGATCAGACCAAAAGTGTGACCGCAAGAGAGTGATTTATGTATTCTAAGGAAATTCGCTAAGTTGACGCAGCTCTTGCAATCCAATGCGTTTTTTTGTAGTGTTTTTATTAAGCATATCGTGTGTAATTATTGTCATTATTTATCGAGTCATAAGGCTAGGAGTTTTGCAACCCCAGCATTTTTTGTGGAATTTAATTATACCTAATGATTTATTAATCAGAATCATCCGTAATGTAATAATAGCACGCTGGGCTATAAATTCAGAGGTTCAGCTAGAAATTCAGAAGATGGGTTAATTTTATCATATCAATATTTAAGTAACACTTACAAGTTTGGAGAAAATCGACCCTCTAATCTTTCATTTCCTTTTTCTTCTGTGTATACCAGAAAATTCTTCCAAATATAACTTTTGTTTTCGATTAAAACACTTGATACGCATTAATTTTAGGACCTCACTTGTAATTCAATTACATCTAGAACTGCACAAATATCAATAGTAATTTCATTTATAATTTTCCAATAATATACTCAATTAACGATGCCATTTGGGCCAACTGACGATGCATTTGAATTTTTTAACTCAAAAAATTTAATTTTCCATTCGACTCATCAAAATTATGGAACTAAATTGTATTAGAATGGTACAATAATTCCCATACGTTTCAATTCTCTTGACAGTATTTAACAAAATTTGATGATGTTTTATCAATTTCAATTAGAAACATCATCATCTATATTTAAAACACAAAAAAATTTTTTGTAATATACTAGTAGGTATATTATCTTTTCATAGTTTTCCCCATTATAACAGGCTTTTAATGGATTTAAAAGCTTTGATATGGTATAGGAAATTCATAACACAATTACACATAGATTTTGTTTATATTTTTCGAAACATATAAAAATGAAATAAAATTGTATTGCAGTATACTACATATTTTTTTAAAAATAAATAAAGTTTCATTAAATGACATGATACTACTAGAGTGCCGATGATAGCATTCCACATTTTTTTGAATGCAGATATTATACATAAAACATAATTTTTAGTTTTTTATAGGATGGAAACAATATTTTTAAATTACAAATATTTAATGTTTACAAATATATATAAAATATATATATGGATAGACATCATAACTTTAAAAAGTTTCATCACATATGAAAACAAATTTAGTTTTTATGGAAATTATTTGAAAATATGAGTTTGTTTTTGTGAGTGTCCATAAAAAATTATAGCTATTATGCAACCATAATTATTTAAAATGTGTCAATGCAATTTAATTTTTTGTTTTAAAATCATGATAATGCATTGAATTTTTTATGAATAATAGTTTAAGACCGCAACTTAAGCGGTCATTAATCGCTATGACCGCTAAATCGTCTTTCAAAGATGACACTTTTAAAAAATTATTAAACGCTTCACGTAAATATTACAGAAAAAAATTATATCTTTCAAAATTTTTCGAACAGGTAGGTACACATATTACCAGTTTTTCCAGTCCGTAGTCTTTTGGCTTTGAGTAGAATTTTTAAATGAATCTGAGAAATGTTTCAGCTTTTAAATGGCGAGATCTAAAAGACCAAACTAAATTTTAAAAATTTGTCGTGAAAACGTCAATTCGCTCCTTACAAATAACTTCTATCTCAGATTAATAATGTTTACAATGGTTTACGTATCTTTCGCGCAGCTTTTGTTTTGTGACGTCATCATACATGTGTAGGCATATGCACGTGAATGATTACGAATTAGCTTTGTGTAATGTTATAAATTGGTGTACCTAAAAACGTGTTTAGCAAGGACATTGATTCTAGTGTAATTAAGAAGAGATTACAAGCACTACTAGGAGACAATGCGACCCATAATTTAATATTGGCCTGAATATAAGTGAAGATTTCGCCTCATGTCTCATAAATATGCTCGGAATTATAGAAAACGCATATCAAAGGAACGCTCGCGTCGAAAGAAACTCAACAAGATTTAAAAGTCCAGTGCCAAACGAAAGCGAGAGCTACAGCAGCGTCGACAAGGAACACAAAGAGCACAAAGAGATTACGTAGCTGTTCCATCGGGCATTGGCGACCAGCGACAGTTCAATCGTCTACGGATCATGTGTCGGATTGCCGAATTGCATCTTTCTTCTTTAGTTTTTTGTTATTAGTGCGATTTATTTAAACTTTTTTACAATTCACATTACGATTTTGTGAGTCCCAGACCTGATGTCTGCAACTCTGATATATACTTACTCCCCTTTAAATATTAACAATGTATGTCATGCCGTTGGATTTATTAATAATGAATGTATTTCCATAAAGTATAATATTCTGTTTCATTCATGACATAAAATTGTTTATTTTTGAATTATTTATCATCTTTATAATCTTCTTATACTTCTTAAATTAACACTTTCAAATTTTAGATTCAAATAAAAATGTTTAAATAATAAATAATACATTAAATATGAAGAAAAAAAATTTCTCATATTATCATCAACTCTAACAAAGATGTTAAAATCATAATAAAAATATACATATACATAATATATACAATCCGTCCCGTCAAGTCCATCATATCTCAGACCCGCTAAAGCGATGAATTAACTGACATTTTTGAAAGAATTTTTTAATTTTAATAAAACTTAAACATTTTATATTTGAATATCGCATACAGCGAAAGTCATTTATAACATGGCAACTTTATACCTGTACTATCGGCCACAAAAGTTAAGGTATTTTTTCAAAATTGTATAGTTTGTACATTATGTGTTTTTACGGTTTTTCGAAAAATGTTTCGAATAAAAGTTATCAGTATTACTTTTATACAAAGTTTTTTTTTTTTAATTCGAATAAAAAAAGCACAACAAATCAATTATCAAACTTTGAAACTAGACTGCTTGTGCGGTCACGTGCACCTCAGGTATAATTCGTTGTATTTATCATCCCCATAAGAATAAATCGAAAATCCAACCAGTCCAACCGTTCTTGGGTAAATACTCATGGTCAAGATGATGCAAAAGCTCTTATAAAAATTTTCTAATGGAATAAGGCTCTGAGAAAATGCAAGAAATGATCTCTGCAGATATTGTCATGAAGAGCATTAAACCGGCATTCACATTTTGTAAAGTAAGACCATAGGACACCGTCCAAGTAGCCAAGCGGTCTAAGGCATTATGTCTACTTGGAACTGGGAACTTGAATGGGTTCGAATCCCGACATTGGCAGTTTGTCCATTAATAAGAAAAAAAACTTAACTGTTGGCGTACGGGCAAGAACGAAGTAACCGGCTATGCTGGTGAAGGTTTTCTGCAGTTTCCTTCACGAATCCTAGAATGAATATCGGCATTGTTCCTATCAGAGTCAGCTGCAGCCGCACATCCTACCAATTCCTAGTCTACACCAGTCCAAGTGGCCGAGCGGTCTAAGGTGTTATGCTTTCGCAATTTGGTACTTGGAAACTGGTAGGTTATGGGTTCGAATCCCGCCATCGGAAGTTTGTCAATTATGAAGAATAAAAAAGGGGCAGTTAATTGGCTAAACTGTAACCGGCTATGCTTGAGGAGATTTCTGCTGTTTCCTTCACGAACTCCAGATGAACATCGGCATAGTTCCTATCATAGTCGGCTGCAGCCGCATATCCTACCAATTCCTAGTCTATACACAAAAGTTCCTTCCACTCCACTCACATCCTCACATCCTTAGGCATCACAATGGACCTTATGGTCGAAGTGTAGCCCGTCCATGGCAGCCTCTACAATCTATCTATCTAGTTCCTAGTCTACACACAAAAATTCCTTCCACTTCACTCACATCCTCACATCCTTAGGCATCACAATGGACCTTATGGTAGCCCATCCAGGGCAGCCGCGACAATCTATCTATCTAAGACTATAGGACTCTTGAAATACCTTTGAAGGAAAGGAGGTACAATAGATCAAATTGGTCGCGATACAAAAGCTATTTACAGATAAAAAATCTATAGCGATTAACAGATTATAATTTTCGTCTTGTCTCTCGCAGACTTATTCTCGCCTCGTCTCGTTAATCTCATCACTCGCCACATCACTGACTATTCTGTTTACACGACAAATGTAAATTATGTTGGTGGAGGTGTGAATGATATGAGTCACTGAGTGGTTGTATTTTAATAGTTATATTTTATAGCAAAATATAATTTTATATTTATTTATAATTTTATATTGCATTTTACCCTATAATTAACAGTAACTTCCTAGATTGTAGGTTAGTGGCTTTAGAGATATAATTTCATAGAATATGTAGATTTTCCACATTATTTAGCTAACGAAATATACTACGAAAATTTAAATAAATATAACATTTCGTGAAATATGATATTTATGCTTTCCACTTTCATCACCTTCAACTTTTAATATTCCGGAAATTTCATAGAGAATAAATATATATATATATATTTATATATATATATATATATATATATATATATATATACCGTTATATATATATATATATATATATATATATATATATATATATATATATATATATATATATATATATATATATATATATATATATATATATATATTCTACGAATCTACAGAACCCTACGCTGAGCCAGCCATGTCAGTGAACAGCTTGTTTTATGAATATAATAATTTTTTGAGTACACTAAAATTAAAAAAAAAAAACATGTAACATATATATACGACAAAGATTAAATGAACAATATCTCTGACAATTCAAATAAAATTAAATTGCATTAACCCTGTTAAAAATATAAAATTTTTGAAAAGTCCATTCTACCAATTAAATATTGGGTTGATTACATTATCTCTTGTTGTGTATTTAAGTATCCAAATAATAATAATAATACCTTTACTATATAAAAGAGGATTACACATTGCAAAATTTGAAAATGCTTTTAAATTTAAAACCATCATGGTCCATCCATTTATTCATTCAATAGCATTTACTTAACAACATTGGAAAGGTTTTTTTAATCTTTATTTAAGGTCTGATGATGATGATGTCGTTATTATTATGTTCTAACGTTATCTTGTCAAACATTTCTGATAAAAATAAAAAAAGGTACACAACCTGTACAAAAATTAAGTGAAGCGGATATAACACTGTATTCTAGAAACTGAATTCGTTTTTAGATAAGATGAACGAACAACAATGCAATAAAAAAATGTATAATAATAATGATACTACACACCTGCCCTCAATTAGCACAAGTATATAGTGACAAAAAATTGTTTAATATGATTTGACATTAATTTTTCAACATGAAAAAAGGTGCTGTAATGTTTAGTCCATTGAAAAGTTACATTTGGGGTTGCAATTGTTGGAGCACGCAATTTTATATTTTGGATGTCAAGAGAGGGTTAGTGTAACGTTAAATCCATGTTTGTGGGGTCGCAACCCTTGTCCCACGGCCACCATCTTATAAAAATGGGTGCGAATGATTTTTACGCTATATCGGACAAACTTTTCGTAGAAAATTTGTAAAAACATTTTTTGTTGCAAATTAAATTCTCTACAACTAATTATTATGTCAGCCACCTAAAAATAACGCACCTCCAGACTCTACCTCGAAGGGGGTGGAAAAAAGAGTCAATAACTAATTATTAACAACATTGCAATGTCAATCATTAAAATGTTTCTTATAAAAATAATGGAAAGATGAGAGAAAACTATGTGCCTAATCATTCATTTTAATGTATACTTACGAGTACTGGTACTGAATACTCACCAGCCAAGTAGCCGAGCGGTCTAAGGCGTCATGTCTGGGCAGTATGCAGTACTTGGAAACTGGGAGGTTATGGGTTCGAATCCCGACATCGGCAGTTTGTCAATTATAAAAATAAAAAAAAAGGGCGGTTAATTGACTAAACTGTCGGTGTATGGACAAGAACGATGTAACCGGCTATGCTTGGGAAGGTTTTCTGCAGTTTCCTTCACGAACTCCAGATGAATATCGGCATAGTTACCATCATAGTCGGCTGCAGCCGCATATCCTACCAATTCCTAGTCTACTCTCAAATTCCTTCCACTCCACTCACATCCTCACATCCTAAGGCATCACAATGGACCTTATGGTCGAAGTGTAGCCCGTCCAGGGCAGCCTTTACAATCTACCTCTTCCTCTACGAGTACTGGAGAAAATAGTGTTAGTTTCGCAGCGCTGTAAAACCTTAATAAATAAATAAAATTTGAAAAAAGTTTGTAATGGAAATTATTCCTTGAAAACCTCTCTATCAAAATGTTCTGATGTCATTCTTTTGTCAAATGATCAGAAAAAAAGTTATAACGACCAAAAGAAAATTTGTTCCCAAATTTTTATCAATTTTCATTAACAACTTTGTTATTTTTGGTTCTACGACTAAAAGTTAATGAATCAAAGTTGTAGAGAATTAAATTGACAACAAAAGATGTTTTAACAAATTTTCTGTGCGACAAATAGTTTGCCCGACATAGCGTAAAAGCCATTTACACCACTTTCTACAAGATGACGTCGGTGGGACAAGGGTTAGAACCCCACAAACATGAATTTAACTATACACTAGCCCCCTCTTGACATCCAAAAAATAAAATTGCGTGCTCTAACAATTGAAGGCTAAGCTCAAAAAATGGAACATTTCAATGGGCTAGTTAGTTTTTTTTATAAATTACCTTTCTTAATGTATTGGCCATATGTTGTTGATTTAAATTAGCTAATAATATTACTGCATTTCTTTTGTTTAGTTTTCCATTCATACAATATTTATTTATCTGTTGAGCTCTGTTATAGATATATGTTTTTGTTTATTTTTTTGTTTGTACCTAATAAATGATTAAATTTTGTAATATTGAAGCCATCCCATATGTGTTGTGTAATTTTAAATCTGTTACACTTAACTGTTTTTAATATTGTATATATTGTACTTTATAATCAAATATTTTTGTCTCTTATTTTACAAATACAAATAAATATTAACTTACTTTCAGGATTGAGGTAGGTAAAAAAGGGTTAATTGGTTTCTAGATTAAGACGGGATTCAATTCATATCCAACAACCGACAAACAAACTTGCTAGTCTTATATAGTTAGTTTCGCTTTATAGGAGGTGATTATGTTGACGGCATAAAGTAGACAAATACAACGGTTATAAATTGTTTAATTTCATCATTTAAATTCTTCAACCTACAAAATTTCAGCGATGCATTAAAAAAAATACAATTTGATTACCCTTGCAAACATTAGTATGCTTTATCATTATTATTATGCCGCAAAATATTATTATAAAATACAAAAAATGATATTTTTTTTAAATTGTATATTTTTAAGAAAACATTCAACTATAAAAACGAGACGAGTCGATAAAAAAACTTTTACAAGTCAACACAATACAAGAGACTTGCTACTCTCGTCTCGTGGCGCGGTATCACTAATCAGTATGTAAAAAGATTCGTCTTAATAAAAGGTGTATTTTGTATGTGCATTCTGGTACGGAACACTCTAAAAATGTAAAAACTTTAAAAATTATTAAGGATACTCTAATTCTTTAAGCATAAAATGGATAACGTAAAGATTAACATTGTCACAAAAAAAAATTTGTTTACACAAACTATCAGTTAGATCAAAATAATAAATATTTTTAAGAAATCTTTTTATAAAGACAGTTCTCCACTATAGACTTTTAACAAGCTTTGTTGTGTATATTTCTCCATTGGATTTGTAGAAAATTGTGTTTGTAAACTAACAGAATAGCTTCTTATATCACTCTAGTTTCGGATGTTCTAGATTTACCCTGCCTTAACAAGAGTGTGATAGTAGGTTAGGTTACGTTATAGTGGCTGCCCGAGTAGGACACAATTAGGTCATAAGGCCTATTGCGAAACCTAAAAAAGGGAACGTCTCACAGGGAACCAATTTTTCTTAATCCGCTTGGAGCTGTTCAAGAACAGCAAAAGAGATTTGACTTCGACCGATTTAAATATATAGTTCAGAGAGATCGTCAAAGAACTGCAAACACAAGTGCGTCAGTGATCTCCAAGCAGGAGCTGGATAGTGACAGAGAAGGTGGTTCATCGTTCTCTCCTCCTCCTGATTGTGACAGATTCTGCAATAGTCGTGGTATACTGGTAGGACCATCCGCTAAGCAAGTTTCTCTTCCTGTCAGTGCCCCTTAATGGCTGCCACTGCATTATTTTTGGAGGGCCTTGAAGGGAGATACTTTCTTCGTAACGTCTCTGATTGTAGTCTGACCATAACTGGATTGCAGTACCACAAGTACTTTCCTCTCTCCATTTCATATTGGCATTTCTTAGAATAGTTTCATTCAGGAGTGGCTTGCAGTTCGCAAAGGATACACCTAAATGTTAAGAGACGCTTGTGTCCGATAGCATTTTGCCATTTCTTGTAAGCTCATCGGCTTCGCAATTCCCTGAAAAGTCCCTACATCCCCTCATCCATATTAGGTTTATATTGACATTTGCCAACAGCTCATTCAGAGAAAATCTGCAGTGTGATAGTAAGTGTAGCGAGTTTTTTTTAGTACGATATTTTAAGTGTTTCAAGTGCGCACGCAAATGGTCAAGATTCTTCTAAATAAATAAGCCTTACCAAATCTGATCTTCTTAATACAGTAAGGTACTAACTCGTGGTTTAGAGTAAATCATTTGAGCGGTCTTGACATTGTTGTATTGAAAATTAATGAGAATAATTTTTCTGGATCCAACACATGTTCTAATTTTATTACGAAAAATATTGAGAAAAATATGACGAAAAATATTTAAGAAAAAGTATTTTTCTCCTTTGAAAAAAGAAGGAGCTTCTTTTTTAAGTGCAAAAAGAAAATAATCTAGTTTCGATTTATTTTTTTTCATTAAACTAAGTTTTTTTTTATTCAAAATGGAAAAGAAATTAATAGCTGCTAAGTTTTTCTTTTTTTTTTAAATCAAAAATTGAAAAAAATTATTAGACATAATTTAATTACAAATCAAAAGTCAAAGTTAATATTTTGAATAATATAAATCCGACCAAAAACATAAATGTAAGAAAGGGCCGAGTTTTCGGGAAAATCCTTAATGTAATAGTTCCTTCTTAAAAAGTGATGATATGAGAGTAAGGACCGAGCTATTTACAAAGTAAATAGCTCTAGACTTCATATAATAGTTGCTTCTTAAAAAGTGATGATATGGAAGAAAGGACCGAGCTATTTACAAAGTAAATAGCTCTAGACTTCAGATAATAGTTGCTCTTTGAAAAGTGATGATATCCCATTAAAGAGCCGAGCTATTTACATAGTAAATAGCTTGGTAAACTATTAACTAAAAAAATTAATGAGGGGTAAATTGATTAAATGTAAGAAAAAATTTTGTTCAAATTTATTTCATAAGTTTTCTCTTAGTATGATTTTAAAATTTTATATAACGCGGCAAGTTTTTTTTTCTGATGATTTCAAATATTTTAAAACTTGCCGCGTTATAAAATTTTAAAATCAGGTTTGGGCAGCGCTCCTTTGAGGAATAAAGAGATCCAAGATACCACGACAACATCTATATCCTCAACTTTATGTCGATTTTTTTCTAAAATGTATAACTGTCTTTAGAGGCTTACATTCTAGTTGATAAGAAATATATCTATAAATATTAATTATTTATAACTCAAGCAAGTAATTTTTAACGCGGTTAGATAGATTTATTATTAATTTTTCATGTTTATATCACAAAACATGACAGCCATTATATTAATGGTTTTTGTATGTATAACTTGTACCGACTCTGATTATAAGTCATTTTAAAATTTACATGATATCTATAAATTAATTTATTAATTAGTCTTAATTGGTTTTTTTTTTATACAACGATTGTTATAGTCAAAAAGTTGGTGTTGTTTCTTTTTTCAATTAATTGTAAAACTATTTTAGTAACTGTCACTATTTTTCTTTAAACAGAAATTTTAAAAATAATTTGTCTTTTTAATAAATGTTTAAAAGCTTGTTAAATTTAATTAAATTGATAATTTAATGTCACCTTTTGTTATAAATCAATTTCCTGTTTAAACAAAAAATTATTATTTAATTTTGATTAAGAAACACGGAGATCAAATAAGCTAAATGATTTATATTGTATATAGTTTGAAACAAGTTTTTTTGTAAATCGATTGAATAAAAATCATTAATTAGTGTCGCTTATATTAGAAAGCATTCTACGACTTTTAACTGCATTATTGTCTTTGTATACTCAAATTATTTGAATAATTGTATACATCAACCGAGAATCAAACTCTAGATCCCTGGATATCTGTATAACTGCTTTGTCTTTCAAGTTGTAAATTTCGCATTCATTTTCTTAATTTGGTATTTATAGTAATACCTTTTTTTCTTTAAACACACGATGATGATATTTGACCTAATTTATACGTTTTGGTTTATCTAATATCAAAAAAAAGCTCTATAGATGGATGGATAGGGTTATTAGATTTTATGACAAAATCTCTACACAAAACTTTAAAGCATTTTTGAGTGTAAAATTAAGCTGCAGAAAAGTAAGTGAATTTAAGAATGGCAATCGTGTACTTATAGCTACGTTTTTTTTGGTACGACTATCACAATGGTTTAACGACAATTGTTGAGCACTATTTTTATGCATTTCTTAATCACTCGAAGAAAAACAGAGAAAATACATATGAATCTATGTTTACTTGGGTACGATTAGCACGATGATGATTCAAGAATAATCGTTCAGCTCTATTTATACGTATCTTCTATGAGCTATCTTCGGGTAACTAGGCTTTTTATTTACTTCGAGCAACTGAATGCATAGAAATAGTTCTCAACGATAATCGTTGAAAGATGATTGTGATAGTCATGCAGAGAAAAGCGTCGCTTTAATAATGCTAAAGGATTTTCGTTGAATGATCATACGTTATCAAACGTTATGGAAAAACATTTTTGGTGAATGAGCTTATAAAAATGCCATGAAGCTGTTTTCATAATATTTGAAGCGTTGCATATTGTACATTATCTTCATGTATAGCGTATTCCAAGTAACAAAAAATAGCTGCGACATGAGCGAAGGTTCCAAGGATTCAATATTGTTTATTTTTTATGTTAGGGTAAGGGTTAAAAAAATTTTTGGGTATGTGTATACCTCTCTATATTATAAAGATATTTCACCCTCTGCTCCCACCCCCGCTGCTGGTTCAGAATCAGTCAATCCCTTGGGTTATTGGGATAGTATACTGGGTTCCGCTTTTGTTTCCATTAAACACGTAAACACGTAAATACAAACACATAAGCGCGTAAGTAAACACGTAAACACAAACAAGTAAAGTAAACACGTAAATACAAACATATAAGCAAACCTCCCATAGGAGGGCGTCATTCGTTTTCAATATTATATTAATGTCTTAACAATCGAACAGTCTTTGACGATACAGCTCCGAGAAAGAAGAAATTAACTTCCCAACGACTTCATTACATGTTTAATACATTGGATAGGTATAGCTGAAATTATTAATACTTTCGTCCACGGGCCTTTTCACTAATTTATATATACATACATACAATGCCGTACGGCATCATAAAATTTTCTTCAACCATATTTAACTTTGTATTCTTAACGCAGAATTAAACCCATACAAAAATTTTGCCGTATAAAACTGTTAAAGATATCGATTTAATAAAGAAAGGTTTACGGCCTTAATTTTAGATTAACTTACTCAACAAAATTATTAAAAATTAGGTAAAAAAATACTTATATATATTCATTATAATTTTACGATCAATAAAACAGGCACAGATCTCTACTGCGTGTAAGTAACCGGTTATCTTTCAAAACCACAATATTGGTATTTATTGAATACCAATATGATAACTTACATTTAATTAATTGTTATACTAATGTGATTAAATGTTACATAATATTTTTTTGAAAATTTTGATAGTATAAAATTTTTGAACATATAAAAACCATTAACATAAATTTATGAATTGGGAAAAAAATGTTATTAAAATTTCCAAAAACATCAAAGTATTTATATTTATAAAATAAACTGGTCTATTGATATATAAATAAAATATATGTAATGACAGTTTTGTAGATATATCCGGCTATCGAACCGACTATGTGATAAACTGAACAAGATTATCAACTATCTTGAAATATCTGTAGATTTATTTAATATATTGATTAAATTTTAATATTTAGTAGTTTAACGTCAGAAACAAAAAAACACTAAAATATTATCTACTTGATTTGGATGGTTAATATATAGGTGGTTTAGTCCTTTGATCCTTTGAGTCAGAGCAACACAATTTGATATACTGAATACTGAAAATATCAATGAACACATATGGTGGCCAGAACAGGCGTGCTTTTAAATATCATGTAGTAAACGAATGAGATTGCCCTCAGAGCCAAAACAATTTAGTTGTTATTATGAAATTATTATAAAGATATTGAATGTTGATTCTAGGAAATGTAGCCACACCTAAATTGTATGGCTCTAAGAGCAATAAAATTATCATTAACTTACTATTTTAAGTTTGAGTTTAAAAAGGCTCCTTTTGTGGCCACCATATTGATGACTATTTAATGTACATGAGTGTATAATGTAAGTTGTATTATTCAAAACTTGTGTTGACAGAAATTAATAATTATTTTAAATCAGTTTGTCAATTATTAAGAAAGAAAAAAAAATCGTTACGCAGGAGCTGCGTCAACTTAGCGAATTTCCTTAGAATAAATAAATCACTGTATAGCGGTCATAATTTTAGTGTGATAAAATGAAATATAATATCTGATATGACTTTAGTATTTGCAAAAATTAAATTTATTAATAGCGAAAATAAAACGGTATAATGATTATAGTTTATAGTTACTATGGAAACGACAATCAAAATTTTTTACAATAAAAGATATTTCATGTATTTGTGTCAAACAAACACAAAATATTAAATATATCTCTTAATATTAGAATAATCGAAAAATGTATAAATAAAATGTATTACTTGATTATTTTTCTCAAACTCTAATGTGAATAGAGATATTTAGAATTTTAACTTTCAATCTTTAATTGAAAATATTTCTGTAAACATTAATGTAAAAGAAAAATGATCAGAAACAAAATTACAGTAAAACTTAGTACCTACAACTTATCTCAACTTAACTTAAATTTTTGATTTTTCATATATTAAGGGAGATAGTCAAATTTTGTGATTCGCCCTCTAAACCCCCTTTCCCCTCGTCGGATTTTATCAATTACGAACTTGACCTTTAGAATACCAAAAGCGACTCAAATACCAAATTTCATTCCAATCGGAATAAAACTGTGACCGCTAGAGATTCCACAGACATTTAAAAAAAGTACATATGTATATATATATGTATATATATATATACATATATACAAATTTTAGCGATAGTGATTTTTAACATCTAATAGGTAAGATCGATGGACATTTGAAGAAATTTTTACGAAATTCCAAAATTGGTGCAAAAACAATAGCTGCATTTTCTTTGGAGGAAATTCGCTAAAAGATATGATTTTGAAAGAACTGCACAGAAAAGTTTCGCCAGATTTATTCAAAATTATGCTTAGCGTGAATATTAATCTCCACTTTAATTTTTAATCTCGCTGTATATACAATAGGTAAAAAATATTGAAATTTAAAGGAACGGCATTGACCTGTATGCCATTTTCTATTTCACCGTTAGTTGATAAAAAAAGTCAATTTCAACGAGATGAAATACCTAAAATTGTATACTCAGGTTTTTGTTTTAATTCTGGTTGACTCCTATATTTAGAGAGGAAAAAAAACACTAAGTCATAAAATGAACAACCTCTGATTGGAGGTTTGTTCGAGAGTTACTCATCAAAACTTTTACTACTTAAATAAAACGGGATAATATTATTCCTTTCGATGTGTCAATCCTTTGATATGCGTTTTTATAATTCTGAGCATATTTACGAGTCATATGAAATGAAATCTTCAATTTTTTTATATTCCAGCGAATATTTTTACTGTTTCACAAATGCTTTCTGAAAGTTTTCTGTAAGATCTTCACAATGATATCGGAATCAAGGTCGTAGCTAAATATGTTTCCATGCTACATCAATTTATAGCTTTACACTAAGATAATTTGTAACCATGCACGCACATGCGTCTACGTAAAAAAATTATCTATCTGTTGTAGGCTCAACCATTGTAAACACATTAGCGATCTCCAAGTTTTTACGACTGACCAGCCCAAGTGGCCGAGTGGTCTAAGACGTTATGTCTGCGCAATATGCCTACTTGGAAACTGGGAGGTTATGGGTTCGAATCCTGACATCGGCTGTTTGTCAATTATTAAGAAAAAAAAGGGGGCGGTAATGGACTAAACTGTAGGCTTATGGCCAAGAACGGTTTAACCGGCTATGATTGACAGTTTCCATCACGAACTCCACATGAATATCGGCATAGTTCCTATCATAGTCGGCTGCAGACGCATATGCTACTAATTCCTAGTCTATACACAAAAATTCCTTCCAGAACACTCACATCCGCACATCGTTAGGCATCACAATGGCCTTATGGCCGAAGTGTAGCCCGTCAAGGGCAACCTCTATAATCTATCTATCTATTAGCGACCGAAATCTTACAGTATTTCGTCATAAAAGAATTTCCGACCGACCACCAGCGTAACAAGAGAATATACGTTTTCAAGTAAAGAATTGTGGTATGTAGTATGTACTACCTTTGAATATAATTTTTACTTAATAGCTTTTAAAAATCTGAAGTCTCTAAACTCTCTAATGGGCACTACAGACATGCAACATTGAACAGCAACATTGAAAAGCAACTAGCATGTTACTCTGTGTGTATACTGGTTGCAGCAACAAAAAACATGACCTTGAACGGTTGCTGCAACATTAAAAATTATTTGATATTTAGTAGGAGGAGTTAAATGTTCATATACAAATTGCCATATTATCTGAAATGTTATGCTTTCCTAATATTTTATTACCTATATTGGTTACAATTTACATTATATATAATGTATACAGTGTGTCTACTTAAGTTGGCTCCAAATGGAAAACTTTTTTATTATAAGGTTTACGAAAAAAATTTATCCTTTATAAAAATTTCTGCTTTCGAAAATATTAACATGCCGCTATTTACTTTTGACATCGAATGTACAGGGTGTGCAGAAATTGAAAAAGTTCGATAGGAATTTTTTTTCCACTTCAATTTTAAATTAAATTTTGCAAATCCTACTTATAAAACACGTTATCTGTTATTCTAATTAACGAGTCATCGTACTTCAAATGTTTATTTGCTGATTTGAAACATTTAATGAATGATATGTAACAAAATAATGAATACAGAACATTTATTTTTCATACATTACATTACAAATACAATTATTATTGTTGGCGTAAGTAACAACAGTTACCTTCAGTTCGTTTTTGCCTCAACGTATCCACCTTCGCGTTCCATACATGTTATTGTTCTTTTTCAAAATTCTTTAAATCCACTCCTACATATCTCGGGAGTGATTTCTTGAACCGTTTCCCGTATAATCTGTTCTATATGGTCTACATTTTGAACAAAAATATACAAAATTTAATTTAAAATTGAAGAGGTCAACACATTCCTATCGAACTTCTTCAATTTTTAGACACCCTATACATTTGATGTCAAAAGTGAATAGCTGAATATTAATATTTTCGAATGCAGAGATTTTTATAAAGAATAACTTTTTTTCGTAAACATTATAATAAAAAAGTTTTCCATATGGAGCCAACTTAAGTAGACACACTGTATATATTTTATTGTATAGAATTATTTGTGTAGTTTTTACTAGAGATACATACATATAAATAAACTATACAAATTAAATGAGATAGATAGAGACATGATGAGAAATGTTTGAATTTTTATGACTAGAGTCATAAAATAATAAAAATTAAATTTTATGATCCCAAACTTTGGTTGCAGCGTCTGTACTAAAAATATTTTATAGGCGGAGTTCAATGTTGCTGCAACCAAGTTCTGTGTCTATTCTGTACTTAAAGTCTAAACCAGAGGTGGGCAAGAGTTGACTCCGCCAAGCTCTGAGTGAGAGGTAGGGAAGAGAGATAGAGTTAATACAGGGTAACCTACCAATTATTAATATTTTCTTTTTTTAATTATAAAATTTTCTGAAAAAAATATAATAATACCAAATCTTTTTTATGGTCACTATTATACAAAGTAAATAATACATACAATCATTCAATACACACTCTGGAATTTTGGGCTGGTAATTTGGGTCATAAAATGTACCTTTTTAGTATATATCATATTTGTGTATGAATAAAATAAAAATATATAAAAAATATATATAAATCTTTTGAACCTTTAAGTTTACCGCTGGACCATTGTAATAAAAGAGGGAAATTTTTGCAAAGGATAATTTAAATAGAATTATAGTTTTGGAAATTCCAAATAATTTGTCTAAATATTTTACTATTCATATCCGAGAACTAATAAAGAATTATTTACCTGATTTAATTATTTTTTCTTCGTATGGAGTATGCTCAGTATAGTGTTACCTCACCTAGCTTATGGAGAGCCCGTAAGGCTCAGACAAGCTGTCTGCGCCCGCCTCTGGTCTAAACTAAACTAGTAAACTGCTTTAAAAGGGTTTTATTAAGGTTATATATACCGGAAGTGGGCCATATTTATGAACAGACGACCCTACCAGATCGAGTTATTTGAATTTATTCTTTTGTTAAATTCCACAAAATACTTAAATATGTAATGATGATCCGAATGATTCGATAAATACATGCTGCCATCTATTATATCTATTGGAACTATCGCAGCAGTCCTTACGGTACCAGCCTTTTTAATCTTCTATAGGTTATAAGTTAGAAATGGTTTTTATATGTTTACATTAGAAAGTAAAGTATAACGTAATGGTTTTTAGATCAAAATACTTACGAACGTAATAATCTCGAAACTGTTATAGATATAAAAGATACCAATTTATTTTTCTTATTTAAAAAAATATACAGAACTAATGATAAGAATTCTGGGAAATTGTTGTTATTAAAAGTAGGAAGTAACTCTGGTATAAACAGCTTAACAACCAATCCATACAGGCTGATTTGTTTGCTCTAACTGAGAATAGGTTATACAATTAATAAGGAAAAAGTTTCAATACAACATGAGAGTCAATTATTCTCCCTTACTCAATTCAGCCTCAAATAATTTTCAATAAAATATTGCAATGAATGCTAAATAATATTTTTACTCCCGTTTTACATTTAAAAAGAATATGGCTTGAAAAATGATGAAAATCATATAGTTCTGGAAAGTGTTTTAAAATTAACTTTAGGGTTTCCAATTAAACATATTAATTAGTCCCAGTGTTGGGAGGTTGAAAACCTACCACCATTTTGGTTTTTAGGTGACAGTTTCCTAAATGTCACCACATTGAAATATACTACAAATGAAAATTAAATTTACTACATATTAAAATAAAGGGGAAGTATTATTTTATTTTATTTTGTATCTCACTGTGGTGCGTACAAGTTAACAGTTTTTTAGAGACTTTTTGGGATACCAAAAAGGTAAGCGACATATGTTGCTGACCCTCACCACTGAGGCTTTTTAGTATAATCAATTTCATTATAAGATAATTTTATGGACATCTAGATTTTTTCACTTCTTCACAGCTTTAGACTACCGGGCTGTTTAGAAATTCGATAGATATTTCGCTATCGAATTTCTGTCCGATCCGTCCGAGTGGTATTCTATCCAATCTTTGATTGTTATGGTCTTAATAGTCGCCTAAACTTTTTACATTTAGATAAACCGGCACCAATTTTACTTACAATGGTATTTTTATATATTTTTTTATTGTTTTTTGTAAACTTGCAAATTTACCATTAAATAACTTAACTCGAATTGAATCCATGTTCATACAACATTTTGTTTTTAGAATCCGATCGACTCTTATCCGCCAAATTTTGTGTATGGACTAACAAATCATTGCACTGTATATAGACTTTAGTTTATATTTAGATATTAATTAAATATATAACATGAAGTCCCGGTTCCAGAATAATATTGACGCAATGCTGTAATAAACTATTTAAGTAGATACAATCAGATGCGTTAAGTGCACATGAAAGGACATCAAAGCAGAGGCAATTCATTTTTTCTGTTACTGTTAAATGGTTATTTCTACAGTCCGTCATAATACTTGACGCCCATGCAAAAAACTAATATTGAACATTTTCATTATATAAATAAATATAAAAAAATTAAAATTACTTTCATAATTCTTTAGATTTTAATGAAAAAAATAAATTAAAAAAAGACCAAACAGGTAGATACGTTAAAGTTTTAATACATTTTCATTTAAAATTTTAATAATAATTATTCCAGGTGAAAAAATATGTTTTATAAAATAGAAAAAAAAATGATCCCCGCCTACCTTTATGCTACACTTCTATTACCTTACCGGTAGTTTCAAACACAAAAGAGCACTTAGTTAACACAAAGGTCGGCCGTTTAACACGTATAAAGCGTATATGAGAAACACTTCAGCAACTTTTGTATCAAATATGCTAAATTAAAGGTTCCATTTACTTTAACGGTATTAATCATCATATTCCTGTTTCTATATATATGTGTGTATAAATTTTTTTTATTCTTTCCTTTATTCGTACCATCCTGTGATGCACGCCCCTGGTGAATGTTTCTCACCAGGTGATAATTTTTTTAAGTTGAAAAATAATACTTTTGTCGACATAATTAGAATAAATTATTCTTCATTTTTATATTTCATTTATTTTATAGAAAGTGGTTCTTAAACATATTTTTTAAAGGTAGATTTATGAGAAATAGTTTATCTAGAAATTTATTTAAATATTATGGTATTTGTGATTTGTTTGAATTCAAGGGATATTTTAATAATGAGTGACGTACCTGGCCACATAGTTTGGAGTGTTTGGACTTTGTTCACAGGTAAAAATTTTCCGCAGTATGGACATGAAGAGTTGCTGGATGAATACTGACCTGAAATTTAAAAAAAAAAGTTTAGTTTTAAAAGTAATAAACAAGTATAATTAAGCGGGAAGAACATAATAAACCGTGTACTCATAAGTGGCGTTCGATCATTATAGTTGATTTGTGCTAAATCTATTATCTTTTTGAAAAAAAAAAATATATTAAGGTAGTTGTCATCATACAATATTGTCAAAAATTTGTGGAGCGTATGCGTATAGTAAGAGTGAAGGATCGTATAGCCTACTAAGCCAAAATTTTTGTCCAAAACTATACCGGTAGACATTTTATACATACTTGTATACACAAATACAATCGAAAGTTGCAATCCGGCAACGTCGCTTATATTCCGCCAATTCATATATGTTTGTGTACATACATGTACTGGAATAGTACAACGTATCGTGACGTACAGTGTTGTCAAATTGTATCTATTCAGTATACCGATACGTATATTTATTTATAAAATGCTTCACTTTTTGTTGTTATAACTAAACAATGAGACGGTCAATAATTATTGTTTTTTTATTTTAATACGCAAAATAAATTCAATAATTAATAGCTATTTTTTTAAGATTCTTAAATATATATATTCTTTAAGATTATTAAGTATCGTATTAAAAATAAAAAACTGATAGAAATACTGCTTAGAATTGGTAGTCTCCATTGCTCCCCTTGTTAATTATTCAAACTTCAATTAAATTTTTCACGAGTTTGAGTGAATAATAATACCCTCGAATAATAGTACGAAAAATTATTAGCAGGCTATCTTAAGTACGATTTGACTTGGATTTAATTTGAAGAAATTTATATGTTTTTAAAGTATACACTTATTTAGTCGTAATTTCAATGACAAATTCTATAAAATATATTTACTTGCGTTTTGAAAACCTGTTTTTAAAACCTTTTTTTTAATTCACCCTATATTATAAAATAAGTCTCTGTTTAATAAAACCTTCCTAGATTTCGACCGTTGTTGATCAATAAAACTAAAAATATTCTGAAGTAGTTTTCAGTTCTACAATAGAACTCAAAGGATAAAAAACATTTTTTTTTGTAAAATAAAAATAAAAACGATTAAGATCTAGAATCTATTGGTATTTAAGAAGTTTTTCCTTATCACATTTACAAAATCTCCAATATTGTACAAAAACCATACATACCCATGTAAAGAATTGTAAGAAAAAGGAGGTAAGCTATATATTGCTTTTAATTTTTATAGCATAATAGATTTCATTTCTAATGTGTATTTCACATAAAAGATTTCTTGTATATATATATATATATATATATATATATATATATATATATATATATATATATATATATATATATATATATATATATATATATATAAATATTATTAAAAGTTAATCAAAATCATAAATGTACTAAAATATAAAAAAAATTTATAAACGTACTTTGTATGACATTAATTTATGGTTCAGTGAAATCGTGAAAAGAATTTTTCTTATCCTAAAGGAAATACGTTAAGTATAATATCTTGATGATGATTTTTCTCAGAAGAGAGAAGTTTTCTTCATGGTTTACTCTTATAAATGTTTTTTATACCGTAAAATAATTCTCGGAGATTACTTTTACTTTTTTACACATACACAACACACACATATATATATATATATATATATATATATATATATATATATATATATATATATATATATATATATATATATATATATATTTAATAAGTTAATGTGACTACATAAGCCAACTGCAGAAAAAAAAGATTTTTTTAACGCAAAAACAGAAAAAAAAACTAAATTCATTTATAATATTTTAAAAGACAAGTTTTTGTATTTCCTTCAAGTTGTATATTTGGAATTAAGTACAAAGTTTTATTCTAACTAGAGTTTTGTTACTTTTATGTTTATAATATTGCTAAAAAATTTCTGGCAAATACTAGTAAAATAATGAAGTTTTTAAATTTTATTTGAACCTGAATAAGCGAGAACTCGGCAATTGAGAAATTTCTTTGACATGAGATACCATATCTCATCATTTAGATCATAAAAATTCTCCATAGGTGAAAAAATATCAACCTCTATGTGAAAGAATCGTTTTTCAAACCTTAATCTCTATTACTATAAATACCTCTTTCTTTACATCTCCAGAAGCAAAAATGTGTATATGTAAGAAAACAAAGCGAGTTTTTATATATATATATATATCTTGTAACGAAATTAAAATCGAGACCTGTGTTAGGTTTTAAGCTGTATTATAAATATCGTGAAACGACCTAATACTTCATCTACCTATTTGTCATAAACAAATTTATTGCATTGATTGATAGTTAAAATCGCATGTCATGGAAAAGTACCATTTTTTCCAAGGATACTGGCTTATCAAATTTCGTTCATCATAATAGATCATGTAGTTTCCTACTGATACTTATAAAATCACCTTAAAAAAAGGCGCCAAGTACCTCATAGGTAATGTGAATTCTATGCAGAATACTACGTCCTTTTCAACTTTTGGAATCACGATTAGGAATGGTGATTTGTAAGAAAAAAAGATCAATAAAATTTTTGTACAAAATTACATGATCTATAACTTTTGTATGACCTATTTTTACGCTAACACTTATCATTTAAGGTAAATATGCGAAAAACCGATATTATTTACCTTTGACCTTGAATTCAATTTTTGGCAGACGTAGGATCGGTGGGAACTTTTCATTTGTAGTGGTTTATTTAACACTTGTACCAGTTTGCAGCTCCATGCTAATATTTCCGAAGTGACAATGTTGTTTTGTTTTATTTTCACTGGATTAACTGTGATGAACATTTATATTAGAATACAAAAATAAATACGTATCCATCGTTTGCTATAGAGTTTGCAATATATAATTGCAGCCGTGTTCTTCATGTTGGGCGTTTGCGTCATTGAAAAACATATTGATGATTGTTATCCAAAATTAAAAACATATTTTACATTTTGACCATGCCACCTAAGTATTTGAAAGAGACGCCCACTAATTTCAGTAGAGAAATTGTATTTAAATACTTTTACGCATCTGTTAACGTGTTAATTAAAACTTTTAAGGACTCTTACGGTAACAAATTTTATTTTTTATTTAAGCGATTAAAGTATATTTATGATGTTCTAATTAATGCCTCTCAGAGGTTTTTAACATGTTAATGAATGTGTGTATTACATATGTGTATTAATATAATAATTATTAAATGTGTATTCACATATTCGCACTAATGAATATATCTTCTGGATTTGATACCCATTCAGGTGTTGGGCGAAAAAATCCACGAATAAAATAAAAATATCAAATTTGTTTTTTTGACACCTTATTTACCCAAAACTAATCTTGGGATCAAGATAAATCTAATGATTTCTCATTTATCAAACTTTATTAAACAATTTCATTGTTACGAGTTAATAAAGTATATCACATAGCACGGTAGTGCGTTAGGCAAGTTTAAGCATAGACGCCTTCTGCTATGTTTTACAGGAACCAAAAAAGCTATGACGCTCAAATTTTAAACGCAGCGTGAAACCCACCATCTGATTACCAGGTACTAGGTGCGGTAAGTATGGAATTTCTAAATTACAGATTTAATATTTTCCAAGATATTTAACCCAAATAATAATATTTTAGAGATACTTCCAGTTATCTTAGCAAGTTGATATTTTTAGGAAGATCGATTTTAGGCAGAAACTAACCCAGAAATATCTGAAAACTGAAATTTTTCTCCTCCCAGCAAGGGGGGGGGGGCAAATTTCTACCTAAAACGCGGTAAAAATGAAGTTTACAAACTTAAAAATTTGCCTTTTTTAAAAGGAAACAATTTTTTCTTAAAACTTTTCGCTTAAACATTACCAATGTTTCGCATAAACTAGCGCTTCACGTTGATTAACTAACGCTTCGTGTCGAGTTGCTTACGCTCCGCGGTAACTTCCTCTTCGCGTTAACTACTTCCAGTTATATTAGAAAGTTGATTTTTTTCTAGGAAGATCGATTATAGCCTGAAACCAACCCAGAAATATCTCAAAACTGTAATTTTGATCCCCCCAGCAAGGGGGGGCTAAATTTCTTCCTCAAAAGCGGTGAAAGATAAGTATACAAAATCAAAAATTTGCCTTTTCTAAAAAGAAACAACTTTTTCTTAAAACTCTTTTTCGCTTGAAATTTTATAGATTTACTATAATTTCAGGATGTGTGTGTCGACTAGTGGATATCTGTAGGCACTCGGGTGATCAGTTAAAATCCGATTAGTTGATTTTCTACAACTTTGCATCTCATAGATTTTTCGACTTTTCTAATGTTAGGAGAGATATTTAATATTATGTGTTTTCTTCTTCTCTAAATATAGACTAATATATTAATATTTCACAATTTTGAAGACACAAATTAATATCTAGTAATTTCAGAAGAGTTTTTACAGTGTGTCATATTACAGTTTCAGAAACTACGGAAAAAGTTTAAAAACTTTATAAATTTTCACCAATCTTTTACAAGTATTATTTTTCTCCATAGTAAAAGCGATAAAATTTGCTCATGATGGCGTACATATATTTAATAAACATATATTTTTACTTACAAAATTAGTGTAGCATGATGATTGATGTCCGGTGAATGAGCTCTATTACTATTATTATTACAAATATGAATAGTTCAAATAATTTCTATATTTTCAATAGCTAGTCGTTTTACCAAATCAGTTAGGTGGAATAAATTTTAATTAAATCAGATTATGGTGGTTTAAGTGGAAGTTTCTACCCAATGGACATTTGGGACAAACAGTTATTTTTAGCCTGTGAAAAAAAAATGAGCAAAATCTGTCAAAAAGTGGTTTTATGCCGGAACATCCTTAACGATAAGAATAGAAAGAGAAAGGTAAATCAAACGGCAAAATACGTCATACTAAAGGTATTCTATAATCGCTTTGAAAGTAAGAAATATATCTATGGCAGTGGCGTATATAGCTTTTATATCTGGAGGTGTTCCTTTTTTAATATGACTATAAACGGTTGGCCGGAAATTTTTTTTTTTTTGTTATTTTATTTTTTTTATTTGCCGGAATTGTTAAGAGGATAATTAATAAAGCAAATTGACAAACAAAATACGGTTCGTATTAAAGCAGGGTGTTTTACACTCAATTAATTAATTAATTTCTTTTATTTTATTAATTAAATTTGTTAATTTTTCACTTATTTATATTTATTTAATAAATATTAGAAAATATTAAATAGATTGATAATATCAATATTAATTAGAGAAATTTGCATAATAAAATACAATTATACGGCACTATGCTCGCCACGCGGTATTATTTTTCGAAAATTTTCTCCTTTTTAAGAATCTGTTTGTAAAATTCTTCTAGCACCAATAGTTTTTGAGTAATTTTCAAAAAATTTGACCCCTTTTCTTTAGAATCTTCATTTGTTTATAACTTTTGCAATTGTTTATGAGCGGGTTTGAAATTTTTGCAAAAGCATGTATTTTAATTCGCAGAAGCAAAAATCAACATTTTTTTTAACTTGTTGACTAGACTATAAGTCCAAAAATTAAAATTATCTTTCTCAAGTAAAATCACAAATTTGATCTTTTCAAAACAAAAAAGTAAAAAGTAAAGTACATTTCAACTAATAATTTTTAAATTTCATATCAACCATTAATGGACCTGGGTATAAATTCCAGCTATATACCCGTGCGTTCATTGCATGCGCACGGTCTCCACTATCGGATATGAGTGTCTAACGCGATTTTACAATTTCGCGTGTTTTTTTATATTTATAGTCAGATTTCAACACTGGCTTAAAAGCAATACAACCGTACTATCGTTTTGTAAATAATATATTAAAAATTAACTCATCCATCAGATAACGAAGCCTGGACCTCTGGTTTTCACGACCAGTGTGCTATCCGATATACCATGGACGATATAGGTAGATGAGTCAATTTTTTCATATCCTTGACAGTATTACTGTACAGATTGTAACCCTGAAATCAACTGTGTGTTTGTTTCATTGTGATATCTCAAACGGTTCAACAACTTGTATACCCTTCTTTGGCAACTTAATCTGGTGTAGTTAATACACAGTACCTAGATTATGTAAATAGACAATTTTTCTGGTATTTAATCAAAGATGGCAGCGATAATATTACTTATACACTCATTAATTCTGGCAGTTAATGACAGATGGTAAATGATTTATAATATTTTTTGCAGCGGATAAGTTTGTTTAATTTTAAGCTTACTTATAATTATCTACCCGAAGATCGGCCAAACAGTTGCCAATAAACATAACCCTTTGAATGTTGACATAATTTTAAAAACTGATTAAAAGCATTGTTAAAATGAAAGTAAATATTGTAAACATTCTAATCCATTTCATTGAAAATAATAATAATTATTTTTAATACTTTTACTCCATAGGTGGGCAAACTTTGACTTCACTCAACTCTCAGTGTGAGGTAGGAAGAGAGATAGAGTACATACAGGGTACCTACCAAATAATATTTATTCTTTTTTTAATTAAAACATTTTCTGAAAAAAATATAATAATACCAACTCTTTTTTATGGTCTCTATTATACAAAGTATACAATACATACAATACATTGAATACATACTCTGAAATTCTGAGCTGGTAATTTGGGGCATAAAATGTATCTTTTTAATATCTGCAAATTTTTTTAATGGTTTAGAATTTTAGATTTTTGGAAATTCCAAAAAATTTTCCTAAACTATTCACATCGGAGAACTAATAAACAATTATTTATCGGATTTAATTATATTTTCTTCGTAGAGGGTTTAGTGTAGTGACATCGGAACTTGATGACACTGGATACAATAAACATGCCAATGGTAAGGCTGGGTGGGGCGGATAATTTGTTACTGATATCTCAATGGTTAAATTTTACATAAAATGGGAATTTTATGTTAGCTTACTCAACCTGACTGAGTCTTTTCGAGTTAGTCTACTTTCAATTAAAAATGTGAAAAGTACTATTCGTGCTAGTAAAAATTGTTTTTCGCATAATTTCTTCTTTTTTTTTTAAATAAAAGTAGTGATTTTAGTGAAACGGTAATATTACAATTTAATAATCGATTCAAAGATTTCAAAAATATAAATGTAATAAGTGATTTTTTAGTGGCCCCTTTTAATAGAAAATTTAAAATTCCCGCTATAATAGAAATTTTTCTCAAATTTCTCCGGATTCCAATGATTGCGCGTTATTAAATGAAATGATTACCCTTCCAACAAATTATAATTTATTAGGAGCCATGAACATTTGGGAAATCGCAGAAAACCCATCTTCGTTTGATATCCAGAATTATTAAAATAAATAAATAAAAAACTAAGTAGTTGTTTCGCATCTTCTTATGTATGTGAATCGGGAATTTCACATATGAAACATATAAAATCAAATAAACTATTGGGCAATAATTGGTAGGACACCTTGTATTGAAACATCGTTCCGTCTTAGTTCAAAACATACCTTTCTTGTTACTCTCACTCAGCTTATGGAGAGTCCAGTTGCTCAAATTTACAACCCATGCCCACCTCTGTTTTACTCAATATTTTGGTCCGTTTTGGTAAGGGAGTTCAGACTATTTAATCACTATCGAAGATACGCCCCTGATCTCTATATATTGTAAAATAATCTAATAACATTGATGTCCGTTTTTATTTGTATTGAACTTATGTGAAAAAAGTTTCGTTCGTTGTTGGTTTGCTTATAAGAGGGTACAGTAGTGAGTAGTGCCCCAAAGTAGTTGGTAAACAAAATAATACACAATAATGTCTCGTCGAAGAATATGTTTTATTGTCGACTGACTGTCGTATAGACTATAGGACTATAGGTAGTGAGTGGCGATGTGTATTTTTTTTATTTGTATATATACCTATTAAACCTATATCTACAACTTTAAGTACATACCTGAGTATGTTATAGTTATACCATAAAATAATATATGAGTTTAATAATATATTATGAAAAGTTCGTGTGCTTGAAATATCACGAAGTTCATATATCCACCGCATATGGATGTATATGGAGTGGTTTACAGTACGGTGTATATAACGAAACTAAGATTCCAACCGGACAAAGAACACCTTCATTTGTAAATCTATGGCATGTAACTGGACAAATGTTATGGTTACGCAAATTGCAAACGTGTAATTATCTCAAAATCGTTATCTCAGAAAAATATGGAATATCTTCCGAAGTCTCCTCTAAGAAACTGAACACTAAGCTATTCAAAGCTATGTAAATCACCGAATGCGTTTTCTAGAGATCAACGAATGGGGCTCACATGTTTTGACTCACGTACGTTGATTTTTAGGAAACGGTAATCCATGCCACATACAACTGAATTACTGAACTTAACTGAAGGTAATCCAAATTGTATGTTTGAAATTATTCTTATCAGCTCATAATTACTGGAAACAAATTATTTTTTACTTTGTAGTTTTAAAAAAAAACTATTGCAGTGAAATTAGTTTTAAAACAGTTTATGCAGTTTTTTTTAAAAAAACTAATTCCACCAATTTTCTATTTTAGGAAATGTTTTCGAATTCCATAAATTTGCGAACTTTCAAATCGATACGATAATTAGAAGTCGGTAAAATTTCATTTAATAAATTTTACCTATACAGACACCATGTCGAACGTAAGAGGATCGCTCCATCGACTGAAGAGTGCAGAAAATAAAATAAAGACTTGAAAAAATAAAAAATAACTGAGTTAATTGTTGAATTATCCGGTATATACTGAGATTATATAGAAAAAAAGTTTCAAACAAAAGTAGTTTCTTTTAAAAAGAGGGAGATTTGTTATAAATAAACTATTTCCTACCTGTTACGGTTTCAAATATATATGTTCCCTTCCCCCTGGTTGGGGACGACCGTTCAGAATTTGTCCTATCGCTCACTTGACTTTAAATAAGAGATCTAAGACACATACAAAATTTCACCTCATTATCTCTTTTCGTTTTTTAGTTACCGTGTCCGCGAATAGACGGACGTACATGCGGAAATGAACTAATAAGATCAGTTTCAGAATACCTATCCAAAAATTTTTTTTCTGCGATAAATATTTTCACCCATTACAAGATAGATAGATAGACTGTAGAGGCTGCTCTGGACGGGCTACACTTCGACCATAAGGTCCATTGTGATGCCTAAGGATTTGAGGATGTGAGTGGAGTGGAAGGAATTTTTGTGTAGACAAGGAATCGGTAGGATATGCGGCTGCAGCCGACTATGATAGGAACTATGCCGACATTCATTAAGAGTTCGTGAAGGAAACTGCTGAAAACCTTTTCAAGCATAGCCGGTTACTTTATTACTGACCATGCGTCGACAGTTTAGTCAATTAACCGCCCTTTTTTTTTCTTAATAATTGACAAACTGTCGATGTCGCGATTCGAACCCATAACCTCCCAGTTTACAAGTAGGTATACCGCGCAGACATAACGCCTTAGACCGCTCGGCCATTTGGACTGATTACCCATTACATAGTCGAAATTATACTTATAATAACTCTTGTATATACAATATATACCGGGTATAAAACTGACTTTAAAAGGGAATATAATATGAAATGGAATAGAATAAAGTATTTGTATAAAAGAAAAACAAACCATCCAACGGCATACAATAATAATAATGAATACTTAAAAGTTGGTTGCACATTCATCCAAAGTACCATTTCGATGGTTTAAGTTTTGTAAATATTTGTCATTTAAATGGTTATCCATTGACGACAATTTAATAGAATAAGAATTATTTGTCTCTTTTTTTCATTATAATTATTTGACAGCAAACTTCCTTTAGCTTTTTTGATTTTAAAATGTACACACAAAATACAGAATGGAATAAAAATTTGTTTTTTTTTTTATGTATGATTTATCTTTATCGTTCTTCCGTTTTACAAAAATTATGCGCTAAATTATTTTTGAAGAGACTACGACGGTATATTGTAAATTTTACCTCACACAGTTGTTACGTTTCAAATTTCAATTTATTTATTTTATTTTCTTGTTTGTGTATATGTTGCTGCTGACTATGTGGTGATTGAATTGTTTTGGCATTTGCTTGACGATTGTTTTTCAAGTAGGAGTATACTGGTGCAATAAAAAAACCATAGACGTCAGCCGGTTGGTGGTATACCTCATGTATAATAGGATATATGAAATTTGAGTTGTTTAGCTGGCTGGCTACCTTTTATTAAATTTTATTTACATTTTTAATGTTGCATGTAAATAATTTTTAATTAAGAAATACGAATGTTTTGTGATATATTTTTATGGGTTTCAATTTTATTATGACATTAAATATTGGAAATTGATTCTACCTTGATAATAATATTAAGATTCATCCACATACCTATTAATATTATTATTAATTTTTTTCCAATTAAAATTTAATTTCTTGTCAAAAAAAAAAATTATATGATATAAGAAAAATGATGTTTTTGTGAATACAAGTTTTTAAGGAGTGTATCATTAAAAAATTTTACAATTGATTTGTGCCTTATTTATTCGGTTTTCGAAAAATTTCTTCGATTAAAAGTTGTTTATTATTAACTATTCTAACATGTTTAATTCGAAACATTTTTACGGAATAAATAGGGCACAATCGATAGCTCGTTTTTTTACGTTATTTGTACTATGGATATGGTCTTCAGAGATTGTTTCTAACAAGGAGTTTGGAGAAAAACAGATGAAACATCCGTTGAGGGAAAAATTCGCCATAGAATGTGGGGATAGATATGACATACCCTGCGTCGCAGCGAACACAACATTGCACGCCAGGCGCTGGATTAGAACCTGCAGAAGAGAGGTCAAAACACCTCTGGTGTGACACAGGCACCAAATTAGCAACAAGCAATATATCTCTGAATCCATGTCCCAGAGATAGTTACGATTAGCTAATTCATACTGATGATGACTACATTGTAGTCGAAATACGTATGTATAAATTACAAACAAATGTTCTAGGAATAGGGGCAAAAGTTGAAATATAATTTCTCAAAGCAATTATCAAGTTTCGAAAAAAACTTGAGGGGTCATGTGTACCCACATGAATATTATAAGGGCTTTATAATTTATAAGCATTCACAATTCCTCAACTGAATTATTGTATGTTGAATAACATTCGTCTGCCAAAATTTTTAGGACAATAAGTCGTACATTTTTCGCCAATGCTTTAATTAATCAATGTCTCTTGTTATTTAATTTCAAGGGTGACTTCATACTGCAGGATTGAATACATACAAATTTGTAGGTAATTTCGTTAACAAAAGAATAAGAAAAATTTAGATTAATGGTATGAGTTTTATAATAGTAGCAACTAACTTAGCGCTTGTGAATAAAAAGGCCAGACTACATGACCCAGTTACTTTTAAGTATGGTGTATAATAGGAGACCTTCAGGTCTACACAATGTGGAATTTTAGAATTCTATAAGTACCTTGTTTTTCCTTTGTTTTCTATATATATGCTAAATTAGTAAAAGTATAGTATTATTTTTAGAGATATAGGCTTTTGTTTAGCCTTTGATTATTATTTAAAACAAAAAATTGTTTTCCACCGGAAACAAGTTTTAGGAACAGGGAAATGAATTACTTATTTTCACTACAACCTGTTTTTATCTATTTATTATATTATATTATTTATTACTATTCGCATTTATAGTATGTGTCTACCAGACCGTCTGGTCGAGTTGTTAAAGGCGTTCTGCTCGGAACTGGAAGGTTGATGGTTCGATTCCCAACACTAGCAATTTGTCCAAAAAAAGAATGGAAAGTAACTAAGTACAGTAGTACCACAATACTTAATTTAAAAGAATTTATACACATCACATCCTAATGTAATTTGACAAGAAATGTAAATTAAAGTATTAAAAATTAACCAATATATAATAATTTGGGCATATTGGGTTAATTTTCATTTCAATGGAAAAAAATCGGTGCACAAAAATTGATACACAACACCAATGATCCTAAAAATAAAAATCTTTTTATTTCCCGTTAGAATCGTTAAAATTAAACACCTAGCAAGATTAGAATTTTAAGCCTCATATCTGTATTTGGGTAACTGCATATTACAACTATGCCAAAACTTATATCGTTCACGTGCAATAATGACTGAAAAAAAGTCTGTGACAGGCAGAGAAACTGTGGAGTGATTCCATAAGTGTTTCATTTTGCAAATTTTGGCGCGGAACACTTAATATGAGTGGAAAAATTATAAACTGAAGAAATAAAAAACATATAGAGTCCTAATCATGGTTTTCAATATCTACTAGGTGGTTCAAAAATCGGTACAAAAACAATAGCAGAATGTTCTAGAAAAATTATTCGCTAAGAAGACATGACATGTAGTGGTAGTAGCGAGGGTGAGGTCGATGAGTGAACATTCTCCTTTCAAAATGTATAAAGAAAATTGTTTATGACTGAGGCAGAACATGATTAACATCAAATTATCTCTCTCTTCTCTGTCGAATCAATGGAGAACCGAAACCACTAATCTAAATAATAAGCGCTTGGTGCACGGTTTTCTCTTGTAACATAGCCAGCCATACACTTAGAAAAGATCCCACGAAAAATGAACATGTTAAAGGGGCAAGGTTTTTGCTTACAAAAACAAGTTTTATCCCAGAAAAAAACAAAACGTTCGCCTTAAAAAGTAGAGATCTATAATGTGAGATCTAAGGGGGGCCAAATTGTTTAATACAATTGAAAAAAATATTTGCATAAATTTATTGTCGACGTTTCTCACGAGCAGGATATTTCATATATTACTTGGCAAGTTTTTAAACTTTTCTTCAATCTCTTACCGTTTTCGAGGTAGAAATTTTCGCCGCCCTCCAAGAAATTTCTGGTTTTTAGACTTTTCTGGTTGGTTGCCTAAGATCTATCTTCTACCAAAAATCAACTTTCTAGGACAAATGGATGCGCCTAGAATATTGATGATCAATGAGTGAGTGAGTCCCCAAAATGTCGATTTTTAGGGGAAAAGTATCTTGAAAACCTTTAATGCTGTAAAGTTGAATTTAGTACGTACCGTGAGTCGCATGCTACGTTTGAAATTTCAGCTTCACAGCTTTCTTGGATCCTGAGATACAGAGGTATAAAAACCGTCTCTTATCCTTCGTGTAAAACATACTACTGTAGGCATCTATACTTTAACTGGGGCTGACGCACAACCATGCTCTGTGATTTGAATTTATCATAAATAAATAATAACAATTTTTCAGCCATTTTTTTAAATCGTCCTTAACGAGGGTGACAAATAAGACATGAAGCAAGTTACAGGTAGGATAATTTCTTTTTAGGTTCTTGGTAATAAATTGAATCTGTTCTAGCAAGTTAACTCTGATACATTGATTAAAAATTAAGCTACGTATACAATCGTGTTCTTGGATGAAATTCAACCTGTCACAATATATACTTTAGTGTTAAGGAAATAGGGTGTGAAAAATAAAACACTTGATTTAATCTAATATTTAAAAAAAAAATTAATTAAATAACAACACAATTATAGAAAATTTTAAAAAAGGCTTTTAAAAAAAGGTATAAATTATGCAATTTATTATATAAAAAATATAACAATATTCAGTATATCATACATAATGTCGCCTGACATTAACTAGATAAATTAAAAAATCACTTTTTCAAAAAAAAAAAAGATATATTACCACCTATCATATTTCTCGACACCTAAGGCCTATTATAACACAGTGTTATATAAAAATATATATATAATTCAACACAATTAAAATATGAGTATAATAAATTTTGACAGTTGAATAACGTCATAAGTGCGAGAGGTATACCAATTCAATGACTACTATTTTTGACTTCCGTTTAAAAAAATTATGATTATATAGAAATTGGCTTGATATCATATTTTATCCTTTTGAAAAATGATTATTATACTTCAATAATTTTTTTAATAAGTTTTATTTTTAGAGCGAAAAAAAATGTATTTTATTTCATTTCTGAAGTGTTGGAGCATCCTAAACATCTTTTAATATCATATTTCAAAATAGATATGATGGTTAAAATTTTTGGTATTCAATGTTGCAACTAATTAAGCAAAATATCATCCAACGAATTGTACGGTTTATTGAAACGCATTCCGTTAGATAAAAAATTTTTCACATCAAGAAACGAAAGACATCCAATCACACATGTTATAAAATAGATAATTTTTGTTCTTTGTGTTAAAAATCATTCCACAGACTTGTGTTTTTAATATTTTGTGCTAATGTTCATCAGAAAAGTAGATTTATATGGAAAAAAATTGTGTTTTTATTTTAAAATTTCTTATGAAAATGAGAATAATCAAATTTTGAGAAATTAATTTATTATTTATTTATCAATAAATTTCAATATGAAGCGTAGTTCAGAAATTTTTTTTATAAATTAGTATATTAGAAATATTGCGAAAAAGTCAGCTATCTCGACATCCTATATATAGGACAGTTGGTGTTATTTAATAATTTAAAAAAATAAAAATGATGTATACGGGGTACCGATGCAGTATTCTTGTATTCGGTAAATCTGCAGCGATTATCAGAAGCTTTAGAAATAAAATAGCTGTATTCTACCATTGTTAAGATTTCTGAAGTTAAAGAAATATGAAAAATAGAATTTCATATAAATTTGATTTAAAAAACTGCAAGCATTTGTAAAAATAAAACCTATTTTGACAAAATGGAAACCCGACTTCTAAAATCAAATATTCTATAACAAAAGATGCACTAAAAAGTAAAAAAATAATTGCATATTCTTGTGCCAATTTTAGTTCACCAAAGCAAAAATTTTTAAATATATATGTACAAGTATTATTTTTGGAGACGGTGTCCGCATAGAGAAATTCACATAACTTTTGGACTTTTTTTTTACCCGTTTTTTTTTTGTAATTTTTAATACAATTTTTTATAACAGATTTTCAATTTTTTTTACCAGCATTTTGTTTTTTGTTTGTAAAAATTTTTTTTTTGGGGTCGGTTTTTTTTTGTAAAAAATTTTTTTGAAGTCGGTTTTTAAAAAAATTTTTTATTTTCCCATTATGAATGAGTATACCCTTTAAAAAAAAAATCGGAAAAATCGGTTATCACATATAAACTGAGGGTTTTCCTCGAGTTCCAGGGGATCCCTTCGTCAGAATGCGATTTGGTGACAATGGGACCAATCGGAAGTCAAACTCTTTAACACAAACAAAAAAAATTCAAAATCGGTTAATAAATGACGGAGTTCTGAGGTAAAAAACAAAAAAAAAAATATTAAAAAAAAAATAAAATAAATAAAAAAATACAGCCGAATTGAGAACCATCCTCCTTTTTGAAGTCGGGTTAAAAAGAGACTGAAGGTTCAGAATTGAATGCATTGGGTTCTGATGTCAAAGAACATCACATTGTCTTGATTTCCTTCATGTTTAGTTCACATAGAGCACTTCAATCGGATGAGCATCGCTGCGGTTTAGAGTATTCAAATTGAAAAGTTATGTAATAAGGTCATCAGCGAATGTGATATATATAGAAAAACGTAAAAGTTCAACGTATTTGTTGCAATTTTTGCACATTTTCCGTAATCCATGTAGGTACTATTTAATTATTTGCAAATATTATGTATGTTTTGTCATAAAATTTCAAAAAAATTTTTTTTGAAAGTTTCAGATTACGTAACTTATTTGACCGCAGCTGTCGTACAACTCCGATTTCAGTTTTTTAAACGGTATCAAACTATCAAAATACCACAAGTTATTTTTTTTCGATAATCATGTTCCTAGGAATATTGAAAATGAATTTTTTGTTGTTGCAATAATCTCTATTATAATAATAATAATGGGGTGTTACCTCTGTTTCTAAGGTCCCTGACTCCAAGGTCCATAACAGAAGCCACCCACATCATAATTTTTTTAACTATTTTTAATTATTTTAACGGTACATTTTAATGATGTGAGTGGAGGACAAGGAATGTGTTTGCAGACTAGAAATTGGTAGGTTGTGCCGCTGCAGCTTAAAATTCAGCTAGCAGAGCATGCGGTTGCACGATATAACAAAGAGGCGTAAATTTTTAATAAGAGCATTTAATTAGCTTAATAATTTGATATTAAATACAATATAATTGATTTTTTAAATATTGCTCTGCTAGCTTAATGTTAATACAATACAACAAAGAGCATTTAATTTTTAGTTAGGGCTGCTCAGGTTGCTCTGCTAGATTAATTAATTTCTGATAATGTTTTCATTTTACTATTATTAAAAGATTTTGTTTTGAGTATGAATAATAGTTTATTTTGTTGGTCTTTTATGCTGCAAATAGTAAGTATTTCACAAATTCCATCTCTTAATTTTGACACCGAAAATTATTCTGATTGTTAAAACATTTTTTCAGCACATGTATTTCGTTCATTGCGAAATGACTGTAGTCGCCACAAGCGCCTTGTGACGCAATTAATGAGGATTTTACGCATCTGATAAATGAAAAAATTCGTGGTAAGTCCACCTTTGAAATCAATAAGCTCCGAACGTCACGTAGTTTTGACGTTTAGAGCTCCCGTATAATAATCATATCATTTTCAGACCCTCATAATCTATAGGAGTTACTTTCATTGAGCCATTACACTAAACTTTGTAATGCACTCTCTATAAGAACTTACTAAGATGAACTTAACTAAGGCAACGCCGGCATTTTCACATAGTAACCTATAAAAAAGTGGTAAGAGAAGAACGATAATTTTCTTATTCTAATGTCCTACTCATACCAGGTGGTTATAGCGCATAGATGCAGGAATGAGTAGACACATACACACAAACATAATACCAGAGAAACAGAATCGATTTTCATAAAAAAAGAGTTCATACTTTTTTACGATAATAATAACTTTCTTACTCATATTGTCGCGCTTGAATGTGAAAAATAAATGTCTGTTATGTCATTTGTTATCTAAATAATAAATTATATAAAAAATGTAAAATAAAATATTTAAAAAAATATAAATGAACGTTGATTATTTTTATTAAAATAACATGTTACTCTCGTCTAAAGTCAAATATGAACACTTAATTATAAAATGTGTGTGCTTGCTGTTCGTTCTGTTTGTGTACTTACTCTCTTGTTTGAAGAAGACAAAATATGTAATCGTTTTTCATTCTTTCATGTAAAATTCATAAGTGACAGATACTTTATCATTTTCACTACTCTTAAAATGATGTTTTTTTTTCTCTCTGTGTGTAACACATGAGAAGTACAAAGTCAGCCACACTACTCTACATTTATATATATATATATATATATATATATATATATATATATATATATATATATATATATATATATATATATATATATATATATACAATATATATCCATCCATGGTGTTACCAGTAATGTGTTGCCAGGAGTTAAACCCTATACATACATACATATATTCATACATAACTCGTTGTTATTGTATGCCTGATCCATATGTCATGTGAAATAATAACAATAAAATTATAATGTAAATCTGTCTGAAAAACACGTTACGTATAAACATTATATTATCGAATGATAATTAGTGAGAACTCTAGGTTTTTGAAATAAAATTTCAAATCCGCCCCCTTTACCTAGATCAGTTTTATGTATTATAAATACGTATTTCGACTACAATGTAGTCATCATCAGTATAAATTAGCTAGTCGTACTTTACTCTTTGACTATTAGAAATAGATATAAAGTCGAGATCAACAGACAAAAATAAAAATAAATAGAAAATTAACTAGATTAAAATATACTAGATTTAAAATATAATAAATTTTAAATTATATTGAAATTGCTCTTGTTAAAATTTCCTTCATTCACATTTATTCCTGTTAATTTTACTCTTATTAAAATTACTCTTATACTGTCGCAGGATATGTTACTTGTTGCTAATTTGGTGACAGTTTCACTAAATTGGGACTTTAACGTAGACCTATCGATTTGAAAAAGTATGCAATAATAGGATTTAAACTAATGTTTCCATCAACAGTTAAAATCCATCAACAGATTTTATATTTAAAAATTAAAATTTTTAGTCTTAAAAATTTAACAAATACTAAATAATAATAAATTCAAACAATTACAGATGCTTATTATGTACAAATTAGTTGGCTACCTATCTACTATATTTTTGAACTCGCTAAGCCATTGTGTCCTTGAAGTGAGATATCAAAAATATAGTAGGTAGATAGGTAATTGATTTGTACATAAGAAACATCTGTTATTGTTTGTATTTATTTGATTATTATTGAAAATTATTTTCAAATTTTTAGTTATTTCTTTTTAAGATGATTCATTTTTTTTACACTTTTTAATTTTGGATTTTTTAGTATCGTGATAGATTGACGTCTATATGCTAGCAGAAACATTGAAAATAGGTTTGTTCTATGTAGTTCCCGCTGTCATCTTAAATATTAATATTTAATTTCATTTAATATTTAATTTTATTAATCAAATAATGAACTGTTGCCTAATTAACTAATTAACAGTTGAATTATAAACGTGTATGCATATACGCATTGACTCGGGAATTCGTGAATCGTACGTTATTAATCAGCAGGTTATTCACATGGGGAGGCATTATTGTTTACAGTTCTCTTCTAAGTAACAACTATCATGGAGGTATAGCTTATTATAATGGCCGTGATAATAATATAATGAGGTACATTATTATCAAGTGAAAAAAGTAGAAATCATAAGAAAATAGGAATTTGTGATTGGAAATCGGAAAAATCTAAGATAAGGAAGTTCTGGTTCTTGCCCATTTATAATATAAATATTAAACAAATCGAAATGATATTTAAAATTAATCTGTTAAAATCGCGTATTTAACACTCATTTTTCGTTCTTGAAGGTTGATTTTTCAAACTTACAGGAAACAGTTGGGATGATAATCAATTCATATAGGTTCATATAGAGCTAGCTTATACCAGCGGATTCGCTCTATTTTTATTGTTATATCTCCGGCTCCCAACATTTTAAGACTAAGAGTCTCTATGTAATTTTCCACCGCATCCAAAACTTCAAATATTAGTCTTTCCCATCGCTCCACTACTTCAAATAGTTATCGACACTTCCAACAAAATTCTATTTTAGCGACTATTTTCGAATTCTACCAGTTTTTAAGTCAGTAAGATTTTAAACAAAAAAGTTTCATCAGAAACGTTCCAGTAGTTTTACGTGATGCTCGCACAAACAAATAAACATAAATAGACATACGGACAATTTTATAATATCAAAAATTAAATTTCATTGTAGTTATAAATACTTTAATCCGCATTTTTATTTGTTTTTCGTTTAGTCAAATTGATAGAGCGAAATTAGGTAGACTGCAAAAAATCACTCCACATTTATCCAGTTCAATAACCTTAGTTCTACTATACTTGAAACATTTAGGAAGAAACTCTATAATTTCAGCGTAAATATTCTATATTAAACCAATTGTGGATTAGTCTCTTCTACATGAAGTGAATAGTGCAATTCTGTGTCCAAGTACAGTTTTAATAACACTTTATGTAGAAGAAATGGGTGGAGATGTTTTTTTTGGAGTCCTTTTTAATAATATTGCATATTTCTCTTAAAAAGTAGGATGAACGGATTTTTGTCATATCTCGTGCACAGATGTGTGTTAAAATTACAGACCATCTCACACATATGTATGACCTATCTTCTACTAATATACATATATTATCTTACCGTTGTAATAATATGCATGTATAAAAAAAAAACTTAATTATATTGTGTGCATAATTTATTATTCTAAGCAATTATTATCATACTTATGTACAACAAACTGAACGTTAATTACAAACGATAACCCAAAAATAAAATGAAAGTTATTTAAATAAAGTTGAAATTTAATTTTTTCTAGAAAGATATTTTTCCTAGAAAATTAAGCCTGAAGCTTTTTAAAAGCTGAAATCTGATCCGAAAAATTTTATATTCAATTTTATATTAATCGGTATGCGATAGTAATCTAAATGTTTACACTAACGATAGTTCACTCGTAATTTATTTAGTCTTAGAATTTAATAAAATTGAAATATCTTAATAAGCTCAGTGTTCGTAATTTATATGAAAAAAATCAATTTTTTTGACTGTAAACGGAAATTCGACTGAGGCAACATGTGGCATGCAGCATTGACGCATGCTACACGCAGTCTTTCCATAGAAGAAACACAAAGCGACAAAAAAATGTCTCCTGACCGCATGCTACAAGTTGACCGCTGTTGCCTGTCGATTGCGTCATCTCTCGACATGATTCAACGTGTCGAACAGTGTCATCATCTATCCAACAGTCAACGGTTCGATGCGGCTTGGAGCGGGCGAGTGGACGAACATATAGAGTGGACGAACGAAAAAACTGCGTCTTTTATTGAAGATTACCATAACTCTCCCAAATTATGGAATAATAAAATCGCCGAGTACAAATATTAATTAAAAGAGAGATTAATTAAGAGTACAAAGAAAAACTAAAAAAACAATAAGTTGAAAAAATTATCGGGTAAATATAATTATTACGGTGATGGAGGTTTATTTCGAAATAAAGCATCATCGTCAGCAACCAACTTGTTGTACAAATTATACTGAATTTCTTAACCATCGACATACAGCTCTCTTCTCCAATATCGTGACGTTTTTCTTTTCCTATTACGATTCAAAAGGATTTCCAAATAAGCAGCTGCCGCGACTGTTTGCTTTAATGACAAGATGTACCAAACTGAAGTTGTCTGCTTGGAATCGTTTTAGACGTATGCTACACTCATGTACGATAACGCGCATACGATGCGGAGCAACTAATTCCGCATGCGACTTTAATTGAATTTTGTACCACATAGTCGGACGCCTACAGTAGGAAACACTTGGAAACTACCAGTATCAAGCCACCTGTCGTTCAGTGTTGCGTCTGTGAAATTGCACCTTAACAATAATGACAGGAGACAATTTGAAGAGACATTTTCAAAAGACATTTTGAAGAAGCACAGTAGAAAAATTAATTAAAGTTATTAAGTCTGAACAGAAATTATAAATAAAATCTTCCTTGAAACAACTGTTCATATTTATCCATGGTATACGTAAATGGTTCATGCATACCATGGAAAAATAACCGGGAAAAATTTTGAATAAATTTCTTACAAAAACCAGTTTCTACTATTATAAAAATGTAAATGTCTGTTTATTTGTTTAATTGTTTGTTCAAGTATCATGTATAAACTACTGAAACACTTATACTGGGACTTAAAAACTGGTATTTTATCTCGCTACGAGCGATATAATTTTAAAATGTTCACTGAAATTGAAATTTGGTGGAAGTTGCAGATAAATATTTGTAGAAGTGGAAGCGGTGGGAAATTACATTGAGGTTTTCAGTCTGAAAATGACAGAAGCCAGAGATATAACAATTAAATGCAAGTGAAGCAGCAGTTATAACAAAGTGTATTATTAAGTTTAATTATCATTGATACCTAGAGCACGGTAGTGCGCAAGGCCGAGTTTAATACATTGCGAACAGAAGTATTTCATAGTACTTTTAGTATATTGTATTATAAAAGTTAAAACACCATATGTATACTAGATAGATAAATCTGGGGCTATAAAAAGTATAGCATTTCGATCTTATGGTCCATTGTGCTCCTCCTTCTACTTCACTCCGACGAGATTCGCTTTTCCCATATGTTGGCAATAGTCAGAAGCTTGCTGATCAGGTCTTCCTGAATGTTCATATATTCGGGATGAGATGCTCCGAATATCCTGTTTCTGCTGTAACCTAGAGGTTCGCAGTCAAGGATAATATGGCTGGATGTTTCTTCCTTCTCGCCACACAATGGAACATAATGGACCTGTTATGGAGTCCCATTGTCGGCAGATGCTTCCGCAGGAGATAATGCCCAGTAATCAATCCGGTAACCCTCCGCAGTTACATCATACGATATACTAGATATGCTTAATTTACATAACTGTAATTAGTAAGTTGATTATAAAGATTATTAAAATAATCAAAGAGAACTCTAGGTTTTTCCAAAATACATTTCAAATGTTGCCCATATTCCTAGTACATTTGTTTGTATTTTATAAATACGTATTTCGACTACAATGTATTTCATCATCAGTATGAATTAGCTAATCGTAACTATCTCTGGGATATGGTTTCAGAGATATGTTACTTCTTGCTAATTTGGTGCGTGTCTCACAATGATATTAAAAAATTTCTGTCTTTTATACGATTTGACAGAGGGTATGATCTGACCTGAGGATTATTTGAGTTGACTGACAAACGGATTAGGTGTGTGAAGAGCTCCACCTATTTATTGGCAGTATTCCTTTGTGACCATGCGGCGTTGTTTTTGTAACTACAGTGAGGGTATCGAAGCTGACTTTGATATTCAGGTATTAGATTTTTTGAAAATGGTTTAATTTTACTAAATCAGAATTTGAAATTGGGCCATTGTCTAAATTCATTATCTGTTTTCTCAATTTGTATATGTAGATACTTTCGTATGCATCTAATTCTGTGGGGTTTTGTACAGATTTCAGTAGTTTTAGATTCGATTTACTAATTTGTCATTCCTAATTTTATCCTTAGGGTTGCCCAGTAACTGTTTGATTTTATTTTTACTTACAAGCGCTGTTTTTATGTTGTGGCCTCTTAATTCTCGAGTGATTTTATTTGAGCATGGGCGGAAGTATGTTAGTTTGCACCATTTAGTTTGATCAACACCAGAGATTGGCAACGTTGAACAAACTAAACGGTGCAAACTATTTCATTTTCATTAAACGGTGATAGAACATTGAACTAGATTCTTTCATCTAGCACATGTACAATCACTTCTCTATAGTGGTGTGCAAGATGGCGGCCAAAATTTTCATTTTCATGATCATAAAAAGGTGGATACAAATTCAAATTTAAAATAGTCATCGAATAATAATTGTATGGCCCTTGAGTCATAAACCAGTAAAGTGTATTATTGATTATTGAGAATAGAACCATACCTTACAGATTTATTGCTCTGTAGTCATAACATTCTCATTGTTTACTATTCAAAATTTAAATTTGTAACTAATGCAATTTATGATCTGATAATAAAAAATCCAACCGCCATCTAACTCACTACTAAAGGGAACAGATTCTACATAGAGATGCCGATCACATATACAGGGAAATAAGAAACCTCCTCAATCAAATATTCTCAAGTTATAAAGTCCAAGTGTATATAATTTGTTTTTGATGCTAACAGTGCAGCTGTTTACATATACATTGTGTATCGTGCGTTGATTGTTAATAATTTTTTAAATGCCAACACAACAAACTGTTTGTTTCATTTAATTTTTACGACAATTCCTTCTGTTTTATGTTCGAAAATAATTGAACCCTTCTTACATAAAAAATAAAACTCTCCACCAAATAACAAACTAGATGAGGAAGGAGTTTGGTATAGGTAGGTAGTTAGGTACTGAAGCAACAAACAACAGCAGCCAGAGCTCCGACAACTTTGAATTTAAATTAAAATTGTTGTTACCATTTGCGTGTGTGTGTTTTGTTTGTTGATCCCAATTCCCGATACCAATCTTCACGACTCATATAAATATTATGCGACTCAAAACTAGTTACCCGTTTTTATATATATTATACGATTCACAACCATTTATCCATTTGAGATTGTAAGTTTATTTATGTTTAAATAACTACTACTCTACCAACAAGCTACAAAACAAAACGCAAACAATTTAATGCGTTATCGAACGAACCTCGTTTGTTACGAGAGAGGGAGTTTTATATTTTATTGGTATATAATTTGGGGTAACTTAATAATATATTATTTATTTTATTTCTATTTTTACGTTTTGATTTTATTTGATGTATTTCAACATTTTTAACCTTATTTTTGGAAATTTTGTTAGAGTGTACGTTTTTTGGGAACAATCTTTATTAACTCACCTGGGATAATTAAACATATAAATTATTATACATATGCTTTTAATATTAGTTATTATTAGCCGTTTCGCACGCGTTTTTTTGTCTTATTTCCCACTCCTGTCATTTTATGACTAAAATCCTCAATGTAATTTCCCGCCGCTTCCACTACTTTAAATATTTCTCGTTCCCACATATTGCACTAGTTCACAAATTTATCGACCATTCCAGAAAATTTACATTTCAGGGGATATTTTATGTTTAATGTCTTCTAGCGAGATAAAATATATACCAGTTTTTAAGCATAACCAGAAGCTTTTAAACAAATAAAGTTTCATCAAAATAGGTCCAGTAGTTTTTGCGTGATGCTCGAACAAACAAACACACAAATAAACAGATATTTACAATTCTATAATAGTAGAGATTACAGTTAAATTGTAAATCATTTTAGATTTAGACTTGCAGAAATATGACCAAGGGATAAATTGACGAAAAATTAATTTGCTGCAACTTATGATAAACTTTCACGTTTAAACAATGTTTATAGAATATTAATAATTTTGTGTTTCTCCCTCCCACTAAATATCCCATTCCCTTTCACCGATTTTGCTCATTAACGACCATGGCTTTTTATATACCAAAAGGACATCGCAATTTTCATTCTGATCGTATTAAAGTTGTAACTTGTAGAGAGAGCATTTTTCACCTTTACAAAGGTCTACTTGGGTGGTCATATTATATGCCCTAAAGAATAAATGTATACCTTCCAATATATTTTTAAAATTCGAATATGCATATAAATAATTATCACATAATCAGGATAAAATAATATTTCCCTCGAATGCCAAATTTCAGTAAGAGCGTAAGGTAAATTAGTTCGCTTAGGGATTAATTAAAAAGTTATTTTCTAACTTCATTAAAACAAAAAAATACGATGCTGACCGCAATACCACGAGACGAGAGTAGCATGTCTCTTGTATTATATTGACTTGTAAAAGTTTTCAATCGTCATATTTTTCTAATTTATTTAGTGGTAATTAAATCATTACCACCCAAAGTGGTTTGCCGTTTTGTGATTATTACCGTTTAAAACTTAAAATCTATAGAAATTAAAAGAGAGTACAATCGTCTGTGTCTCGAATATTAATCGAAAATTAGGATACAAATTTTCTCTCGCTGACTTATTCTTGTCTCGTCTCGTTTTTTTGGTCTCTCGCGGCGCCATTTATATATGTGGCAAAACTACCAGATTGGCAATAATACAATTATATTTTAATAAATATCAAACAATTTAAAATTTTTGCAAATAAAGTCGATGGATAGCGGAAGATAGACATATTGATATTATCTCATATGTTGCATAAGGGAGTAAGGATGCTGTACAATAACATATATAATACAGTATTAAATTATGATATTAATTGACGGAACTATGTATTAGCGTTGATGTCCAATGTATTCTTAGATAAATACCTTTCAGAAATATACATATTACAATTGAAATTTAATATTCAAGTAGTTTAATGCTTATATAAAATGTATCCATTTTCTGGGTACATACCTTTAGTTCCAATAATTATACAATATTATCGGGGCTGGTATATGCACATGAAAAAATAAATAATTATGTAATATGGTAATTGGGACAGAAAAATATATCTAGTTTGTAGTTTCGGACTAAAGTCTAAAACCTTGGATAAGGTTTCTGATTTCTCCTTTCTTAACTAAGAAACAAAACTTTTTTTAAATAAAATTTCAAATTCGCCCCCTTTACTTAGATCAGTTTTTTGTACTATAAATACGTATTTCGACAACAATGTAGTCATCATTAGTATAAATTAGCTAGTCGTAATTTACTCTTTGACAATTAGAAATAGATAGACTGTCGAGATCAACAGACAAAAATAATAATAAATAGAAAATTAACTAAATTAACATATACTAGATTTAAAATATATAATAAATTTTAAATTATATTGAAATTACTCTTGTTAAAATTTCGTTCATTCGCATTTATTCCTGTTAACTTTACTCTGATTAAAATTACTCTTATATTGTCTCTGGATATATTATTCGTCGCTAATTTGGTGACAATTTCACCCACCAAAATTGTGAGTCAAAAACAAATAGTTCTCACTAATTATCATTCGATAATATAATGTTTAAAACTTTTTTTATCAAAGTAAGTCACTTACAGAGTAAAGTTGGTAAAATTTTAGGATTCACAAGTATAAATAACAACAAACAAGGTTAATTGTCTAAATACCCGGTATTTACTGAATTTATAGAAAAAGTTTCGGACAAAAGTCATTTATTTTTAAATAAGGAACTTTTTTTAGGAACTTTTTTTTTTCTATGTCTTTCGGTTTCAAGGATGGATATTTACTACCCTGGCAGCGAATGTACAGTCCGGTATTTTTCTATTGAAAAAATTTACTTTTTAGCGCTAGAACACACATACAAAATCTTAGCACGCTATCTTTTTTCTTTTTTGAGTTATCGTGTTAATAGAATTTGACTAATGAGGTTAATTTAGTTCTGAGGTCGGGACTAAACGTAATATACCCTAGTATATATTATATATACCACGTTTTAAAGGGTTATTTTCTTGATTTAAAAAACGGTAATTATATAAAATAGAGTCTTGGTTTTTTGATTCTACAATTTCAGACCAAAGTCCGAAGGGTATTTTATGACTGCAGGTGATCTCTATATCTGCCACATCGTTGGTTTTGATTCGGAGACTCCAGTTATTTAGACTTAATTCCGGTTTCCAGGAACCTAGGGTATTCTCCGGATTTAAAGAGAAAGAGGAAATCTAGAGGTGTGGTTTCTATTCTTGGTGGGTGGGTTATTTTTTTTTAAATTTTAAACTATCAAACAATTTCTTTTCACATAGTAATTATATTTCTTTAATTTTAATATAAATTTTCAAAAATCATTTCAAACATTAATCGAAAGTACCTAAACCAAATATCCGCTTTAAAACAATCAAAGTACCCTCAACGCGTAAGGATTTTATGAAAACCCAACATTGATGTAAGACATCGAACATATATCTATTATAATACATGCAACGTTGTAGTCTGTATTAAAAAAATGCATCAATGAAATAACATATTTAGATAACCTGAATCAATTTCTGATTCAAAATTATTTATTCAGTTGAATATATAATCGAGAAAAGGTATTATGTAACAATTACCATAATCTTAATTAATTATAAGATATATTAGGAAGATATATTACAAGATATATTATTAAATTTCACCAATAAATCCCATATAATTAGTTTTAAAATTAATGGACGACCAATAAATTGCACATCTTTAGTGCCGCGATAATATGTGAATTTTAATGTAATAAATGTTTTATTCAATTATTTAGGTTATATGCGATAGTAATAAAATGAACTTAAAATTTGAAATTGAAACAACGACAAAAAATAATTATCTTTTAATAAAAATATTATATATCCTGTAGAGAACAAAAAAAGTACTTTTCGAGCAATAAAAAAAAAATTATTATTTAACGTTTTTAATTGAAATGTTTTTTTATAGTAAATATCACGAAAATATTGTTAACTGTTATAATTATATTAAAACTGTTGATATAAAAGATTGTTATGTTTGTAACATGTTTGTGGCATAGAATATAATAAAACGTAATAGGTTAGTAGAAAGTTGACAATAACCATGACGATGTTGTCGTTTTCGTAAAGTGTATAGTGACAGTGTATACGACCAACCAACCGAACGACCGACCGACGTATGTACGCTATGGGACCTACTACTCCTTTCAGATATATTTGGTCAGTCAATATACAGATTGTATGGTAGTAGAATTTACCACCACACACACACACATAACAAAACAACAACAACCAGAACAAGAACAGTATAACAACGAAACCCTCCTAAAATTGTTGTAATAAGTTACAGTCGGCCATAACAAATAAATACAATATTTGTTTAGTAGAAATAATATGGTTGATGAAATTGTTTTACTATATTATAGTTTGTAAGGTAAACATACATACATACATACGCTCTCACACATATTGACAAAGATTGGGTGTCTACGACCAGCTGTCACGAGTACCTAATAATGTCACACACTGACAGAAATTTTGTTGGTAACGATTGTAACTAACGTACACGAAATGGTATATATAACTCGTATTTATATACATTTATATTATTACATTTTACTGAACGTAACATAATAATTGATAAATTGAAATTAATACTTTTGTTATGCCCGGAATACAAGAGGCTAGTGTTTCAAGCTATGATAGCAAGTCAGTGCTAGAAAGCTAGTAATTTTAGGTTCGTGTAGACAGAACTATCTTCGTTTTTAAGCTGGCAAGCTAGTGAAGAAGCTAATAAGCTAGCTTGCGAAGCCAGGAAAGTTAAGCAGGACGTAGTAGGTTTACATGATACTAGGAAATTTGAAGCCAGTATCATTACTATCGTGAGACTGTGTTTGAGAAATTTATAAGTGTACTTATAAATTATAAGTGTACTAGCTTATCATGCCGTCCACACGAAGATAGTAAGCAAAGTCAAGATAGTGAATTCAGAGGTGGGGGTGCTACTAGCTTACTAGTAGCTGAAAAAATAGGATGCCGTTCTACTCAACTTTCCTGGCATCTCAAGCTAGCTTACTAGCTTCTTCACTAACTTGCTAGCTTAAAAACGAAGATAGTTCTGTCTACACGAACTTAAAATTACTGGCTTACTAGCACTGGCTTGCTATCCTAGCTTGAAAAACTAGCCTCGTATTCCTGGCATTAAAGCTTTTAAGGAAACCGAAGTTGAATTTTCTGAAGAACGCTGTTTACAGTAAAAAACAATGGGTATGTGATATAGACCATACTCAGAAAGTACCAGTATTATGAGAAAGTGATGGTAAATTTGAGTAAAATTGCATCATAAAATTCGTCACGATGAAGCTACGAAGACAAAACAAATTGTCTTAGTGAAAGATTGTCTTAGAAAAAACTATCTCTACTATTATAAAATTTTAAATGTCTGTTTATTTGTTTGTTCAAGCATCACGCAAAAACCTCTAGACCGAATTTGATAAAACTTTTTTTGTCTAAAAGCCTATGATTAGACATAAACTTATCTCACTACGAGAGATAGAATTCGAAAATATTTTGCTGTAATAGAAGTTTAGTGGAAGAGTGGATAAAAATTTGAGTGGAAGAGGGTGGAGCGATAAATATTTGAAGTAGTGGAAGCGGTGAGAACGATAAATATTTGAAGTAGTAGAACCGGTGGGTAATTACATGGAAGTTTTAAGGCTTAAAATGATGGGAGCCGGAGATATTGCTAGTAACGGATAAAATCTAGTTACCAACGTCACGGTTGAGTTACTGAAAATATGCTGAGCTTGTATTAAATATATTTTCTACAACTGTATCAAGGATACGTTTATCGATTTAATAAATACTAGGAGAGATATAAAATCCACTAATTTTGTGCTGAAGTCAATAATTTCGGGGGCAGAGAACAAGTAAGTTATTATTATAGTATGCAGAAATCGGTTATTTCACATGTTTATTCCAAAACGGTTAGTGAACTTTGCGATTTTTGATGTATGTGGAATTATGTTTCCAATAAGCAAAATATCAGAATATCATAAACCTGAGACGCTGAGTATCCAATAAGGTTGTAAAAATCTATGTACAAAAGGTCACAACAGAGGCTATCATTTTTCCAAATTTCTTAATCGATTTTTGCCTTTTGGGAAAATTTTTAGAATAAAATATGTTGGTATACGGATGATGAACAACTCTTACAAGAAGAGTTTTTTCGAAAATCGAATGAATAAGGCACAAATCAATTATAAATTTTTTTTTAATGAGTGCTACTTTTGTGATCAAATTGTGTCAATTTATTTAATCATAGAAGATCAATAATTATTCAAATAATTTGGTTAATGTCAAAGGTAACAGAGTACTGTTCAACGAGTACTGTAAAATTTAAAAGCTTACGGCTGGAATAAAGTGTAGTTTCAAATTAGTTACAAACGTAATTTCACTATTGACACAATCTACTCCCAATAAAAATAGTTTTGTTCGAAATATTTTTTTCTAGAAGCCAAAGGATTTACACAAATGCTCTTTCTACAGAAAATTTTTGTTTAGATTTTCTGATTCTTTCAAACCAACGCTTATCATCCTTCGAGATAAAAAAGCAATTGACTTGATCATAGATGTGAAAAAAACATGAAATATAACAACTATTTAAGTAAATGGTAAAAACTGAGCTCATTATGTGTTCGTCAACTGCGTATTTTTTTCTACACACTTATAGATGCATACATTTATAAACTAACTTCAATTGTGGCAAAAATATTTAGTTTATGAAAAACAGTTTCTTATAAAAAAACTTTTTTTAAAAACGTATTCTATGTTTAAAATGTTCCTTTATTTTTCTCATGAACACACTGCAAATCCAAACCTGTTTTTTAAATTAAAACACTTCAAACGTTTAAATGCTTGTAGTCACCAAGTAAACGCTAACATGGATAAATATAATGTAAACATCTTAAACGTTTAATTTTAAAACATTTGAACTGGTTTAAATAACAATGCGTGTAAGATATTTTGTATTTGAATACATTTTAATTGTTGAGTGTAATTTATTATTTATATAAATTTTTACAAAATAAAATAGTTTGATTTGATTTTACACTTCTATTTAATTTCTACACACTTATAATATCTAGCTGAAATTGTGGCAAAAATATTTAGTTTATGAAAAACAGTTTCATATACAAATATTTATAAAAAACATATTCTGTGTCTAAAATTTTCCTGTATTTCTCATGAACGCACACAAATGAAATTTCAGCTTATTATCTGTTTTTGTATTATCGTGTTGACAGATACACGGAAATACAGACAGGCGGACAGATAGACTAGTGGAATTAATTCGAATATTTTATAAACATCTATAGCGAAATATTTTTCAATGATACATATTTTCAAACAAACTTGGGACTAATATATCATTGTATAATAGATATCTACATATTATTATAATTACTGATTATAAACATTATTCGTTTGAGTGGAGTATAGAATATTCGACAAAATGATTCTATTTTCAAGGTCAAGGTCTTTTCTTTTTTCCAAATAATTTTAAAGATATACAACAATTCTGAAACACTGTGTACATAATGCTTGTATACATTTGTCACCACAAAATGTTTTCCGAGAATGGAACGTACGTGCTCTTGCGTAAAATGAAAACCACATCAAACTCGCAAAAAATATAATGATACAAAATGAAAGATCAAATTATATTATATACATACACACATAAACTCGTATACGTATGGTAGGGTAGTTTGGGTACATGGTCGACTGATACGCATATGTATACCCACAGCTGAGTGCCGTAGTATCTATCGTAGGTATTCACAACACACACATGAAACAATTCTTTTAATCATTTGGATTATTTTTTTTTTGGAGAAAATTACCAACACAAAGAAAAAGTAAATTAATGCTATTTTGTAAAAAATATATATTTTTTTTGTGACGACTATATAATTTTTTGTTGAAAGTCTATTTTTCCTTCAGTTGTATATACATAGGGTTTTTTTTCTCAGTAATTTTTACCTCTATATACAAAGAATATAATAGTATTGTTTTCGATATTGCTAATTAGCTAACCCCGTTTTTGGTCATTAGTGGGCCTGTATGTGTATACATGTACAGATAGCAACAAATGTCGAGCTATCATTAAAATTTTATAATTGATTTGTGCTTTCTTTATTCGGTTTTTTAATAAATACTTCATATAAAAGTTGTTCATTACAACTAAGCTAACAACTTTTATTAGAAAATCGAAAAATTTTTCCAACATCCGAATAAATAAGGCATAAATCAATTATAAAATGTGCCGTTACTTGACGAAAATCCATTATAATTATTAAATAAAACAAATATTTGAATTTTTCGTAAAATCTAATTTACGAAAATTTCAAATATTTGTTTTCGTACGGCATCAAATTTTGAATGACAGTTCGACTTTTGACGCTATTTGTATGTGAGTTTGTGAACAAAACATCTCAAGAACCGAGAAGTATGAAACTTTACAAATATTTTTCTCTCACGCAATGTTTCCACGAAAATTATATGACTGGAAATGATTCATTATTCTAAAGGATTTTACATTCTTTGATATTTCTCGAAAACAATTTTGATTTATTTAAAACTTTGAGCCATGATTACACTTTTTAAGACCTAGATTTTTACGTATTTTTGAATACTATCATTTTGTTAGAATAAGTAGTTTATTGGCAAGCAAAGTCAAAGAAATATTGTCAACTTAGGTATTGTAACACGAAACCCTGATTTTTATGGAAATTTACTCTTGGTTTATTTTCGGTTTTTGTAAATTTTCTCAACACATTACGATACAGAAAACTACTTTGAATTCCTGACAATTATCAACAAATTTTTTACCAAGTATTTTTTTCTAAACAATACAAAACAAGTGAAAATAACAATTAACTGAGTTAGTTGCGTAAATACTCGGTATATACTAAATTTATAAAATTGTTTCTTACAAAAGTTTAAAAAAGGTACATTTTTTGTCTGTAAATTTTTATTCTATCTCGTACGGTTTCAAAATTTCAACTCGCTAAATTAGACAGATTGTAGCGGCACGGGACACACTTCGACCATAAAGTCTATTGTGATGCCTGAGGATGTGAACGGCAATGGGTAGTTTGTGCGGCTGCAACCGACTTTGAAAGGAATTATGCCGATATTCATCGGGAGGTCGTGAAAGAAACTTCACAAGCAAAGCCGGTTACTTTGTTCTTGTCTAAACGCCGACAGTTTAGTTAATTAACTACCCCTATTTTTTAATTTTTTTCAAAATAATTGACAAACTACCGATGTCGGGATTCGAACCCATATCCTCCCAGTCCCAAGTAAACAGATCCCAAGTAGAGCGCGTTAGACCGCTTGGCTACGTGCCTGGTAACTCGCTGTAATTTTTCATTTTTGGGTTATCGTGTTCGCAGAGGGACGGACGGGCAGATATGCGGAAATGGCCGAATTAGATCATTTTATGAACACCTATGCCAAGATCGCATTTATGTCTGCGATCAATATTTTTAAACGTTAAAAAGTCGGGACTAAACTTAGTATACCTTGTATATTTACCGCTTATAATTAGCACCATTTAATCTTAATAATTTACTATATTGCATATTCAATTTTGATAGTAAATAAATACTATTATGTACACATGTATATATATTCTACTCCAATGTTTATACTCTACTCCAATCCATTTGTGAAACTCTGTGTATGAAGGTCGTATGAGTGTTACACCCCTGGTTTTTACAAACAATTTTTTACAAAGAGAAAATGATTAATTGGTTTTTAATTGAACAATATGTTTAATATATCAAAACAGTATAAATTTGAAATAAAATCAAAACAAATTTATTAATTTATGAACAGTTATTTTGACAGCTTTAGAAAATTTCCGAAGAAAATGTAGCTGCTAGTTTTGTGTCGATGAAGAAATTTCAAATGGGTCTGTATGCACTCTGGAGGTCGCAGTTTTAGGTTGATTGGAATAAAATTTGGTATATAACAAGGCCAAATTCGTTAATGTTCAAAATCGTACAAGAAGAAAGAGGAGCTTCGAGGGAAACAAAAAATCTTGAATTTGTTTTTTTAACTAGTAAAACTCAAATATTTACAGAAATATTTTCCATTTAAATACAATACCCTTAATAATGAATAATACAAATTTATCTCCTTGGTAACTAAATTTTTTATAATCTTAAATGAATTTTTTGGAAATATTTACGTACATCAGTTTAAGATGTGCGTTTCCTGCGTTACGAATTTTTTTCGTTTGTCTTCCATCTTTGACGGCCACCCCTTCACCCCCGGCGAGGCCTACTGCCTTGGCTTCGCGTCTTAGAAAGAATACAAAAAACCGCTTACTAACATGCATAGAAATAAGAAGGTATTTTTGGGAGGTTTTTCCCATTTCTGGGAGGGATACGTTGAGAAAATTAAAGTTTCTTGATATACAGTCTTTTGTCTAGCTGACTTATCTTTACAAAAACTTGCCCACTTCTAGAAATGGTAGAAAGATGCTTAGTTTTTTGCATTTCACGCGGAATTACTTCAAACATACGGGAAAAATCGGATAACTTTAATTCTTGCAAAGGCCCGAAAATGGGGAAAGCCATAATTTTACCAAATTTACAATACGCTGGATATATATTTTCTTTCTAAGACACGGAGCCAAAGCCGAATACCGTCAAGGGTCAGTGCCCAATTGCAAGTCGAGTGAGTTTTACTTTATTAGTTCTCGTGAACGCGATATAAAGTAGTGCTTATCTTACGATAATACTTTCAGTTATGTTATACTAACGAAGTGATTAGCGTTTACTTCATTTGATATTCATGTAATATGTCTTATCAATGGAAACATTATTTAGACATCAATGTTTGATATGAAAACTTATGGTTTAATTTTAATAATTTTCTACAAAAAAACAAATGTTATATTTTAAGAGAATAAGGTACAAAAAGAGTTCTAAAATTTTTCTTCTGCGATAGTGTACGAACTAAATTATACAATAAAATAAACAATTGACGCCGTTGAGAAAATGTTCACACAAAATGTAATACCAAGTAATATTGTTGCACAAAAATATTATTGTACAAAAATGTACGATAATCAAAACGTGCAATTTATTAAGCAAAGACATAAAAATTATATTGCTTGATATCATAAAAATGAAAATCACAAAGAATTTATCAAAATAGAAATTAAAAAAAAATATTATTGACAGAAATTATAATTTCAAATTATTTATATGTGAATTGTATATGAATAAAAATATTAATTTTATTTATAGGGAACAGAAAATATGTTGTACGCTTAAATAACATTCAAACATAATATACGTTACGTTTGGTAATAATAAAATAATTTACGACTAAAAATAATAATTAATATTTTATATTCATTATTATAATATTATTTTATATTTTAATTTTTTTTTTATTTTTTTTTGTCACGGACACAACTGAAGGTATAGATAGAAAACTGAATTCTGAGACGAAAAGTCCCTTATCATTTTTTAATCAGACGTATAGGTAATTAGTTATTAACTAAAATAAGTAACCAATCAGAGGCGCGCACTGGGTTAAGATAGTCACACGTACATGCATTCCCCACTAACATACTTAAAAACACTCACTCACACACGCATCTGGGTGCCTCTGATTGGTTACTTATTTTAATTAATAACTAATTACCTGTACGTCTGATTAAAAAATGGTAAAAGACTTTTCGTCTCAGAATTCAATTTTCTACCCATACCTTCAGTTGTGTCCCTGACTTACGGGACATCCTGTATAGGTATGTGCCTACTTAATTTATTATAAATGCAGAGTGTCTCATTTTAAACAATCCCTTGGATTATTTTTTCAAGGAAGCGTCTTTTTGAAAAATGATATGAATGAGAATAAAAGTTTTGTTTGGATAAGGAATGCCAACCTTTAATTTGATCTAGATTCCATCAAGGATATTTGAAGATCAACATGTTTTCGTATGATAACCAATATTGTTTTTTATAGAATCGGATAGCTGAGAAATAAATAAACAAAAATACTGAATACTTAAGTTTGTGTTGGTTAATAATTAACTTGTTATAACTATTGAAGATGGATGTTAATAAAATAAATTGTTTAGCGACATTTCTATTTGAATAAGAGATGATTGTGAAAGAGGAACAAATTACATTTTACTACTGTATTAGGAGAACAAAATTTCGTGTAATTATTATTGCCTATACCATATAACAAAATGGGCTTCTTCAAAAATCGTATAATATTTTATAAGTTTCCACTTTTCAACGTTCCAGTGATGTACAATGCATAAATCATTAAAAAAATGAACCTTTGTACCTACTTATTTTTGAACTGCAACTTCTTTAGCGGAGAACTGCAAGAGAAACCTGGAGTGAGAGAAAAGAAGGGACAACGTATAATTTATGTATATAGAGAATACATAACATTAGTTTTAACAGCCACAAACCAATTATAAAGTTAGTGTACATGGTGTTTTTGCAAAAGAAAAACATCGATACCTATTCATGGACCACAAATAAAATGTATTTTATTCTGGATAAAGCAATCTTATCTGTGAAAAATAATTATTTAAAACGGCTATAAAATTATTAATTAATAAATAAAATAGACCAAACTACTCCTCGTATTTATGTTTCGTCTTTTACAGCTATCCTATTCTATAAAAAACTTTTCAGTTCCCATTTAAATAGTAGGGTCAAAGTTAAAATCATCCAAGATATATTCCTCCATCCCACGAATGAAACAAATTTTATTATATTCAAAAATGCTTTCCTGAAGAAATATTTTGGTGTATTGTTTCAAAGGAGCCACTCTGTCTCTATATTATATATATATATATATATATATATATATATATATATATATATATATATATATATATATATATATATATATATATATGTGTATATATAAATATATATATATATATATATATATATATATATATATATATATATATATTTATATATATTTATATATATTTATATATATACATATCATATTTATTCCTCTTTTAATATTTAATATAATACTACAACAGAAGGATTAGAAATCATACTAATTAACTAACATTATTAAAATACATAATTATCTTAAAAACAATATTTTAAACAGTAGAGAAAAGATTAGAATTATATTTTATTAACTTGAATATTCAAGTTCAAAGCTATGAAATGCTCAAATTAATTATTTCTGACATAGTATTAAAAACACTCTGAAAAGAATGTAGGTACTCCCAAGGTACAATCAGCTATCAATTAATGTTGTTCAAAGTAAAAAATTATTATTGATATAAAATTTGACACGTAGGAGCTACGTAGACAAAGCACATTTTCTCAGGAGAAGGATTTACCCTGATCAGACTAAAATTATGTCCCTCATAAACATGTACAGAACCATTAAAAAAAATGAACTAGTTCAAACATTCTAAATGTTACTGTATTTAATGTTACACATGAATTTAGTAATATTACGCTTAGAGTGTGACTTACTGTTTCAAATATATTGAATTTGAGTGTAAATATTGTGTTCTCGTATCAGGTGTAGCCCGAGGAGATTCTTGACTGAAGCCTATCTCACTGGTATGCTCAAATTTCAAACATACCTTCAGTTATGCTTAAACTAATTTTGAAAACAATATATTAACGGTAATCTAATGTTATGATTTTCTGCCACCAGTTGGCGTTTCTCTTATTTGTGAAGCCTCCATACACATACTGGTAAATATTATATTGGAAGTAACATTTATTAATACGTGAATACATCATAATTTATTAAAAATTTACTGTAAATGCAATTAATGTGTATATAATTTGATATATAAAAAATAATCATTTTCTAGTTTTTAAAATTAGCTACCATAATTATTTAACATAAATTTTAGTATAAAAAAAAACAAAAACGCAACACTAAAATGGAAATGCATTAAAATTATTATTGAATGTATTTTAATATAAAATTAATACTTTATTTTATACATAATTATGCGTAACTAATTCTATAACGGAATTATCTTCATTCATGTAACAACAAACAATTTAAGGTTCTTCGACTAGTGGGTGCACCTTAAGTGAAATAATTTTAAAAAAAATGGTGTACTAAAAAACAAAAAAAAATTATATATGGTAGTCGTTTTAACATTCTGATCTCGAGAGTTTTAAAAAAATCTTGTCATTATTGTGTTACCGGAGAAACATAGTGAAATAAATACATACACAAAGGACAGTTTGTGTTAGTTAACTATTAACTAGGGGAATGGAAAATTACAAAAGGAAAATATTAGATTTTAGTAACAATTGAGTATTGATATGCGAGGTTCTCGCTTTGTGAATCAGCTTTGCTGAGATTATCAAAAGCTTTACTAGCAGAACATCTTGTACACATTATCTACACAATATCTACACAAAAATTGAAATATTTTTGCTCATTCATTTACTTAAAACTGTGAATACTTGAAACGTTTGATATAGGAAAGTAACGAAATGTGCTCATAAGCACACTGTAATATCAAAGAATCCAATTTTCTGAACTTTCTGATATTGAAAAATGCATTGTGTAGTAGATTAAATAGATACTCCGATATATTCTTATACATCTGTAAGCGAAAAAATCTGCTTCCGTACCGTTATCAGCTTTCGTTCTAGTCCGTATCTCAGGAGTCGTCACTCAAAATATCCTTATATCCGTCCGTGGACACGATAACTTAAAAACAGAAAAACGATAACGAGCTGCTATTTGAATTCCAGAAAAAACGATAACGAGCTACCATTTGGATTCTAGAAATAAAAAGTGCGATGATGTTCGTGGATGAGCAAAATTCGGGTCGTGCAACCGCCTGTCCTACGGAAAAATATTCATCTTTGACACCGTAAAAAAGACAAACTGTGCTTTTTTTCCAAAATAAACAACTGTGCTTGAACTGTTTTTCACAAACTTATAAGTGTCGCCGCAATTGGAGCTCAAGCATCTAGAATTATTCTTACCGGGTATTTAAGTAATTAACTCAGTTAGTAATTTAATTTCCATTGGTTTTTTTTATTATTACATTTGGCTAGAATGTCTTATTGTTTTTATGATCCTATCGATGAACTCATATGCTATAAACATGAATTATACGTTATTTGTTTTAACTTTTAATTATTAAACAAGAAACCTTCATTTATTATTATTTTTTGGTACACACTGTACTATTTATCTCCATATTATATACTTCATCAAATTTCGGTATATGGTAAATGTGCAAAAGACACAAAACAAAAAATTAAATAAGGTCATGTATAAATATATAATTACTTGGGTTTATAATAAAATGTGAATGTGTGTACATACATACATGGACATAGACACAAAACCCATGTCAAATATATACAATGTGGCAAAAGGATCCTATGATAAAATATAATCATATATTAAGATCCATTCTTAAACCATAGACTTACAATTTTAAAACATTGTTCATAGTCTATTTTGTGATCAATTTCATTAATATCATTTCTTAAATTTTCGTTCAACTTTAATATACAATTTTATACACTGTAGATATCAACTCGGCCTTGCGCACTACCGTGCTCTAGATATATAACTTGTATTTTAAAATACACTCAATCTGCAAACAATGTATAGTGTATATATCGCTGTCTATATATAATGTACTATGATATGATGTCTTTGTTACACTGAAACTGCATTAAAATCAGAATTGTAAAACATATAACTATTATACGTATCACTCTCTTACTACAATCACTTATAAATAAATGCATGTATACATCGTTGTTATTGTCCGTCGTCCGTTTAAATGATGTACATTTAAAAATATAGATCATCAATTTGGTTAAGATATTTAGAAAATATTTTAATTTCTCCAATTCCGCAAGTTCATCTCTTAGCTGTTGTCAAATATAGCAAGGATATAAATAATAATAGCAACGATATATCAAAAACAAAAATATAGTAAGCTGAAATTTTGTCTTCATAAAAATTGAAGCAGTAAGTCACATTCTAAGCGTGCAATTACTAAATATATGTACAATATTACACACAGTACCACTTAGAATGTTTCATCTGGTTCAATTTTATGAACGATAGTATATGTTCTAGAGTTAAAAAGTGACTTCATGTTTGTGAAAGGATAAAATCAGACAAGAATTCTTCAAGTCTCGAGGGAAAATACTTTTATTTCAGCCAGGTGGAATTAATCTGCTCACATGTAAAAAGTAAAGTAAACAGTTTACGCACTGGTTAAGAACTCCGTATACACAGGATGTTCAAAAAAGTTAGTTGTTATATTTTCATTTGGAAATTTTGTTATTTCGAAACTAATTAAGCAGTCTTACAAATTGTGTGAAAAAAACTCGTATGATATCACTTTTCAATAAAGAGTATGAAGGGGTTTCTGTACCGGTCCCAAATAAAAACCACTCACCGGTGGTGAGTGAAACCACCCACCGACAGACATAGGTCTATGGTAAAAGCTTTACGAAGTGACTTAATATATCCTTGTATTATTGTATATATACCGGGTAGTAGCAGTAGTAGTAGCAGAGGGAGGTCGAAATTTGGCAAGTTGACCGTTTTCTACCGACCTCTAAAGAATAAGAAATTTGTATGTTGACCAGGAAGTGGGTTGGTTGCGCCATTGCAGCCGAATTGACATAAAAGAAAACGAGCAAATTCCCTCTTGATCATACTTCGACAGTCAATTAGCGGCTCCATTTTTTTAATTGACTTATTGCCGTCATTAGGAATCGAACTCGTAACCTCTCAGTTCTAAGCACAACACCTTTGGTAGCACGGCCACTTAAACTGATACCGGGTATAAAAATTACGAAGGAAAATTGAGGTTCGTAATGATTACCTTTTGAGTATTATGATAAAATAATTATTTTTGTAATAATGGTTGCGGAAATTTCTATATTTTCCAATGCCACAACGATGCTCTTATGTATATCAACCTGGTGTTAAAGAACTGAAGCATTGGGTTTCTGTTTTAAATATTTTTTTCAAAATGAATTTCTGACAAAAATTAAAAAAAAAAATTCAGGTACAAAATAATTTTAAACATTTAGCTGTGAAATATATTTTATAAGTCTATATGATTTTTAATCCTTGGTACATAATTTATGTTTTAACTGGATAAATTTTAATAATAGGCTTATGCATTTAAGTACATAATTGCCCACTTATTCTCCTCTTGGTTTATTTATTTTTTACCTTGTTATTCAAAAATTTCAAGTTAATGTAATGTAAACTTTTAAATTACGATTGTTTTAGGCCGGTTGGTCTTTTTTGTTTTTTCTTTTTTTAAAAATAACATATGCTATAATTAGCGGAATTTTTAAAAACCTAAAATTAATAAGCGATATAATCTATGGAATATGTTTTATTTCCGCGTATTCTATCAAAGAATATAAAAGTTTAATTAGGGCCGACTCAAAACCAATTTGCTTTAAAAAAATCCATCAAATTTATATTACTAAAAACGAAAATATAATTGATTTTAGTAGACGAACAAATGGTTTGTCTTCTCTAACGTTTATAGGTTTCACTAACCGAAATTGTACGTATAGTTTGTCATAATTGTTGTCGAAAATCAAGCACAATAGCAATAATATTTGAAAAATTTTAAATGGAATTCCCATCAATGAAAATATTTTGAAAATTTATGAAAGCGTCTTTCTTGAGTAACTTGTACTGCAAGTTTTCTTTTACAAACATCCGGACTCCTTCGAATGTGTTAGGTGCCCTAAATATATTTTTTAGATTTCATTTTTATTATATTTTAGTAATTAAATAGATTATAATGTAATTGTAAGCATTTAAATAGATATAATGTAATGATCTGAACTCTAGTGGATTACCATAAATCTAATTTTTCTGCCATATTATGAAAAATATTCGGTAGCTCGGGAGTACTTCTACAAATCCAGATATTATTTCTAAGAAAAAAATTCTGGTAATATTACTTGTAAAACTTTCCAATTCTCGTGATAACGGTGGCAATTAAAATTTGTGAGATGTAAAGGATCAAGCACAATAAGTATCATTATTTCATTCTGTAACTTGTATTGAAATTCAATCGTTTGTACTTTATGTTCTACGAACATTTCAGGTTGCTGATATATATCTACATACCAACTCCGACTAGCCAAAATTCGAGAACTAAATTATGGATCGAAACAATGACAGACATTATTGTACTTAACTATATTGAATCTAACTGTTACTTCACGGGACTTATTTTTAGAAGCGTTGTTCTTAGTGTTTCAACCTTCTTATACTACGGGAAGTTTCCTTTGTGAATATTTATATTTGTATAAAAAGTGGCTCTTTCCTATTTGAGGTGTTGGGGGAGAAAATAATATTTTTATTTTTCTCATTTCTTATACGCCAAATTTCTATTCTACGGAATGTAGAAAAATAATTCAGAAATCATCATGAAGTGAGTATCACAACAAATGAACCATGTGCATTAAAATATTTTAAAATATTTTACATATAAAACTAATGACTACATCACGTGAATATTTTATACCTGAAGTGGTTCCAAGGATTCAAAACACAAAACGAGAATTTCTAGAGAATCCATGCCATAACGCTACGCTGAAAAATCAGATCGTGCTCCAAAAAAATTAAAAGTTTATTTTATTCACTTAAATTTTATCTTTTTTTCTCGAATACTTTAATATATAAGAAGTCATTTGAAATTATGTTTTACTTCAAATACATATACAGGGTGAATCGAACCAGGTGCATAATGTTATACGCCTCCACTTCCTTCGATGATCCTCCCATTTTCCAACAACATCCAACACGTCCTGTTAGGGCCAGTCTATTCTTACCATCCTATATGCTAGCTCAGGCGGACATGGCACTCTTCTACTGATGTATGCCTGCAACCTAAAATTCAACTGAATGAATAACAAATCATTACCAATGATTCGTTATTCACTTAAGTATAATTACAGTGGAGGCCACAAGCACACAACATAAGAACACCATGTCCGTTCAAGCCAACACACAACGTACAAAACCACATTTGTATTGTGAATAGACCGTTTCCCTAACAAAAAATTCTAAACCATTGGATATTGTTGGAAAATGGGAGGATCATGGAAGGGTGTGGAGGCGTGTACTATTATGCGGCTGGTTTGATTCACCCTGTATATATATATTTTTATTGATGGGGTTAATATATTTAAAATAAAAATATAAGATAACAAAATATCAATAAAAATTTTGTGAAAACACACTAAATATATTATATTTACATATTTTTCTACGAAAAAGAAATATTTTAATATAAATCACTATATATGAAAATTTAATTCAATTTTACAATAAATTTTATACATAAAATAATATTGTACAGCTCAGTAAGACGAATGGAATCAAGTTTTTGGGTTGAATGATTGATTACTGTCGAGCACCACTCAAAAACATGATACTGTGTGTATATGGATTAAAATCGATTATTTGATATTAATAAGAAATTGTATTAGGTATCACACGAAATATATGTTATATTGTGTGAAGTATCTCCTAACATTTATATCATGAGATACCAAGATAATCTATCATTTTATGGATACTTTTATTGATATGGGATAACAAATATTGGTATATCTTTTCGGTTCAAAGAGTCCAATAGTTGTCAAATTTTATTTCAATTCCTATTATCCCATTGTGATGGAATTTTGCAAACTCTTATGCCAATTCCGCAGCAAAGTAAATAGCATCTAGATAAACTGATTATGGAATTCGAAAATATTTCTCGAAATCAATATTTGGTGGAAGGTTGATTTTTGAGTGTTAACAAATTAATATTTTCGAAAAAAAATACGATTTTCACAGGGCAGTTTTAATTTTACCCAATAACATTTACCCAACAACATATTTGTTGGAGCGGCGACCGTAAAAAATGGTGTCCAATTAGTTAGGGGATAAAAGTATCAGAAAAGATAGTACACTTGGTCACAAAAGTTGATGTCATTTTTCAACGTTTTATAGCTGATTTGTGCCTTATACATTCAGTTTCCGAAAAAAATTTCGAATAAACGTTATTAATATATTTCTACTGAATTTTTTTTCGAAAACCGAATCAATTATAAAATTTTAAAAACTGACATCAACTTTTGTTGTCCATAGTACATATAGTGGTTTCAATCACTTGTCTAGATAACCCTGCGCTTAACTTTTGTTTTACAGTAATTACTAAAAAAAGACTCCGATACTTTTTTCATAAAATCTTATTTCCTACAATGCGCATGAAAACATTTGCCGCCATGCTATTTAAAATTTTCCGGCATATCAACTAGAGAGTTTTAGTACCTTCATATAGTCGCTTTTTGCATGTTCTATCTAACGTGATTCATCAGTGAGTGTATTGGTTTGTTAAAATTATTTGCGTACTGTTTAGTCTGTCACTCCGCGTACGACTACTGACGTTATTGAATTTGTACATGTTAAATAAATGTTAATGTTAAATAAATAAATAAAATATTTACTATAAAACCTACATATACATACACATTCATACTGAAACTGAATGTCTGGACTGGAATCTTGGGTGACCATATTATAGGACCATTCTTTATTGACGGATCTTTAGATTCTCAAAAATATTTGAATTTGTTACGAAATAATATTTTGCCCACAGTTAGAGCTCTTCATAATTTAGACCTGGAATCTGTATGATTCCAACAAGATGGTTGCCCTGCACACAATGCCATGGTAGTAAGGCTGTTCCTGGGACAAACTTTCCAGGAACGTCTTATGAGAGTTTTGGAACCTTCAAGTGGCCAGCCAGATTGCCAGATCTATCTCCTAACGACTTTTTTTGTGGGGTTTTCTCAAAACACAGGTTTATTCGTGGAATAGGCCTGAAAATTTGCAACAATTAAGGCAAAGAGTTGTTGACAATTGTGCGAATATTTCTGCTAGAAAACTTCTGATAGATTTCTTCCATCGAATCGGATATTGTTTAGCAAATAATGGAGTAATATTCGAACCGTTGGTTTAACTTTTTTTTTGTCGGAATTCTATTTATTTTTCCAATGGGGTTTTATTTTTCTTTTAATTTGTCTGGATTGTTGTTTTGTTATACCGTTAATAGAATTCTATCATTTATTTTCAAACATTCCACATACAAATAATAAGGGATATTCAAAAAAAGAATTTTCAATTGTTAGAAGTAATGCTAAGCTTAAGAAGACAACAATGAACATATTTAACCCACTCTCATTACATGTTAATGCAGTACAAAACAGTCCAGCAATCATACACAACAGACACACTAAAGAGTACCCCCACCATTTTTATTTCTTTACTAAGCATACTGTGTATAGTTATTATAGTAAATAATATTTAACATTGATTCTTTATTAGCAAAGCGTTCCAACACACACGGTATAATTTATTTGTATAAAATATTATTTTATTTTATTTTGTTCGTCGGAATTAATAAATATTGTGTACAGATATTGATATAAATACTTTCAGTCTATTTAAAATAAGGAGTATAAATTGACTATTATATAATTTTAAAGCCTTGCTTCCTTTTTACTTCATTAGAAATTTATTTTAGGTAACAGATTTTGATTCTAGATTGTTGTAATTTATGTTTAATTAACAAATTTTTAAATTACACATTATTATTTAGCAACTAAAATGTGCGCTCCGTCAGTTCGCGCGTAACCACTGATGACTGAAAATTGCACAAGACTACTGCAGTGGTAATTGCTGATAAGAAACTGTAACAGCTAACATAATGTTTTCTAAACGTATTCTAGAGCACGGTAGTGCGCAAGGCCGAGTTAATTACTACATTTAAATAGATATTCTTTTATCTTTTTTCTCGATTCTGGTGGTTTGAATCAAAAACTTGTGTCCAATTAGTTATTAAATTTTTTGTACACTCAGTTATTTTGCATTCATCATTTATATATATGACTAATGCAAAATCAAGTATTTTTTGGTTCAACAAACACGCTTTTCGTTCTACACCTCGAAAGTTAATATCTACAAAAATTAATTTTCATCAAATAGTCAAATGGTGTAATTACTAATAATGAAAATGACGTTGATACATATTCCATAAATATCTATGTACCTGGCCCACTGGGACAACAACTATAGTGATTAGGTACTTGATTTCGAATCATGTTAATAATTTTTTTTTCTCAGCAAAATCTTCTAATATTTTATATTGCATAGATTTCATGCTATTAGATATGTTAATAAAATTAAATAATTAAAGCTTTAAATTGATAAATTGAAATTTGTTTCAATTTCGTGTTGAACAGAAATTCTCTTGACATTAACAATAATCAGTTGAATTAAATTTGAATGACGTGCTATCATGTAAAGAAGAAATGTTGAATAGATGAAACAAATTATACTGATTCTTGTTTTATTTTAATAAAAGCAAACCAAATGTATAAAATATCTCTCGGTTCTTCTTACCTATATAGTATATACACATATATACATATATATATATATATATATATATATATATATATATATATATTTATATATATATATATATATATATATATATATATACCAGCTACAGTTTAGCAGATACGAGCGACGTGAGAAATAATAAATAAAAGACGCATTAGAAGATATGTGTGTGTAGTGAGTTGGGTATTATAGTTTTACACTGTGCCAATTTGTGGTAGTCCACAGAAAATGGTAAAAGAACCGATGAACGTTGAAAATTCTACGCTACCAATTTTTGTAGTGTACTGATTAAGGCCTAATTTATTTAATATATAAATTGAATGTCAAAGTAGGTAAACGCTAGTTATCTTAGTTAGCATAACATAACCGTACAACAGATAACCATCCTAACCATAGACGCAAGTTTATAAAAATAAATATATATCTAGTCAAATACAAACTAATTCGACATTAAGATATTGAAGATGTATATATGCATTCTACTTCTATAACGTTTGGTAGCTTAGAGGAAGAGTGCTGTTTCGATTTCCAATCAAGATGCGTACGATTTTTCATATCTGTTGCCTTCTCTCATGCTCACTAAATATTCAAAAAGAACGAATTCTCATTTAGTGTACACATAATTTTGTATAACTCATTAAGAATTGAATTTTAATTTAAATACAAATACGCGTTAATGTGTTAAATGAGAACCCACTTTTCGCACTGTAAAAGCATTTTCGGATATTTAATAGGAAATTATTAAATTTATGTGGGATATATCGGAAGTATTTGTCTTTATGCGATCAGTATCAGGATACAATAAGTCAGGATACAATAATCACAATGAATCATTATTAAAACTGTATGACAATGGTTTTAATAGATAACTCTTACAACTTTTTTAAAGGCAATGTATTCTAACTAAATCAAGATTTCCTAAAAACGATTTTATCCTCAGTATCAAATGGGTTTATTCAAGACAATTTTAGATGATGTCCTATTTTAAGGGCTTCATTTGATGGAAGTAAATGAAAGTCCAACACGAAATGCGCCAAGATAAGACGCCCAGTCATCTAAATTCGAGGTGCCGATTCATCAGAAATTTGATACAATTGCACAGATAACATATAAAACATGTCTCGATTGACTTTTGTCTGGTTTGCGGTTAAAATGCTTGTGTTTTAAGGTATGGTTTTCATAGTGTTCTAGAACGTTTTTATTTAAATGGAACTTACTTTTAATGCATTTATGCATTTATTTTTACATCATATGTATTCCGAATTTTGTTATTGACTGTAGTGGCACTCCTTACTACATTACACAACGGTCGATTGTCCTTAAATTCCTTTACATTCAAATCTCTCTAATATACTTTAAAAGTAGGGTAATAAGCAAATGATATAATAATAGGATTTCTATATTGAACTTAAAATAATTAGCACTCTGTAGTTACACAAGTTGAATCTCTCTCGCTTTGGTATATCTGATATTATTCAACAAAATAAATACTTCATACTCCCGCATAAACATTCACAAAAATAATGTGTGCTACATCTTTTGAATATAATAATAGTAATGATTTAATTCAATACATATGGATTATAATTATATTCGATGTATAAGATATGACTTTCCAATAATATTATAGGGATATTAAAAATTATTTTTTCAATTCATTTCATGTTTTTTACTATCTAGTCATAATGAGAGCAAGAAAGTATTATTATATAAAAAAAAAAAGTTAAAATAACAAAAAAACTGAGTTCATTACTTTTAAATACCTAATATATACTGAGTTCATTATCAATTGTCAGCGTGGACTGATTATTTTACTTTTTATACACACACATATATGAAATTCAAAGTAGTATACAAAGGTGCTATATGCATATCTAGCACCTTGAAAATCTTTCAGCTATTACTTGGGCAAAATAAATGATTTAAAAAAAAACCTCTCAAACAAAAGTTTATTAAAAAAATAAAATAGTTTTTGTCTTTAAAGTTTCTTCCATCTCGTACGGTTTTGCAGTTAGATATTTTTCCCCTGAGGGATATATGGTTCGATTTTGAAAAGTCACGAATTTCAAGTAACTTTTCAGCTCTAGAACACAAACACCCATAACCACACACATGCCTACCAACATACTAACACAGACACCCATAGACACCTACATTCACACACACAAATCGTAACCACTTGTCCGCGTACGTCCGTAATCGTGACCGTTTGTTCCGTATGTCCGCGGAAATTTTATTTTGAAAACGATTAATAAATATCGTTTGTACTAAAATAACTCGAAATATTATGTTTTTTATTAAAAAAAAAAATTCATTACGCAGGAACTGCTTAAAGTTAGCGAATTTCCTTAAAATACATAAATCAATCTCTAGCCGTCAAAATTTTAATGTGTGATCAAAATAAAATATCATATCTTATATGATTTTATTATTTGCAAGGCCAATTTTATTACTAAATAGCATAGGTCAAAGGGAAATGGGGATTAGAGAAAGAAGGAAATATCTCTCTTCATATTAGAACAATCGAAAAATGTACAAGGAGTGAAGTTGTAGAAAATCAAGTTTGCTTTGCTACAATTCATCACCTTATCATTTTTCTCAAACTCAAATGTGAACAGAGATATTTCGAATTTTAACTTTCAATCTTTAATTGTAAATATTTCTGTAAATATTAGCGTAACAGAAAAATGATAAGAAATAGAATTACATTGAGTAACTAAGTACCTACAACTTAACTCCTGATAAATTTTTAGATTTTTCAAATATTAAGGAAGATATAAGTCAAATTTTGAATTAACGAACTTGACCTTTTGAATACCAAAAGCGCCTCAAATACCAAATTTCATTCCAATCGGAACTGTGACCACTAGAGAGTCCACAGACACATATACTTCTATGTACATATATATGTTGATATATATATATATATATATATATATATATATATATATATATTTATTTATATAATATCATCATATATATCATCATATATATATATATATATATATATATATATATATATATATATATATATATATATATATATATATATATATATATATATATATATATATATATATATATATATAAATAAATATATAAAAAATTTAACGATAATGATTTTTGACATCTAGTAGGTAGGATCGATGGACATTTGATGAAATTTTTACGAAATTCCAACATTGATACAAAAACAATAGCTGATTTTCTCTGGAGGAAATTCGCTAAAAATGCAAGGTTATTATTAAAATTGAATTTTTATAAATCATTGTTTATGGCATTCAAATCGTTGAAAACGCTGTCCGTCCATATCGTTTTTAGCCGTTACATCACTGTCAAAATAAACCATAGACAATATACTTAAATAATACGATATAATTAACAATGTCATAAGCCATCGTTGTTTTGCATATCATTACTATTTACGCCAACATCTGAATTTACCAAAATGTAAGAATCTTTAAACGGGAATAAAATTTTCATTGAAAAAAGTGCGAATATTAACTACGGCATAATGATTTGATAATATGTAAGTTTTTAATTAAAAATTGCGGCAACTTAAACTTTGATGTGTACAATATTAGTTCCATCCAATTTGTACATTGTATATTTTCAAGATCTTTTTTATTAAAGTAAAACTTCCTATAGGAATACAAAACAAACTGCTTTTAATTAAAAAAATTTCAAATATTAAAAAGTAATTTAGTGTTTGTAAAATTACTTCCGTTTTTATTAGGATTCCGTATGGAAACACATTGATGGTCCCTATAAGCAAAAAGGTCAAATCTATTTGGGAAAAAATGTCTCTTATTTTTATAGAGATAAAATGATTCGAGCTCTAAACATTTTTAGGAGTCATATATTTCATAGAAATTAATCCGTTCTTTCATAGAGTGTCATTTTTCGATGCATTTTTCGAAAACCGGAAAGGTTTGATTCAAATAGATTTTAAACACTTGAATAATGCAGTATCTACAGGTAGTTAAACGTTAACTATTTTTAACCCGACTTCATGTTTGTTACCTCAGAATTCCGTCATTTATTAACCGATTTTGAATTTTGTTTTTTTGTTTTAAAGAGTTTGATTTTCGATTGGTCCCAATGCCACCAAATCGCATTCTGATGAAGGGATTCCCTGGAAATCGAGGAAAACTCTCATTTTATATGTGATAACCGATTTCTGCGAATTTTTTTTTTTTTGAAAGCATATACTCATTCATAATGAGAAAATAAGAAAATTTTTTTTAAAACTGACTTCAAAAATATTTTTACAAAAAAAAAACTACCCCAAAAAAAAAAAAATTTTTACAAAAAAAAAAACAAAATGCTTGTAAAAAAAACTGAAAATCTGTTATGAAAAAATGCACTAAAAATAAAAAAAAAATTAAAAAACGGATAAAAAAAAATGTGTAAAAAAATGCACTAAAAATTAATTGGTCGTTTAGTAGGTCTACCCATATTTAGACAAATAAAATCAGTTATAGAACTTCAAAGTCACTAAAAAGCGAGAAATAAAACCTATTTTGACAAAATGGGAACCCGACTTCAAAAATCAAAATTCTAAAACAAAAAATGCACTAAAAAGGAAAAAAATAATTGCATATTCTTGTGCCAATTTTAGTTCACCTAAGCAAAAATTTTTAAATATATATGTACAATTATTGTTATTTTTGGAGGCGGTGTCCAAATTTAATGTGAATTTCTCTATGCTGACACCGCCTCCAAAAATAACAATAATTGTACATATACATTTAAAAATTTTTGCTTAGGTGAACTAAAATTGGCACAAGAACATGCAATTTTTTTTTTACTTTTTAGTGGATTTTTTGTTTTAAAATTTTGATTTTTTAAGCCGGGTTTCAATTTTGTAAAAATAGGTTTTAACAAAAATATGATAAGAAACAAAATTACAGGAAAACTAAGTACCTACAACTTAACATTAAATAAATTTTTCGAATCGAATTTTGTGTTTCCCCCTTCCCCTCGTCCGATTTTATCCATTAACGAACTGGACCTTTTGAATACCAAAAGCGCCTCAAATACCAAATTTCATTCCAATCGGAATATAACAGATACAGAAACTTATATATATATATATATATATATATATATATATATATATATATATATATATATATATATATATATATATATATGCATATATTTATATATGTATATATATATATATATATATATAACAATTTTAACGATAGTGATTTTTGACATCTAGTAGGTACGATCGATGGACATTTGAAAAAATTTTTTCGAAATTCCAACATTGATACAGAAACAATAGCTGCATTTCCTTTGGAGGAAATTCGCTAAAAACAAGTTTAAAATACGTTGCGTACATAAGTATACACACTTTTATAGGATTACCCCATTTTCAGATTCATTTCTTGTTGTCAAACTTATTTGTTCTTAAATTGTACCTGCAAAAACGGCATGTACATCTCATACTTATCGATATATTTTTATCAATACATTGGACTACATCCACCATCGAATAAGCAGTATCATCAATGTAAAAAAAAGTACAAAGTAGGTTAAAAATACTTTTTCTCCCTCATTTCCAACTAATTAAATTTTAAAATTCTATTTAATTTAAAAATCATTTCACATTTGTTGACAAACTCTTTCTACTTCTTTTATTAAAATCTTTCCTTGAATTTTATGTTTCCCAAGTTAATAATATCAAACTTAAAAAATCTACAACAACGGTTGTTGTGCATATAAAAAGCTCACTAACATCTAATAAAAAAAATTGTGCGATTATTATTTTAAAAGGCGTTCGTAAAATGTTGAATGTAATGATTTTTATTTCATTCAATTTTTACAATCATTGTATCCAAATTTCGTTTGTTTATGTCATTCAATTTACCATTGTCGGGTAGGAATAATTTTAATATACAATGTTTAGACTAGGATTCTGATATAAAAGGGCCCTAATGGACCCTCACTCCATTAGGGCCCTGTCACTCCATTAGGGCCATTAGGGCCCTGTACATGTGCTTATTCATATAGACAAACGAATGCATTACCAAAGTTTAGATGAATGGCTCAATGAAACTCCTCTAGATCATAAAGGCCTGAAAAAGATATAATTGTTATACGGCAGCTCCAAATGTCAAAACAAAGTGACGTTCGGAGCTCATTAATTTCAAAATAAAAGCTCAAGTTTTGTTATGCAATTCGTGAACAGTAGTTGACGGAAATAGAACAACCGAAATCAAAGGTTTAACAATCAGAATGCTTTTTTGTGTCAAAATTTACACATGGAATTTTACAGAACAACAAAACAAAATATTCTACACTACACACTCAGAACAGAATCTCTTAATATAAGTGAAATGAAAAAATTAGCAGAAATTAAGTAGTCGTAAATAAATTTTCCTACAATTTATTACCTGGACATATTTTATCTACATATGATACTAGCTGGAAAAGCCAACATTGCTTGGGTTTCAAAAAATTTTCATGGGAAACTTTAAATCATTATTTTGTCCCAAATGTCAATTTTATATATTTTAAAGTTATTGACACATAATTTATTTCCAAAATTTTGTTAATGCAGGCATTTCTTTAGAAACTATAAACTATATTAATGGTTTAGCCGTCAGAAAATCTTAACGCCGTCAGAAAGCGGCTATAATGTTGGAAAATTTACCTAGAGATTTTTCTTATCATTATTTTGCTACTTCCTATAATTTTCATCTAACAGTTCGGAGAAATATACATACAACATATTTTCCTTTTTGTATATTTTTACACATGATACCCACAAATATTAAATATTACTAAAATATCACCATGGTAACTTGATTTGATAGCCATTATACTTCCTTCCTCATAGAAAATTCGTTTAATCTACGTAGCTCCTGCGTGACAAAATAAATATAAAATTTTTAAAAAATTTCCACACTTAGTATGTAAAAACTCCCTGTAGTCTCCATTTATTTTTCAATTCATTGTAGAATATGTATGTAAGATAAACAGAGATAACATTACCTACACATTTTTACATTTTCAATAGCCACGTTTATGTATAGTGTGTTTTGTGTGAAGAGCGGATCTCTTGTATGATATGTGATGCATTTGATCGTGATCGGTGAAGTCTTTGTGTCATTATATTCAAGTGGTTTTGATAGAGGAGGAGGCATTACATTTATATATAAATTTTATAAAAACATCAACCATGCAATACAGGATGGCATCACTGATTTTGTAAAAAAAATGCGTGTCTGGATGTCTTTGCACAATTAATCGATAAATAATGGCAACTGGATTCGTTTCAAATTATGATTTATACTGGATGTTTAACGCAATTTACAACAAAATACCATTTAAAGTTCCTTTGGACATTAGATATAGCCCCTTGAAATAATGAAACAAGAAAAGTAATATACAAATATAAAAAAAAAAACGAAAAAGACCCGAAACTATTTACAACCTTTTATTTGATAACCACATTGTTATAATGACAAAATTAGCCCCCTCCTTTTTTTTATTTGCTGACGGCATATTTAAATATAAGAGTCTATACCGCTCCCAAAATTAAGACGAATCTAACGACAGCTTGTATTTTAAAATCTATCTAGCCATTTCGGCTACAGAGCGTGTCAAAAAAAAGACATTCATGAACACAAACGTACAAAGATATTACTCTTAAAATATTACAGATATTACACTCGAAAAATATTACTCTTCTTCTTGTAAGTTCAATATGTGTATTACATGTTACCCTACTTTCAAACGAAATCACCTAATTGGAATCGGTTCATGCTCTTGAAAGCTGCAATGCCAAAACAGACTAGATGACAAACTTATGACACCCCTCTCTTCGTGATGGGTGTATAAAAATATAGTAAAATATAATAAAACTCGTATAGATAGAGAACAGCATCTTGAAAGGATATTTTAATGTATTTCACAGCACTACCACATTTTAGATAAGTTAAAATTGTTTTATTTATTTGTGTCGTATCAATAATATTTTGACGCAGTCAGATATGTTTATGGCTTTAAGCTATTTTGATCAAACTAGCTCTTATAAAATCCGCGTCAAAATCGATTTATTCGGCCTCACAGTCCAAATGACAGAAAAGCAAAAGTTTTATAATTAATACTCTCTTTTTGAAAAAAAAAATTCATTTATATTATATTAAAATTACGTAAAGACTTTAATAACAAAAATTATCATAATATTTTTGATTTATTTAGCTTCAATTACAATTACAATCACGCTTGTTAGGTTAATATTTATTCATAATTCAATATTAAAATACATCTATGACGCTTCAATATTTGTTCTGACATCTTCTTTTATCAAATGTACAAAAAAAAGTTACGTAGTGTTGCCAAAATAGTTATGATTAACAATTTCAATGAACTCCATTCGTAGTTTACAGTTGATACACCAAAATGTTATTCGTCTCTTGTTTAATATTTCTTTCTTTGTCAGTCAGAAGATCCAAGTATACCGATCACAAGAAAGGAGTTACCACTCATACACAAACAGTGAATAAAGTTACATGTAAATTGCATCAAAATAGAAGCCGCTGCTTTGTTACAGTTAGAAACTTAAATCAGAAAATGATACTGCGCATGCTCAGTAAAACAATCGATTGGAAACTTCCACGTGTAAAAAGAGGATTACTATCTAATATATATGACGTATGTATAATGTGATTAGTTTAAAAAATCAATAAAATCTATCGGCTACTGAAAAAATGTTTATTATACTACAACTGTACAACTGTAATTGAACAAAAACGAAAATAAAACTCCAAAATTTGAAAGCAAATATGACTACATCAATTTGCACGGTACTGACATATAAATCATATTGTAATGACATCTACGTATATGGCATTATGATTTAATGTCACTTTATACTACGGTAGAATCAAGCAATTTTCTACCAATAATTATATGTCAAGTCAAAATAATTTGACAGCTATGTCATATTCAAATGCCAGTGTCACATTCAAGTGTCACAACGCTTATTAGATCAAACAAACAAAATTGCTAATAATGACTAATGACTATAATTAAACGATTTGATGGAGTAACGTTTAGACAATAACTGCTGAGTAGAATTATTTTTGATTAACGGACTTGGTTACAGATTATTTAAGGTCAGTGGATCTGAAGAATGTTTTTGAGACATCCATTAAAAAGAAAGAGCTTAGTTGCCTCAATATTACATCAGGCCTGAATATTACTTTCCAGGTTTGACATCTATGCAGCAAGATATATGTGAGGTTGCTCTCAAAAATTCGCAGCTATGTATGCCTTCTAAGTTGATGTGATCTCCATACCGACCGTAACTTGGCAAATACTGCTTTTGCTTTTTTTATTGTCTTTCCAACACCTTTATCAGTACCGACCTTTTCTGTTACAAGACTACCCAAATATTGGAACTCTGTCAATCTTTCTATTCTAGTAATTTCACGAGACGAGTAACATGTCTCTTGTATTGTATTGATTTATAAAAGTTTTCTATCGTCTCGTCTCGTCTGTTTTTGTACAATTGTAGATTTTCTTGAAGAAATACAATTAAAAAAAAAAATTTTTTGTACTTAAGTAAACTCTTTTTTCTATTCATATTATTTTCTGATTTAATTAAATTTTAAGGATGAACGAGCGCTAATGTATAGTCTATTTATAAAATTCTTCAAAATCTTATATAGTACATTCATAAATGTCCTCAATAATGTTTTTTATTTTTTGTCATAAATTAAAATTAAAATTTAATTTAGGCTCGTCATACAGGGCCTAACAAAAAAAATATTTAAGAAACAAAGCTGAGATTTCGGGTAATTAAGCTACCGTCGGTAGAAATAGAATTTACCTTAAATCGTCGTTGTTTGCTTAAATATCTTTTTTAAGGGGCTCTCATACCGAAATTTTATTGGATGAATCTCTTTATTAATATTTCTATTTTCAATTGCGTAATTTTCTTTTTATTCGTCTTATTTTATTCCAAGTGAAAATTATCAAAATATGTGTAAAAATATGGGTTTCTCCATAAGAGCAATGCATTAAAACTCGTACTTTAATATTAAATAATTAATTCAAGACCCCCGTAATGCCCCCTGAAACTTTTATAATTGATTTACATGCACTTCAACTACATGTAAAAAAAACCAAGCCTCTTTTTGAAGTTTCAGTGCTCGTACATCCTTAGTTGAAACAACAAAGATTAGAAAAAATTGTATCGTTACTACCCAATATAATTAGCTGTTCTGTGATTAGCACATTTTTACAGATTAAGCTTGCTTATCAGGTCCTACCGAAGGTTTATATACTCGGGGTGAGATGCACTGAATAACCTGTATTAAAGATAATGTGGCTGGATGTTTCTTTCTCCTTGCCACACATTCTGCACATAATGGACCCGTAATGGAGTCCCAATGTATGCAGATGCTTTCGCAGGGGATAATGCCCGGTAATCAATCCGGTAACCCTCTGCAGTTACATCCTGTTCAACCTCAGTATCGAGAGATAGCCTCTTTGTTGCACTCCGAAGCAGTACCTTCCCGAGCTGCTGCCGCGGTAGTTTTTCCCAGTGATCATGGTATTCAGCATTGAACAAATGAAGGGTATTTCGACTCCCATCTTTGCTAAGGTATCTGATTTTTCGTTACCTTTGAACCCACTGTGACCCGGCAGCCAGATCAATTTAACATTGTTCCGTCTTGCCAGTTTCAGAAGTTCCTGCAGACAATCCTTGACTACCCTACAATAGTACATGCCTACTATGTGAATTTTTACTAGTCTGTATATAGATACGCTCTGTACTTTTGAACAAAGTACTTACTACGCGTATGAATGTTCTGTTGTTATCTTTGTATTTGTCATTGTCCCTACTTTAATAATAATAATACACTTCTTTCTTTCAATTGAAACAAATATGTACAACACAAATATTTTACGGAGCTGATGATGATTATGATTATGCGCGTTGATGATGATGATTGTTGTCTCTCATTTCTTGTTCAATTGTCTTTATAAATATTATTGTACTTGAAATAAAATCGAAGTACATGTAACGCTAAATAAAATAAAACATGTAATGTGTCTGTTTACAAGCTACCTAGCTAGCATGATATATCAGCTCTGAAAAAATGTGCCAATTTAAAACAATTTATTCATATAGACAATATTATAAAAATTATACTTCAAAAATAATTATTTAAAAAAAAAACTTAACCATAATTTTTCTTCGATTTAAAAAATACTTAACCATAATTACCAGTCCAAGTGGCCGAGCGGTCTAAGGGGTTATATCTGCGCAGTATGCCTAATTGATAATTGGGAAATTATGGGTTCAAATCTCGACGTCGGCAGTTTGTCAATTATTAAGAAAAAAGGGGCAGTTAATTGACTAAACTGTCAGCGTATGGACAAGTATGGACAAGGGCGAAGTAACCGGCTATGCTTAAGAAGGTTTTCTGCAGTTTCCTTCACGAACTCCAGATGAATATAGGCATAGTTCCTATCATAGTCGGCTGCAGCCGCATAGCCTACCAATTCGTAGTCCATATACAAAAATATCTTCCACTCCACTCACATCCTAACATCCTTAGGCATAACAATGGACCTTATGATCGAGGTGTAGCCCGTCCAAGGCAGCCTCTACAATATATCTATCTATCTAACCATGGTTACATCATGTGAAAAATCAAACTCAAGTCTCTTAATAGCTAGTAGATGTTGGTATATCAACTAGTTTACCTTTTGTAATCAGAAACGCCACATTAGTCATTGCTGTAAGTAACACTGAAGCATTTATTGTTTAAAGTTTTATATTTTTCCAAACACTTTTGACTTTATGTATATTTTGATCTATACGTGCCTTAAAAAGTTTTAATCATGATACCTGGTCTTCTTTTTGGACTTTGACGGTCTGTCTGCCGTAAACACAAAAACCTCAAAAAGAAAAGAGATAGCGATTTGAAATTGTTTATGTTTTGTCTAGAGCTAAAATTAAAGGTCAGCTTCGTGGTCATTGAATGCGCAAAATTGGATCATTTTGAGAAAAATAGGCAAAACTATTTATCATTGAAACCGTTCGAAGAGATCGAACAAAAATTTATAATCAAAAAATGTTTTTTTTTTTAAAAGAACTAACAACTTTCGCTTGAAAATTTTTGTCATAAATTCAGTTTATAATCAATAAACTCTGTTGTTATTTTCAAAGTTTTTGTTTTTTAAACTTTTTTACATGCTGTTATAAAATATTCCATGCAAAATTTTTCCTAAAAATTTTTTTTTATAAAATCTTTTTTTTCGAGCCTATGTTACGATAAAATGAACACCTTGTAAATATACAGGATGTTCTGATATTCATTCAAGAAAACTATACCTTTTGTAAAGTTGCAAAAAAACAAACAAGAAAGTTGAATAAAGTTTTTCGATTTGACGTTAATTTTTTATCAGTTAAATACAGTCAACTAAACATTGCTAAATTCAACCAATCACACAGAGCGCATACTGTATGGAGACGTGGCCCCAGCAGTAGAGCGTGGCGGTTTAACTTTTAAATGCTCGCAGACGGTAAGAGACCCCGTTTCCTTACACTATGCGCACTGTGATTGGTTGAATTTATCAATGTTTAATTGATTGTATTTAATTGATATCTTAAAAAATAAGCTTCAAATCGAAAAACTTGATTAAACTTTTTTGTTTGTTTTTTGTAGCTCTACACCGTGGTATAGTTATCTTGATTGAATTTCAGAACAATCTGTATATTTATTATAGTTTTTATCTGTAAAAAAATGACAATTTAAAAATTTGTACATCAAGTAATTCTGAAAATTTGACATGAAACAACAATTTTAAAATAAAAATGTTATCTTTGAAAATTAAAAATGTATTTTGGAAACTTTATCACATCAATAATACTATGAAGCTCGATAATAATTTAAGAATTGATTATCATGCTAACGTGTAAATCGATTTGGTACAAAAAAAACTTCAATTGCGATGATCATGAACATTGTCATTGGTTCATCTCTCATCACTTGTTCCGTTGCAGTCAGTAGTGTGTGTACTTTTATAATAATTTGTTTTTAACATTTAATTATTTAATTTTTTTTTCTTCATATTTTGTTAAATTGCCCATTACAGTTATATTTGTTACTGAGAAGAAGATGCAATTGCTGTGAAGTAATTAATGTAGTTTATTTAACAAGTTCATTGTAATTTTTTGTATTTGTTGAATTGCTGAACTTAACGCAAGAAATAAAAATTAAAAAAACAAATTATTGAAATATTTGCCATTGTGTTTCCAAGCAAAAATTATACCTCCTTCGTCTATGTTAAGTGCTTGATTTAACCCTGCGGTAGTCGCGTGCAATAATCTAAATAATAATGTGTAGTTTAAATATTTGTAAATTTAACACAAATTACAACAATTTAGAATCATAATCTGTTACTCACAATAAATTTCTAAGGAAGTAAACAAGAAACAAGGTTAAAAATGATATATTAATAAATTCGTAATTTTTTTTAATAGACTGACAATATTTATATCAATATGAATACACAATATTTATTAATTATAACGAACAAAATAAAATAAAATACTATTTTATACATATAACATATACATTATATAAATACATTAGATACATTATTAACATGTATGCAGTTTATTGAAAGGGTGGATAGGAGATGAAATTCTAAAATGAAAAGTCCTTGGGCATTTTTGCGCTGACCCACCGTTAATTAGATATTAATTAAATAAAGTAACCAATTATAGAAGCGCGTTAACGGAATAAGAAATGGTGGGGAATGAATGCAGCGGCGGCAGAGATACGTGAAGGGAGCGAGCTCTCAATTCAATAAAAATTGAATGATTCATTATACGAATCACCCATAATATAGCTCACTAAAATATTGAAAAAAAATTATAATTAAGAATTTATTAATGTTTTTTGCACTGATTAAAACAATTGCAATTTAGACTTATTTTCAACTTTTCGTTTGAGTCCGATTATCGAAAACTGAGTTTTTATAAGATCTTGAATTTTTCAGGTCCTAAAAAACTATCCTGACTATCTTTATAATAATCCCAAAAATATTTTTTTAAACAATTTTTACACTACTGTACCGATCGATTCCAAAATCTTATCATCCCTTAACTTTAAAGAAACAACGTCAAATGCCGCCATAAAATTTCATCGTAAGAAATCTAATAAAAACTGAATAATTCACTTAATTAGATTTTTCGGAAAAAAAAGCTGAAGTTTTTTTTCAAAATTTTTTAAAATTCTACTATAAAAACAGTACCAGATTTGAAACGCGCAAGGTTGACTTGCTCTACGTTAGTGATAGGGAGAGCTCGCTCTCCTCACGTATCTCTGCTGACGCTGCGTTAATTCCCCACCATTTCTTTTTCCGTTAACGCGTTTCTCTTATTGGTTACTTTATTTAATTAATTTCTAATTCACCTTGGGCCAGATGCAAAAATTTCCAAGGACTTTTCGTCTTAGAATTTCATCCCCAATCCACCCTTTCAAAAACTCCATGGCTTTTGACTCATCCTGTATATATATATATATATATATATATATATATATATATATATATATATATATATTTGTATATATATACATATATATATATATATATATTTATATATATATATATATATATATATATATATATATATATATATATATGTATATATATATATAGAATTTAAAAAAATATATATAAGTACTGAAATCGAATCGGTCATATCAACATACTGAATATCAACATACATATTATTTTCGTATTACTACACATCTAGTAAAACACTATGTATACACTATGGACAAGATAGGATGCATTATTACGGTCATATTCACATATTACGCTCGCATATTGATCAAATGCTTCAGAGACTACAGTTGAGGAAATTAACTTCAATTCTCGTAAAGGAAGACGATAAATGGAAATAGTATACATTTTATAAATTTGAAATAAATAAAAGATAACTATGCTTGTTCATACTCCGACAGTTTGAGTCAATTAACCACTCCATTAATTTTTTTTTTTAAATTAATTTAATTGAGAAAATTTCGCCGTTGGAAAATGAACCAGCAACCTCCCGATTCCAAGCAGAGCACATTTAACAGCTCGTCCACTCGGATTAGTATTACGTTACTGTCAGATCAAAACACATCGGATATCGTACTTTATCCTTTTCAAAACATCGCTTCCCTGATAAGGTATTAATTGAGATATCAATAGCAATAATGGAAACAGAACAGAAAACTAGCTTATTCTGAGCTTTAATTATCTACTCTGATTAACTTCGTTCGTCTTGAACTATGTAGCAAATGCGGTTTGGATAAAAATTAGACCATAATAATAAAAAAGATTGAGCAACCGTAATGCAAACTTGAGATATGACAACCTCGCCTACTGCATGTCGCTCGGAAAAATATCGCTATCTTGTTAAGAGTAAGAGAAAACGGTGTTTAAAGCCTATAGAACAGATAGAAATGATTAGAATAATCGAACAGGCCGCTAAGGGGAAGTTAACATAATGTTTCCTCCATTCCCTCAATTCCATCCTTTCAAGTTAGCTCCAAAAAAATTAATTAAATATTCTTATGTAGTCGTAGTATTAGTAGCGGAGGTAAGGTCAAAGTCTCAGGCAAGTAGACCTGTCTAGACCTTTTTTACCGACGCTTTAAGGAAAATATATTTGTATGCAGACTTGGAATTGGTAGGTTATGAGATTGCATCAGACTTTGAAATGAATTATCCCGATATTCATCTGGAGTTTGTTAAAGAAAACTGCAGAAAACCTTCACAAGTAAAGTTGGTTACTTTCGTTTTTGTCCATAGACCGATAGTTTAGTCAAATAACCACCCAATTTTTTTTTTTTTAATTAATTTAATTGACAAACTGCCGCCGTTGGGATCGAACCAGCAACCTCTCTGTTCCAAGTTGAGTGCCTTTAACAACTCGACCACGCGGACGATAAAATTTATAAATATTCTTTATAATTTATCTCTAAAAGTATTTTATAGTTCACGAAGAAGAAAAAAAGTATTTAAATGTAACCGCCGACTTAATAAATGTCCATATATATACAGTGTTTTATTAAATAATAAATTTATTGTGTCTATGATAATACATTTTGTAATAATAACTGTTCGCTCCATAAGAATGTTTGTTATGTGTGGATGTAGAGTCCGTTGCTGCTAGAACAAAACATATTTTAACTATAACTCTAGCAAGCCAGAGCCAAGCTAACTGGTTGAGTTAGTTGATTGTTCACTGGCTAGTAAAACCAATTTGAATGAAACCGGACTGACAGCTCAGAGGATGTGTTGATTACATATAAATTTAAGCATGTGTTTATATGTATACATATACATATATGCATTGAAACGTATAGTTCAATTGTTATAATGTGGTTAAAAAAGTATTATTAGGGGTTTTTAGTAAAAGAGAATGTTATCAATGTATTCATTTATTGCGTTGAAAATTGATTTTTTAAACTTGTTATTTTTAAAACTTATTTGTGTCTGTCTGTGTCATCGTAACTCTCAAACGCCTGAACTGATTTGAATGCAGTTTTTTATCAGATAGCTGGTTTCTTTGCGGTGGTTCTTAGCTATGTTTGATAATTGGTTCAGTCGTTTTAAAATTGTATTTATCTCCAAGATGATAGAAAGGCATATTATTAACATTATCATTTTACATATAAATTTGTAACTCGTATTATTGCGTTAGAGGTCTTTTAAATTTTTAATTTTACTTGTTAATTTAGAAAGTACCATACACGAATAAGAAAATTTCGAACGGGATCAGATGAGGCACTTTGACTACACTACAGGCATTTTCACCAACTGCACAGTTAACATTCAACAAGGCAACAGTTGGCAACAGTTTTCTTCAACAACGTTTAGTCTGAATTTTAGTCTCAACGTTTATCTGTGTGTGTATTAATTTTTAGTTCTCTTTGTCTCAAGGTTCCGTTGCTATAAGTTTCTGTCACTGTTGTGATTAGTAGAAAAGTTTTTGTTACAAAAAGACTACCACCCCCACAAATTTTTGATCGAATACTGACTTTGTGAAACTCTTAACCCTTACAATACACTATCGTCATGAAAATTGCTTGATTTTAAACTACGGTAGTAGACATTTAAGCCGTTGCGTTGAATAGTAACTTCAAATATTTTCATTTATCCAAATCGGCTGGTGCACGTCCTACCTGTTATTGATTATCCGTATGAGTGTTCTTCACGATTGTATCATGCAAATTATTGGATCACAACTATTATTTAATGTAACGTTATTTGGTACTTTTCCGGTATCAAATATCAGGAATATGTATTTATGTGAGCAGTTGATAGTGGGATTATTCGACCAGTTTTGTGCTGTATCTCTACTATTAGGTTGAGTTGTAGGTATAAATAGGTGACGAAATTTATAAACCAATCTAAGAAATTGTCTTTAACTTATTTTCAAATTAATTTGAATCTTGAAAATGCATTCCATTCGGATTATAATACAATAATAGCAGACCATGTAGCTGTCGATATGACATTGAAAGTGCGCTTGAAAGTGCGAAATTTGGTAGTGACGCAGAGAAATAATTTACAAAAAGGATGCTTTTCTCTTCATTAATGATTGAGAGTTTTAAAAATTAATACAAAATAAATCATTATTTATTTTTGTATTGAAGTTAAAAAAAAACTGTCAAAGCAATGTTCTATCATTTGTTTCAGACAATATAATGATTTAATTTTAAATTTTGACACAAACGGTGGTCTAGCCGCCCCCTCTCTCACCCGTCCATCTAACATGGTTTACTTGAAACAATTTTATGATAATTTTCTTCATAGTACATTTCTACTGTCATAAAATTTGTAAATGGTTATTTATTTGTTCGTTCGAGCATCACGCAAAAACTATTGGACCGATTTTGATAAATTTTGTTCAAAAGCTTATGGTTAGACTTCAAAACTGCGATATGTATTTTATCTTTTTCTATCTTGATCGAGAGATAGAAATTTATTTGCAATAAAAGAAATTTGGTGGAAGATTCCATAAATATTTGAACAAGTGGAAGCAGTGGGAACGGAAAATATTTGAAGTAGTCGGAGGGAAATTAAATTTAGGTTTTTAGTTTAAAAATGACGGGAGCCGGAGATATGACAATAAAACGAAAACGAAACCGCGAGCATAAGCTAGTTACTAATAAATATGTTTAGTTTTTTTAACTATAAAATATTTTTAAATATAGTAGACATATTTATATTCAGATTTTTTCGTTAATAATGAACATTCGTTATAATATTTGAACTGTATGTATATATACTTATATTTATGTGATATTTAATATATGAATATGTATATTAGATCCACTTAAAACACTTATGATTGGGTTCTTCATTGGTGTTAAAAAAAGTATATTAAAAAACAAAAAAGAATACATAGAGACTTCCTCACATGTATAACAAAGTAGATGACTTTTAGATGTCGGTATTTCTTTTGTTTGTTAATTTAAGTGTATGTAATTACATAAAATACAATTTATTTTCCATTTAGCATATAACATATCTTCATTTTTTTAATACGTTTTCTGATCTTCATTTCAAATTACAATTTTTATATTTTAAACCAACGCCTATTTATAATAATAATTTAATAAATATATTGAAACACAATAGAAACGTAGAAAACTGAGTCATTGACAATACAATCATCGAAAAATACAACCATAACATCTAAGGTAGCTCAGTTGGTAAAACTTTGATCTAGAATGCCAAAGGTCGTGAGGTCCATCCCCATCAATTATGATTTTTTATCAAGCATTTTCTATCAAAGAAAGTTAAAGCAATAAATATCAAATTAAGGAACCGCTAGTCACTTCCGTTGGTATAATATAATCGAAAGTCAACCATACTTACAATGGATATAAATAGACGCTAATTTACAAAAACAATTTTTTTAAATGTGTTAATAGTAAATAAACAAAAATAATAATACAACGACATCAAAAAAATAGTGAAAGACCATATACATTGCACTACCATAACATCTAAGGTAGCTCAGTTAGTAGAACATTGGACTAGCATACCAGAGCCCGTGGGTTCGATCCTCATCCCTGGATGTGTATGATTTCTCATATCAAGCATTTGATGTCAAAGAATGCCATCAATGTTCAGATATTATTTAAATAGTAAATTCTAGTCGCTTTCGTTGGTATAATATCACCGAAAGGCAACCACACTAACAATAGATATAAATAGACCCTAGTTTGCAAAAACTATTCTAAAAAATGATACCAACAAGCTATGAAAATACACCAGGATATAAAAATTTCGGCACTAGAAAACTTATAGGATATAATAACCTAAAATATCACTTTTGAAAAAGAAATATAATTCGATAGCGCGTTTACATTACGCAACTTAATTATTTTAATCTATTTTTAGAGTGCGTTACATTTGGAAACGTGGGTTTCGAATTTTTTTTAAATTAAATTTTTAAATATCAGGAATTGATTTCGAAATGTTTATACCTCTACACTGTAAACAATTCCTGCTACTATCGTGCGTGTTTTCGTGATATAGGACAAAGCAAACTCAATTACTCTTTCTATATCCTGAATATGTATTTCCTAGAAATGAACACCCGATTTATGGATTTCAATTTTCTATGCACGCAAAAATATGAGTCACTTGCTCTATGAATCATGTTATTAATGTAGTTTTTATTTATAGAAGCGTAATTAAAATATCGGACTGATCGAGATTTCCGTTTGGTAAATACGATAATATGATGTACATCTTTATATATATATATATATATATATATATATATATATATATATATATATATATTTATATATATATATATATATAAATATATATATATAAATATATATATATAAATAAAATATAAAAATAATAATAATTATAAAAATAATATATATAAATAAAATATATATATATTATATATATATATAAATATATATATATTTATATATATATATATATATATATATATATATATATATATAAAGATGTACATCATATTATCGTATTTACCAAACGGAAATCTCGATCAGTCCGATATTTTAATTACGCTTCTATAAATAAAAACTACATTAATAACATGATTCATAGAGCAAGTGACTCATATTTTTGCGTGCATAGAAAATATATATATATATATATATATATATATATATGTATATATATATATATTATTTATTATTTTTAATCAAAAGCAAACATATTCACAATTGCATGTAAATTATTATATATTTCATATATTAATTGCCAATTTACTTTCTATGTATCAAGTCCATGTCTTCATTCCATGTATTTTAGAAATATTTTCCTAAGCTAACTGAGCTATAGTTTGTAATATATTTTTCGCGTATATCTCCTAAATTATTAACAAAACAAAAGACATTGACTCTTAGAAAAAGGGAGGAGGACATCGGATATTAAAATATATTACGATAATGCATAGACCAAACGACTATGAAAGGTGACTATCTGTTGATTAACTTTGTATATATTCTGTAGACAAGGGAAAGCTATACCGAATTTTTTTTTGTAAACTAGAGTAAACAAGTGAAAATAACAACGAAAATACTCTTAATACAAATTTATGAGTTAATTTTCTTAATACTCTGCATATACTGAATTTATGAAAAATTGTTTCAAACAGAAGTTTATTATTTATAAAAAAGGAACATTTTTTATAAAAAATAAATTTAAATTTTTCTTTAAATTTTTGTCTCTTACGGTTATCTTTTGCTGTTTCAAAGATAGACATTTTTGCTCATTTTGCCCAAACATGATCCGATTTTACTCATTCACAAACTTTAGTTTTAACTCAAGAACACACAAAAAATTTTAGCTCGATATCTCTTTTTGTTTTGAGTTATGGCGTTAATACAGAACGACGGACGGACGTATATGCGGCAATGGACTAGGTCATTTTATGAACACCTATACTAACATTTTTTTTTTCGATTTATATTTTCAACCGTTAAAAAGGGATTAAACTCAATATACCCTGATATAAACTGAATATATTTCATACCGGGTATAAAATTTAATCTTTTCGTAAAATTTTTAGAAAAGTGTTTGCATTTAAAGCTTTCGGCCATTAGCTGCTGACACTGATTCACTAGAAAGAAATATCTACCCTCTCCAAAGGGGATTTTAAATTTGTATAAAAGTTTAATGTGTGACCAGTATGACTAAAAATTAAATATAAATAAAATATTTATAAAATTGTATAAAATCACTAAAATTAAATACTGTTAAAAAATTTTATTATTTGTAAAAATTTTATTTTAAATTGATAACAGTAAGGGAAATATATATATATATATATATATATATATATATATATATATATATACAAATACATATATATATATATATATATATATATATATATATATATATATATATATATAATTGTAAATTGTTTCAAGTAGTTTGCGGTTAGAAATTGAAACCCACATGTGTTGTAATAAAGTAGGTAATGATAGCGAGTATCATTTGGCTTAATTGATGATTCATTTATGTCTTATTATAAATCTTATAAAATAGTATAATTATTTGAAATTAAGACTCATCTGACGGTATTCCAGTCTGTTCATATTCAAGTTCATATTGAGTTATTCAATTAGACTTTCCTCACATGCAATTGGGATTAAGAAACCCCATCGGTGGTATCATTAAGAGCTTAAAATTTTTAGCTATATCTTTGGAATCCAAAGCTTATTCAAACCCTCCGTCATACGGACTGGTATTCTGATTTTCTCTGTTAAAAAAATATTATCCTTTTCGCACCATTAAAAAAAAGTGTATCAAATTATTTTCTAAGGTAGCTATTATAGCTAAATTATCTCTCTATATATAAAACGAAAATATGTATATTTTTCCCCGAATTGTGCATTATACAACGTACCGATATGCCGTTAATGAGTCTGCTGCTACTTCTTCACCCTACAGTAATTGCGTTCAATTTTCATATAACAATGGTCGTGCGCGGACTGACGGACTGCATATTTAAGTTACTAAATAATAATGTGTTGTTTCAATATTTGTAAATTAAACATATATACCAAAAATTTAGAATTATAATCTGTTATTTAGAATAAATTTCTAATGAAATAAAAAAGAAACAAGGATTTAAAATTATATAATAGTAAATTCATACTTTTTAGCGAATTTCCTGAAAGGAAATAGAAAATTTTGAAAAATTTTTTGCAAATGTCCATCGATCCTACCTAGTAGATGTCGAAAATCACCATCTGTAAAATTTATATATATATCTATGGACATGTAATCACTCTAGCGGTCACAGTTTTGATCTGATTGGAATGAAATTTGGTATATGAAACGCTTTTGGTATTCAAAAGGTCAAGTTCGTTAATGGATAAAATCGAACAAGGGGAAAGGGCGGTTTAAAGGGAAAGTGAAACACAAAATTTGACATATCTCCCTTAGCATTCAAAAAATCGAAAAATTTTAAATAACTTATTTGTAGGTACTAAGGTTTACTGTAATTTTGTTTCTGATCATTTTTTCTATTACCCTAATATTTACAGAAATATTGACGGTTTAAGACTGAAAATTAAATTCCTCAATATCTCTGTATACATTAGAGTTTGAGCAAAAATGACAAGGTGATGAATTGTAGCAAACATGATTTTCTACAACTTTATTCCTTACGCATTTTTCGATTGTTCTAATATTAAGACAGATATATTTACTTTTTCTGTTTTCTCCTTTTTTTATGCCCCCATTTCCCCTTGATGTATGTCATTTATTAATAAAATTGGCATCGCAAATACTAAAATCATGTATGACATTTCATTTTGATCAGACTAAAATTGAGACCGCTAGAAACTGATTAATGTATTTTAAGGAAATTCGCTAAGTTGAAGCAGCTCCTGCGTAATGAATTTTTTTAAAAATAGACTGACAATATTTATATCAATATCTATACACAATATTTATTAATTTTATTGAACAAAATAAAATGATATTTTATACATATAAATTATATAATATATATGTAGGATTCCAAAGCTTTTAGTACCTTCATACAGTCTCTTTTTGCATATTCAGACGCGACGCGATGCAGACGCAGGGTGTATTGGTTTGTTGTAAGAATTTTTGGACTGTTTGGACTGTCACTCCGCGTGCGACTATTGACGTAAAAAAATTTATATTTATATATATTCTTACAACAAACCATTACACTCACTGATTAATCGCATCTGAATATGAAACAAGTAATGTAACAACTAACTGAGTTAATTGTTTGAATACCCAGTATATTCTGAGTTGTATATCAATGTTTGAATTGTTCATATTTCTGCCTATTCAATGTTTATAAAATATGAATTATTTGTAAATGTTTGTTTTGTGTTAATAATTAATATTGAAACAGTATAAATGTTCTTGCATTTAAAAAAATTATATTATTGTTCTTGCGATTTTTATATATTTAAATATTGAGTTATATAATTGAGTAAATCAACGCGAAGCGACTGTTAACGCGTTAACCAACGCGAAACGTAAACTAAACCGAACCGTAAATCACCCAACGCGAAGCGTAGGTCTATTGACCTACGTTAGGTCAACGCAAAACGTTAGTAAATCAACGTAAGCTGGAGAAATCCACAAGTGAGCCAACGCAAAGCGTTGGTCAATGAGAAGCGTTACTCAATTAGAAGTGTTAAGTCAACGCGAAGCGTTAGTAAACCAACGCGAAGCGTTGGTAAAAGCAAAGCGAAAGCGAAACGTAAGCGAAAGCGAACCGTAAGACAGCCAACGCGAAGCGTTGGTTAATGAGAAGCGTTAGTTATTCAAAGCGAAGCGTTGGTGATTCGCAAAGCGCGATTTCACACGAATCGTTAATTAACGCGAAGTGTTAACCAACGCGAACCGTAAGCTCAAGCGAGCCGTAAGTCGCCAACGCGAAGCGTTGGTCAATGAGACGCATAAGAAATCCACAGCGAAGCGTCAGTGATTTGCAAAGCGAGAATTTAAGGAAATCGTTAACCAACGCAAAACGTTAACCAACATGAAACGTAAGCCAAACTGAACCGTAAATCACCCAACGCGAAGCGTAGATCAATAGACAGCGTTAGGTCAACGCAAAGCGTTAGACAATCTACCCAAAGCGTTGTAAACGCTTTGCGTTTACCAACGCGAAACGTAAGCTGAAGAGAACCACAAGTTAGCCAACGCGAAGCGTTGATCAATTAGAAGTGTTTAGTCAACGCGAAGCGTAAGCGAAGCGAACCGTAAGTCAGCCAACGCGAAGCGTAGGTTAATGAGAAGCGTTAGTTATTCAAAGCGAAGCGTTAGTGATTAGCAAAGCGTGATTACACGCGAATCGTTAATTAACGCGAAGTGTTAACCAACGCAAACCGTAAGCTCAAGCGAGCCTTAAGTTAGCCAACGCGAAGCGTTGGTCAATGAGAAGCGTTAGTTATGCAAAGCGAAGTGTCAGTGATTCGCGAAGCGAGAACTTAAGTGAATCGTTAACCAACGCAAAGCGTTAACCAACGTGAAACGTAAGCTTAAGCGAACCGTAAGTCAGCCAACGCGAAGCGTTGGCTAGAAAAAACGTTTAGCTTACGAAACGTAAGCTTAAGCGAACCGTAAGTCAGCCAACGCGAAGAGTTGGTCAATAGAAAGCACTAGGTCAACGGGAAGCGTTAGAAAATCTACGCAAAGCGTTGCTGAACGCTTTGCGCTTACCAACGCGAAACGTAAACTGAAGAGAACCGAAAGGTAGCCAACGCGAAGCGTTGGTTAATTAGAAGTGTTTAGTCAACGCGAAGCGTTAGTAAACCAACGTGTTAGTAAATCAACGCGTTAGTAAACCAACGCAAAGCGTTTACCAACGCGAAACATTAGCAAAAGCGAACCTTAAGTTAGCCAACGCGAAGCGTTGGTTAATGAGAAGCGTTAGTTGTGCAAAGCGAAGCGTTGGTGATTCGTGAAGCGTGATTTCACGCGAATCGTTAATTAACGCGAAACGTTAACCAACTCGAACCGTAAGCTCAATTGAGCCGTAAGTCAGCCAATGCGGAGCGTTGGTCAATGAGAAGCGTAAGTCAATAGGAAGTGTTAGGTCATCGCGTAACGTAGTCTAAAGCGAACCGTAAGTCAGCCAACGCGAAGCGTTGGTCAATGAGAAGCGTTAGTTATGCAAAGTGAAGCGACAGTGATTCGCGAAGCGAGAATTTAAGCGAATCGTTAACCAACGCAAAGCGTTAACTAACTCGAAACGTACGCTAAAGCGAACCGTAAGTCAGCCAACGTGAAGCGTTGGTTAATGATAAGCGTTAGTTTTTCAAAGCGAAACGTTGGTGATTCGCGAAGCGTGATTTCACGTGAATCGTTAATTAACGCAAAGCGTTAACCAACGCGAACCGTAAGCTCAAGCGAGCCGTAAGTCGCCAACGCGAAGCGTTGGTCAATGAGAAGCATAAGAAATCCAAAGCAAAGCGTCAGTGATTCGCAAAGCGAGAATTTAAGCAAATCGTTAACCAACGCAAAGCGTTAACCAACATGAAACGTAAGCCAAACTGAACCGTAAATCACCCAACGCGAAGCGTAGATCAATAGAAAGCGTTAGGTCAACGCAAACCGTTAGACAATCTACCCAAAACGTTGTAAACGCTTTGCGTTTACCAACGCGAAACATAAGCTGAAGAGAACCACAAGTTAGCCAACGCGAAGCGTTGATCAAATAGAAGTGTTTAGTCAACGCGAAGCGTAAGCGAAGCTACCCGTAAGTCAGCCAACGCGAAGCGTTGGATAATGAGAAGCGTTAGTTATTCAAAGTGAAGCGTTAGTGATTCGCAAAGCTTGATTTCACGCGAATCGTTAATTAACGCGAAGTGTTAACCAACGCGAACCGTAAGCTCAAGCGAGCCTTAAGTCAGCCAACGCGAAGCGTTGGCCAGAAAAAACGTTTAGCTTACGAAACGTAAGCTTAAGCGAACCTTAAGTCAGCCAACGCGAAGAGTTGGTCAATAGAAGGCACTAGGTCAACGGGTAGCGTTAGAAAATCTACGCAAAGCGTTTCTGAACGCTTTGCGCTTACCAACGCGAAACGTAAACTGAAGAGAACCGCAAGGTAGCCAACGCGAAGCGTTGGTCAATAAGAAGTCTTTAGTCAACGCGAAGCGTTAGTAAACCAACGCGAAGCGTTAGTAAACCAACGTGTTAGTAAACCAACGCGTTAGTAAACCAACGCAAACCAACGCGAAAGTAAACCAACGCGAAACGTTAGCAAAAGCGAACCTTAAGTTAGCCAACGCGAAGCGTTGGTTAATGAGAAGCGTTAGTTATGCAAAGCGAAGCGTTGGTGATTCGTGAAGCGTGATTTCATGCGAATCGTTAATTAACGCGAAGCGTTAACCAACTCGAACCGTAAGCTCAATTGAACCGTAAGCTCAAGGGTTGGTCAATGAGAAGCGTTAGTTATGCAAAGCGAAGTGTCAGTGATTCGCGAAGCGAGAATTTAAGTGAATCGTTAACCAACGTGAAACGTAAGCTATAGCGAACCGTAAATCAGCCAACGCGAAGCGTTGGCCAGAAAAAACGTTTAGCTAACGAAACGTAAGCTTAAGCGAAACGTAAGTCAGCCAACGCGAAGAGTTGGTCAATAGAAAGCACTAGGTCAACGTGAAGCGTTAGAAAATCTACGCAAAGCGTTGCTGAACGCTTTGCGCTTACCAACGCAAAACGTTAACTGAAGAGAACCGCAAGGTAGCCAACGCGAAGCGTTGGTCAATAAGAAGTGTTTAGTCAACGCGAAGCGTTAATAAACCAACGCGAAGCGTTAGTAAACCAACGCGAAGCGTTAGTAAACCAACGCGAAGCGTAAGTAAACCAACGCGAAGCGTTAGTAAACCAACGTGTTAGTAAACCAACGCGTTAGTAAACCAACGCAAAGCGTTTACCAACGCGAAACGTAAGCAAAAGCGAACCTTAAGTTAGCAAACGCGAAACGCGTAGCTAAAGCGAACCGTTTGTCAGCAAACACGAAGCCATCCAAAGCGAAGTGATTCGCGAAACGTGATTTCACGCGAAACGTATCCAAACGAAAAGCATGAACTAACTCGAAACGGAAGTTAACGCGAACCGTATTCTAGCCAATGCATAGCGTTGGTAAACGCCAATCGTAGCGTAAGCTTAAGCCAACCGTAAGTCAGTTAACGCAAAACATTGGTCAATGTGAAACGTTAGTGCATGGGAAGCGTTAGTCGATGTTAGTCACGCGAAATGGTGATTACTCAACTTGAAGCGATGGTTTGGCAGCGTTAGTTATTCAACGCGATCGTTTTTTAACGCTAAGCGTTAAAATAAGGCGATGTGAAGCTTTAGTTCATCAACGCGAAGATATAGCCGATGCTGCATTAGAAAGTCGCGTAAGTAGCGATATATATATATATATATATATATATATATATATATATATATATATATATATATATATATATATATATATATATATATATACATATATATATATAAATATATATACATATATATATATATATATATATATATATATATATATGTATATATATATATATATATATACATGTATAGGTTTGATAGGACAGATGGACCTTTTGACCATAATAAACTTTGACCTTATATATACACCTGGGTAACAAAACTGAAATAAACATAAAAACAAGTAATGTAACAACTAACTGAGTTCATTGTTTGAATACCCAGTATATTCTGAGTTGTATATCAATGTTTGAATTGTTCATATTTCTGCCTATTCAATGTTTATAAAATATGAATTATTTGTAAATGTTTGTTTTGTGTTAATAATTAATATTGAAACAGTATAAATGTTCTAGCATTTAAAAAAATTTATACTATTGTTCTTGCGATTTTTATATATTTAAATATTGAGTTATATAATTGAGTAAATCAACGCGAAGCGAATGTTAACGCGTTAACCAAAGCGAAACGTAAGCTAAACCGAACCGTAAATCACCTAACGCGAAGCGTAGGTCTATTGACCTACGTAGATCAACGCAAAGCGTAAGTAAATCAACGTAAGCTGGAGAAATCCACAAGTGAGCCAACGCGAAGCGTTGGTCAATGAGAAGCGTTAGTCAATTAGAAGTGTTAAGTCAACGCGAAGCGTTAGTAAAGCAACGCGAAGCGTTGGTATACGCAAAGCGAAAGCGAAACGTAAGCGAAACGTAAGCGAAAGCGAACCGTAAGTCAGCCAACGCGAAGCGTTGGTTAATGAGAAGCGTTAGTTATTCAAAGCGAAGCGTTGGTGATTCGCAAAGCGCGATTTCACACGAATCGTTAATTAACGCGAAGTGTTAACCAACGCGAACCGTAAGCTCAAGCGAGCCGTAAGTCGCCAACGCGAAGCGTTGGTCAATGAGACGCATAAGAAATCCAAAGCGAAGCGTCAGAGATTCGCAAAGCGAGAATTTAAGCAAATCGTTAACCAACGCAAAGCGTTAACCAACATGAAACGTAAGCCAAACTGAACCGTAAATCACCCAACGCGAAGCGTAGATCAATAGAAAGCGTTAGGTCAACGCAAAGCGTTATACAATCTACCCAAAGCGTTGTAAACGCTTTGCGTTTACCAACGCGAAACGTAAGCTGAAGAGAACCACAAGTTAGCCAACGCGAAGCGTTGATCAATTAGAAGTGTTTAGCCAACGCGAAGCGTAAGCGAAGCGAACCGTAAGTCAGCCAACGCGAAGCGTAGGTTAATGAGAAGCGTTAGTTATTCAAAGCGAAGCGTGATTACACGCGAATCGTTAATTAACGCGAAGTGTTAACCAACGCAAACCGTAAGCTCAATCGAGCATTAAGTTAGCCAACGCGAAGCGTTGGTCAATGAGAAGCGTTAGTTATGCAAAGCGAAGTGTCAGTGATTCGCGAAGCGAGAACTTAAGTGAATCGTTAACCAACGCAAAGCGTTAACCAACGTGAAACGTAAGCTAAAGCGAACCGTAAGTCAGCCAACGCGAAGCGTTGGCTAGAAAAAACGTTTAGCTTACGAAACGTAAGCTTAAGCGAACCGTAAGTCAGCCAACGCGAAGAGTTGGTCAATAGAAAGCACTAGGTCAACGGGAAGCGTTAGAAAATCTACGCAAAGCGTTGCTGAACGCTTTGCGCTTACCAACGCGAAACGTAAACTGAAGAGAACCGTAAGGTAGCCAACGCGAAGCGTTGGTTAATTAGATGTGTTTAGTCAACGCGAAGCGTTAGTAAACCAACGTGTTAGTAAATCAACGCGTTAGTAAACCAACGCAAAGCGTTTACCAACGCGAAACGTTAGTAAAAGCGAACCTTAAGTTAGCCAACGCGAAGCGTTGGTTAATGAGAAGCGTTAGTTATGCAAAGCGAAGCGTTGGTGATTCGTGAAGCGTGATTTCACGCGAATCGTTAATTAACGCGAAACGTTAACCAACTCGAACCGTAAGCTCAATTGAGCCGTAAGTCAGCCATCGCGGAGCGTTGGTCAATGAGAAGCGTTAGTCAATAGGAAGTGTTAGGTCATCGCGTAACGTAGTCTAAAGCGAACCGTAAGTCAGCCAACGCGAAGCGTTGGTCAATGAGAAGCGTTAGTTATGCAAAGTGAAGCGACAGTGATTCGCGAAGCGAGAATTTAAGCGAATCGTTAACCAACGCAAAGCGTTAACTAACTCGAAACGTACGCTTAAGTGAACCGTAAGTCAGCCAACGTGAAGCGTTGGTTAATGACAAGCGTTAGTTTTTCAAAGCGAAAAGTTGGTGATTCGCGAAGCGTGATTTCACGTGAATCGTTAATATACGCAAAGCGTTAACCAACGCGAACCGTAAGCTCAAGCGAGCCGTAAGTCGCCAACGCGAAGCGTTGGTCAATGAGAAGCATAAGAAATCCAAAGCAAAGCGTCAGTGATTCGCAAAGCGAGAATTTAAGCAAATCGTTAACCAACGCAAAGCGTTAACCAACATGAAACGTAAGCCAAACTGAACCGTAAATCACCCAACGCGAAGCGTAGATCAATAGAAAGCGTTAGGTCAACGCAAAGCGTTAGACAATCTACCCAAAGCGTTGTAAACGCTTTGCGTTTACTAACGCGAAACATAAGCTGAAGAGAACCACAAGTTAGCCAACCCGAAGCGTTGATCAAATAGCAGTGTTTAGTCAACGCGAAGTAAAGCGAAGCGAACCGTAAGTCAGCAAACGCGAGGCGTTGGTTAATGAGAAGCGTTAGTTATTCAAAGTGAAGCGTTAGTGATTCGCAAAGCTTGATTTCACGCGAATCGTTAATTAACGCGAAGTGTTAACCAACGCGAACCGTAAGCTCAAGCGAGCCTTAAGTCAGCCAACGCGAAGAGTTGGTCAATAGAAAGCACTAGGTCAACGGGAAGCGTTAGAAAATCTACGCAAAGCGTTGATGAACGCTTTGCGCTTACCAACGCGAAACGTAAACTGAAGAGAACCGCAAGGTAGCCAACGCGAAGCGTTGGTCAATTAGAAGTCTTTAGTCAACGCGAAGCGTTAGTAAACCAACGCGAAGCGTTAGTAAACCAACGCGTTAGTAAACCAACGCAAACCAACGCGAAAGTAAACCAACGCGAAACGTTAGCAAAAGCGAACCTTAAGTTAGCCAACGCGAAGCGTTGGTTAATGAGAAGCGTTAGTTATGCAAAGCGAAGGGTTGGTGATTCGTGAAGCGTGATTTCATGCGAATCGTTAATTAACGCGAAGCGTTAACCAACTCGAACCGTAAGCTCAATTGAACCGTAAGCTCAAGGGTTGGTCAATGAGAAGCGTTAGTTATGCAAAGCGAAGTGTCAGTGATTCGCGAAGCGAGAATTTAACGTAAGCTTAAGCGAACCGTAAGTCAGCCAACGCGAAGAGTTGGTCAATAGAAAGCACTAGGTCAACGCGAAGCGTTAGAAAATCTACGCAAAGCGTTGCTGAACGCTTTGCGCTTACCAACGCAAAACGTTAACTGAAGAGAACCGCAAGATAGCCAACGCGAAGCGTTGGTCAATAAGAAGTGTTTAGTCAACGCGAAGCGTTAGTACACCAACGCGAAGCGTTAGTAAACCAACGCGAAGCGTTAGTAAACCAACGCGAAGGGTTAGTAAACCAACGCGAAGCGTAAGTAAACCAACGCGAAGCGTTAGTAAACCAACGTGTTAGTAAACCAACGCGTTAGTAAACCAACGCAAAGCGTTTACCAACGCGAAACGTAAGCAAAAGCGAACCTTAAGTTAGCCAACGCGAAGCGTCGGTTAATGAGAAGCGTAAGTTATGCTAAGCGAAGCGTTGGTGATTCGTAAAGCGTGATTTCACGCGAATCGTTAATTATCCTCAATTGAGCCGTAAGTCAGCCAACGCGGAGCGTTGGTCAATGAGAAGCGTTAGTCAATAAGAAGTGTTAGGTCATCGCGTAACGTAGTCTAAAGCGAACCGTAAGTCAGCCAACGCGAAGCGTTCGTTAATAGGTATTGTAAGGAACGGTAATAGGTATTGTAAGGCGAAACGTAAGCTGAAGCGAACCGTAAGTTAGCCAACGCGAAGCGTTAGTTAATAGGAAGTGGTAGTACAACGTGAAGCGTTGGGAAATGCAAAGCGTTTACCAACGCGAAACGCGTAGCTAAAGCGAACCGTTTGTCAGCAAACTCGAAGCCATAGTTATCCAAAGCGAAGTTATTCGCGAAACGTGATTTCACGCGAAACGTATCGAAACGAAAAGCATGAACCAACTCGAAACGGAAGTTAACGCGAACCGTATGCCAGCCAATGCATAGCATTGGTAAACGCCAAGCGTAGCGTAAGCTTAAGCCAACCGTAAGTCAGTTAACGCAAAACATTGGTCAATGTGAAACGTTAGTGCATGGGAAGCGTTAGTCGATGTTAGTCACGCGAAATGGTGATTACTCAACTTGAAGCGATGGTTTGGCAGCGTTAGTTATTCAACGCGATCGTTTTTTAACGCTAAGCGTTAAAATAAGGCGACGTGAAGCTTTAGTTCATCAACGCGAAGATATAGCCGATGCTGCATTAGAAAGTCGCGTAAGTAGCGATATATATATATATATATATATATATATATATATATATATATATATACATATATATATAAATATATATACATATATATATATATATATATATATATATATATATATATATATACATATATATATAAATATATATACATATATATATATATATATATATGTATATATATATATATATACATGTATAGGTTTGATAGGACAGATGGACCTTTTGACCTTAATAAACTTTGACCTTATATATACACCTGGTTAACAAAACTGAAATAAACATAAAAACAATACTATTTGATGTATATTATGTTTGGCACATGTACCGGGCACATGTACCGTCTTCGATCGACTCATTTTCATCTTTAAACACAAGTTATGAAAAAACGGTTGATTTTATGAAAAAAGTTTTCAAACAAAAGTTGTTTATTTTAAAGAGAAGAAGAATTTTTGTCAAAAAATTTTTTTTCTATCTCATACGGTTTCAAAGATTTTTTCCCCCCTGGCGGGAGGAAACACGTTCCGATTTTGCCCATTATCGAACTTGATCTTACTTTTTTGGTCTAGAACACACACAAAAGTTTTCAGCTCGTTATCTCTTTTCGTTTTTGAGTTATCGGCTTCACAGACGGACAGACGGACAGACGGACGGACATGTGAGAATGGCCGAATTAGGCCATTTTATGAATACCTTTGTGAAGCATTTTTGTCAAGGATTAATATTTTCAAGCGTTACAAAGTCGGGACTAAACTTAATATACCTTGTATATTTACAAATATACTGGGTATAAAAAGAGACTGTATGATGGTGCTAAAAGCTTCTAATACCTTTGTGAAGCATTTTTGTCAAGGATTAATATTTTCAAGCGTTACAAAGTCGGGACTAAACTTAATATACCTTGTATATTTACAAATATACTGGGTATAAAAAGAGACTGTATGATGGTGCTAAAAGCTTCTAGTTGAAAGGGTGGCGAAATTTTAAATAGCAGAGCGGCAAATATTTTTATGAACTCTGAGTCCGAGTGTGACTACTGTACGGTTAAATCAAATTTTATGTTATTTAAAGTAACCTTTGTATAAAGTTCTATAATAATGGAAAAAATCTATTGATTCTATTGATTTTTATATGTATTTTGCTGAAATTTGAACTTAATATGAAACTGTATAGAAGTTTTATGTTATCAAACTTTAAGTTACACAATAACTTTCCTCTTCTTGATTTCGTATTCGCTTTGAATATTCGTTTAACTATTTGTTTATACTATTTGTTTAATGTATTTACCAAAAATGAATTTTGTTTTCGAATACAGTAAAGATATTTCTTTTTCATAGAATAGTATAATTCTATGTTCATTGTACCTTCATTTCTAAGAATCATTTCATTTTACTATAAAGATTATTAAAATAATCAAAGAAAACTCTCTAGATTTTTGAAATATAATTTAATTTTACGTTCATTTTAACAAATTTCTAAGATTGAAATCTTATTACGATCGTCTTTAGATACCAAATAATAATAATTTGTATGAAAATTCACTAAAATAAATATAGGTCAAACGGTACTTCATTTTGCCCACCATATGCTTATTATGCTAAGATACATTTGAGGAATACAATTTTTGTATTTAATGACAGTTATTTTAAATACTTGCTGATTCAAACATATTTAAATCCAAGATTTATCCATAATTGTAATTTTAGCCGTTTAGGTATATAAATGTCGCTTATTCCTAAAATATTTTCAGTGAAATTGGAATTAAAATTAAAGTAAATAGAAAATTAAGTTCTACCAAATATGCCGCAAAAACAAACCATTCTTTTAATATTTTATATTACTTTCTGGAGCCGACAACAAAAGGAGTCAGTCTGTCCGCCGATACTGTAGGAAATGTTCTTTACTACACTGGTTATGTTCATTTCAAAACTGGTCTTTTCAAAACTAATTTTTTTTAATTAGTTTTAACAGCTATATACAAAACTACGTTAATGTAATGCGGGCTGTGTATTCCAACAAAAGGTTTTAAGAATTTTATTATACCAAGTTTTTGTTCGCCAAACAATAATTGTACAATTATACCTTGAACTTGACCAGTATTTTCGACTACTGCATACAGTTCGTCATCAGATTCATTCAAAATTTACTTGGTACCAATGTGCGGGGAGAATATTGGTGACTCCGTACTAGAATATATCTATGCATAAAAAAATTATTCTGACTCGATTAAAAAACCTCCCATGTTGTTTTATCGGTTAAAAAGTAACCACGGTTTGGTGTTTACATACCTTGCATATATATTACTACAATAATATTATTTGATTTGGATTTATTTATGTATTTATTGTCCTTTATTTATTTATCATATAAATATAATGGTTTGTTACAACGTTGATCAAATCGATTTTGTTATTTGTCAACTGTTTTTAAACCATGTGGGAAAACCATACATTGTATATATACAAATATATATTTATATATATATACATTATTTTATTATTACACTAAAATCAAATATATAATCATCTATAATATATAATGTTTTAATGTATATAATATACATATATTATATACATTTTAATATATATAAATATAAAATATATATATAAATAATATATATAAATATACAACCTTATTGTAAATATTTTAATAATTTTGTGCTTATATTCAAAAAGCCTGTTTATGTATTAAAATAAGAATCTTTTTTATAATATATAAATATATATATATATATATATATATATATATATATATATATATATATATATATATATATATATATATATATATAATATAAAATACCGCACCGCCATCGGTCGGTCGCCAACACACACACAAAACACAACACATTAAAATAATTCCCATTTCAACAATATAATTTAATATTTTATTAAGATAAATATCTTTTATTATTTAATGTAAATAAAAGAAAATGAAACAAAAAAAATATATATATATGTATATATATATATATATATTTGTATATATGTTTCGTTAAGTGTGAGTAGGGTTATAACATATGTGTACAGTACGGTTTCGTAATTAGAACATAAATAAAACGACACAAAGCCAAACATATATAAAATATATTGTGATAAACTTATTATTTATTTCGGCTGTGTCATTTGAATATATTTAGTATAACATATAAAGTCTTTTCTTGGCATACGGTAGCGAAAGCTGGACTATTAATAAAAAATTCGTTACGCAGGAGCTGCTTCAACTTAGCGAATTTCCTTAGAATACATAAATCACTTTCTAGCGGTCACAATTTTAGTCTGATCAAAATGAAATGTCGTGTATGATTTTAGTATTTGCATGGCCAATTTTATTAATAAATGACATACGTCAAGGGGAAAGGGGGGCATAAAGAAACAAGAAAACACAAAATATAAAATATCTCTCTTAATATTAGAACAATCGAAAAATACCCGTACCGTAGTAATATTTCGTTCTTTGAAATTAGTTAAAATTTACGTAAAATGAAATGATTCTTAGAAATGAAACTAAAACGAGTATACAATTTTACTGACACTGAAAAATATCACTGTTTACTATCGTAATCGAAAATATGCATATTTCTAAATAAATACATTAAACAAATAGTAGCTGCAGTTTGGAGGTTTTCGTTTGTTTTGCCCTACCAAATACGAGCAAAGTGCGCTATTATCACTACCATCAGCGGTATTTGACCTTCTTTACATTATTCAAGTTGAGTCAAGGTAGTTACAATAACATGAATAGGTACACAGAACTCGGAAAAAGCAGAAATTATCAGTAGGTGGATGATTATATAAGAACGTTTGATTGACTCGCATATTTTAGTATTTTATTTTCATATTTTATACTTGGCGGTCACCATATTACTTGTTTAGAGATTCTGACGCTCTTGACTAAAATGTTTGATTTAGACTAAAATTTACGAAGGATATAAATGTACTAGCTGAGATAGTGTTTTGTTCAAAAGTTTTAGTCAACAGTTGTTGTATACTAATAATAATTGAATACAGTTAACTATTTCAAATTTGCATTGGCACTCGCTTAAGCCGTTGCACCTCTGAATAGAAGATAGTCAGGTGTATGGTGAAGGTGAAAGCGAGAAAGCACTATCCAGTTGTACATTCGATTTGCCTAAACACTTATCCATTTACACGACAATCTACTCAACGTACTGTTTACAAGGATTGGATCAACACTCACTTATCGTAACATGAAGATTGTTTTCCTAGTTTAGACTATTTACTCAATTAATATAAATCCGACACAAAACATAAATGTGAACCAAGGGAACCAAGTTTTCGCACACAAAAAGTATTGATATCCCAGCAAAAACATAATTGTTCGCCTTCATAAGTAGTGAAATCAAGGTATGGTGTCAAGTGAAATCAAGGTGTATGCAAGGACCCAAGGATCCAACTTGCGATTTACAGACGATATTGTTTTACTTGCGGAAAACGCTGAAGACATACAAATTATGCTCGATGATCTGAGCACAACTTTTAAGGAAGTTGGTCTAATAATAAATCGCAGCAAAACAAAGCATATGTCAAACTCCTAACAGTTACCTATTCTCTTGAATGGTGTCGCTCTCGAGTATGTTAACGAATATAAATACCTTGAAAAAATTTTATGCAGAATACTTCAAACGAATTAAAAGCTAGAATGGCAAATTCATGAAAAAAGTTTTGGTCCTTAAAATACATACTCAAGGGCGACATTCCAATAAATCTGAAGCGGAAGATGATGGATACCTGTGTACTACCATTGCTAACGTATGGCTCAAGTTTCGGCACTAACTAAAAAAGACTACAAAAGACTTCGTTCATGCCAGCGTGCGCAAGAACGATGCATGCTTGATATCAAAAGAGCTCAAAAAATTCCCTCTTTGAATGTAAGAGCTGTGAGTAAAATAAAAGACGTAGTAGCGCACATCAAACGACTTAAATGGCAATGGGTTGGACATGTGTCGAGGCTTGGAGGTATGCGCTGGACCTCAAAAACTACAACTTAGATACCCTATAATTGCAGAAGAAGCCGGATAAGACGGTGGATGGACGAACTTGTCAAATTCGTAGGTGGTCTGTGGATGCGCAAGACAAACAATAGGGAAAATTGGAAGCAATTAGGGTAGGCCTTTGCCCAGCCAGTGGGCTGATTTAGGCTATTATTATTATTATTATGCAAGGACTAAGTTTTTTAACAAAAATGAGAAAATGCTTTCATTTTTTTATTTTACGCCTCTTATCCTTTTTAAAAACCGTCTCTTATCCTTCCTATAAATAAAGTTAGTGCTTAAACTTGGTCTGACGCACTACCGTGCTATGTGATAAAAGACACGTTACGTTCTAATATTACGGAATCCTAATAACTATAGCCAACATATAATTCACATGATATTATAATGATGTGTATAACATATATACATTATAAGAAACAAATAAACATATTATCATCATATTTAACAGAAGAAAAATTAATATTTTAATTTAAAATAGCATATTAATTATAAAATACAGTACCGTATAATAATGATATGTATATCATTTGAATTTTTGTGTTTGTACAAATCTAAATAATAATGCTATTAATTTTTATAATTAAAAATTTTTGAGTTTATTAAAACACCCTTTTTTTCGGGTGTATTTCGTAAATGAAAGAATCACTCATTAGAAATGGATTGTAATTACTCTATGGCTACAAGGTATCGTTTTTTTTCATTATAATTATTCTATATCAAAAACTGCTGTATCATTATTTATCTAAAATATTATATTACTACATATTCACCGACTGAATGACTGCCTGACATAAAAGCTGGAATAGAAAGCAACTTCTAATCGAGAAAATACAAAATCTAAACCCTCGTTTATTGAGCCTGAAACTCATGAGAAGTTATTGTAATTACTTCGAAAATCGAATTTGCACAACATCTTGAAACGATGGATTGTGATCAAACATAAACTTGACTACTTTTGTAGGCGAACATTTTTGATTTTTGGTGGTATATCATTATTTTTTTGCAAAGTTTTTTGCATCATTGTCCTATTTTACACATGTAACTTTTCAAGCAACTATTCATAACACATATCGTGGTGAGAAATCGCAGTAGTAATTTTTGACGAAACTATGCACTTATACCACAATATACCTGGCGTCTATTTCCATGCAATTTAATATGTAACTTCAGATGTAAGAATAGGGTGATTGGCTTACTTCATTGTGATTGGTTTACTATGATCATGTGACTGAAGTGGTTGACAAAGAAAAAAATATTTAGCAAGACGAGAGTTAGTTATTAGCTATTAACAAAACATGCGATTGATATATTGCTGCATGTACAAAGAGTTGTAAGTCTCGTTATATCACATACATTTATTGCGATTGAAAACTTTCACGTGTAAAAACGGGCATATGCTCACTATATGATTCATGAAATGAAATATTTAAGTAGTTTATATTTTAGAGTAGACAGTACAGTTCAGACATTCTTACAAACATCTTTTCAAACTTATTAATATTTTTAATAATTAATTTTTAATAAATTTAATTTCAATTTTAAAAATTCGTTACGCAGTAGCTGCGCCAGTTGAATGGATTGCCTCGATTTAAATACATTACCACTTACCTAACAATTATCGGGAAAGAACTTACCTAACAATTATCTTATTAATGTTCATAGCCACTGATCTGTGATTGTTAGAGAGGCTACAGACACATATATGTATATATTTGAATGCAATATATTTAAAACATTAAATCACATTCAATGTAAACATTATATTATCGAATGATAATTAGTGAGAACTCTTGGTTTTTGAAATAAAATTTCAAATTCGCCCCCTTTACCTAGATCAGTTTTTTGTATTATAAATACGTATTTCGACTACAATGTAGTCATCATCAGTATAAATTAGCTAGTCGTACTTTAATTCACTTTAATTTTAAGTCACTTTAATTCACTAATTTGGTGAAAATGTCTCCAAATTAGTAACAAGTAACATATCTTGTGACAATATAAGAGTAATTTTAATAAGAGTAAAATTAACAGGAATAAATGTGAATGAAGGAAATTTTAACAAGAGTAATTTCAATATAATTTAAAATATTGTAGTAAAATAAATTTTTTGTAAGTTTATTTCTTATATATTTTTTTATTTTTCCAATATCTAGCCAGATATGTCAAATTTTGTGTTTCTATCAAAAAATCAGTAGAACTAATAGTTATAAACTGTAGTTGCACTTTTTATACATATTTCTTTATGTTTCGTGGTATTTAAACATAAGGATTTCTACTCGATGGAGTTCAGGTGATTAACTGTGTTAACATTATTATAGTACAATATTAAGTTACATTAATCAATTTCTCAATCACCATTTCAATTTTATTAAGTATGAAATAGCATATTAACGTTTAAAAATCAACAGTACGGATACATTACTTAATAAAATAAACAAAAATATAAAATCTTTCATCAGTTATTAGAATAAAATACTGAAGAGCTCTGTTATGGGAGGGAACATTACAGTGTTTAAAAAATATCTCACGCAAACCCCAGAAAATAAAATCTATCTACATAGAAAATTTCAAAATCCTTGTAGTTTTTAGCCTGGTAGAGGCTAGCGTACTTATAATTATTTAAAAAATCAATATTTAAAATGTGCGGTTAATCTAATAGGCACATGTTGTCCTTGAACTACATATTTTAAATGTACTTTTAGAGCTTGTATGTTATTTTCCAGATATCTTCTATAGACAAAACTTGTACTCGTAAAGCTATCTAAAACCGTGCAAAGAATAATTTACTTTACGTTAACTATAACTTTACGTTTATCCATTGTCCATAAGGTGCTTGACAGGGGAAAGAAATGTTTTAAATTTCTAAAACCTACTATATAGTAATACAAATTTTTTTAATTGAAGCAAGTTATGACAATTTTTATTTACGGAAACCAAAATAAGAAATCTTTAAACATCTTTTTGACATACAATTATTTTTGCACTTATGTTCGATTCCCATTATATATATTTTTTAACTCTTGCACCTAGGTGTTCAAATTTTCTATGAATGGTTTTTAAATAAGGTAAGGCCATTTCTCAAAAAATTCCATTGTAAGAACACCTTCTGGAACACGGAAGGCGGAATATACGATTGGATTTTGGAACAAATATGAAAGAGACTTTAAATTTCTTTTATAGTTTAAAATTTGAGAGATTAAAAAGCAATACAATTTCTTATATTTTATCATCGCTTCCAATAAATTTTTATTAAAACAATTAAATTAATTTATCATATTTTACCGATATTTCCCGCAGCTTTGTAATATATGTGTTCTGTTTTCGAATTTCATACTACATAATTAACTTTTCAGAGTTCATCTCGATGTTGCTTTATTTTCGCTGATGACAATACAACAGTACTGGAAGCTTATGGGTTCGAATCTCGACATCGGCAGTTTATCAATTATTAAGAAAAAATGGGGCGGTTAATTGACTAAACTGTCGGCGTATGCACAAGAATGAAGTAATCGGCTATGCTTGAGAAGGTTTTCTGCAGTTTCCATTTTATTCAAATCTTGTTTCCATTTTATTCATTTTATTTCCTTTTTAGTCACCAAATTAGCAACAAGTAACATCTCCTCGGAGAATAATTACAATTAGCTAATTCATACTGATGATGACTACTTTGTAGTTGAAATATGTTTTTATAAAATACAAAAAAATTTTGTTTTAGGAAATTGGGGCAAAAATCTAAATTTATTTCGAAAAATCCTTGAGTTCTTTTAATATTATTTATTTTATTTTATTCCGAGTTTAATTGGTTAGAAGTAACAGAAAGAATGTAAAATTTCCTGACAAAAATTATATTTTGGACTTTTCTGGTGGCATCAATCTATTATCTTAACATCGGGAACCATACATAAGTATTGTCCATTATAATCCAATATAAACGTTGATTTTTCAACGTCTTTCAGTCAGTAATATAATAGAATGTAATTGAAAACTAAAATGACAATACAAAATGTATTATCAAGTAATTTAATATGTCCGCTAGTGTGTTAGTAGTGTAGTTACGTCATTTATATAATAAAATGAATGAAATATAACGAAGACTAAAAAAGGTTTTTTTTAACTACGTGTAACATACACTATCTTTGACATGTTTTATTGTATAAACTAAGCGAAGTGGAATCAATTACAATGTCGCTATTCTATAACAAAGTGGAAGTATTAACGACGAAAAATAATAAAGAATATTATATATATATATATATATATATATACGAGGTCTGTCCGAAAAGTTTCCGACCTGCTTTTATATCTTCGCGCCAGAGTGTTCGAGCGACCTCTGCGAGGCATGCACGTCAAACATACAGCCTCACGAACTTATCAGTTGCTCGCCGACACCTACAGGACGTATAGTTCATGCGCAGCGTGTATTTGTTTACAAAGCCTTTTTTGCAATCGTCGGAATTTGTTATTGTTAAAAATGCCTGAAAGATAGATCAACGAATTTGCATCTAAGTTTGCCTTCAAACTCGAAAAAACTAGTTCGGAAACTAATCAAATGATGCAGAAGGCCTTTGGGGATGAGTGTATGGGTAAAACTTAAATTAAAGAGGGGTACAATCGTTTCAAAAGTGGCCGCACATCTGATGATAGTGTTCCGGCCGACCTTCGACGACAACAAGACCGGATAATATCGAGCGCGTGCGATTGAAGAAGTTCGACGTTTGACTGTGTGCGAATTGGAAGATGATCTTGGAATACCAAAAACTAAAATTTGGAAAATTTGAACCTCCAATTTAGAAAGTGGAAGCGGTGGGAAATATCATCGATTCTTGTGCAGTAACTAAACACGATCGTCGATCGCACTGCTTTGCCAACCTCCGTACAAAGCCTTCATTGACTTTTGGTTGTTCCGGAATTTGGAAAAATCTTTCAAAGGACACCGGTTCGTGGGGACTCAAGGCTATTCCAAAAACTGACTTCCAGGACTTCTTCAGAAAGTGAAAATAATAATAATAATAATAATAATAATAATATTCTTTATTCTTAATATAAATTGAGTACAAAGTACATAGAATGCGTCATTTAATGCGTATATTTAATCATTATTCAACAAATTCAATACCGCTGGGAGCGTGTTATTCAATCAAATGGGGACTACTTTGAAGTATGCCACTCGCTCGATGGCGAAAAATAACGCCAGCGCGGAGATATGAAGGTAGGTCGGATACTTTTCGGACAGACCTCGTATATATATATATATATATATATATATATATATATATATATATATATATATTTATATATATATATATATATATATATGTATATATATATATAAATATATATATACATATATATATATATATATATATATATATATATATATATATATATATATATATATATATATATATATATATATATATATATGCACGTCCATCAGCGCAGAGATTGATTGAAATTCGTTAACGACTGAAATGTTTATGTACCACATAATAAATGGAATAAGATTATGAATGGACTTTCTAAATATATCAAGGGCTTTTGAGATGGGCTGGGCTGTAACGCAAACATGGTAGTCAATAAACTACAAGTAGCAGAATCGCAAAATGATAGATAAAAATTACCTTTGAAATTTATTTAAGTCCATGTTATTGACATTTACCCAAATCTATTTATTCCGGCTCTTTTAAATAAAATAATAAAGACAGAAATATTATCTCCAAAAAGGCTACCAATATGAAGCATAGACTTATATATTTCCCCTCGTTTCAAAAACACATATGGGAAGAATATATGACAAATTAATTGTTAAACTTACTTCAATTTTAACTAAATTTTTAACTTTCCAGAAAATAATTCGAATGTTTATTTGCCAACGTTTTATCTTCACGCCCGAAACTCCTCCGATTACTATTTGCAAAGCAAACTGTCGTCACTACTCGCAACTCACCATATTTTAAATACACACAATTTTTCCCTTGTTTTTTTTGTTTCTTGAACAATTATAAAATTCATGCAGAAGGATACAAATTTAGTTAGTTGATCGACTGGTTGTTTTGATAAGAAAGCGTGCCATCTTACGCAGTACTGATTAATACACGAAAGATTCATCACTTTAACTAAATAGCGGTTTCTTTTTAAATATAATTTTTGCGAAAATTACTATTTTTCGTAAATCTATCGATTTTAAACAAAAAGTAAGTACGATTAAAATTATAGATTATTTTAAATAATAATAAAATAATAATTATGTTTCCCGAAATCTCTCATCAAATTTGAATTTGTTTTACTACTCTGTTTAGAAATTGCAGCATTTTTTGTCTGTATCAAATTAACATGTAAGTCAAATAATAACTTACTAAAAAATTATTCCAAATTTGAGAATGGATGCTTGTGAAAATAATCCAGAATGTTTTATTTGTAAACTGACTTTTGAAAATAGAAACATCCCAATAACACAAATTCTAAATTATTACTGATTTCTCTTCTGAAGTTTTTTGGATTTGATTCGTTTCCCCCCCCCCCCCCGTAAAAATAGTTGAACATGGGTCGAAATGGTTTGTTAGGACCATAGGAAGAGATTCCAAGAAGGAAAAAGTCCTTTTCGTCCTTGAAATCCTTGAAATTCAAAAATGTTTATTTTTATTATTATGGATTTTTACGAAAACAATTTTATTTTACCATATTAAATTTTAAACCAACCAGCCGCTTAAGTACCCCTACTCAAAACCCTCCAATAAAATAACCCTCCGCTTTAAACTACCCGAATCCAACCCAACCCAACCCAACCAAACACTTTCCTATTAAAAAAACATTTTCAAAAACAAGCTTTTTATAGTTAAACTAATTTTCTGAAACTTCTTATGTGTTTTTCGATTTTATTCAATATTAAGAGAGATGACTCACCATAAAAATGCATTGTCATTGAAACTGAACCAACATGCAAACTTCCACTCTGTAGGATAAGAGGAAGTGGTTCTAATTTAGCTTGAACATTTGACCCGAACATACATACATACATACATACATACATACATACATACATACATACATACATACATACATACATACATACATACATACATACATACATACATACATACATACATACATACATACATACATACATACATACTTACATTGCAAGTTAAATAAAAGCTGTTAAAAAAAATATGACGGGCAAAAGTAATAGTAATAAAAATGTGATAATAATCTATAATTATCTGAAAACTAGCAGTTGCATAAAATCGCAAATATATTAATAATTGAAACACTGGTGGAATAGGTAATCTGCGACGATTAACTTTAGCTAAATTCTTTTCTATTAATGGTGGTAATATATTCCAAATTTAATACTGATTTTGTCGAATCTAAATATTTTTTTTTTACTTCGATGTCTGATTAAAAATAGAAAGCTTTTAGGAATACGTATAGGAGTAGCGTTAAGGAACATGTATTATTATGTCTTCATCGTCAAAATCAAAATCGATTTCAATATTATTAATATTGATAACTTCACTACTTTTTTCACTGTAAGGATATTAAGGTTGTCTACTAAAATGCTGAATTAAAGAAAACACTCTTTTTGTATGTGAAAATTTTATTGCGGCAGGTTAGACCGTTTGTTACTGTTTGCAACAAACGGTTTGTAACTACGCAATCAACAAATTGTTCATAGTTGATATTACGTTTAAAAAAATTAGTTTTAAAAATACCACTCATAGATGGCGGTACACTCATTCATAGACGGCAATACACATTTTCTATACAAAATACTTAATAATAATAATAATAATAGTTTAAGTAACTGATTGAAATAATTGAGCTGTCTCAATTTTTAAGAAATTATTTAGTAAAAAGTAAGTTATAATAAGATTGTTTTATTTGGCTGTGAATACATGAACAGTTATCAATTCTTAAAATTAAACGCTGCCATAAGATCATGCTTAAAATGAACTTACGCTTAAGTCCGGACTATGAATACGGACCATAATGAAGCACATGCAATGCCTTCAACAGTGTGAAAACGATGGTTATCGTTCGACAAAATTTGACATACCACATTTTGAGCGATGTATATGTCAAGAGTTCTATAACTTTAGAATTGAAAGAAGGCTGAGAATAAAAATTTCAGCTGAATATATTTCAATGAATAGTATTTCGTCATCTTCTAAGTACATATATACACTCCCGTTCATTAAAATTGACCTAACAATTCACATTCTAAGCGTATATATTCCGAAATATATGTATAATATTATATACAATAACACTTGTATTGTATATGAATGTTTCAACTGATTAAATTTTTATGAACGGGAGTGTACGTATTACTAGTTTAATTGTTTCACTTATTTAAATTAATTTGTACAATACCTAGACAAAATAACAATTGACGAGTTTTACAACCATTGTCAAGATATGCTATTGGTGGAATTTTCATAGAGTGTAAAAATATTTCTATCGATTTAATCAAGAAATGAGAACGTACTAAAAAAAGCTACATAAAAGAAAATCCAGGATAGATAGATATTATTTACAGTTAATGGACTTTGCTTGGAAATTTCCTCACATGGGAATATTTATTGAAGCTTTTCATTAAATTTTGTTTTAGGTGATAAGGTTTTACTGATATTAGGTGAGGCAATATATATATACATTTTTATAAATTTGTATATTTATAAATTTGTTTTTTTATTTTTATACCGGAGACGTTTACAAATTTACATAAATTTTTAATTCAAAAAAGCCATTTTATTTTACCTTCACTTGCTTTAATGACTGCCAAAACCTTTTTAGATATACTTTTAATAGTGTTCTATAGGCATACTTACTATAATTGAGCGCCCGTACTATAATTACCATTTTGAGCGCCCGTTAGCTATCAGGATAGTTAATTTCCGTAAGTGCAGAAATTGTAACAACAGAGCTCTACGTAGCTGTAAAACAATGAAGCTCATTGTAAGTCACCCAGAAATTTTTATTCCCGGTATATAATATATACCAGGGTATATTAAGTTTAGTTCCGTTTTTGTAACGGTTGAAAATGTGTCTGGCCGTCCGTCCGCTAAAACGATAACTGAAAAACGAAAAAAGATGGCGACCTGAAATTTTGTATGCGTATTTTAGAGTTAAAAAGTAAATTTAAACTCATGAATGGTCAAACCAGGTTTGGGCAAAATGGGGAAAAATGTCTATCTTTGAAGCCGTAAGAGATAGAACAAATATTGAAAGACAAAAAATGTTCCTTTTTTACAAATAAACAACTTTTGTAAGAAACTTCTTTCCACAAATTTAGTATATACCGGGTATTGAAGCAATTAACTCAGATAGTTGTTATTTTCACTTATTTAATTACAGAAATATTTACGCTTTTAGTGTTTAAAACTTGTATATAGTGAATATTACACTGATCGCCGATTGAAATTCGATTATGATTTCTTCCTCTCGGAAAATTTTCTCAGTCTACGTTACCCCATCTTGACGAATTGTAATAAAAATATACTTCCGGTAATTTTATATCAAACATTCTAAACATTTAAAGACGTAACATGTCTTTTGTATTTATGACGTGTCGTATACAGTATACACTGTATATTTGTATAGGTAGATTTTATTTAATGTAAGTATATTATTATTATTATTCGAATTCAAAAGTAACAAATTACTTTGTTGACAAATATGTTATTTGGAAATAAAATATAGAACAAAGCGAATAACACATACAATCTCATAATAATAATAGAAAACAAATGATTTTAATTTATTAAAGTGAGTTAGTGTATAGTGAAAACGTAGCAATAACGCGACAATACAATACAGGGTGGTCTGCAAAATGAATACACTATTTAATGGGACATACATTTCTGATGCTTCATTCTCCTCGGGGTTTGACTTATTAGAAATAATGTGTAGATCAAGCTTAATATTTTGCAAAAAAAATGCATTTGAAAATGTTTCGGAAGTATGAAAATGTAGAAGAAGTACAAAAACAATATCGCAGGGATTTTCATGAAGATCCACTCACATGGCTTGCAGTTAATCGGATAAGTTTTGAGTAAAAACGAATGGATCTGTTCAGGATTTTCATAAACAACGTTCCGGAAGACCAAGACAATATCGCAGCGATTTTTATGAAGATCCACTTACGTAGCTTGCAACGGATAAACTTGGAACGAATGGACTTATTCAGGATGTTCATAAACAACGCTCCGGACCAAGAACATATCAACCGAGCTAAATCAACCGAAAAACAATACTGGAAAGTTATTGCTTAATTTCAAGAAATCTGTAAAACAGAGAAGTTGTGAGATTGTCATCAGCAAATCAAAACATAAATTTCTGATGCTTTGTTCTCCTTGGGGTCCTGATACTTCATTCTCCTCCTGCAAAAAGAAATTCATTTGAAAATGTTTCGGGAGAATGGAATTTAGAAGTACAAAAACGATATCACAGGGATTTTCATGAAGATCCACTTACGTGGCTTGCAATTAATCGAATAAAATATAAGTTTCCGGAAGACCAAGAACATCAACGAGCAATATCAACCGAAAAACAGTACTGGAAAGTTATTGCGAAATATTCAAGAAATCTTCTGTGAAACAAACAAGTTGTGAGATTGGCATCAGCAAATCAAGTGTCCCAACGCATTTTAGGACTCTGTAAGTGAAAAATTTACATGTCAAAAGAAGTAAATGCTAAACGAAACAATTTTCGCGTATGTCATTTGAAATTAATGTGAAAAGTATGGACAGTTTTTGGAGAATATTGTTTGGAATGATGAAGCTACATTAATATACCACTGGACATTTTTTTGTGGGAAAACCTAAGATAAAGTCTATACCAGAAAACCGACGACACTTAATCATTCACACAGTGCATGCATTTATTGTAAGCACTCCCTGTATGTAACAACACTTTTTAGTTATGGTATAACCGAACAACGTGTCTACTTACACTCAGGCATTATCGTAGTTTTATAACGTTTCTTACAAGTAAATGTAGTTTAAAATTTCGTACTAAAATTTCGTATTAAAATTTCGTATTAACAAATTCACTTGCAGCATTTCTGATTAAAATATGATAGAGATTATATATGTGTGGAACATCATATAAATAATTAGGAAAGTTTAAAATTCACGAGCTGCAAGGATTAAAATTACACTAAACAGCTAGTTGAATTACTTGAAGTTAATTGAACGCGCGTATTTCATAATTATGATGTTTTATTTGAAATTTCTCTTAAGTAGATGTTCGAAGCTCTGACAATACCCTCTACGCTCTGTTCATCACCTTTTCATGGTTTTTATAAAAATGCACAAAAGACTCTACCTAACCCCTACCAGAGATATTGCGGATATTGGCATCCACATACGTAATCGCGGAACTTCCACATTTAATGTAGCACCCACATCCGAATCTGAAATAATTAATGCATTTTACGGAGCCTTTGCGGATGCGCATGTTTTGTTTAGCATTTTTGATTGTAAACAAATCACAACGTGTTTAGACGCGTTATTATATGGATGTTTTTAGCGAATTTCTTCCATAGGAAATGTCTATATAGACGGAGAACATGGTTGCAGCAACATTGAACAGCAACTAGCTTGTTGCACTGTGTGTGGGGTGGTTGCAGCAACAAAAAACAAACTTTTTGTTGCTGCAACAAAAAACAAACTTTTTGTTGCTGCAACCACAGAATATAGACGTCTATATAGACGGAGAACATGGTTGCAGCAACATTGAACAGCAACTAGCTTTTTGTTGCTGCAACCACAGCATATAGATGTCTATATAGACGGAGAACATGGTTGCAGCAACATTGAACAGCAACTAGCTTGTTGCACTGTGTGTGGGGTGGTTGCAGCAACAAAAAACAAACTTTTTGTTGCTGCAACCACTCCACACACGGAGCAACAAGCTAGTTGCTGTTCAATGTTGCTGCAACCATGTTCTGCGTGTAGTTTGGCCATTAACTACATTCGCTATTTCGACTGACGATAGTCACTTTTGTTAGATTTTAACAACTAACTAACAAAAACAAATCTCCTTCTTATAGTTAATATCGGCACTATACAAAGGGTAAAAATAATATCTACTAATATCCTGTTTTTACGATAATAAGAATATACAATTATACATTAATATTTCAAGTTCAAACTTGAGGACCATAAAACACAAATGTTTTCACAAAAGTAATGGCCAAACTAGACGCAGAACATGGTTGCAGCAACATTGAACAGCAACTAGCTTGTTGCTCCGTGTGTGGAGTGGTTGCAGCAACAAAACGTTTGTTTTTTGTTGCTGCAACCACCCCACACACAGTGCAACAAGCTAGTTGCTGTTCAATGTTGCTGCAACCATGTTCTCCGTCTATTTGGACCTTAAAAGGGGGTTAAAATATGTGATTCATACCTCCTAGTTGGAATAAAAACATCTTCGTCAATAGTTAGACAGGATACATTACATACGAAGGACATGCTTTAAGATTAAGACTGCGTTTTTAAACAATAAATAAATATATAACAATCAACATATAAGTATTATTATTTCTCAACAAAGATCACCCAAATGTCTAAAATCCTAATAGGTTATGGATGCCCAGACGTAATTAAAAGTGATCAACTAATTGTTGCGAAATAAATTTAAATTCAGCGTAAATTAAAATTATTGAAAAAAGGAAAAAGTGTATTTAAAAAAGTGCGAGTTAAATTATTACTACTGTAAATAAATAAATCAATATGGAAAGTTTAAAATAGAAGCGATAAATTCAAGAATGCAATGGTGAAAAATATATTGTTTGGATGAATTAATGTGATTAATATGGCGATACCAGAAATATTAGATAACGAATATATGCGAAACGCGAATTTTCGACCAAAGATATTATTGATAAATTGGATAAGATTTTGAACAAAAATGAATACAGCCAAGCAGCTAATTGTAATAAAATCTTCATTCAGAAAGATAAGTATTTCAAATATAAAAATTATCTGTTAATTAAATCACTAGAAATAAATCACTATAGATTCATTAAATTTTTGATCTAGTCATTCTATAAACTAATGGTGAATCTTGGTAGATATTATATTATAGTAGATATAATATTAACAGAATTATGATATAAAAATATCGGTAACATTAATCGATTTCATTTATTAAAAATATCATATTAACGATATTCCCTAAATTATTTGTTAGTTATGCATTTAAAATATTAAAATTATTTTAAATTTTAAGTTAAAAGCTTTAACAGCTGAAACACTTAAGAATTAATAAATAAATAATAGTCATTAAAATTGGTTCTAATTTGTTTTGTTAATTTTTAGCATAGCAGAATATTATACGTAAAAGTCATTTTCAAATTGCACGAAACGAAGAAAACTGGCAAGAAATGGAAATCAGGATTGAATAAAACTGCCGACTAAATAAAACGGTTGGTCACAACGGAAATTTGAAACATCTAAGTAATGAGTAATTTGGATTCGGATTTAACACGAAAGAAGAAAAGGAAGAATAGAATTTAACATAAGGAAGAATAGAAAATATTTTGTACCGTATAATATTCAATCTGCAAGACAGGCGTCAGAATTATCATCAAGGCAAGGTTGACGTAATTAGTAAGTCGATTAAAAATATTTTTGGATTTCTCCAAATGTAACAATTTTTGAATGTAAAGTGAATGTTTTAATAAGTAAATATTTAACTTTACAAATGGTACTAATATTGAATTTTAAATTTTATTTTTATTTGAAATTTTATTTTATCCAAATTTTATTATATGGCATTAACAGTTAAAGCAAATTTACTAATTGATAGTTAAGAAAAATTTTATTAATCTTAATTCTAAAAGTTTTTCTGTAAAGAAAATAATAATTTTATAAAAAGTACGTTGAAATTTGATTGGAACATATGGAATCAATATTAAACTATATGACTATAATTAAATTTATTAATTGAGAGTTGAGAAAAGAAAAATTTTTATTAGTTTTAATTCTAAAAGTTTTTCTGCAATGAATAATTTCGTAATCCCACAAATGATACGTTAAAATTTAATTATAAATCAATGACATCAGCACTCCGGTCTTGGATGTAGAATTGAGTTCATCGGCGATTTGTAATTTGAGTAATATTTATGTAAATGAATTCAATTATCCATGATATGAAGGGTGTTGAATTCATTGGAGTTATAAAACATACATAGTAATTAGAACAAACTTAATTTAATATCAAATGAAGTCTCTCACGATTTCAATATTTTCTTTATTAAGCATTCGTCAGAATGTGTTTTTCTCCAAACAACGTTTTTATTATTTGACTAATTAACAGTCACATCTAATCATCACATTTGCAGCCCAAAGTTTTCAAAATAAACTGGATAATAGTTTAACAAAATAAAAAATAAAAATTGTATAAGACAACCATAATTTAATATACATTCTAATGTATTTGGTTCGTCGCCCTCAATAACTGATAAAAATTAATTCGTATTATTTGTGGATGAACTTACACATTTAAAGTGTTACAAATTTAATTAAATAAGTCGAATTATTCATAATGTTAAATAGCAAGCGAAGTTCGATTTAATTTTTATTAGTTAATTAATTTTTCGAAAACGGTAGAGAGTACATATCAAATGAAATGAAAACTTGTTGTGTAGAAAAAAGTATAAGCTACCATCTCACTGTTCCACGAACTACACAACTAAATGGTGTATCCGAAAGGATGGTTAGGACGATTAAAGATAAATCGCGAACGGATGTAGTTTTAACTGCAACATATCTAATTAACATAACACCTACTAAATCATTGAAAGTAACCAAAACACCATATGAGTTGTGGCATAATAAAACGTCACAGATAAAGTACCTTAAGGTATTTGATGCAAAAGTTTATTTGCATATGAAAATCAAATATGAAAATCTTCAAGGGGAATACTGATCAGTTGTAAACCAAATGGATACAAGGTGTAAACAAAACACTATGTAATATATTGTGGGATAACGTAAATCCACAGGTTAAGTGTCCAAAGGTTATGATGCAAAAGTTTATTTGCATATGAAAATCAAATATGAAAATTTGATGAAAATCCTCAAGGGGAATACTGATCAGTTGCAAACTAAATGGATACAAGGTGTAAAATGTGAACAGTGTAAAGTAAATTATTGAATCATTAAACTCAGTTCCAAGTTAATGGTTAATGTATGTAAGAGAATCTAATATCTCTAACGAATCATTAAACCCAATTCCTAATTAACGGTTAAAGTCAGTAAGAGAAACTAAAGTTTCTGACGTATCTTTAAACTGAATCCTAACGAAAACTTATTTCAAACTGACTTTCTTAACGAGTCACTAACGGATTATTAAACTCAGTAGAATCCTCACCCAATAATATATCAAATAAAATACTACGACTTAAAAACACAAATTAGATAAGATAGAAAAGCATAGAAAAGTTTTCATCTCATGACAAACAAACAGTTTAAACTGACTTTCTTAACGAGTCACTAACGGATTATTAAACTCATTAGAATCCTCACCCAATAATATATCAAATAAAATACTACGACTTAAAAACACAAATTAGATAAGATAGACAAGCATAGAAAAGTTTTCATCTCATGACAAACAAACAGTTTAAACTGACTTTCTTAACGAGTCACTAACGGATTATTAAACTCATTAGAATACTCACCCAATAATATATCAAATAAAATTACCACGACTTGAAAACACAATTAAATAAAATAGCGGAAAACTTTAGCGGATTATTCACCTAACGATTATTTAACGAGTGCTCAATTCGTTATATATATTATATCCCTGATTCGTATCAGAAAAATAAGAATAGAAATGACACTAAACAATGGCAACAAGTAATTAAATAGAAATTAATTTCTTTATTAGTAAATAACCGATTGTCTCCCTTAAACTGGACCTTACGCATTACCGTGCTCTAGATAGTAGAATACAAATAATAGATATTTACAATTAAAAAATAACGAATTTGGAAATCCATTAAAAGTATAAAACTTGTTTAGTTGTCAAAGGTTTTAGTCAAAAATATTTTATAGATTATAGTGAAAAATTTTCTCCTATGATGAAAATTTAAAGTTTTAAATTCTTGTTAGCTTCATCGGATCAATTTAATTTAATAAATTTACATTGACGTAAAAATTGAATTTTAAATGATTATTTAAAAAAGGAAACATATATGTACCTGGAGTGTAAAAAGCCAAATGATTCAAGTATAATAGTTTAATATAAAATGGATATTTACGATTACAATAATGAATTTAGAAATCCATTAAACATATAAAACTTGTATAGTTGAAATATAACTTGAAACAAACATCTAGTTACTGATTTGAAATATTTGAAAATACCCTCAAAGAACAAGGCTTTACAAATTCCTTTAGGACAAAATTTTATGTATACAGTAGTATACACTCCTGTTCATTGGGGTTTAAACAGTTGAATTATTATAAGTATTACTGTATGTAATATTATACAAATATTTAGTAATATGTACGCTTAGAATGTTATTTGTTGGTTCGGTTTTTAAGAAGAATAGTGTACATATTAGATAGACACCATGTGTCTAAAAATAGTGATGTTCTGTATTAAGTATAGTATGATCTACTGATTTGCAATTTATATATTAATAAAATAAATAATTTTTTTTTTTTAAAACAATATTTGATACACAAATTTCAATTGTCCATTTAAACGAAATTAAACTTGTCTTAAGAAAACTTAATAAAATAACATTAGATCAGAATACATAATAGAACAGAACTAAATAGATTCAATACACATATGATTGTATTCAATACATATGACCCTTAGAAAATAAATTAAATTTTATGGGTTTAAATGGGTTGATATAAATTTATATCAGACCCGATAAAGAATAAAATTAGAAATATATTTAATAAATACATAAATAAAAGCTTTTATTTAACCTAGGTTATTAAAAATTATGACAAACTTTTAAATAAGTTTTTAGATATTTAAAAGGGTATAATTAACTTAAATTATGTACGAAAATTTTTGTAAATTTTTGTAAAACTATGTAAATTCTGGTTGGAGAAGAAATGAAAAGAATCAAATATTAATTAATGAAAATAATAATGGAATTATTAGTGTAGCCATAAATATATATCAAAAGATTCAAACATTTTCACATTCTAAATCTTTTCTTCTGCGAACAGTGTCAGAAAATGACAATAATTTTAAAATATATATTCCAATGGATAAACAAATAATAATATTACTGACAATGTCACTACAACGAAAATATTTGTTTAATTGAGATTGGAAAAGTAGAAAATAAATAATTTAAATTTATTTCAGATAATTAATATTAATAAGTAAAATATTAAGATAATATGTTAATTTATATTGTAATTAATTATCAAAGTTTTAAGACATGATCGGTAAGGTTTTTGCTGGGTTTTCCCTTAACCCGCTGCAACGAATGTTGGATCAATATGTCACTACCCATGAAATTAAAAGCAGAAAATTGAAGTATGTCTTTCGTAATGAAATAGTTATTGATATTCGATTTATGATAAGAAAGGATGAGAGAAATATGTATTCACAAGTATTCTGTTTAGAAAAATAGGAGATTAATTTTTGAGGGGGTCTGTTAGATTTTAACAACTAACTAACAAAAACAAATCTCCTTCTTATGGGCTCCACAAACGTGCAACATTGAACAGCAACATTGAAGACTAACTAGCATGTTGCTGTGTGTGTGTACTGGTTGCAGCAACCAAAAACATTACCTTGATCGGTTGCAGCAACATTAAAAATTATTTAATATTTAGTAGGAGGAGTTAAATGTTCATATACAAAATACCTATATTGGTTACAATTTACATTATATATAATATATACAGTGTGTCTACTTAAGTTGGCTCCATATGGAAAAGGTTTACGAAAAAAAGTTATCCTTTATAAAAATTTCTGCTTTCGAAAATATTAACATGCCGCTATTTACTTTTGACATCGAATGTACAGGGTGTGCAGAAACTGAAAAAGTTCGATAGGAATTTTTTTTCCACTTCAATTTTAAATTAAATTTTGCAAGTCCTACTTATAAAACACGTTATCTGTTATTCTAATTAACCAGTCATCGTACTTCAAATGTTTATTTGCTGATTTGAAACATTTTGAATGATATGTAACAAAATAATGAATACAGAACATTTATTTTTCATACATTACATTATAAATACAATTATTATTGTTGACGTAAGTAACAACAGTTACCTTCAGTTCGTTTTTGCCTCAACGTATCCACCTTCGCGTTCCATACATGTAATTGTTCTTTTACAAAATTCTTAGATCCACTCCTACATATCTCGGGAGTGATTTCTTGAACCGTTTCCCGTATAATCTGTTCTATATGGTCTACATTTTGAACAAAAATATACAAAATTTAATTTAAAATTGAAGTGGTCAACACATTCCTATCGAACTTTTTCAATTTTTAGACACCCTATACATTTGATGTCAAAAGTGAATAGCTGAATATTAATATTTTCGAATGCATAGATTTTTATAAAGAATAACTTTTTTGCGTAAACATTATAATAAAAAAGTTTTCCATATGGAGCCAACTTAAGTAGACACACTGTATATATTTTATTGTATAGAATTTTTTTTGTAGTTTTTACTAGAGATATAAATAAACTATACAAATTAAATGAGATAGATAGAGACATGATGAGAAATGATTAAATTTATATGACTAGAGTCATAAAATAGTAAAAATTAAATTTTATGATCCCAAACTTTGGTTGCAGCGTCTGTGGTGAAAATATTTTATAGGCGGAGTTCAATGTTTCTGCAACCAAGTTCTGTGTCTATTCTGCACTTTATAGTTAATATCGGCACTATACAAAGGGTAAAAATAATATCTACTAATATCCTGTTTTTACGATAATAAGAATATACAATTATACATTAATATTTCAAGTTCAAACTTGAGGACCATAAAACACAAATGTTTTCACAAAAGTAAAAGGGGGTTAAAATATGTGATTCATACCTCCTAGTTGGAATAAAAACATCTTCGTCAATAGTTAGACAGGATACATTACATACGAAGGACATGCTTTAAGATTAAGACTGCGTTTTTAAACAATAAATAAATATATAACAATCAACATATAAGTATTATTATTTCTCAACAAAGATCACCCAAATGTCTAAAATCCTAATAACTTTGTGGGATATTTTTTTATCCCAAAAACAAAAATGGATTAAAAACCTATGGTTATTAGCGAATTTCCTCCAAAGAGAATCAGCTATTGTTTTTGTACTAATGTTGAACTTTCGTAATAATTTCTTCAAATGTCCATCGATCCTACCTACTAGATGTTAAAAATGACTATCACTAAAATTTTTATGTGTATATATACCTTTATATGTCTGTGGACTCTCTAGCGGTCACAGTTTTATTCTGATTGGAATGAAATTTGGTATTTGAGGCGCTTTTGGTATTTAAAAGGTCAAGTTCGTTTATGGGAAAAATCGGGCAAGGGGAAAGGGAGGTTTGGAGGGAGAGGGAACACAAAATTTGTCATATCTCCCTTAATTTTAGAAAAATCGAAAAATTTGTATGATATAAAGCTGTAGGTACTAGGTTTTACTGTAATTTTGTTGTTTAGCATTTTTCTGTTACACTAATAATTACATAATTATTTACGATTAAAGATTGAAAGTTAAAATTCTAAATATCTCTGTACGCATTAGAGTTTGGAAAAAATGATTGGGTAATATTGTAGCAAACTTGATTTTCTACAACTTCACCCTTCACACATTTTTCGAGTGTTCTAATATAAAGAGATATATTTTATATTTTGTGTTTTCTTCTATCTTTAAGCCCTCCTTTCCCCTTAACCTATGCCATTTATTAATAAAATTGGTCATGAAAATACTAATATCATATCAGATACGACATTTCATTTTGATCAGACTAAAATTGTGACCGCTAGACAGTGATTTATATATTCTAAGGAAAATCACTGGTTGAAGCAGCACCTGCGTAACGAATTTTTTTTAAAAATTATATTTGTATTGCAATTTTAACATCTATGGTCATATGTGTACAGTGATTATGTATGTATTGATATTATATTTATATTTTTAACTTAATAATTATCATAAGTTGAAATATTTTACTTAAATATTTATACAAATTTTACTTAAAGTCCAAATGTGTCCCTTAAACTCGCCCTTGCGCACTACCGTGCTCTAGATATAAATATGTCCTCCAAAATATGTTTCATTTAAATTTTCTAAACATTTTTAAAATTTATGAAAACGAATATCATTATTTATTCTTTAAGAACTTTTACAGTTCGATGTCCAACAATTTGCAATTATTCATATACAAGTAAATATGTTTTATTTGTTTGTTTGTTTTATTTGTTTATCTTTTAAACTCCAATAAACAACTCCAATAAACAAAAATCAATATATTCACGCGGAGCATCACAAGTTTTCTGATAAAGGTAAAAAACAACAGGGCTTTTAAGAAATATGTCGATTTACTAATCATTTTGTAGAAGTCTTTTTTTCCAGGACTGTATGTTAAAAATTATGACTACTCTAGAAATTTATCGACTATATAGTTAAAACAAATTTACAGTCAACATTATGTGAATTTAAGTATAAACAAACAAAATTAAATTGGTATATACTCTGATGATATTATCATTAAAAAGAATTTTAATAGCTTAAAAATCATCATTTAAAGCAGAACATTAAAAATATTATACCCGTAAAAATCTGGTGTGAACAGCAACACAACTTCTGTATATAAACGTAGACTCGAACGTACCATATGCTTTTAGCTTGATACTCATAAAATAATCGTATCCGGCTACCGATACCGCTACTATTCGTCGAGTACTCAAGTCGAATTATAGAGAATGTGTGGGTTATTCACATCAAATTTTTGTACTACGTACATATGACCATAAAACTGGCATTCTTTGTTCACTATTTCATAATTGATTTGGACCCAAATTGTTCGTCATAAAAATGTAAACTACTTTTGAACATGTACATTTTTTGGAAAATTAAATGAGTTTGGCTCAAATCTATGAAATTTTGAAAAAAGAATACCACTTTTGTTGCGTACATTTAAAAATGAACGTCAAAAAATTTTGAGACCGGGACTCAGGCACTCAGACAATAGCAATGAATATTCGTACAATACAATGTTAAATTCCCATTTAAAACACGATTGCCGACTGTTATATAGCCGATCGTTACAATGAAATTTCATTCCTCATAATATAGAATCATACATGGGTAATGTCGCTATAAATGTTTTCACATGAACAATTCTTTAAATTTAAATTGTAAGTAGAAATGAAACTAATAAATAAGTTTGGTATTTATGGTAACAGAAAATGTACATTAATAAGCATTGTTTGCTCAAGAACGGTGAGATATAGATAGAACCATAACATTTGATTTTAAACTTTTATGTCAACAAAAATTCCGAAAACGAGCTTATGGTCGAAATCTGCAAATTAGAAGAATTGTAGTGGAGGTATTTTTCAGTTTTGTTGGATTTGCAAACGCTTCCACCAAAAAAGTATGGAGTTTTTATACACCGAAATGTAGATCTCAAAATTACAAATCAAGTGAGATAAACTTGGAAAATCGTCTTCGAGAAAAATCAAAAAAACCTAAAATTCATTGACACAAAATCCAATATTATAAACTATAATGAAATGTTTTAAACATCAAATTCGAATATTCCATCGTGTTTAGTTGGAGAAATATCGTACTTTGAATGTAACGAACACGATACATGAAAAAAAAAACCATTTAATTTTTATTGTTAAGACCTACTACATTTCGGTATATAAAAACGTAAACTTTCTATGTATAAACGCTTCCAGCAGAGTGCTTCTCCTAATTTTTGAGGATTTTGATTTGAAGTAATTCCCGGAAACTTGGAATCGTTAAGCAATTTGTTTCACATCGAGCTTTAGGCTCGGAACCGGCAGAAACATCAAAAATTTATACTTTTAGCCAAACTATTTAACGTCCATTCATCATACAGGAGAAATCATTCTACGATAAAGAACGATCTACGTTGTTGAACATATAATTCTGTACCAGATATTAAAAACTTCTTTTTTACCCAATTTTTAGCCTTACAGACTGAAAAACACAAAACCTCCATATTATATATTACGTATCGTAGTCTGTGTATAGAGGTAAAATTTGAAAGCATTAAACAAGCTTCGTAATGCCTATTACAACACCATTAAAACAATAAATGTTTTATTACTAATAATGCGTAAAAATAAATATATGTATTCTGTATGGCAACTTGAAAATTATGAAAAAAAAAATGTATATATATATATATATATATATATATATATATATATATATACAGAGAGATAGAGAGAGAGAAGAAATATAAAAAATAAAACAAATAAACCTACAATGTAACTAATATATTTTCATAAAAAAAAAAGAAAATACCAGTGATATATTACTCATGCAAAGAGAAAATATACTAAATTCAAAATTAGTTTCTGAATATTCATGTATTATGCAAAGATTTGTATGTATACAAAGATATTAAAAAATTATGATGTTATGACTATAAATTATTCCATTATTAAGATTAATACTTGATGACGTGGTGATGGAACGTCCACCAAGATATGAGGATCGAACTCACGAATTTTGGCCTGCCGGGCCTATGCTTTACCATCTTACCTACAATAATAATAGATGGAAGGTCAATAATTTTAATGAACGTGTTCGTTAACTCTTTGATTATTGATTATTTACATTTTTTAATGTTTTTGCTAACTAAGTGTCCATCCATCGATTGTTAGTATGGTTGCTTCTAAAGTTATGTGCACTAACAGAAGTAACAAATTAAGTATATAATGGATAGACGCAAAGTTTTCATATACACTATCCCGTCTAAAACAACTTTTTTCAAATTGGTCTCAGGCAAAATTGATGAACGTACACGTGTTTTGTTTTTATTGGTTTTTTTTTACTTTTTAAATGAAATTGATGATTAATGAAACTCACACCACAATTCTCGAACCAACTGTAGAATTAAAAATTTATTAAAAAATATAAGTAAAAACAGCTGTAAAACCGCACACGACCTCTATGTACAGAGTTTAATAAATGGTTTAAACATATATCACTGAACTATATAATGCCTATCCATACATGCAATCGCGTGATCCACGTATTGAAATCTAAGTAAATATGATTATACATCACATATGAGGATGCATGGCCCAAATTATTTTACAGATTATTCCATTCCATTGGTTGTACGACTACATAAAAATATTATTGAATTGTATTATGTATGCATATTTTACAGATTGTCAATTTTGAACAATGTGTAATCAAAATGTTTGGAGAATAAAGAAATACCTATCCAATTATTTGATATATTTTTGAACTATCATCTGCACTTTTTTAGTAGATCTTTAGTACATTTAGATCTTGAAATTTAGAAGCAGATCTTGAAAATAACAAGATAATAAATTTGTAACATGGAGCCGTTATTCAGAGAAAACGACTAACATAAAACTGTAAATGAATATCTCATTACGTTTTATATCAATGGTATTAAGTTAGTTGTTGTTGATATTTAATTATATTTTGTACAGATGGCACCACACTTTAACTATATATTATAATCTGACAGTTATATCTAGATTTTGAACTAGAAAATACATTGATTGGTAAATGAACTTCGGATATAAAAATTAGTGGTTAAAATATATACAAAAACATTATCCAACATAGTAATATTTTTACTAGGGGGGCGGAGGAGTTCTTTCATTGTGACATAATACTAGTATATAGGAAGGATTGTTAATTTGTGACTTGTTGGGGGTACTGTAAATATTTGAAGAGTGACGTAGTCTAATATTGCAAAAAAATGTGTGACGTAATACGCTTACACACCTTTTACGATTACACACACACATACACACATTTGTTTGAAAAATTTTGTCATAGATCCAATAGTTTTGGAGTAAATATAAGAGTTATTTGTTTTTATGCGATAATCATTTTTGTATTTCAAAACTTTTCTTATTCGCACCATTTAAAAAATTGTAACTCATACACTCTCGTTCATAAAAAATTGAACCAGTTGAAACATTCTAAGTGTTATTGTCTGTCATATACATATCTTTAGTAATATATATGCTTAGAATATGACATATTGGTGGTTAAATTTTGGTGAACGGGAGTGTACATAGAATGGATACATGGAACATAATATTTATGTAGTCGATATGTTATCCAGCAGTAAATTGTTACTAAGTTTTAATTTGTTTAGTAATTACTAGCCGTAGTACATCATACATCGGAGACATGTGCAAGTTTGTTTCTTTATCATCGAATAAATTGAAAAATTTTTAGCAACCAAAATTACTTTTAAATTACTTTTAAAAAAACTAATTACTGATTGATTGTTGAGAGCCTCAATTTGTGGAAGTCCATAATGATGGTTTGATCGTTTTTTGTCAAAGTTAAAAATAAATTAGTTTTACAATTTTTATTCGCGAATTTCCTGAAAGGAAATAGAGCTATTGGTCCCGTACCGAAGTCAAAATTTCGCAAAAATTTCTTTAAATGTCCATCGATCCTACCTAGTAGATGTCAAAAATGACCATCTGTAAAATTTATATATATATATATATATCTATGGACATACATACATATACATACATATATATATATATATATATATATATATATATATATATATATATATGTGTCTGTAATCACTCTAGCGGTCACAGTTTTCATTTTATCGGAATGAAATTTGGTATTTGAGGCGCTTTTGGTATTCAAAAGGTCAAGTTCGTTAATGGGTAAAATCGGACGAGGGGAAAAGGGGGTTTAGAGGGAGGGGGAAACACAAAATTTGACATATCTCCCTGAATATTTTTAAGAAGAAAATTTATAAGAAGTAAAGTTTTTGGTATTAAATTTTACTGTAGTTTTGTTTCTTATCATTTTTTATGTTACACTAATATTTACAGAAATATTGACGGTTTAAGATTGAAAACTAAATTCCTCACTATCTCTGTACACATTAGAGTTTGAGCAAAAATGATAAGATGATGAATTGTAGCAAACATGATTTTCTACATCTTTATTCCTTACGCATTTTTTTATTGTTCTAATATTAAAAGAGATATTTTGTGTTTTCTTCTTTCTTTATGCCCCCATTTCCCCTTCACGTATGACATTTATTAATAAAATTGGCCTTGCAAATACTAAAATCATATACAACATTTCATTTTGATCAGACTAAAATTGTGACCGCTAGAAAGTGATTTATGTGTTTTAAGGAAATTCGCTAAGTTGAAGCAGCTCCTGCGTAACGAATTTTTTTTTATTTGAAACTTCGGCAATGGGATAAAACCCGAAACATGTCAACAATTAAATCAAATAAAAGTGGATTTGCAAATAAAAAGTAAAAGTTGCAAAAGTAATTTATTTTTGTCTTTGACAAGTAACGATCAAACCAATTACTCTTTGCATTGAAGGGAGGGATCGTTACTTGACGAAAATCCATGATATTTATTAAATAAAACAAATATTTGAGATTTTCGTAACAAAAATTTTATTTCGACTAGTTTCGAAACACGAGTTTCATTATCAGAAAATATATAAATCAATTCGACAATCGATTTGAATTTTTAAATGGAGGTTAAACAATAGTAAATTATTGGACATAAAGTTATGGTTGCATAATCGACTAATTTTTTAACAACACTTCCTATCATCTGACAGAGAGACAAAGTAAATTTTACGAATATTATAAACACCAACACACGACTATGTGTTATGATTTTGGTTACACGTGTTAAAATTTGTCAACAGACTTTTGAACACTTTATACAATAAGCCTTTAAAATAATTCATATATGTATGTATGTATGTATATAGGATATATATCAGTGATCTCATTCTTTTGATACTTAATAATATTTATTATGACGTTTTATTAAATTTATTGTATAGTTTCTGTTTAAAAAAAAAATATTTTTTTGAGTCCAAATATCATTTATTTAAATTGTTATGTTCTGTTTCTGGTAACATAATATGGCGTCGTACAAGTTTTACGAGCGCGTCACATGGGAATATTATAATATTTTGTTAAAGGTCACTTTGAATATTCTTTGAAATAAAAAATAATAATATTCAATCAATCCATGATGTACCATGTTTATTTACAAAAAGTTGGTGATAATGGCACTCTACCTTTCTTGATTGGTAAGATGAAGAATATCTATAATGATGATATTTAGTTTACGATTTTTAAGATAGTTAAAACATTTTTTTCTTCTTGCCACTGATACCGGAATTTTGTAGGTAAAAATATAAGTGTTTTTTTTCTTATTAAATGACCTATAGAAAATTAAATTGTCGAAATCCAAGTTTTCTTAATAATTCACGATGAACACCCACTATATCTAGAACACGTTTCTTAGTTACGTGGATGATATTCGGTGACAGTCGATATTTAGGATAATAATTAACTACTTAATAACCGTTTTAAATTAATGGATTTTCAAATATAAGATAAAATCATTTTGTCTTATCAGGTTGAATAAAAAAATTTTATTTTGGGTCAATAAACAGGGATCGATCTACGTTTATTTAGGTCATTTTCTCCAATAATGCTTCCATTGAATAAATACTCTGGTTGATTAAATTTCAAATTTTGCTAGAGAAATTATTTGTATTTATCTCTGGGATATGGAGGCAGAGATATGTTGCTTGTTGCTAATTTGGTGCGTGTCTCACAATAATATTAAAAAAGTGTTGTCTTTTATATGATCTGACTGAGGTAGTACTGAAGGATTATTTGAGTTGACTGACCAATTAAGGGATTAAGTGTGTGAAGAACCCAACCCATTTATTGGCGGTATCCTTTTCTGACCAAGCGGTGTTGTTATTGTCAATAAGGTGAGGGTGTTGATCGATGCTAACTCTGATATTCAGGTATTAAATTTTGAATATGGTTTAATTTTACTAAATCAGAATTTGTAATTGGGCCATTGTCTAAATTCATTATCTGTTGTCTTAATTTGTGCATGTAGATACTTTCATATGTATCTAAATCTGTGGGGTTTTGTACCGATAGCAGTAGTTTTAAATTCGATTTGTCAATTTTGTGGTTTTTCTCAATAACGTGCACAGTTATACACGATTTTTCGGTTCTCCCAAATTTCACATGAGCCAAATGTTCTTTGATTCGAGTTCCGATTTGGCAACGACTTTGACCAACATAAATTTTCGAACAGTTTTGACAACTGACCGCATATATGCCCGATTGTTTTTCATTGATAATTTTATCCTTAGGGTTGCCCAGTAACTGTCTAATTTTATATAAATAATATCAAGGAGAACTAGGATTTTTAGAATTAAATTTCGATTTTTTGCCCCAATTTCCTTGATCAACAAAATTACAGAGGTGCAGACCGTCGCCAAATTAGCAACAAGTAACATTTCCTCGGAGAATAATTACAATTAGGTAATTCATACTGATGATGACTACTTTGTAGTCGAAATACGTATTTATAAAATAAAAAAAATTTTTTTGATCTAGGAAATTGGGGCAAAAAATCGAAATTTAATGTCTAATTTTATTTTTACTAACAAGCGCTGTTTTTAGGTTATGATCTCTTAATTCTCTAGTGATTTTATTTGTGCATTGGCGAAAGTATGTTAGTTTGCACCATTTATTTTGTTCAACATTACCAGTCTCTTGTGTTAAAATCGAAGCCATTAAAGATTACAACTGATTTAATGTGGTTTATTTCTTTAAAATAATAATTTTTCTTAGACAGTGGGTCTTTAAGTAGGCTTTTTACCAAAAAATTGAAAACAGTCATTTTGTGTTTAGGTGGGCTGTCTGAATCGGCTGTACTGTACCGTTCATTCCTACTTGTTCTATTTCGGTTGTAAATTCTATCGATGGGTACATTATATTTAAGATGTCTAAAAATTTTTGAGAATTTTCTTTGTCCGTATCAAAAATAGTAAAAACTCTAGAAAAAACCCTAGAGTTCTCTTTGATTATTTTAATAATCTTTATATTCTGGTTAATTGGTTTAATCAAGACCCTCTATATATTAACATTATTGGGAAAATTATCACATCTAAGTGGTCTGTACTACTTAACGATTAATAGTCGAATATTTTATAACATGTAGTTGGATATGTACGTAGACTGTGTATCGCCGATTTTAATTATATCGATTTTGTAGTATCCAAGATCTTTAATAGAAAGAGGAATCAATATTTTTCGAACTGTATTTTTTGGAAAAGAAGATAACTATTCAGATTGTTACTTAAACGAAATATGGTTTTTAGCACTCTTAATTATCATGTCAAACAAAAATTACTAAAAAAAAATGCAGCCTGTATTTATCACCTGGAACGACCTGAAATACAAATAAATTTAACATGCTGCACCAAAACATACACGATGTTAAATAAACAACAGTTATTCAATTGCTTGTTGCAATAATTGGCATGTGTAAGATTTTAGTGCAAATATTTCCTTGGTAAATATAATGTTGATTGACATTTTTGTATAACAAATTAAAAAATATATCAACCAACAAAGAAACCAGTAAATCCTCTCTACTTGAAATTTAAAACGGTTTCTATATATATTATTTAATATCAAAAGTATTAAAAAAAACACATGTGTGTTTATGATATCGTTTTAAATAAGTTGAACCAGACATTGAATGGATATGAAATAAAATCACAAGGCAAATAATAAAAGAAATATATTTCAATTCAAAATATTATTACATTTTTATTGCAGATAGGATTTGTGTTCGAAATAATCTCCTTAGTCCTTTTTTATAAATATAATAATTATGTTAAACGAAAAAGGGTTGTTTAGTTTAAAATGGCTTTAAAAAAGGGCAGAATATCTAAATAAATTTAAAAAATAAAAAAAACTATTTATATACATAATATGATTCTACCAATGAATGGATATAGGAAAAAGTATTATAAAAAATATTATTTATTTGATAACTTATTTTACAGTTTTCTTTGTTTGTACGGATTTTTTGTGGTCTAAAAGTTAAACTGTTTTTAACAAAATTTTAATTTTATTATTGAGAGTTATCTTTCTATGTTTATTATTCAGAATGGATTTAATAAAACACATTTATAGATTAAGTTTTTATACCAAAGAGATAAATATGATAATTATAAATAAAATAAAAATGGCGGTTACCAACCGAAATTAATTTATTAAACCACAACAGGTGCCTAAGAGGATTGTACATAAACTTCGGAACTTAAGGATTTGAATCAGTGGATTCAATTAAAATTAAAATGTCACCTTGTTAAATGTCCACATGAAAAATGAAATAAGTTACATATTCCAAAAAATTAAAAAAATTCATTTTTGTTTTTTAGTACATTTCCTACTAAAAAGAAAGTGTGTCATGAAGTTTACTTCTTTTTATATAATTTATTATTGAAATAATACTTAATAAGGTCAACACTACTATTAAAACACAAAAGTTTAATAATATTGAGATAGTAGTGAAAAACTGCAATAGAAAAATTATGTATTGCGTATCTAACCAATGATTCTACATTTTATCAAGGCAGAATAGAACCAGTGGCGCGTCTTCCATGAAAATTAGAGTTTGAAACACTGGCATTGAATCTGTTATTTACATCAGAATCAGACTTAGTGAAATTTATCAAGACCAGGCCAGTTTTATCAATATGCACATTAAGTTTACAAAGTTTACGAGCCCATAAAAATGGCATCATCGAAATGTGGCTCGTAATTCCAATATTCTTCTTTTATCAGAAATTTGGAGTAATAATGACTAATACATTACTGCACTTAATTTCAACTGTATAGCCAAATTTAAATGTTCTTATGTAAGAGCGGTGTAATAATTTACCAAAATAATAACGATCATTCATATTTCATAAGGATAAGGATAAGGTATCAGGCAAAACATTTATTTGTATATGTTGCGAATGCAAAGACTTTCTCATCAAGCTAACAAAATAAACTTGCATAGGAGCACTTCGCCAAATGCAGATTTGAGTAAAACTCGACAATTACTCATAAAACAGTTGTTAGTATGAGCATTGGATATGTATTCTTTGAAAATAAGAGCTGTTTGTACTTTGGGTTCTTGACCCAAATAAATGGGACCAATGCTTTTTATGAAAAAATATCAAAACAATATATAGGATCTTCTGAAATTCATTAATTAGAAGCTATACCACGGTGTAGAGCTGGAAAAAACCTAACAAAAACGTTTAATAAGTTTTTCGATTTGACGCTTAGTATTTGAGATATAATTAATTAAACACTAATAATGAATTCAACCAATCACATTTGCATTTTTGAATTTTTGCGGGTGCCGCTACACCAATCACAGAGCGCATAATGTAAGGAATAAGTGTAACGACACCCACAAAATGGTTGAAATTATTAATGTTTTTATTCATTATATCTCGAAAACTAAGCGGCAAATCGAAAAACTTTATTAAACTTTTTTGTTTGATTTTTCCAGCTCTACAGTGGTACAGTTTTCTTGAATGAATTTCAGAACAGCCTGTATATTTGCAAAAAATGTCTTCGCTTAGAACATGTGAAACTCGCTTATTCTGATTGTTTGAAATATTTAGTGCTTCCAGAGCATTTTAGGCATGCTTATTATGTTTTTCTGTCAAGAAACAATTTTTATTTTATTTTAGTTTTTTTTAAGTAACAAACCAGAGATTGAACAGCATCCCTAAAATGCTTCTTTTTACATGACAATTTTTTTTTAAATCTATAAAACCTGGAATCTCAAAATGTGTCTCATATGCTTTGGAGAATTAATATGTCTTAGAAAAACTCCGCTAACTGCACTAATTGAGATTCAACTGTTTTTATGGCAATACAAATAATTTGTTCAAATGTAAATGGTAATATCTACGTTGTATCATTCGATCTGATACTCGTTCAAGAAAACAATTTGTAATGAAAAAACAATAAAAATAAAATAGAAATACATGTAACAAAATGAACTAATCAAAGCCATCAAGTTGATGATGTAGCTTAAAACGAAATCATATAGCTATATGTAAAAAGATATAGCCATAACGTTTTCCGTTCAGTAACGACATATCTCTTATTCATTTTAAAAATGTTTCATCAAGTACATTTTATTTACTACATTAATTGTGATGATTCGGCATCGTAAGATCTCATCAAATAAATTTGTAACTTATCTATCGCTGCAGTATAACTATATGTATTTATGTGTGTAGCAGTAAAGTATTAATCCTTAAGTAGCCACACAGAAGATATTATTGCCGCCAAGGTAGACAACTTATAAAACTTAACTCATATATTATATACGATTCTATTTAATTTAAATATATTAACTAATACATTAGAATAATATTACAAATACACCTTGAAAATCAATTTGTGTAAATTAATAGTCTTTTAGATAATGTTTTTATTATTAAAAAAATTTAATTTAATTAAGATCTTCTAATTGAGATTTGATATACAAAGTGGCTACAGTTTTTTCGAATTAATTTGGAACCACAGTGTTTCAAAAACTATACTGCCGGGATTAGGTAAACGGTAGTAAACTTCATTTATTAATTTTGATTTTAGTAGATTTTTCCGATGATTATTTACATACCAATAATTATAAAAGGAATCATTGGGAATGTTATTTCGAGAAGATAACAATTTTTTAATATGTTAAAAAAAAATATAAAAGTAGAAAATTCATTTTTAAAGTAAAAAAGCAGTAGTTTTCAAACTGTACTGCTTAGCTGTACTTCAGGTTATTTATTACCTGTATATTTTTATCTGTATTGAGGAATAATATTATTATAGGTAAGTGTATGTTTGAAAGAAAAATTTAATTTCTAAATTATAATAATATTCATTTTATGAACATAGCTTGTACACTTTGGAAACTATAAATGTAAACTTTGACATATTTACATATTTCTAACCTCATTTATTTTTATTGTATACATTCCTGCGTTTTACCATTGAAAAAATAATACATATAAATATTAATAAAAACAGTGAAGAAAAGTAGTAATTCATGTGTTACATGCGTATAATCGCAGTAAATCACATGTGACTTCTTTTGGATTTACAACAATTAAAGATAGATGACTTATTTTAGGTATTTTGCTTAAGTGTGATCTATAATCACACTTAAATGATTTTTCATGAAGTCATGTATCATATTATTACTCGTTTAATGATTATTATGGAAAATATAATTATTAATTTAATTAAGTATTGCTAGCTTGTGCTAGATGTTTAAGCAGTTAAAATATTGATTTATTGGAGTAATTCTAGAAATAACAAACAAGCGCTAATCAGCAACTTTATACATTTCTTATTTATTCGATTTTAATGTATGCCAGCAAGATGAATGCAAGGAGGAAGCAAAACAACGACATTTGTCCTAGGACAGAATTCTGCAGGCAAACGTTGTGAACAAAATCATTGATATTAATTTTTCTTGTGGGTGTATCAAAGTAAAATTTCAATAAACGACCCCAAGAGATACAGAAATTAGATACATATACACTCCATATTATATTATATGACAGTAACCAAATGTGTTTTTGGCACATTCAGCCTTAGAAATTACTTCTTTTCGAAATCCAAATCCAAGCTTGGATTGGAATTCGAAAAACCTTAAATTCGTTGAAATTCTCTTTACAAACTCGAATTAAATAAATTGACTGGAAATATTTGCACATATAATAAATGCAAATAAAACCTAAAGATGCATATTAGATTTGGTCCGTTATAATTTGTCAATTAAGAAACGTAAAATATATTTTCTTCTTAGTATTGTTGTGAAATTACTAATTGGAAGGATTCCATAATTATGCCACGCTTCAAAAAACTGGCACATTTCTATATTAATTTTAAGCACGCAGCAATTTCGAAATTTGAGCAGGTAATAGTCTGGATACCGTAAATTTCATTAGCACCGAACCACATAGTATGTCCTTAATGTTCTCCAAGTAAACGACAGCGAAAGTGAACTGAATTAATGATAAGAAAGGCCACTGCTAAACGATTCATTCGATTACATTTCGTTTTAACGCACATATTGTCCGAATCCAAATTCAAGATTCAAATATGTTCATTTGGCTATCGTTTACTCAGTGAGACCGTATCTTAAGTAAAAACCTCTGACTAGCTTCCAAAACTAACTTCATTAAAATTTACTTTAATGTGTATCAGAATTAAATAATCTGTTTGTAAGACGCAGGATTATGAACATAATCCTAGTTAAGACACAAACACATGCCAAGCTTGTCAATATATCTGATGAGCCAACCTGTATTAACTAATAAATTCTATGTTTAATTACTGATTTTATTTTATGTAGTTATTCCACAACAAAAAAATCCAATTCTTTAGATTTTATGTGCATTCATTTGTTAAATAAATGATACCACTTTTGTTTTATCTCTATCAACTATCGATGATTCCTTTTTGTGTTTGATCTTTTTTTTATGATTATTTATATTTATTGATTAGTTTAGTTTTTTTTTTTTTTTATAAAACGTTTTCTTCATGTTATTAATTTGTTTGGTTTATTTCTATAATTATTTTTAATGATTTCAACTAAATGACTATAAAAATCTTGTACAGTACACTGCATAAATTTTATACTACAAATAAATTCAATAAATATCAGAACTGGCGTTTTACGAAAATAAATGTCAGAAATTATAATTGTTGAATTATAAATTTTACTGATATAGAAAACTAATTTCAAATAGCATTCATTTCTACATTCTTATCTTGTTATTTTATATCCCCATGTAACCAAGCAGAATTTTTACTTTAACCGTTGTTTAGACATTATGAAAACTGTCAAAAAATTATCATATAATTTTTCAAGCTATTTAGGGCCAGCAAAAATAACAGCTTTTTGGCAAATATCTCGTTTTCTATTCTTCATATGTAGTCAGACGTTATTATCGTTTGTAGATCATAAAAATTTCGAGAAATTTGATTCGATGTATTTTTTCATGATCAAACGATATACCAGTTCAAGTGGTCGTAAAGACACTCTGGTTGGATCAGGGTGGTTGCGACTTCAAATCCCGACGGCGGCAGTTTCCCATTTGTAATTATTGGGTCAATTGACTAAGCTGGCAGCGTATGGACAAGAACGAAGTAACCGGCTATGCTTGAGAAGGTTTTCAGCAGTTTCCTTCACGAACTCCAGATGAATATCGGCATAGTTCCTATCATAGTCGGCTGCAGCCGCATATCCTACCAATTCCTATTCTACTCACAAATTCCTTCCACTCCACTCACATTCTCCCATCCTAAGGCATCACAATGGACCTTATGGTCGAAGTGTAGCCCATCCAGGGCAGGCTTTACAATCTACCTCTACCTATTCTTAGTCTCTATACATAATTCCTTGCCTTTCATCCACATCATTAATGCATGGTTAAAAATTAATAAAGATTTTACAAAAATGATGATTTAGGTGGCTGTTATAGAACATAGAAACGGAGGTAAAACCACATTGTTATATTTATTTTTAATATTGACCTGCTGATCTCGAGAAGTGCAGAAAATGAAGATGCCTGTTCGTATAAAAGATTTGTAAACTGCGCCGCCAAATTAGTTCCATTCACAAACATATATATATCCTGTGATCAATATCAGATGATCATATAAAAAATACGCAGTGGAAGATACCTGTTCGAATTACAAAGTTTCAAAAAATTCATAAGATCAAATTTGTAGAAACTTCTATATGATCAAAAAAGAAAATTTTCCTATGCGTTGTATGTCACTAAAGTTAATAGCCTTATCGACACATTACGTACCTACATAAATGAGATATTTACAAAAAAATAAATATTTTTGTGGCTTTGATCTTTAAAATCTTGACTCGCGAACACGTGATTATATGAGACTTTTTTGCCAGTCTTAAGGGTGTCGAAACAAATATTTATGTAAAAGTTTAGCTTGCTTTAATCTTGAGAATAATTCCATTGGCTATTAATAACAGAAATAATCAATTATTGAGCATGAAAGTCGATTTACTCAAATCAATGATGTGAAAGTGTAGTCGGTGATTCAATAGACTGTTATCGTAATTAGGTATTGTTCATAGACGCCAGGCTATCTTGCGCGATGTGTCAGTTTTTTTAAATATCAAACGGTCAGTGATACTGCCGTGATAATACTATTTGCATTAATAAAATTTCAAATTCGTCCCCTTTACCTAGATCAGTTTTTTGTATTATAAATACGTATTTCGACTACAATGTAGTCATCATCAGTATAAATTAGCTAGTCGTACTCTTTGACAATTAGAGATAGTTATAAAGTCGACATCAACAGACAAAAATAAATAGAAAATTAACTAGATTAAAATATATACTAGATTTAAAATATAATAAATTTTAAATTATATTGAAATTGCTCTTGTTAAAATTTCCTTCATTCACATTTGTTCCTGTTAATTTTAATAAGAGTAAAATTAACAGGAACAAATGTGAATGAAGGAAATTTTAACAAGAGCAATTTCAATATAATTTAAAATTTATTATATTTTAAATCTAGTATATATTTTAATCTAGTTAATTTTCTATTTATTTTTGTCTGTTGATCTCGACTTTATAACTATCTCTAATTGTCAAAGAGTAAAGTACGACTAGCTAATTTATACTGATGATGACTACATTGTAGTCGAAATACGTATTTATAATACAAAAAACTGATCTAGGTAAAGGGGACGAATTTGAAATTTTATTTCAAAAACCTAGAGTTCTCACTAATTATCATTCGATAATATAACTATTTGCATTGTCTAGATCACTTGTCTGAGAGTGAATTAATAGACAAATACAAAACAATTTGAAGACTTGTCGATTTAAGGATGTTCCAGCATACCACCACTCTTCGACAGATTTTGCTCATTTTTTTCACAGGCTAAAAATAACCTTTTCTAATAAATCCAGAAGCTTCAGAATGTTTGAACGCGAGATAATTAATATCAAAGTTATCTTTCTCTCTCACTCTCTCTCATTAGAAGCATGTAAAACTTCATGCCCGCCCAACTATGAATGTTGTATTAGAAAAAATACTCGACAGAATTAAAAAAAAAACTAGTAGAGTAAAGCTAAATATTTATTATATAAATTTAAAAAAAAAACGTGTATTACGTTTTGATCACCGTGTGATCGAAATATAAAAGTTTAAAATTATTATTTTTCTTCAAAATAATATTATTTTGTATATGTGAACAGTGTATGTGATGTATATGTTTTTGTATTTGTGCTATAATAAAATCAAACCGGTTTTTTGTCCTGATTTTATAACACAGTGCTGGACCGTCCTTAATCACTGCTGGTCACGTCATTGTTGTATGTAAATAGATTTAAAATATATTCACAAACTACTACAAGCGATGCAGAACCTGTGAATAGAAGATTGCTTATACACTAACATATGTTTACGCACGTGAATTTCGCACAAGCCAAGATCCGGACACAATATAAACATTATCTTAAGTATCTTAACTATTAGGCATTAAATTGCATCGGTGTGTTATAGGGCCGGCCATAGGGTGCTTGCCATGTGGTATTATGCGTATTTAGAAATCGTAAATAAATAGTAATATTTCGTTTACTTGTAGATATAAAAGTTTTTGGGTAATGTTCGCTACGCTATTTCTTACTTTTAAAAATCTAAACTACAAACTCTATGTTGTTTTGGGTACGACTATGCCATTGAGTACAAAATTAAAAATTACAAAGTTTAAAATAGAAATAAGAATATGTGTTTTAGCTTTAAAAAACCTGACGAAATTTCTATTTTAGATATTTTAAATGGCACATTGAAGCGAAAATATCTACACAATTAAGCCTATTTTCAAAAAAAAAAATTACGTTACGAAATTTTTCAACAAAATTTGTTTATATTAAGGCCAAAATTGGAAACATTAAGGGGTAGAACAAACTTTTATTAATACGCGTATTATTTTAGTACTCATCGCAATATTAAAGACCGTTCTGACTGAAGTTGAAATTGTTTTAAACCTTAAAGTCATAATGTCAGATTGTTTTAAAAGTTATTTCATGGCGTAATTTTCAAAAATTGACCTTCATGCATACAGTACATTAAGTACTAAATTCGTCAAGTTATACACAACATTAAATTTAAGGCGTCAGAAATTTATTAATAATGAACTTGTTAAAATTGTTAGGCGATTAGATTTTATTTAAAACCACTATACAAAAAAAAATTAAATTCACTACACCAAATGCAATGAAAATTGAAATACAATGAGGACATTGTAAATAGACGGTAAAAAAAGAAGCAATTTACACATTAAACACGACTCAGAATTAGCGTATAACAAATTTCCGAAAAACATTTAACTATTGAGGATGTAATGAAACGATTTTACAATAATTTCTTCAAATGTCAATCGATCGATCCTACCTAATAGGTCAAAAATTACCATGTCTTTAGCCACTCACAGTTTGAATCCGATCGGAATGAAATTTGGTAGGTAAGGTGCTTTTGGAAAGGCCAAAATGTTTTTAGGGGCAGATTATCGGACTGTGAATAATGGGACTGTAGATGAACGGAAAAACCTAAATTTTGATCTTTGAATATTTCTCTTAATATGAAAATAATCGAAAAATATTAAAGAAGTAAATTTATAGAAAATTCATTTCAATACCATTTGGTGTCTTATATATAGCACGGGAGTGCGTCAGACCAAGTTTAAGTGGATGTGGCCTCCATATGTGATTACTACAGGGAAATATTAGACCCAAACAAGATATTTACAGAAATATCTACAATTTACGATTGAAAATTAAAATCGTTTATATCGTATTATATTTCTATATATTTTATAGAGATTTAGAAAAACTTATCCGGTAATGAATTCTTATAATTTGCTATACGGCTATTCAAGGATGTAGGAGGACTGAAACTTCAAAAAGATTAAAGCTTGATTTTTTTTTTACATGCTATGTTGTGTACATGCCATAGAAGTGCATAGAAATCAATTATAAAAGTTTCAGGAGGGGGGTTACGGAGGTCTTGAATTAATTATTTAATGTTAAAGTTCGCGTTTTAATGCATTGCTCTTATGGACAAACCCATATTTTTACACATATTTTGACATATTTTGGTAATTTTCACTTGGAATAAAATAAGACGAATAAAAAAAAACTACGCAAAAGAAAATAAAAATATTAATAAAGCGATTGATTCAATAAAATTCCGGCATGACGGACCTAAAAAAAAGATATTAGGCGGTAGCTTAACTACCCGAAATCTCAGGTTTTTTCCTTAAATATATTTTTTGTTAATAGGCCCGATATGATGGGCCTAAATTAAATTTTAATTTTAACTTATGCCAAAAAATAATAAACATTATTGTGGACTTTTATGAATGTACTATATAAGATTTTGAATAATTTTATTAATGGACTATAACATCAGCGCTCTCAAAGTTGGAACCATATTATTATTATTATTATTTGGAGGTTATTAATCACTGCGACCAATATGATCTATTGTGACCCCCTACTACTGCTCTGTTAAGGCTTGCCTCAGAGCTCCTCAACCAGTCTCAATTCTCGGAGGAATTTGAGGATCTGAGTGGGGTGCAGGGATGGTAAGTCATCCTCCTGGAGTGGGTACTGGTCGAAACAAGCAGCCCGTCTTCGTGCCACGGCTTCACATTCAAGTAGGAGATGAATTGGAGTTTCTTCCTCCAGCTCACAGAACCTGCATGAGCCGTCATTGATGATTCCCATCTTTCGGAGGTGCCCATTCAGCCGGCAATGCCCGGTGAGAAAGCCCGTTAGGATTCGTAACTCATTTTTTGTGAGCTTAATGCAGGATTCGAATCTCTTTCGGTTATACTGCCCGAGGAGGATCTTGGCCTGCCGCAGCCCTGGGGAATCTTCCCAAAGCTTGTTTCTTTCTTCTTCCTCTGCCTTCCAGAGGGCTGTGTTGAGGTAGGCCTCACTTATTCCACAGGACGGCTCAGGTCCTATGAAAGGCTCTGACGACCCTTTCCTTGCCAGTTCATCAGCAGTCTCATTCCCCTCAATGCCTGCATGGCCTGGCACCCATTTCAGAGAAACGTCATTCTCTTTGCCTAGCCTGTTTAGCAGGTCTAGGCATTCCCACACCATCTTAGAGTTGATGCTCCATGCACTTAGTGCTTTGATGGCAGCTTGGCTGTCAGAGAGGATCACTATGTCCCGCTTCCTGTAGTTCCTGCTCAGGTTGAACTCAGCACACCTGGTTATTGCACGAACTTCCGCCTGGAAAACACTGGGAAACCTCCCCATGGGTTCAGAGTATCTGGTTTTAGGCCCAAATACACCCGCTCCCGTGCCTTCGTTGGTCTTTGATCCGTCAGTGTACCATTTTATGGTATGTGGCTTGAGGAAGTACAAGTCCTCCCCATTCCACTCCTGCTTACTGCTCAGCTCCGTAGTGAAGTTCCTATCGAAGCTGAACTTCCTACTTGCTTTATCTCGGGGTAGGTCTAACAAAGAGGTGAGGGGCTTGTTACCCGTAATAGCCCTCCTATAGGCCTTTTCGCCTCCCGTTATTCTTAGCAACGCTTTCTGTGCTGCACCCTCCACTGCTAGATGCAGGGGAGAGAGGTCCAGTATGACCTCCATCGCAGCCGTTGGACATGACCTCATGGCACATGTGATATACAGGCATGCCAGACGCTGTACTTTAGCGAGTCCTTGCCTTGCTCTAGCGATTTCGATTTTTTTTGACCAGACCACCGCTCCATAGGTGATGACTGGTCTTACCATCATGGTGTACATCCATCGCAGGATTCTTGGTGTACATCCCCAGGACTTGCCAGCGATTCGTCTGCACACCATGAGGGCTCTGGTCGCCTTGGAGGTAACTTCCTCCAAGTGTTGGTTCCACCGTAGCTTAGAATCTAGGGTAATGCCTAGGTACTTAACTTCCTGCTTCCATTCCAACTCCTCGCCACCAAGGTGTAGTGCTTGGAGTCTCGTGAGTTTCCTTTTCTTGGTGAATATCATCACAGTGGTCTTGGCTGGGTTGACGCTCAGCCCCACTGACTGGCACCACTTTCTTGTAGCGTTTAGCCCTCTTTGAATGAGGTCACGCACCGTGCTCTCAAACTTCCCTGTTGCCAGGATCACGATATCATCGGCATATCCTATGCAGGTAATGCCTTGATCCGTGAGCCCGTGCAACAGGTCATCTACTACAAGACTCCGCAGTAAAGGGGATAGGACCCCTCCCTGTGGGCAGCCTCGCGTTGTGCCGACCCGGATGGTTCTCTCCCCCACCCCCACTTCGGCAGTTCTGAAAGCGAGCATCTCGCCTATCCATCTGGATATCGTGACGTCCACCCCCCGTTTCTCCAGGGATGCTTTGACTACCTCATGTAAGGTATTGTCAAAAGCGCCTTCTATATCAAGAAACGCGCACATGGTCGTTTCTCTCGCATCAAAGCCCCGCTCTATTGCGGTCGTTAGTTCGTAGAGGGCCGTCTCTGTGGACCTGCCTGCCCTATACGCATGATGGTTGGGGTGCAAAGGCCTCTTCTCCAACACCTGACTTCGGATGCAACTGTCCACCGCCTTTTCCACCGTTTTCAAGAAAAACGATGTAAGGCTGATGGGTCGAACAGACTTCGGATGGCACTGGTCTTTCTTTCCCGCTTTGGGGATGAAAGTAACTCGGGCCCTTCTCCAGGGGCTAGGTATATGCCCTAGCGCCAGGCTGGCTCTACTGATCCGGAGGAGATGAGGCAAAATCTCCTTTTGCCCATGTTGTAACAGGGCGGGGAAGATGCCATCTACTCCGGCTGCTTTGAAAGGTTGAAATGTGTCAATTGCCCATTTCAAACGCCCAGGGGTGCATACTTCTGCAGCCCTGTTCCAGTTCTCTTTAGTCGCTCTACATGGAGCCCTCAAATCATCCTGCCCCTGAGTAGGAGAACTACCGGGGAAGTGAGTCTCCAGGAGTAGAAGAGCCCTCTGCTCCTCGTCCTCCGTGAAACTTCCATCCGGCCTTTTGAGTGCTTGTGCCCCGGATTGAGTGTCTCGGGATAAAGCTTTGTGCAGTCTGGCCGCTGCAGGGACAGTGGCGATGCCTGCACAAAACACTCTGAAGCTGTTCCGTTTAGCTTTCCTAATCTCCTTGTTATACTCGGTCAATTTTGCCGCGTAACTGTCCCAATCTCCACACAGTTTTGCTCTATTGAAGAGCCTGCGAGTCTCGCTACGGAGCCTCGAGGGACTGGTATTCCACCAAGGCACCTGCCTTTTGGTTTTGTTAACGATCAGTGGGCAAGTGGATCGATATGCCTCCATAATTGCCCTATCAAGTTCGTCAACAGCCTGTTCCAGTGCCAGGGGTTCCCTGACTTTGGAGTTCACTAACCTTAGATTGTCTTCCAAGTTGCTGACGTAATTATTCCAGTTGGTCTTTCTCGGGTTCCTGATACCACAAGGTCTCGAGGTGACCCCTTCTAGTTCAAATTGAATGATTCTATGGTCAGACAGGGATGGCTCCGACGAAACTCTCCATCTCCTGACCCATTGCCCCGTCGACAGATTACACAGAGTGATATCTAACACTTCTTCTCTAGCTCTTGTTACGAAAGTTGGCGTTGTGCCTACGTTTAGGATTTCGAGATTGGATGCTAGTAAGAATTCTAAGAGAGACTCACCTCTTTTGTAGCAGTCGGAACCATAAGACGAAATAATGATTCTGTTAGTCGTTAAACTAAGACGCTTGCTTATGTTCACTATAGTTTTGTGGTTTTTCTCTGATACGTTATATATGACTTTCACTATATCAATTCTAAAATTAAAGTAGTTAAAATATAAAAATTTACCAATAAATATTAATTTAATTACTTCATTTATTCTATTTTATTGATTTTAATAACAGCATGGCGCCATTTGTTTTATTTTAGTTATTTATTTATTTATTTTTTATGTATAATTATATTTTATTATTTTGAAAATATTACAAAATTTATAAAACATGACATAATTGTTATTATTAAATTTTTTAATTTTTTTGTGGACCGTAAAAATAATTTCATTGTCATTATTTTTTTTACAAATGATTGTTATTGTTCGGTCGTTCATTCATCTTGCACAAGAACAATTAGTAATTTTAATTCAATAAACTCATTGCTATTATATTTTTAAATAAAATAATTATTGTTAATGTAATTAAATAATCTGATAAGATCATGTTTAATTGGATATCATTTATTTTTATTAGTCAATTGAATTTCTACTTAAATTTAAAGATGTGACAGAATAATGTACCGGTCGGATATTATAACGTTAACGATCTTTTATCAGAATTAATTTAAATAGCGGGCCAGATGTTAGCATTCGCCAGAAAATTATTAAACTAAATTAATTATATTGATATGGTAGCACTGTGACCAAATACTTTAGTACTATTATTTAAAAATTGCAATTATTGCATTATTTTAAAAATTGATGTGCATTTATATCTAATCCATTTTTTCTTTCCCGAGTCGAAATTGAGCATTAGTACAGCCTTCAAATCATCATTATACACAGTATATGTAAATAGACAAGGTATATTAAGGTTAGTCCCGATTTTGTAATGCTTAAAAATCTTAATCCTTGACATAAATGCTTGGCATAGGTGTTCAGAAAATAGCCTAATTCGGTTATTTTCGTATGTCCGCCCGTCTGTCCGTCTGTCTGTGATCCCGATAACTCAAGAACGAAAAGAGATAACGTACTGAAATTTTTTATGTGTTCTAGAGCAAAAAAGTATGGTCATGTTCTTTAATGCGCAAAATCGGAACTTGTTTCCCCCCGCCAGGAGGGTGGGAATTATACATCTTTGAAACCGTAAGAGATTAATTAAGAGAAAAATTTAATAACAAAAAATCTTTTAAAATAAATAACTTTTTTTGTAAAATTTTTTCAACTCAATAGTTTTCTCATAATTTGTGATTAAATGTTCCTCGGAAAGCGAATTGTTCACAATTCGAATTCGCATAATTATTAACAATTCAATCATTGATATACAACGCAGTATATATTGGGTATTCAAATAATTAACTCAGTTAGTTGTTACATTACTTGTTTCATAGTAAAATTAACACCTTAGGATATGTATTAATATAATATAGGTCAATAATAGATCATTGAAAATGCACTAAATGGCTTTTCGCATATTCGGTGATCTATTTATGACCTATAACGTTTTTGCAGTTTTATTGATGACCTAAATTATAAACATGGCATCGGTTTTATGACGTTACATCTTCATTTCACGACTTTTATGCTCTGTTAATGAACTAAAAAGTTTACATTCAAGAAATTAGCAATTAAATTATGATTTGCAGGCTATAATGATGTTTTAAATTTTGACTCGAGATGTTTACAAATAGATAAACGGTAAAAACTTTGAATTAGCTTTGTGTAAAGATATAAATGGGTGTAGCGTTGAAGCGCGTTTATCTAGGGCACTGGTTTGGGTGTGTTTGTGAAGAACTTGTGAAGCACTAACTAGGAACCGAAGTGAGACAGCAAGATATTTCCCCGAATATAAGTGAAAATCGGTATTAATTTGAAAATTACAAAATAACTAAAGATACTGTCTCATATGATTCGTAAATATGCACGGAATTTATAGAAAAAGCAAGTGCGAAGCTCACGAAGAAAGATATCCAAAAAGTCTAAAGAGTCCTGTGGTGAGCGAAGGTAAGAGCTGCGTCGAGAAAAAATCTTGTTATTTATCGATTCTGTATAACCATTATACTATTCTGTGTAACAATTGTATTAACGAGATTGATAATTAAATTACATATTAATACGAAACAATTGTTATTATTTTATCTCGACGGTTCATGAAAAATTTTCGGTCCGTGCCCGATCTGCGCCTTCCTTTATTTTTTTAATGTAGCTCTTGGCTGTATTTTAATCGAGATAGTCGGCAGTTTCAGACTATAATCTTCACTCTATATACCTGAACTTAAAACAATATAGCGATACTATCGTAAACTCTTCGATACCCATTCTTTTTTACTATCGCACAGTGATAACTGCAAAACACAAAAAGATTTGCACAAGGTCTGCAAATATTTTTGAACATATCGCATTATTACATGGAATACATCGCATCAAAAACGTTTTTCATATTTTAAGAAAGGCGACGAATAAGAATTTTTCAAAGTCAATTGAAAATAAGTTACAAAATTGTCCTTTTTTTGAACCAAAATCAGTTACATATACTTTATGTATATTCTGCAACGTTTTTGAATTTATTATTTTAAAAATTTACGTTACGATTATAGACCCAAAATATATCTAATGACGTTCACGTTATAATGTTTTATGTGTACATGTCAAAATACGTTTACAATAAAATAAATTTTATTTTTAATTATTGGTAGTATCTATTTAATACGGGTTATAATTTATTCCCCTAAACTGACCATTTCTAGCAACATTCAAAATGACCATATTCATCATGAAAATTCAATCAGATAACATTAATATATTTAAATTAATTTTTATTATTACTCATATGTGGCCTAACTCGCTAAACTACACATATGACTATCTATCAAATTTTGAATTTATTTTCTAATTTGATTTTGCGCCCCAAACATTTCAACTCTATAAACGGCTTCCGTTCAGAGCCAACTTCAACAAACACTGTCGACAATATGTTGAATTATAAAAGAGAGAGTCATATTTTTGGAATAAACTGGAAAAACATTGAACTTGAATAAATGTTGTGCTGTGTTAAGCCACCAAATTTTTTAGTAATGTATAGGGGCCATGTGAGGAATCAATAATTAGTTTATAGAACCTGGAAGAAGACAAAATTTCTTGTCTTGTCCGGAAAAATGGTTTCACAAATTTATCGTATTTGTTTTGGTGATACTGATATCAAAAGATTGTCCAAAAGTAATGGTAAGCGTGAACTGGTACAACAAATAATTTTAAAAAAATATTTCACTAAACAATAAAAAAAGAAAAAAGACGCAGTTAGGGTCTGAGTCGTAGATTTTTCGAGAAAACTTGATCATGCACATGATCCGTAGACGTTAATACTTCCACTAGCCGCTGAATGCCTGACGGGCCAGTTAGGTAATAGCTTTGCGCCATTTTTCATTTCCATTTTGACGCTGCCGTATACTCTCGCATACGTTTGGCATTGGATTTTATACATTCTTTAGATTTCTTTCGACGCGAACTTTCTTTTGATATGATTTTTCTATAATTCCGAGCATATTTACGAGTCAGTATGCTTGGACGATTTGGAATAAAATCCGATGACAAATGACAACAATTTTTTCCATTTTGTAACTACTATCTGGAATCTAAAATCACATAACCAATCAGGTTAAGTTAAATCAAACCATTTGTTCAGTTCAAGAAGTATAAATTCTCCATAAACAAATAAAACATTTATAATTCAAATGTGAACAACAATGCTTTTCAGTCAATTTCACGGCTATTATTGTTTATAAAAATAAACAAAATATACAAATAAGAGAGATGGTATAGGCCCTTCTTCCATGATTATTTTCAAATATAAAACTCATCAATATACATTTAACAGATCATCAAATTTACTAAATAAAGTTTACATTATTTCTAAGGAACTCTCTTCACAAGAAGTACGTCTGTAAATAATATTTTTTTTGAAATTGTCCCCTTACATATTTGTCGTATAAAAAAAGAAGAATACATTGGCAGCAACACAGTGCTTTATTTTTTTTTCAATATTATATTAAAAATTCAACCAGATGTAAGTAATTTTGTACAAGTAAAAAAATGAAGCAAGCAGCCTTAGCAATGATAAATAATAATAATATTAAATGACAATTCTTTTAAGTTAATCCTATTTCGTATCCCAGTGGTATGCCTTTGTCATCTATTTTAGCAAGCAAATAGCGTCCTATTATTCGTATATCATTTCCTATTGTCATTGGCTTTGCATGTACTATTGAGTTCTATCAAAATGCACTTATATCGTACACAGGATGAATTTTATTTTTGGTTTTCCATAAGACATTTCACGTCTTCTCGTGATTTTAAACTAATGCACCTATTCTTCTAAATTATTCGAATGAATTTTCAAAATTAATTGTTTTTCTGAACTTAAAATATCTACATGCTAAATTAAATCTAGTATTTTTAATAAAAATTGCCCTTGCTACTGTCTACCTCTAGGATCTTGGTAGTAGTATTAGATTTGAGTTATGTTGAGCATTCAGGTAATAAAATGTGTAAGGCCTCATCCATATAATCCCATAATGGAATTGAAACTTCTTTAGCCGTAAATGTTATTTGTATATATTTAATTTTAAAAAAACAGACAAGGTGTTATCCTTACAATGAAAGAAATTACAATAATAACAAAAAACTCAATTGGGTAATAATAAAAAGAATTATCTTTATTTCCCCTCTCTTGAGACATTTCCCCTTTATTGTAACAAAAATTTCAATCAGGTACGTCGCAGTGTGGTTCGGGTGCAAATGTTTGCATTATCTAGGTTATTATCTAAGCATCCTGAATCATAAAAAATAAGTGTTTAAAAATGTCTGATGCATACATACCCTTGGGATAGTATTAATTTCTGTGCAAAATTTTCCCTGCTTAAAACAGATGTGATTTTTATAATGTCTTACTATCATCAGTTTTTAATCCAAATACTCGAAAGTATCTTGACACTTTCCAAATATGCCTGTCGAATTCTTTTAAAAACTATTGCTTTTCAAATTTTAGGTTCGTGTGACGATTTTGATTATAAATTATTATTCTTGTAATTTAGACTTGAAAAACAATTTGGTTTAGAATCTAAGACGAAAAACAATATGAAACATCCTGTATATGATAACGATAAAATATTTTGAGAATCAAAATAAATAATTTTGTAAAGACCATATTGCTGCATTTGTCAACTAAAATTTTACTTCTTGTATATAAATTATTTTTTTTGTTCAATATGTTGTTATGTTATTTGATATCTTTGTCAATGGTATAAAATTTTACCATACTCTAACTTTTTTTAATGATATTAAATTCTCAGGTAACAAAATTATTGTCAAGTATTTGTCAACGAACGTAACCTTATTTTTTGTGTCCTATATACAATTTTTTTAAACAAAATTGAATTTCTTTTATCAATATGACAGATTTTCTAATTGAATGATATTTCTGTTAAGAAACCCAAACAGTAGGGAATTTTATAATTCACACAAAAGGCCAAAAATTAAATAGAGAAACTTACATATGGCGTGCAGTGGAAAAAAAAAATTCTAATTTTAAGCATTGTTAAAATAATTTGTTCAAAAATAATATTTTTTCAAAAATAACAATAAAATGATTATATGGACTTTATAACAATTCTTTTGAGGTTTTACATTCTTCTTCTTCTTCTTTTTTTTTTTGTGGGAGTTATAAATTATAAGAGTGATGGTCAGAAACAAGTTTTTTGTTTGAATGTCACCGCGTGACATTTTTGAAGATTTTAGTCTACTGACCCTATAATTTTCTAATTTGGACCATATTGTTTCTAAGAAAATTATATAGGTCGTTATTACATGCAGGCCTCATATATTTTACACATTATTAGGGGCAATATTTTAGCAAATAATGATGTTGGTTGGAATACTTGATGATAACTTACTGACAGTATAATTTTTTGTTTGAAAAATTTAGAAAGTTTTATTACTGCAGTCTGTAGTTTACTGAAATTAACTTATTTGTATTTGTAAAACATTTTTAGTTGGAATATTGAAGTAATAATTTTCGGTACATATAACTTTATGATTATGACTGTTTGGTTTACCAAAAATAAGTTAGGAACCTGAAACTTATATTACTTCCTTTACAAGCTTGTAAATAATAACAATTTGTATGTTAGAATTTTAGAACAAATTGAAACAAGATGTTGGAATATTTTTTAATTAAATAGGTTTTTTGTTCTTAAGTTTGCATAAGAAAATAATTTTGTATATAGTTATTTCGGATAAGTTTGGGTACATATGTTCATAAATTGATCTAATTACTACATTGATCTAATTACCGCATGTACATCTGCCCATATGATTACTCAAAATGGAAAAGAGTAAATACCTCTTTGATGAAGTATTTTGGGTGTTCTAGAGCTAAAAAGTGACTTTTACATCTCGTTCGTTAATAGGCGAATTGGTCAATGCGCCTCCGTAAGATAAATAATAAAAGACATATTCAAATATAAAATTGTTCCTTTTTAGAAACAAGTTCTCAACTCAAACATCTGTAATAGCTAAAGCCTACAGAAATATGTTTTTTACTATATATATAACATAATATATAACGTTATGGCAGTTCGAATGAAACTTGCAATATTTATTGTGAATAATTGAATCATTTTCAACTCCGAATGTACTCGGTGCTAAACGACAAATGTGTAAAATTTGGATGCAAACACTTTTGGATGCAATTATTTCCATTTGAAACGTCTCAAAGATATAATTCCGCTATTTTTGGATAAAGTGCGACGTTCTTAAGAAATATATTTAATTTTTTCTTTGGTCACTAATAAAAATGAATAAAGTAAATATTTGTTATTTGTCTAGGGCATATAATTTTAAAGATGAATTTTTGTATAACAGTAAGTTTCTTTGGTGATTATTTTCGTCTATTCCCCGATAATTATTTATATTATTATCAACATGATTTAGTTGATGGGTTTAATATTTGCTTGTGTAATAACAACTTGTTTATAAAAATTATAACCGTAATGGAAAGTGAAGGCTTCTTAATAGCACGGACCTGCCAACATTATCTTAAGTAGCATATTATTTTCTTAAAAGCACATGTTGTTAGAATCTACGGTTAATTTATTTCATGTATCACAGCTTGTTAGAATCCGCTGTGTTGTATGGTGCGAATAGTTATTCGTAATTGAAAGAAAAGTAGCTGACATTGTGTTCATTGGTGTTCGAATCGAAAGTCACCGTTTTATGAGGTCTGGGATAAAATATTTTAAAACATGAAATTTATTATTTTTTTTAAATGTTAGAAAATTATAAATTTAACATCGTTAAATAAAAAATTAACTTTATTGTCAATACTCTTTAAAATCAACTATCTTTTCGGACCTATGAAATTACAATTTAATTCTATCTATTCCGTCCCAATTACTTCTGACACGATCGATTCGATACAACATAGAAAATTTAGGTGTTGCCATTTTAATTCCTTTTTATTTGCGAATACTAAAAAAGTAACGAAGAGTTAATATACTAAACATTTCGAACGGCTGCAAACTTTTAAAGTTTATAACGTTTAAAAATTTCTCAGTTGCTGACAAATCTTTGATAAATTGATAATATTAAATAATATTCGAATTATTATTACATATATTCTGAATAAAATGGAATACTAAAATATAATTAAACTTGTAACTTGTTTCATTAAAATTATTATGAAAAATTAAATTAAATTAATATTCCCTTCTTAAATATTATTATTCTTAAAATAATATTCTTAATATTAAACAACATATACGAATGTATATCTCATTGAGAAAGTTCTTAAAATAAATTGTTATAAACAAAATGAATTATTAATTTTCGTTAAGGAAATTAGAAAATAGACGATAAATCTATTAGTTAATATTCACTACATATATATATATATATATATATATATATATATATATATATATATATATATATATATATATATATATATATATATATTATATAAACTTAAGTAATATTATCGTCTAAACTCTAAAGCATTATATTTTCATCGAATTTATTAAATGATTGTCATATTCTGACATCATATTAAAATTTTCAACAATAATTTTGAATTGTAATCAATTTCTAATTTAATATAATATTAAATGGCATTTCAAAAGGAACATTGTTTTATATGAAAATCGCTTTATATCATTATTATTATTATGAGTATACATACATTATACATATTATATACGAGTAGGTATAGAGTATCCCACAAATTTGCAATATAATGTGAGTTTTTGGTTGAGAGAAAGCTGTCTTGATAACTTCTCCTTTAATTAAATTAAATACTGATATGAAAACTTAGCTCGTCAACCAGGAATCGAACCTCGGGCCTCTAGATAACTAGTCCAGTATGCTTTCGCTACACCAAAGACGATTGTGATGCAACAGCTAACCGAAAGGAATTTGGACAAACATCGTTATGTTGACACGAAAGTGTACACAAATAAACAAATATTAAACTTCTCCTTTGTTTATAAGAGACTAGCAGAAGATGTGCCGGTTACAGTGCATAGATATTGCGCTGGCGTGCCCCGGCGCACCCCAGTGGGCATTATTTTTTCCGACTTCTTCAACTATCATCGTCATATTTATGCCAATTTACAAAAAACCTCAATAAATTATACACCGTATGAAAATCCGTTCGGTAGTTTTTAAGTTTATCGCGTACAGACAGACAGACGCGGCTGGGGGACTTTATTTTATAATATGTAAGGATTTTGCATGAAATGATCAGTTTTGGATTACCAAAACTATTGGGATTCAGCAAAATTTAGGCATATAATTAAATTGGGCTTGTAGGAATATATCAAAAATATATTGGCGTATGCATGTTAGTTTTTCGACAATATATCATAAATGGGTTTAGAAATTGAAGTTATTTATTCATATTGTTTGTATCATAGTACAATGGACCACAAAAGTTGATGTCATTTTAAAATTGATTCGGTTTTCGAAAAAATGGTTCGGATAAAGGTTTTTAGAAATATAGTAACAATTTTTATTCGAAATTTTTTTTTCGAAAGCCAAATGAATAAGGCACAAACTGACTATAAAATTAAAAAAAATGACATAAACTTTTTGGCTAAGTGTACTATCGACTTCTAAAGTAAAGTTATTTTACAAAATTCGCAGTCAAGTTGTTTCAAATCCATTTGGGTTATGAATAATTAATTCGATAGCAGTTGTTCGTTATAAAAATAAGAAATTTTGTTCTGAACATTTTTTTGAGAGTCGAATGGAATGGGTATGAGCCTTTGGCAAAACGTTGAATCGAGAACGTCACTTTGGGAGTCGATAGTACACTCGAATGTTCAATGTTGGGAATTATTTCTTAGGATCATGACATCTGCTGAAAGGCATGAGAATCAGAGCAATCAGGCTCAGAAGCCACAGCTACATTCGTGTCAACATGTGGTTATATTATTAAATTTAATAAAACTTATTATTCTGTTAATGAAAAATGAAAAGTAATAATTCTGGTATGAGGTTTTCATCAAGAAAAACTAAAGGCAAGACGTATTGTAGTGTGTATGGATTCTCAAGCAGAGTAAAAGAAGTTTCTAGAGAGCTAATTGTCTGTTTTTATTATATTGTGAGCTTTTTGTAGAGAAAAAAGGTCAATGGTCGGATCAGGGACTGCAGGATAAACAAAACTTTTGTACATTTCACGGAAACTCACCTTTCAAGATTTATGAATTAGTGTATTTTCCCAAGAAAGTAGCCGGATAGTAAATGAATATCAAGTTAAGTAAGCATGACGATATTAAACATTATAATTGCAAATATTTCTGTGAGTATCAGAGTTACAAATAATATCGTCCGTTATTAATTTTAGTAGAGGTAAAGGTAGATTGTAAAGGCTGCCCTGGACGGGCTACACTTCGACCATAAGGTCCATTGTTTTGCCTTAGGATGTGAGGATGTGAGTTGAGTGGAAGGAATTTGTGAGTAGACTAGGAATTGGTAGGATATGAGGCTGCAGCCGACTATGATAGGAACTATGCCGATATTCATCTGGAGTTCGTGATGGAAACTGCAGAAAACCTTCTCAAGCATAGCCAGTTACTTCGTTCTTGTCTATACGCCGACAGTTTAGTCAATTAACCGCCCCTTTTTTATTTTTATAATTGACAAACTGCCAATCGGGATTCGATCCCATAACCTCCCAGTTTCCAAGTACTGCATACTGCACAGACATAACGGCTTAGACCGCTCGGCTACTTGGACTGGTTTAATTGTAGTAAATAGAATTTCCTACAACTCTACTCATGATAAATATTTCCATTCTACTGTTTGTCCAACTTTCTCGTTGCCCGATTTAGCCATTGACGAACCTTTCAAATACCAAAGGCATGTGATATACGAAATTTCAATCAGATGGTCTAAAATGGTGGTATTGAGAACTAACCTGAAGGCGGGTTGAAATTTTGACAGTTTGAAATGTAAATTTTTTGGTATTTTAAATTTATTGACAAATAATATATTTGCAAAGTTTTGTTAATGCATATATTTCTACGGAAACTATATTAGAGAATCGGGCCGGATATAACTTATTCTTCACTCTAAAATTGGTCATCAGATGTCGTGACCAAAGTGGTCAGTTATCATTTTATAAAATTCAGATTATTTATGTACCGTTAGTGTAGTGAATTTCATCCTACACTTTTTTGTTCTTTTGGGTGAAACAAAGATAAAAATGGAGGCACAAATGCAATCTCGAAAAGTCTGTAAATTGGAAATGCCAAAAACTGCACAATATTTTTTTATAATAATTAAACATCTTTTGAGTATATATAGAAACGAAATCTAAATCTACGTCAAAATGTTTCTGCCAACAAACTTTTGAAGTTATAATAGAAAATTTTTCATAGCACTAGAATACTTATGATAGTGGTCATGGGCCATGAAAAACCCTAACTAGCATGTTGATTGGCTCTTACAATACGATTTTCGATTGTTACCAACTTTTATGTTATGGACAATAGTCTGGGGGATAAACATGCTACTAATTATAAATACTTTTTATCACAAAAATTAATAAATTTTACATTAACTTTTAGGTGGGTAACTGTGCTTCGAACTACTTAGGCTTTAGAAAATTTTATTAATAACGACTCGCTCTACTTGTTTTATACACATATATATATATATATATATATATATATATATATATATATATATATATATATATATATATATGCACCGCTGTTAATTAAAGGTTAGTTATCGAAGGGATGGTTCAAAGCAAATCAGTTAACGCTCCAATTGTCATATATAACGAAGTATGATTCTGATCGAAGTGATTAAATAAAAAGTTTTAGGGCTGTAAGGGACTTTATAATGAATGATAAATTTTATAATTTATAATAACGCATGAAGTTAATTAATAATAATCGATCATACGCTACGCTCGTTTATATTAAGTTTGTGACTTCAATAACGCGTACATGTGTTGATTGCGTAAATAAGCATGATTTTCCGAGCAGGCACCTCGTTATTCATCAGATTGGCGAGCCCAATAGATCTTAAAGGTTGCAGTGCACCAAATTCCCCAAGTATCATGCATTCATTCATCCTAACGTGCGAAAAATTGATATTGGCACCATCAACCTATGGTCTCAAATTATGAAATTGAATCAAATAAAGGACCCCAAAGTAATCTTATGGAAATTGCGTTTCGAACAAATTTGCTTATATTTCAGGAGTTAGTAGATCTTGGCAACGTCACCATGGGCACAAACCTCTAAATGCATTAGTTTAAGAGCTAGGTCTGTTTGAATGTCAGAAATCTGTGGTTGTAATTATTTTTAGAAACCCATAGTTAATAGCTGCCATACATAATGGCTTAAAGAATATAGTACGTAGTAGTTTAGTAAATAAATTTCAAATTTTGCCCCAATTCCTAAAACAATTATTTGTATTTTATAAATACGTATTTCGCCTACAAGGTAGTCATCATCAGTATGAATTAGCTAATCGTAACTAACTCTGGAATATGGAGTCAGACATATGTTGCTTGTTGCTAACTTGGTGAGACACGCAAATATGTGTTCTAGGAATTGGTGTAAAATTTGAAATTTAATTTCAAAAAACCTAGAGTTCTCTTTGATTATTTTAATAATCTTTATAGTAGTTTAGTAGTTAGTAAAAAACAAAGTGTATTTTACCCGTTAGCCCCAGTAAGGGGGTAATGTTTTTCTAGTTTATGTGTGTAATTATGTCCATTTCTTTGGCACGTTCTATAGCCTAAACGTCTTGATGGATGACGTCAGATGGCATCTGCGAATCTCAACGTAGTCGGGTGTTTTTAGTTTTTATAATTCTTTTTCTTGTTTTATATATTTAAGGCTTCTGCCTCTCTGCAAGAAATAACACTCTGTACCTACATATGTAAGTACAGTTGCTATAATTATATATAATTTTAAGATGTCTGGTATTTGTACTCGATTTTATATAATAGAGATTTTCTGTATAAATATATATATATATATATATATATATATATATATTCTATATATATTGTTCATTTAATAACATTTTCGTTGTATTTTAATATCATTTTCCTTCAAAACTATCTTTCCACTATCCATTCTAAATAAGTGTATTGGGTGGTGAAATTTACTGTAATATTCATATACCGACTCTGTTGTAGGTATGTCTATTACCCTTCTGCTCTAGATATACATGTGCACGTCTATTATAGGAATAAAATAAACCTCTGAGGTCGGGATTACCCTAGATTCACTAACCGTATTTTCCCAACATCATTCTTCCAACCTCAAAGTATTCGATATATATATATATATATATATATATATATATATATATATATATATATATATATATATATACATATATAGGAATATAGGAATTTATATATAACGTATATGATGTAGGTGTAGTTTAAGTTAGGAATATTGTCATTTTACTGAGCCCATAAAATCTATTATATCATCATTAAATGTTTAAAAAAACCGCTTTCATCGTCCTTTTACATTCATGTAAAAGGACGCATAAAGTCAGTGCATGAATTCTCAAAGTCATGTTATGAAAAATAATCATAACGAGCTCTACTGATCGATGCAGTTTTGACTAGAAATAACGTTTCAAATGATTTTAGCTTAAGGCCAGTTTGAATGAATTTGTCTTAATTTATATTATCCCTACAAATAATAACTAGCATTTTTATAACGGTTGCTTCATAAAAAAATATGCTCGTAAACCAGTGATAATGCACAAATCAAATATGTGCAATATACATTTGTGAATTTTATTATATAATTATTTGATTATAATCGATATTTATTTTTTTTGTATATTGTTGTTGCATCAATATACAAATATATGTAATTTATAATTTACCCAGTAAAATATAATCACTTTTTGTAAAATGCAAGGATCAAACTTGCATGTACTTTGTTACATTTTTCCCCATTTTGAAAACACGCTTCCACATTTTACTAGTCGTTTTTCTTGGAGGAAATCTGACTCCATAATCGTTTATTATATTTACTACAACAAAATATTTTTTTATAGTTAAAATTGTCAAATAAAACTAAATTTGACTTTAATATGTATTTATTTTCTATGTAACGCATATCTGACTGACGGCTGACCTGATGAACTTAGTTTTGACGTGAAAACGTGAAATAAAACTAAATTTGACTTTAATATGTATTTATTTTCTATATAACACATATCTGACTAACAGCTGACTTGATTAACTTAGTTTTGACGTGAAAACGTGAAATAAAACTAAATTTGACTTTAATATGTATTTATTTTCTATATAACACATATCTGACTAACAGCTGACTTGATGAACTTAGTTTTGACGTGAAAACGTGAAATAAAACTAAATTTGACTTTAATATGTATTTATTTTCTATATAATGCTTATCCGACTAACAGCTGACCTGATGAACTTAGTTTTGACGTGAAAACGTGAAATAAAACTAAATTTGACTTTGACAAATTGACTCTAGTCTCATTATGAAAAGATACGCTCCTAGTATCCGGTGATAATATGAATAATAAGAAAAGGAGATATTAAAAAAATTCGCCAGAATATAAGTAAAAAATCGGAATTAAATTGAAAAGTTTCGTCTCATATGACTCGTAAATATGCTAGGAAAGTAGGAATGTTAAAAAAAAGAATGCAACGAGCCTAAAAAGTCCAAACAATGTCCCACGAGTGTGAGAGTTACGGCATCGTCGAATTCTACGATTCCAGAGCCTAATAAATGCGGATGCTACGATAGTGTCGAAGAGGAAATGAAAAATAGGAGAAAACCGATTACATAGCTGACCCTAACGTCTACGGATCATGTTTTTATTTTGTTTATTTTTACAGCCAGGTGGCTCAGCTTTCTGCAGACACACACCAATTATAAATTGTGAAAATTAGTTAAAACTATATCACCACTCTGGCCATTTATTTTGTAAAAAATTGTAGAGATTTAATGGAACAGTATGTATATCAAAAAATATATTAGAAATGTGTTGTTACATGAATATAGAACGGTTACCACTTTCACATAGTTCAAAGTTTGAACTTCTCGAAGTATATATATATATATATATATATATATATATTATTGAACTTCCGTCTTCTTCTTCAGCCACACAAAATACATTTCATTTCTTCAATCATAATGAATACCAAACCAGAACACATAATAAACTAAATCTAACACGTATGTATGTATAACATCGAAAATACTTCTTTGTTGACGACGTTCAAAGAATATTATTAAAGAATAGGAAAGTGTAATACGTTTGTTCTTTACATTACATTTATTTTGGATGTCTTGTCTTTCTGAACCAACACTTTCTGAACAGTACTTTTAAGCAAAAATAATCATATCGAAAAATTCGTGAAATTCAGTTTTGACATTCATTTTTTTAAAAAGTGAATTAGATTGACTTGTATGTAGGTGTAGATAGATAGAAAGATTGTAGAGACTGCTCTGGACGGGCTACACTTCGACCATAAGGTCCATTGTGATGTCTAAGGATGTGTGGATGTGAGTGGAATGGAAGGAATTTTGTGTATAGACTAGAAATTGGTAGGATTTGCAGCTGCAGCCAAGTATTATAGGAACTATGCCGATATTCATCTGGAGTTCGTAAAGGAAACTGCAGAAAACCTTCTTAAGCATAGCCGGTTTTTCGTTCTTTTCCATACGCCGACAGTTTAGTCAATTAACCTCCCTTTTCTTCATAATAATTGACAAACTGCCGATGTCAGGATTCGAACCCATAACCTCCCAGTGTCCAAGTATGCATACAGCGCAGACATAACGCCTTAGACCGCTCGGCCACTTGGACTGAATGTAGCTGTAGATCACAATGTTTGTAAACAAACTCTGGTGCTACGACTGGCTTTCTGGGTTGAAATTTCATTCCCACAAGTCTTATTATAACAGTTTTTGCACTAATAACAAGTCTAGGATACATAAGGAGCCTTTGGGCCGTCTCCAAAGCAGTAGAAAAACGATCCCACGGCGTATATATTAAACTAAAACGATCGAAATTCTGTTTTTGAGATGGCCACCACGTAGCCTAGAGTTCAATCCCATAAAGCACCTTTGGGGTGAACTTGTCCGACGTATAAGAAGATGAATTAAGCCTCCTGATAGCTTACAGAAGCTCAACTTAAGTGCAGGAAATGGAGGTAATCGCCTCCCAAACATGTCGTACCAATCTAAATTAAATATGTGTCCAGAAGACTTAATTCAGTAATTGAAACAAGACATGGTAATTTCCACCGTTAAAAGTTTATTTCCTAAAAACCTCGAAATCAAATCCTTTTTTAAAATTTAAATCATTTATAAAAATTTGTCTTTTTTTAACTAATTTTTTTTCCGTAAATTATAAGGGTTTTTTTTTTAAATTTTACCCCCTTAACAACAAAAATATGTACACATTTATAAAATTGTAATTGAATTAATTTTTCAAAGTGTGCCACTATTTTTGCTGTGCAGTATGTATATAATATTCTGAAACGCAAGAAAATTCACTTGTAAAAGATGATTGAAACTTTTATGAAACAAAAATCTAACATAAAGCTCACTTAAAAACTACACATAAAACCCACATAATTTGTAGTTTATTGGAAAATATAAATTATTGTTTAGTAATGATTTTTATTTATCATACGCCTGTAGGCTTATGATAAAAATTTTGTATCTTATGAAATAAAAATAGTTTTTGATAGAGAGAATATTTAGACACTATTAGTGTCTTAATGGCAGTGTATGTAATCTGAGGTGTCAAACTTATAGTAATTATCTGAGAACTGTATGAATACGTAAAGGTAAACTATGTAACTTTGAATTAAATCATTTCTTGTGGCACCTACCTTTGGTCTCAGAATATAATTAATGAAAATTTATATTGTGTATGTCGTACGCATAAATAAGTCTTTTGACCAGCATCATGATGTATGATGCATTGCAGGAAACATAATGATTTGTATTTGACAATATATATTATGGTTACTTGGATGGGAAACTGAACCTTAATAACTTCAAAATAACTTGCTTCTATTACTTCAAACTCTAACGAGTGATAATCCTAACAGTTTCAACGACTATATTTATCTAAGTAATGAAATCATGGCCCGATTATACTTTTTGAGGATTTATCGGTTTACATTCTCCAGGCATATAGAAAAATTGCGCCAATTTATCAGTCAGATTCGTTTTTGCCGTGGTAAAAATTATCCCAAAAATTTGCCGTTGTGATTATCCCAAACAGCTCTCATAATGTGTAAGAAAAAATTTAAGAAAAAATTTGGTTGGAATTTATTTCGTAAGTTTTCTCTTAGTATGTTTTAAAAATTTTATAACACGGCAAGAAATTTTTTTTCTTTTGATTCAAATATTTTAAATTAAAACTTGCCGCGTTATAAAATTTGAAAAAATATTTGCAAAAATTTTCTATTTCCCGATATAAATTTAGTAATTTCATAATTTTCTTTTCGGTTTGGGCACTATATCTAACTGTTTGCCAAATATTAACTTTTAAGAACTCATGGTCTAGGCCCTGGAATTATTATTATATTTCCCAAAAATTATGTGTGTGTCCATGTTTTTTGGGTTTTTGAACTAAAATAACTTTTAAACTATAAATAATATTAAAGAGAACTCGAATCGATTTTTCGAATTAAATTACGATTTTTGCCCCAATTTCCTAGATCAAAATTTTTTTTATTTTATAAATACGTATTTCGACTACAAAGTAGTCATCATCAGTATGAATTAGCTAATTGTAATTATTCTCCGAGGATATGTTACTTGTTGATAATTTAGTGACAGTCTGCACAGAGAATAATTACAATTTCCTAATTCATACTGATGATGATGACTACTTCGTAGTCGAAATACGAAATATTTATAAAATACAAAACATTTTGATCTAGGAAATTGGGGAAAATTGAATGATTGAAAAAAAAACAGTCTCTTACATTTCCGTAAATAGTATACATTCGAAAAATCACAATGCTAGCTCTTTTCATTCAAAAGTTATATTGGGGTCAAATATCGTCTAATATTTCGGCGAGTAATATCATGGTAACGTACACAGACAAAAACCCCTTAAACTCCTCCTGTCGCACTACCGTGCTCTAGATATCTGAGTAATTTTAATATTTAAACACATTTTTGTTATTGGCATTAATGGGTAATTTTTATTACAAGGAAAGCAAAAGTTAATATCATAAAAAATAAATGGATTTGTTGATTAGCATAGGGGTTTTACTGTTGTATATAATATACATTACAAATCTGAATGTTTAAACTTGAATTTGGGTTAGCCATCAATTTTTTAAAGCTGCCAAACATAAAGGGACAGGCAAAATTGTTAATATCATTAAGAAATAAATGGGTGTATTTTATCATTTGTAAATATGATTTTTTTTCTGTGATCTAAATATAGAAATATAAAAAAAAAACTGCTTATTAAATAAGATTTGAACGGTTCATTTCCTTATGAAAAATGATTATACAAAGAAATTCACTTAACGTTAGTTACTTGATATGACGTGTCTGGAGCAATATATACATATATACGATGCGTATTTTTTTTATAATAATAATAATAATAATAATATATGAAGGGAAAAATATATATTTTGCATAAAACGATATCAAGTCTAGAAGGATATAGAACGAAATGTGAAAAAAAGAACATCTATCATCATAAAATATAAGGAGAAAAAAAACACGATATATATGTATAACGGATGGATGGGAAATAATATGCTAGTCTTTACCAGCTAGCAAGCCATGAGAATATTCAGCACAAAATTTTTAGGAAAGTTCTGAAAACTCCAAATTTTGATGAATATTTCGAATTTGAATACAAAGCCAATGGTTTTTTTAATTAACAAATACTGATCTACATTAGCGTATTTTATATACAAGTCCAAGTGGTCCAGTTGGTTAAGACACTCCACTCGGACCTGGCAGGTTGCTGGTTTGATTACCAACAGCGGCAGTTTCTCAATTAAAATAATTTTAAAAAGGAATAATGAAGCGGTTAATTGATTGAACTATCAGCGTATGGATAAGGAACAGTAGTCACCGACTATGCTTATGAAGATTTTCTGTCAAAGTCGGATGTAGTCGCACAACCTACAAAATCCTAGTCTACATACAAATTCTTTGTCCTTTAGGGGGTAGGTAAAAAAAGCCTACAAGGACCTACTTTCCAGGCTTCAACGTCCCCTCCGCTAATACTACTAAGGTATTTTGTATTGTAATACCTTAGTAGTACCATTGACTGTTATATTCTCTAAAATAATAACCATAAAATCACACATTTACTTGTAAATTCTTGTCACACACCTTTTTGGATCATTTTTTTTACTAACATGTTAGGTGTACAATACATATAATGGTGCGATTATGACTTATTATTATTATGTATAGTATACTCAAGCTACGGAGTCCAGCCATATAAAGAAGACAAAATAGCCTCACCATAGCACATGGTGGAATATGATTGGGTTCTTTTGATAACTATACCTTCAAATCTGAATTAATATAAGCCTTAATTCATTGTATTGAATATTTATCAAATTGTTGTTTACTATTATCATTTTTGTGATCATTTCGATTTTTTTTAAATATTTATTTTAAGTTTTTATTATTATATATTTTCTTGTTATTATTTTAATTCTTTCCATTCGTTATATTCATATTTATAAGAAAATAATACGAATAAAAAACGAAAACGATAGAACAAAGCAGATCTGTTTTGACATATGTTCCCGCATTCAGTGCTTGTATTTGTTGACATCGATGAACTCCGAAGCTTGAGTTTAGTAAAGTATAGTTTTGTGTAAAACTATTTTCTCGTCAGTTCAAACTCATTGTTTATCGATAGTTTTGACCAAAAGGTCGTATGAGTGGTTTTGTATGGTTTTTTGTGAAGTTTATGAGAAAAATATATAATTTTGTGAGCTTAATACGTTATTCTAAAACATGCTTTCCCTCCCACCTATTGTGATAATACTGAATTATTAATTTATATAAATGATGTTCGTAGAAATAATGAGTGTTATGATGCAACTGCGGAAGGTTATCGGATTCCGCAGTTACCGGATTACCGAGCATTATCCCCTGCGGAAGCACCTGCATACCATAGGACTTCATAACGGGTCCATTGTGTGCAGATTTTGTGGCGAGGAGGAAGAAACATCTTTGACTGAGAACCTCTAGGTTATAGCAGATACAAGATATTCGGTGCATCTCACCCCGAATATAGGAATCTTCAGGAAAACCTGACAAGCAAGCTCCTGGCCATTACCAACATATGGGAGAAGTGAATCTCGTCAGACTGAGGTATAAGGGGGAGCACAATGAACCGTCAATGACAATGGACCAAATAAGGTCGAAGTGCAATACTTTTAAGACCCAAAAATATATCTATCTATCTATGGACCACAAAAGTTGACGACATTTTTTTAAATTTTATGATTGATTTATACCTTACTGATTTGTTTTTCCAAAAAAAATGCTTTGGATAAAAGTTGTTCATTAGAATAATAATAACAACAACAAATTTTTTTCAAAAACCGAATAAATAAGGCCCAAACTAATTACAAATTAAAAACAAATGACATTTAACTTTTGTGGCCAAGTATACCAAAAAAGTATATTACTCTAAATACCTTCAATAATTACCCGAAGAAATTTGGCATTTTATTTCGCTTTCACTTTGTATATACAAATATATATGGAAATTAATAATACGGAGTTAGACGAACATATATATGTGAAGGCAAGCGAGTTCATGTCTCATAAAATAAAAGGAAAAAGTTCTAAGCCGTATAAATTTACAACCTAAGACAAATTGAAGAAATGCCTGCGTGGATTAGAGTTTATACCGGATATAGAGTAAGTTCAGTCAAATTGTAAGAATTATTATTGTTTTTTATCGTGAAAATATAAAAATGAAATTTTCCTCGTCTTCAAATGTTATATTGTTGACACATTTATTTGTTTTTTTAAATTTTTTTCTTTAAAAAATTTAAAATTTTTTTATAAAGTACAGAAATGGGAAGAGAGATGGCATTGGAATATATTTCATAAGAGAAATTATCATTTAAATTTGTTTATTTAATCCATGCCAAGCTTGTCAAAAAAATGGTTTTAAGAGAAACATTGTATGTAACATTATCCGGTATTATCGTAATCACCTCGCTAGGTATATTATATCATTGTGTTCGAACGGTGATATGCGTCTGGCATATGTTAATGTTTGATACGTTTGACTTCTTGCCAAATGACATGTTACCAGCTGGAACTAATTGTAGATTATCTATTATGTAAGCTTTTCGTTTAGAGAGCTTTTATTCGTGCATATAAGCCAGTAGTAAATTTTGACGAATACTGATTATAAGAAATATATGATCGATATTCGTTAAAAAAAATAATTTTTAGGTTGTTAAGACGTATTTCGATGACAAAGTAGTCAATTTCCTAGCACCAAAATTCAATAACATACTAAAGATGATGATGATGATGAAAATTATTTATTAATATCGTCCTTTTTCGAAGTTATAATACGAAACGTCTTAGAATCTATAGTACCTAGCCTAAGCTTTACCTATAATACATCATCTTAGGTAAAGCTTAGGCTAGGACATACTAAAGACACTTACCTACGATTTTTATGTATAATTAACAACCCAATAGTAGTAGTATTAGCTGAGGGGAGGCCCTTTCTAGGCCTTTTTTACGGATCCCTATAGATCCCCTTTTTTATAGATCCCTAGACAAAGTATTTGTATGGAGGTTAAATAGGTAGGTTGTGCAACTGTAGCCTACTTTGATAGAAACTATGGCGATATTCATCTGGAGTTTGTGGAACGAACTGCAGAAAACCTTCACGAGCATAGCCGGTTACTTTAATTCTCGCCCATTCGCCGACAGTTTAGTCAATTAACTGCTACATTGTTATTTATTTTTAAATTAATTAAATTGACAAACTGCCGCCGCTGGGAATCGAATCAGCAACATGCCAGTTCCCAGTATAGTGGCTTAATCAACTGGACCACTCGGACTGGTATTAACATCCCAAGTTTGATTGTGGCAGATTTTGGATCCTTAGAAATATGATTGATATTTTATTTTTTTTCAAACAAGTAATAATAACAACTAATGCGTGAACTGTTACTGATTACTTTTTAAACACGCAAAGTAATGTAGAATAGGTGTTATATATACTCGTAGATAGTTATGTCATAAAAGATTACAGATGTTAGAGTTGAAATTGTGGCGAAACTATTTAGTTTATGAAAAAAAAGATTCAAACAAAAGTTGTTAAGTGTATGTTATATAGCGTATGTTCACTTTCAAAGTTACCACTTAGATACTTTTTAAAATTCGCATTTTAGGAAATAATCTTTCAAACAAAAGTTGCACAGTTTAAAGGAAGAAATATAATACAATAAATACATATTTGTTCCATGCCACCCATGCCGAGTGGTAAAACTTATCTTTTGAACGGTGCAAGATAGGGAAAATCTCTAAATACAAAACATGTCCAAAACCAGTCCAAGTGGCCTAGCAGTCTAAGGCGTTATGTCTGCGCAGTATGCCTACTTGGAAACTGGAAGGTTATGGGTTCGAATCCCGACATCGGCTGTTTGTCAGTTATTAAGAAAAAAGGGGGCGATTAATTGACTAAACTGTCGGCGTATGGACAAGAACGAAGTAACCGGCTATACTTGAGAAGGTTTTTTGCAGTTTCCTTTACGAACTCCGGATGAATATCGGCATAGTTCCTATCATAGTCGGCTGCAGCCGCATATCCTACCAATTGCGAGTCTATACACAAAAATTCCTTCTACACTGCTCACATCCTCACATCCTTAGGCATCATAATGGACCTTATGATTGAAGTGTAGCCCGTATTTTCTCATAAAAACAAACAACTTTTGTTTGAATTTTTTCTTCATACATCCCATAGTTTTGGTGTAAATACGGGAGGTAAATGGGGCATAAATTTTGTGTTTACGCCAGAAATGTTGGATGCATGAAAAAAAGTTTCAAACGAAAGTTGTATGTTTTTATGAGATAAACATTTTTTTGTGTTTAAACGGATGCATTGAACAGAAATATAATTATTGCATATGTTTTCCTCTAAAACGAATATTTTTTTAATAGTTCAGTGATAACTTTTGAAATAAACATTCGGTACACCGGGTATAAAAATCAATGATCAAGAAAATGTGAACACTGTTACTATATTATAAATATTATTTCACTGAATCAATTAACAATCGAAAGAACTCAGATATCATTAACAGAATTTATTTTTAATTTTTGTTGATTGTCAATAGTGGAGATCGCTCTGAATCTATCAGCGTTTATTGAATAATGTCGTTGACGATTTTTCAAATGAGTTGAAATTTTTGTTAAAAATAAATATTTTGAATTACATAACAACGTTTCTCAGGCATTATTTTTCTGTACAAAACAATCTATAAATCAAAACTAACTTCTGATATGTTTGCAATTTAATGTGTCACATTTATAGTGACATGTTTTAAAAACAAAATGACCTATAAAAACTTTTCCGAATGAAAATTAGCTTTTATGTGTTCTTTTATATATTGCTAACGCATCAAAAAAAAAACCATTACGTTCACCAACTAAACTATCTTCTTGGATTTATGAATGATATGTTATTAAAGTTAAATAAATGTGTTTTGACATTTTCATAGGTTTCATTGCAAATTATTTGTTTACCATAACAATAGAAATGGTAGAAAGGCAAGAAGAGATGGTCTTTGTTTTAATGAGGATTTAAAAAAAATGATTATTGGAGATAGATATTGAAATAAATTTTGCATGAAAAAGTTAGATACCGGAGATATCCTACAAGTGTTTTCGACAAATATATCTGCTACAAACCTCGCTAGCTGAATTAGATATAACTATAAATCTAGAATTACTTTTAAGATTGCGATTGCAAAATGTTGGATAATTGTTATTTATCAAATCGGTGTACAGAGGTTTGTGAGGCTAGAGAAAATTTTCGCCATTCAAAATCGAACATTTGCCAGTTCAAAATCAGTTTAAGATTAACATTTGATTAATTCAAGTCAGTTTAAAATTACCATTTGTTCGAGTAAAATAAACGTTTGTTGGATTAACAGTCAGTTATAAATTAACAGTTGTACATTGTTGTATTGTATTGTATTAAATTAAATTTTTTTGGTTTTTTCAAATAAAATAAAATTTAGGTTTCAATTAAATCATAAAGTTTTTGTTTTATTTAATTTTTTTTTCAAAGTGCGTGTTGTCCAATTGACATCAATTTAGTAAACTTTTACCAATATTTTGTGTTTTTTGTGTGTGCCGAGTATCGGAATCTATTGTAGGTTCTACAGCGCTTCTTTGAAGGCTAAATAGAGCCAAGATACCGCGACAATAGTATTAATATCCAAAGTAAACTGTAAATCATGATTTTTTTGAGCATTTTATGATAATGTCTTTAAAAATTATTTTTTCCCTGGATTCCTTAGACCTTCAGGAACATTCATCAGCACTAACCCCTGCATTACATCGAAAAATTTTCTCCTAATTTTCTTATTTTTCGAGGTAATGCAGGAGTAAGTGCTGATAAATGTTTCTGAAGGTCTAAGGAATCCAGGAAAAAAAGGATTTTTAAAATTGGTGCTGTTCCACCACTTTTACAGATTGTAAAGTATTTTCCGTCTTATTTACTGGACTAAAGTGGAAAGAAGGAAAAAAAATGTTTTGTTGACACACACAAGAGATGAAAAATTTTTTGATTACTGAAGTACCCTTCATTTTCTATCACTGTAATCAAAAGCAATACGAGCAAGAATATTAAGGATTCATATATTATTATTAATGAATTCAATGGAATGCGAATCAACAAATTTAACATGGGGTCAAGAAGAATTTGACACGTACATAGATAAACTTTAACTAACATTTTATTGTTTATAATATGTGGTCAAATTTTGGTAACATTAACAAAAAACTACGACAGAGAACTGTGTAATGAGTTTGTAAATTTATTTAAAAAAACGCTAAAATGAAAGCAGCAATATTAAAACGATTCGTTGTACGTGTGGCAGACGGTTACGTACAAGGTTCGTAAAACTTTATTCATATCATTTTGATGTTCTGTGAATCTCACCATAAAGTGACATTAAGTGACACAATAAGGTGACATATCTAAAACAGACGTTGGCTATCATTGCGTTCCATTCTTATTGCTAATCTTAATATTTGAATACAATTGACTACACTCTTAACCTTTTTGTAAACATCAGTTTTTGTCTTCCTCGACGATTTTCTGAATTATGTTTCCTGTCAAGAGTAACAGAAACTATTTTCTAATTATATGTAATCTAATTATACTTTGAGTATTTTATGTAGTTAACGTAAGAACCATCTACTCTTGTCAAGCTTCCGAGTTATTGATGCTACTTCGTTGTAAGAATAAGTCAGTTGTTTATGGTTGACAGATAGATATATAGATACAGATACATTTTGGAGTCTAAAAAATATAGCACTTCGACCTTATGGTCCATTGTGCTCCCCTTCTACAAGGTCCGACGATATTTGCTTCTCCAATATGTTAGCAATAGCCAGGAGCTTGCTTATCAGGTCTTCCTGAAGGTTCATATATTCGGGGTGAGATGCGCCGAATATCCTGTATCTGCTGTAACCTAGAGGTTCGCAGTAAAAGATAATGTGGCTAGATGTTTCTTCCTCCTCGCCACACAATATGCATATAGTAGACCAGTTATGGAGTCTCATTGTGTGCAGATGTTTACGCAGGGGATAATGTCCGGTAATGAATTCGTTAACCCTCGGCAGTTGAATCTGGTTCAGCCTCAGTGCATCGAGAGATAGCGTCTTGGTTGCGCTCTGAAGCAGTACCTTCCCAAGCACGTGGCGCGGTACGTTTTCCCAGTGATCACGGTGTTTAGCATTTGACCACTCGTTGATCACCTGTTTATATGCAGTCCCTGGAATTCCTCAAATAGGCTCTGAGCCAATGAAGGGTATTCTGACTCTCTTCTTTGCTAAGGCATCTACTTTTTCATTTCCCTCGAAACCACCTAGATCAATTGACCCGGCACCTAGATCAATTTAACATTGTTCCGTTTTGCCAGCTTCAGCAGTTTCTCCAGACAATCGTTGCCTACCTTTGAGGTGACCTCAGTTCCAAACAATGCTTATAAGGTTGCTTGACTCTCTGAGAGACTACATACGTTCTGGTTTATGTAGCCTCTACGTAGGTTCTCACGGACGCAAGCCAGTAAACTTGAAAGACCGTGACATTTCCCCAAGTTGCGGTTTATGTTTGTTTTAGGTCTCTAACCGTAAATTCCCTCCCCGGCCCCTTCTTCAGTTTTGGATTAGTCTGAATACCAGATTCCTTTGTTGAGATAGGGTGGTTCTCCTTCCGTCCACATGGCCCTATCACAGACTACAGTGAAAGGTTTTGAGAAGGATATTTTGGGAGCATATCTGTGCCCATTTCAAAAACGCTGTCTGAGATAATTGATGCTACCACGATCCTTGCATCTCCAAGACAGTCTATAGGCGCTGGATCTCGCTTTAGCTATTATTGTTTATGCTTGAAGACAGCGATGGGTGACTTACTAACATTCAGGCAGTGTTTTTTATGTTGGTTTAATAAATCCCACTAACCTCTAAGATGAACCAAATCAATAATAGCAGCAATTGTTATTTCTGAGTGTTGACTATGAGAAGTTTGCCATCCACAATGCACAAATTGTTGACATTTGACTTAGATTACGATGTCTTACTCCGACTACTATAAATATGCTCAATCAATCCAATATCTTCGATTCAATTTATTTAAAATGGATTGTGTTTCGTTAAATACATGTTTTATGTAAGAATAGAACCAACGGTGATGCTACATAGTCTTTTTTAGAGATATTATAGCTTAATACGATTGTTAGGAAGATCATTTGCGGATCCTTAAAATAAATTAAGGCTCTACTGCACAGGAGAATAGAGAAGACAAAAGTTTTAAACATAAAACGTTTGACCTACAGACCTCTTAAAACATGTACAGCATAAAAATAAAATCTAGTTTAAACGCCCCATAACCTCTATATACAAACTATGATCATATGGTTATAATAGAGGTCATAGAAATTTTCTGTTCAATGTGCTCTTGTCAGTGTCTAAGTTATTTTAAAAATATATCTTTTAAACGGTGCGAGATAGAAAAATACCAAAAACAGTGTATCTAATAAATACATCGTAGTGTATCAATACAACGATTGAAAATAAGCAAATACAAAAAATTAAATAACTTAATTAATAAAATAAGAAGTTTTGAGTCCGGGACATAATGTGAAAACATAAACTTTAAGGGTGTATTTATTGTGAGCAATGTTGGTCAAGCAATGAGATTGGTTGACAACAACGACTGGATATCTCCTATCTCAGCAATGCCGATGATTGCCGATTGTTACATAGCCGATCGTCACAAAAAAACGTGACATTGTATAATCTGAAATTTAATTTCACTCCTCATACAAAATATTGTGTCGTCTCGTTTTCACATCAAAAACCAACTCCGGTAGAAGTATTAATCGCTGTATTCGGGGGTCAGAAATTAATATTATACTACAAAAAACACAAACAATACAACTATACCTTCATTGCGAGGAGACAAAATTTCTGTTTTAGTAATGGTATTTCTGAGATATCGTGTTTGTAGACGCACATCCAAATACATTCAAACAGACCAATGTTCAAAATGTTAAATTGGACATTATCAGACACTACAAAACATCAAGATCCAAAGAAAACACAATAATTATTTTGCATTGTAATATAAATATATTACCTAGACTAGAAATTTTCGTGTTCACCCGCTTGGGAACCAATTGGGTTGCCCAATAGGCATCCCGAATTAGGATGTAACGGATAGATGGCTTGAAACCCGATCGGGCAATCCCTAACTGATCATGATAACACTAAAAAATAATTATAACCATTACTATTATTACTATTATTATTTTATCTAGAAGCACGGAAGTGCGTAAGGCCGAGTTTAAGGGGTTATTACCATTATTTGTTTTATATATTTATATTTATTCAACTACGAGTGTATATACTATTACATAGTAACGTGTCACTTGCGAGAGTTTATTCAAAATTTTGATTTAGTTTATTCAAAGGGTTTTATCTGCTGATACGTAATTTATATAAATTCACACAAAATAGCTCCGCCAAAAAAGCAAAAAAATTGTAAACATTTTTTTTTTCAAATTTTTTTTCCTTTTCTATTATGTTGGGTTTTCCCAATAATATTCCCAACAGATCCCACTTAGGCAAAACTTATATCAGATTCGTAATTTCCAATTGGGTTTTCCCAATCATATCTCAAATAGATCCCTGTTGGGTAAAACTTATATCAGATTCGTGATTTTTCATTGGGTTTTCCCAATCATAGACTAAATAGATCCCAGTTGGGCAAAACTGATAACAAATTGTCAATTTTTATGTTGGGTTTTCCCAATAATTTCCCGAAATAATCCCAGTCAGGAAAACTTAATGTCAGGTCATTGATTTTTACATTGGGTTATACTAATTGGTTCCAAAATAGATCCAAAGGAGAAAAAATAATATTAGTTTAAAAATTTTTACATTGGGATATCCAAGTTGGGTTTTTATTGGGTCCCGATTGGGATAACCTTACTTGGCTTACCCTTTTGATTCCTTATTGGGTTCGAACATATGTGTAGGAACAATTTCTTGTCGGGAACCTTTGTATTACATTTTAGTCTGTACATAGAGGTTGAAATGAAAATCCAGAATATTTATTATTTTCTTTTTTTCATATCAATGACAGTGTCAAAACAAATGAATAAAAAAATCTATTCAACTTTTTGTTGTTGTATTTTGATAAAAAAAATTTTTAATTAAACGTTTTGACAAAAGAGTCTCACTCACATTTAAAAAAAAAAAGTTTGTGGCGCGGCGGCATGGTCATATAAATTTGATTAAAACGATTATTATTCTTTTATTTCATGTAAATTAGATTAGAACTTGAAAAAATTCACACTTTCAAAACCAGATTTTCAACTCTAAATATATAATAAAATTATAGTTTTAAGTTGTTTTATTAACCGTTAGTTTTTAATAACAATTTTTATAATAATATATGAGATTATTTTTTTCTGATTAAAGTCTTGTTAAAGCTATGAGTTATTACATTTTATAATTAAATTTTTTTTTTTTTCTTTATAAATATTATTTATGATAATAAAATGAATTTTAGACAAAAATCTGCAGAGAATTTTTGTTTTTAAATAATTTTAAATTTTTGATAGTATTAATTTATTGTTTCATGGTTATATAATTAATAATCACATTTTTAATGAGACACAATGTATACCTTATAACGAAAACATAAATTATCTATTTGTTCAAATGATAAATTATACATTTTTTAAATCATTATTCCAAAAAATTTTTTCTCATACCAAATTTTTTATTTAAATTAAAATGTAACTGAATATTTGTTAATTTCTTTATTTCATTTACAGTTGATTTGATGTATTGTTTTTAATTTGGAATATTAATTTATTGTCCGCATTTCCGAAAATATTTCATTTTTACAACCTTTTATTTCGTGTAGTACAAATTTATAAACGGTAAAAATCTGATTGGCTTCAAGTCAATTTCAAGTGAGTATGCTCGTAAACTCATTTTACTAATTTATTAACTCGCTTTCTAGTTAGAGACTTGAGACTATAAACATATCTCAGAACCGGATGACAATGCACGCATCTTATTAAATTAATTTTTAAAATTTGGTGGAAGTGTCGATAAATATTTTAAATCGTGAAAGCGGTGGAAAATTAAATTGAATCTTTTCATTTACCACGGTTTTTGAACGGAATAAAAAGTATGAATCATTTCTGCTAGTCCCATAATACATTTATAATCCCATACAGATTCCTAACCCAACACAGATTGTTCTGAAAATTCTGTGATTATGGTTTTTATAGCTATGAAAATACTTGTAAAATTTAAAACGAAATATGTGAGGCGTATGCTATAAATAATTGATGCATGAAGAGTTCACCAAAGTCACTAACAATTTTATTACACTGCGAAGGATATGAACTCTTGAGTGAGTTTTTTCAACGATAGCTACTCTCGACATTCCTGACTATTATCTATTACATGCACTCCATGTTTTTCTTTTTAAATCTTACAAAGGTTTTCATATTCAAAATTGATAATCACAAATTTTCAGGACAATTTGTTTAAGGTTATAAACCGAATGGGGCTAGAAGTCCGTTTTAGTCCGTTTTTAAAACGTAATAAATTAAAAATTTGTGTTTTATTTAAATAACTATTTCTGACTTATTCAATAATAATGAAATATGACATATTTCAGCTCTTTATCCTCGATTTAATTTAATAAAATTAAATTTTTTGACCGATCTTGAAGCATATACCCATTTTTTTTTTTAAATGGGCAAATTTCTCTGTACATTTCTTACAAAAGCAAAAATTTTTTGCATTTGAACTTAAATTAAACCAAGTGAAAATAATAATTACTAAAATACTAAAGTAAATTACTAAAATACAATAAATATACTGAGTTCAATAACAGTTCATAGACGGTTTTTTTTTTACTACTACACATGCAAACATGATGTACATTAAAATATGATTTGTGTGTACTCTGAATAAACTATTGTGCTATATTTGTGTTGAATATACTCATACGTTTGATTTTGTAATATACAGTAATTACAGTTGTTTGAGCTGAAACTAGGTCAAAACTAGTCATTAAACATTCAGTATATGACAAAAATTCAAGTCTATATGCCCATTCAAGAACTTCGCTCTAGAACCCACACTCAAAATTCCAGCTCATTATTGTCTCTTTTCATTTTTAGGTTATCGTTTTGGCAGATGATATTATCTTGGATACAAGATGGGTGTTCATAAATAACGGACAATAGTTCATAATCTAATTTAATTCAAACTCGATATCAAGGGGTTTTAGCAAAACAAAAGAAAATCATTTAGAAGGGAATCAAATAATTTTTAGCCCCGTTTAGTGATCTTCTTTAGCTTTAGTTGTTTATTACTCCCAAAACGATACTATCTTCAAAATGGAAAACTCGTCAATGAATCGATCAGTTCAACCGTTTTCAATTTCATGTTAAACATAATTAGTTTAATTACAAACCTTTCATAATTACAGCTTTCATATAATTAACAGTCAATGACATTTCAATAATGCAAAGTGAATAATAGAAGTGCGTTTATTTTTGAAAAAAACTAAAATATAATGAAATTTTAATACATGTACGTTTTTTTAGTATCCGAAAATTTCTGAAAAACTAAGACCTAGGAAATTGAAAAATTGTACTGTAGGGATGGCTCTAATCTTGAAAACGTCTATAAGCTCGTGGATAAAATTTAGTTGTGTTACAAAATACAATCAGATTTGAATCGCTAATAACTTCGAAACCAATAATGCGTTTATAAATCGTATCTGTATAAAACATAACAGTGTAGGAGCATTCTCGTAAATAGCTACGAATTAGCTTTGTGTAATGGTATAAATTGGTGCAAAACGCGTTTAGCTAGAACATTGACTCGGGTGTTTTGTGAAGAAATTTCGGAGCACTACTAAGATACATAGGAAGGCACAAAAAGTTTTGTCGGAATATAAGTAAAAATCGGAATTATATTGAAAATTACAAAATAATTTATATGATTCGTAAATATGCTTGGAATTAATTATAAACGCATATCAGAGGAAAGCTCGTATCAAAAGGAATCTGACGAGCCTACAACATTCAGTGCCGAACGAATATGAGAGCTACTACAGCGTCGAAAAGGAAATAAAACAAAGGCGCAATGCGATTGCGTAGCTGGCCCATCAGGCATACAGTGGCCAGCGGCAATCCGAATGTCTGAGATCACGTGCGGGACGGTTTCATGAAATATACGGCACGGACCAAAACTGCGAATTTCTTGTATTTTTTGTTGTTGTCTAAAAATCTTAAAAAATAAAAATTTTGGTTTAGATGAAGTTCAGTTCATTGAGAAAGCGAGTTCCGTATTTATTCTTTATTGTGACGATGCAACACATGTTTCGTTTCGAAAGCACGTCGTTATTGTACGCACGCACTTCTTCTTTTTTGCAATGCATAGTTACAATAAAGGAGAAATATAGAACGAGCCTTTTAGTCTCCTTTCCAACAAAACGACTATTCCCTGTTTATTTTTAGTTTTAAATCAAACAATTGTAAGTCAATAAAAAATTTGCGCTTTACCTTTTTAGTATGCCAGAAACTTAAAACCTATTCAAATCACGTGAAATTATATTTTTTCACAGTATTTATTAGTGACATTGAGATGTGTGTAAAAACTTATACAACAAGGTCGAAGGGTAACGTCAAGTCTCAGCAAATTTTCGGAATATTTTTGTGAATGAATGGAAGATCTATTGTATTCTCCAGACGAAAGTCGAATACTGCTAGACCAACTCTTTCAGATCTATCTTCTTTGGGAAGTGGATCTGGGAATTGTATGTTTTCTGCAGACATTTGGTACGTATGAATATATAGTTTCTTTTAAAATATCTATTTCAAATGCCATAATCTAGAATAGGTTAAGGTTATAGTTTCACGGACAGGACACACTTAGACCATTGTGATAGCTATACATGGAGGATGTGAGTGGAGGACAAGAAATGTGTATGTAGATTAGGAATTGGTAGGTTGTGCGATTGTAGACGACTTGATAGGAACTATACCGATATTGATGTGGAGTTTATGAAAGGAAGCTGCTGAAAACCTTCATAAGCATAGCCGGTTACTTTCGTCTCTGTCCACACGCCGGCAGCTTAATGAATTAACCACCCCATTATTAAAATTTCTTTAATTGTCAAACTGCCATCGTTGAGAATCGAATCCGCATCTTCCCAGTTCCAAGCAGAGCGCCGTTCACTGCACGGTTACTTGGATTGGTATAATCTTGAATAAGATGTATAAAAATATTACTGAGATTAAATTTTTTTCTTCATTGAATTATATTTAACTTTTTTTTTTCTCCATATTTTTCAACATAATTATATAATTAATGCTCTTTAAAAATTTTAATATATATTTGTTGTTTTGTTACCAAAACCAGTTTATTATTCATAATTATTTAAATAATATATGAAATTTAATTGAGATGATTAGATGAGATATCTACATACAACAGATACCTACTACCTATGCATGTAGTATTAATTAGTAAATATTTTGTTTCATCTTAGATGTTTTTTTAAATTTATTTTTTAGTTGTTTTTACCTCTATGTATAAACAATGGTCTGGTCTGTATATAATGAATAAAATAACATTGAGAACTAAAATTTAAAGTTTTTATAAGATTGCAGATTGCATACAAAATAACTAGAGTTTCACTGAGGCTACAAGATAACCCCGCCTCGCCTCGGTCCTCGGTTACGAGAGACGGACTAACCGAGGCTAGACGAGGTATATTGTCCCAAAAACCTCGCCTCGGCCGAGACAAATTTACAAAAAGTAAATTTTCTTAAACAAAAAAAATATAGTAACATGATCTCTGTGGATTTGGTCATAAAGAAGAGGAAACCGGAATTCACATTATGTGTGAATGCGAAAGTCTCTCTCTCAAAAGATACTATCATTTGGGATGGGCGGATCTCCAGCCAGAGGAAATCAATGAGGTGTCGACGAGGAATATTCTGACGTACGTTTACCATGGGCATAGGACTCCTGGAACTTGAAGCAAAAGTGGTACAATAGATCAAATTGGTTGCGGTACAAAAGCTCTTTATAAGACTTGCTCCTGACTTGAATGTAATCTAATATACAAACCAAAGTTTGTTAAGTCAACAAAGCACAAATAATTGATGTATTAATGGGAAACAATCATCGAACTTAACGTCAGGCATTCGTCGAAATTAAGACACAAATAAGTGAAAATGTGTAGTGAAAAATTGAGGAAAGAGCATGGATTACGAACAAGCCAGCAATGGTGCTCGATCAACATAATTTGATTTGCATAAATAATCGAAAGCTATACTTTTGTGTATAAAACAACAATCATTTATATACTCACGTGAAAATACTGCTTCGGAAGCATCTCCTCACAATGGGACTGCATAACGGGTCCATTGTGTGTAGATTGTATGACGAGGAGGAGGAAACGTCCAGCCACATTATCTTTGACTGCGATCCTCTGGGTTACAACAGATGCACCGCGTATGTTGGCCAATGCCATTGTCCGTTGAGAAGCGAATCTCAACGGACTGAAGTAGAAGGGGGAGCACAATGGACCATAAAGTCGAAGTGGAATACTTTTAAGGTCCCAAGATATATCTATCTATCTTTCCATATACTTACACTGAATTTTTCAATAAGGTCCGAAACTCAGCTTGCTCGTTTTAAATTTCTTTGAACATTTTGGAGAATCAAATAATGAATAAGGATGAAAAAGTGACTTATTGTGCACTAAAAGTCAATTTTTGTTCATCGAATTTAATCATAAAATTAAAAAAAAAAAACACTAGTTTGGCCGCCATGTCTAATTACGATTACTAAACAGTACCCATGTAGATTCAATTATCTTGGTAATCCAATATGATATTAATTTTACCCATTGGATTTTGTCTTATAGACGTCACTCTTGAGACTGAGATTCAAAATTAGTATTTTTAGGAAGTTAGTTATTTTATTTTTAGACCTACGTTTGTCTCGATCAGTTACTATCGTCACTTTTTTATTCACTTCAAACGAATAATGTAAGATAAAAAAGTTTAGAATTTTTTTAATAAAACTGTCATCTAAACGATATGTATTCACTTTTTAACATATATTGTTGAATTAACTCTTCAGGACGTTGGGTCACTTGATTAAAACTAACTTAATATGATTGATTTAATTACCATAAATTAAATAAATTTAAAACAAGCTAAAAACAAATAATTGAGTTAATTGATTAAACAGCCGGTATATAGATAGATAGATTGTAGAGGCATCCCTGGACGAGCTACACTTCGACCATAAAGTCCATTGTGTTGTCTAAGGATTTAATGATGTGAGTGGATTGGAAGGATTTTTTGTTTGTAGACTAGGAATTGGTAGGATTTGAAGCTGCAACCGACTCTGATAGGAACTATACCGATATTCACCTGGAGTTCGTGAAGAAAACTGCAGAAAATCTTCACCAGCATAGCCGGTTACTTCGTTCTTGTCCATACGCCGGCTGTTTAGTCAATTAACCGCCCTTTTTTTTCATTTCTTAATAATTGACAAACAGCCGATGTCGGGATTCGAACCATAATCTCGCAATTTCAAATAGACATAACGTCTCAGGCATAACGCCTTAGACCGCTCGGCCACTTGAACTGTCCACCCGGTATATACAGAGATTATAAAAAAAGTCTCGAACAAAACTTGTTTATTTAAAAAAAAAAGGAACATTTTTGTTAACAAATTTTTTTTCTATCTCTTACGGTTCAAAGATATTATAATTTCCATCCGAGCGGGGGGAGGCACGGCCCCATTTTCGAACTTAACCGTCCTTTTTTGCTTTATAACCACAAACAATTTTTTTATATCACAATTTCAGCTCGTTATCCCTTTTCGTTTTAGACTCTTTCGGACAAACAGACGGAGAGACATGCGGAAATAAACGTATTAGGTCCTTTTATGAACAGCTACACCAGACTAATTTAAGATATCCTGGTAAACATTATTTATACAGGATATAAAAAGTGAACATATTAACATCTAACTGTGTTAGTTGCTCAAGTATATACCACGTATATAGTGAGTTCATCAAAGCGTGAATTGTATAATTGACTTTTTACACACCCACGAATGTATAAAAACGATTCAGTCAAATTTTCAGGTCAAGTGTACCAACTTTATTTATTATTATGATTTAAAAAAAATTCTGGCTACTATTTTCATCAGGAGTTCAGGGAACAGAACAGAAATTTAATTTTACTCTTATTCTTATTGTAGGTACTGCAAGGGATTCTGGCAGCACAAGAGCAATATTAATGGTCCATAATTGAATACAACATTCCCAGATTAACGGAATAATATAATAACTTTTAAGAAAAACTTTGGTGTTTGAGACATGACTGTACCGACCCCACGCCCTTAAAAAAAGGTTGTATATTTGTTTAACAATCCAAATAAATTGTTATTAATTTTCACAATCATTAAATAAATTGTTTACCGGAAATATTTATTATAAAAAATTGAAGAAAAAAATTTTTTTACTTAGTGGTGATAATGACTAATGGAATGATGACATCACATGAATGTTCTAAAAGGATTTGAAAGCAATATAAATATAAAACAAACTAACAAATAAATACCATCTTTTTTCGGCTAGTAGACCTCAATATATTAAAACAACTGCAACAGCAGTATATTACACAAATAAATAATTTAATGCATTTTTTTTAAAAAACTGTTTATAAAAACTGTTTTGTATTTTATGTCTATCAAAAGACGTATTTTATTCTAGATGGAATATATAATATATTTTATATATTTATGTGTAAAATGTATTTTGTATATACCGTGTGTTCATTAGAAAAGTTACCCCTTATATAAGCTTGAACGGACGGTACCCAGCAAATCATAATTACAGAAACACTCTTTTTAACAGAAATTAAAAATTTTAATCTGTAGATTAATTATTTAAATTTATATAGCATCTAACATCACTAGTTATCAGATTTATTTAATTATTTAATTACTTAAAATAATAAATAATCGTCTTTTGACTCTATTCAAGTATGAAGGACGGAAATTTTCGTGAATTGCTTTTTAATTAAGAAATTTACAAAACTCTTCGTCAGACTATTTTTATTTTATTTTAACGTAATGTACAATATTTAATTTATAAAAGTAGAAGTTTTTTACTTTAGAAGGTGGAGCAACATTATCAAAAATGTATGCGTTCATTCAACATTTGCTATTCACAATATGTTAAAATTCCAATTTTGTATGATTAATTGCATAAATACCCTTCGTTAGATTTTTTTCCAAAAATTATTTTAAACATATGTGTTAGCAATTAATAACATAAAAAAAATTCAGATTTTTACTATACATTGCCGATTTTACGTATGCATGTGTCCAATCAACCTTAAATATTTTTAAATGCATATTAGAAAACAATATTTGAAACAAACCTTGCACAGTTTAAATTTTAAAAGGGGAAACATAATGCAATAATTATATTTTGGTTCCCTGTAATATTTCTTGCGTAAATTTTGTATTTACGGCATAAATATTGGATGCATGAAAAAAAGTTTCAAACAGAAGTTGTTTGTTTTTATGTGATAAACAAATTTTATGTTTTAAGATTATCCCTATTTCGCACCGTTTAAAAAATAGGTTATAACAAGGATGCATAGAATAACGTGAGATCACTTAAAAAGTTATCTTCTTAAAATTTTTTTTTAGTATGCATTTAAAAAAAAAAATGTTGCAAACAAAAGCTGCATAATATAAAGAGGGGAACGCAATACAATAGTTATATTTTTGTTTTATGCATTCGTGCCCGTTAGGTATAACTTATCTTTTAAATGGTGCAAGATCTTGATTTAATTTAATTTAGATGTTGATTTACTTTATATTTAAATAACCGTTTGTATGAAACTTTTTTTTAGAAAAGAAAGCATTTTTTGAAACAAGATAAAGGAAAAAAAATTTTTTTCAAATAAGCTTTTATTAGTTTGCGGCGGCCACCATTTTAGATTTAGAAGGACGTCACTCTACTAACTGTGTTTCGCTCATCAAGCCCTTTCATTTGATATCCATATCATACGGTTTAAAGTGTAAATTATAAATCGCCATTTTGCGGCGGCCGACCGTCAATATCTCTGTAAATATTAGAAAAACAGAAAAACTTAATTATAGTAAAACTTATTCCCTACAACTTTTTATCTTATGCGTTTTTGATTTTTTCAATATCCACAGAGATATACCAAATTTTATGTTTACCTTTTTCCTTAAACCCCCCATTCCCCCTTTCGATTCTGGTCATGCTTTGCCATAAAAATGCATTGTCATCGGAACTGAACCAACATATAAAAATTCAACTCCGTAGGATAAGAGGAAGTGGGTCAGATTTAACTTGCAAGATTCCATTACAGACATCGGTCAGGTGAAACTAAAGAAAAGCTTATAAAAATGACCAAAATAGAAGTTGTATGTTTGAAGGAGGATATATTATGATGACCTTGACCTTTCAGTTATTTAAAGATCAACTTGTGCTATGTAGTCTATTTGGATTAATAATTAACCATTTTATAGTTGGTTAAAAGATAAACTTTCTAAGATAGGATTGCATATTTTGAGAAAAGTAAAATTTAAAATTATCAAAGTTTCAAAAGCACTATAATTTGGTCTATTCAATGGCCAAAAATTTAAACTTTTTCCAATGTCCTAATTTTTCTCGAAAAATGCAATCTTGGAAAATCTATTTTCAAAACTACTATTCATTGGTTTATTAAGCGAAATAGGCGTTATTACTCAGTTTGTATGTTGTTATTACCTCTGCTATCCAAATCTGTGAAAAAATTTGTTTCCAATAAAAACACCATGACGACCTGCGTCTAGGTCACCATAAATTGATCCCCATATGATACGTCACCTTTTATTCAGGTCATTTTTTTCAAAAGCGCTCCCTTGCGTAAATATTCTAGATCTATTATTTAAAATGAGTCACTCTGTATATCTATACAAGATATAGTAAAGTTTAACGATATTTCCTGCTTATCGGCATTAACATTTTTATATGGTATTTGGTACGAGACGCGTTTCATTTCAACTACTACCAGTACCTACTTCATAATATATATAAGATGGGTATATATTTATGTTTATATTCGATATGATCCGACTTTTTAGCCCTAAAGGGATTATTGCCTGTTAACCATGTAACCCCCTTAAAATATATAATAAATATTGTATCGTGTATTGCTTCAGACAATATTTATATATTTAAAGCATTAAATTGTTATAATTTAGGATTTTGTACCTAAAACAATATGCTTTGTCCAATATCCGATATTTTAAAACTCGGAGCTATTGTCACTATTTAATCGTGAAAATAAAAAATCAATTGAAATCTTATGTTGATAGAGCGATCGATTTAGTGTATAATTTTACGTCAAATCATATAAGCAATGATTACGAAAATAAAATAATGGTAAAATCTGAATATGCTATGCTACAGCAATGCGTTAAATAATAAAAGCAATAACAGTCATAAAAGTCATAAGTTTACAGAAGTCCAATCGTAAGGCAAAGTTTCAAAATATAAGCTGATCTAAATTTAATATTCGTTCAGCATATAATTTGCTTTTTAATTCTCCTTTCAAAGTACAATAAAACAATATTCTCAAAATAAAAACGAACTTCATCATTAGGAAAATTTAAAAAAAAATTCGATACCTGCGTCAACTTAGCGAATTTCCTTAGAATACATAAATCAGTCTCTAGTGGTCATAATTTAAGTGTGGATAAATGAAATATAATATCTGATATGATATTAGTATTTGCAAAAATTAAATTTATTAATAGCTAAAATAGAACAATATATAACGATTTTAGTTTATAGTTACTATGGAAACAACAATCAAAATTATTTACAATAAAATATATTTTGTGTATTCGTGTCAAACAAATACAAAACATTAAATGTATCTCTTAATATTAGAAAAATTGAAAAATGTATAAGGAGTATAGTTGTAGAAAATCAAGTTTGCTACAATTCATTACCTGATCTCAATCGTTAATTGTAAATATTTCTGTAAATATTAGTGTAACAGTAAAATGATAAGAAACAAAATTACAGTAAAACTTAGTACCTACAACTTAACTCCTGATAAATTTTTCGATTTTTCAAATATTAAGGGAGATAGTCAAATTTTGTGTTTTTCCCTCCCTCTAAACCACCTTTCCCCTCGTCCGATTTTACCCACGAACTTGACCTTTAGAATACAAAACGCGACTCAAATACCAAATTTCATTCCAATCGGAATAAAACTGTGACCGCTAGAGAGTCCACCGACATTTAAAAAAAGTACATATATATATATATATATATATATATATATATATGTGTATACATATACACAAATTTTACCGATAGTGATTTTTCACATCTAATAGGTAGGATCGATGGACATTTGAAGAAAGTTTTACGAAAGTCCAACATTGGTGCAAAAACAATAGCTGCATTTCCATTGGAGGAAATTCGCTAAAACTACCTTCATCAGTGGACATCAGTTTTCAGGACCCTTACTGACTGATGACCCATTGTTGATATTGTTCAACAGATCAACTGAAATATACTTGAAGTATTTTTTCCATAAAATAATATTTGCATATATTTACATAATATTTGGTTTTATACCCGGTATATTTAATATATAAAAATAATATATATATAAGTTTAGTCCAGAATTTGTAACGGTTGAAAATATTGATCGCAGTAAAAAACTTTTACTATAGGTGTGTGTAAAATGACTTAATTATTCAATTTCCGCATATCCGCATATCCGTCTCTCCGTAAACACGAAAACACTAAAAACGAAAAGAGATAACGATCTAAAATTTTGTATTTGTTCTCTAGAGCTAAGAAAATAAGGTCAAGTTCGATTATGAACAAAATCAGACCGTGCCTCTCTCGCCAAAGGAATAAATATTCATCTTTGAAATCGTAAAAGGAAGAACAAAATTTGTTCTTTTTTGAAATAAACAATTTTTGTTTGAAATTTTTATTCATAAACTCAATATATTTCGGGTATTTAAGCAATTAACTTGGTTAGTTGGTAGTTTCAATTGTTTCATATAGGTGCACTTGGTTCATTTCAAAACAGTTCTTAAACAAAGTTTTATAAACTCTCAAATAAATCGGTTTCTTGAATATACGTTAGACGGTTCAAAAGTGTCAGATCCTTAGAATCAATTCTACTTACATAGGTTTTCAAATAATCCAGGTTTCACTGTAGTAAAAGAAATTTTAAATCAAATAATTTTTTTGTATGTTAGTTCTGGAGAGAATCGTCTACAGACAGTCAGATAGCAAAGAGGATAATGCACAGCCTAATATCTGGAACAATTTTGTTCGGAAAAAAATTTTTTAGTGTGGGTTCAAGTATACAAATATAGAACCAATAATTCATTAGACTTGACAAACACTTAAAAAACATTATACTTAAGAATGTTATTTTTGTTTCTGTATAAAAATATTTGAAAAACTTTTTATGAACTATCTTAAGCTATTTTTATTAGAGTCGATCAATATATAAAATATAATACAAAGATAATATACAAGTTGAAAATATTTTTTCCAAAATTTTATAGATTATTTTTAGTATCGCATTTTATATTATCCTATACACTGAGATCACGACAAATACCGGATGAATCGAGAGGAACGGACCAAACTCCCGGAGTGTGTTGTACACGTGAAATTACTACAAATAACTAATATGTTCTTATCCGGTTTGCAATTGTTTTCAAGTTTTAGCGTAATTAAAAGATGTTATCTTGTGTTTTACAGTATTCAAAATTCAATTCAGTATTCAAGTTTGGTCCGTTCCTCTCGGCTCAGCCTGTATATGCACATATTTTTTTTAAAATAATAATTTTTTGCACTTTTTATAGCAATGGTCGATGGTTTCCAGATTTGTTCATTTTTCAAAATCACGGACTCCACAATTTTACATACATTAACAATAAATTCGGGTGGAAAATATGTTATTACGAAACATTGATGTATTTTTATTCAGGATCAAAGTCATAAAAATTGCAGGAGAATAATTGAATGGGTCACATAATAATTGGAATTTTAATTGGATAAATTAAAATTATACCATGCCTACGTGCTATTTCAAAATACCAAAAATTTCATGGTGACGAGGTACAAACACGAAAAGCATTCGAGTTCGAACTTTCACCGTATCCCTTATCTCTATTCGACGAGTTTGGTCTCATGAGGAAGACATCAAAGTTCGAACTGTACAAAATATTCAAGCCGTACGTCGTACAAACCGAAAAATCGATCCGCAACATGACCTTTGTCATTGATGGTGGATTTCTCCTGCACAACGTCTGCTGGCCGCATGGAACATCGTTTCAAGTAATTTGCGAATTATACCACTCGCACATCATCAGCAAATATGGAGAAAATTCTTCGGTCGTCTTCGATGGATACACCGACGATATATTGGAATAAAATCGTACGAGAGGTACCGCCGACGTCAACGAAATATGGCACCGGATATCGAGTTCAACGAGAGCACACTCGTCACTTTGAGCCAAAAAAGATGTTTGTCGAATGTAAAGAACAAAATGAAACTGGTGCAGATGCTATAAGAATATTTACTTACATACGGTCTCAACGTGAAACCTGCACAAGAAAATGCTGACGTACTGATAGCGACGACAGCGATTGAGCTACAGCAAAGTACGGGCCGCAAAGTGGCAGTTGTCGGCTATGATACCGACTTGCTGGTTTTATTGATCGGTTTATCATATTCCAGTCCTCTGTATTTTTACAAGATCAAGCCAGGTGGTAAAAAAAATACTTTGTATTATACAGAAGACCACGCACATCTGAAGCCGTATATTTTATTTGCCCACGCATTCGCTGGATGTGACACGACGAGCGCCATGTGCGGCAAAGTTAAGAAAGCATATATTGATATTATGTACAATATATACCATATTAATACTGACTGACTGAGTGCAGTAAAAGACGTACACAGCATAACCTGTGTACGACTCTTATACAGCGAGACATGAACCTGACTAACTAACTGACTGACTGAAAAATCGTAACGATGTCATTCAATCACTATATTTTACAGCTCATATATTTTTTTCAAAACCGGGCGCTTATATGTAAAATCGATTCTAAAGAACTCCAAAAATTGTAGAAATAACAACAGTAGTAACAATTTAAACATAAAGTTATCATAGTAACGAAAAAAAAAAATTAATAGAAAGTAAATATATTAAACAAAAACTTGGAAACAAATTTTTCGCCTCGAGACAGCACGATTCTCTTAAAGACGTCAAAAATACGTGATAGATATTTCTCCCAAATTTGAATCCTCAATTGAGCGAAAATACTCGAATCTGGTAGACTCCCAGACATTATATTTTTTATGAGGCCGCTACAGTCTATTAGGATATGTTCCGTAGTTTCCTCCATTTCTCCACAAAACCTGCAGTTGCCCACATTTCCCAAGCCTAACTTCCGAAGATGTCTCCTGAGTCTCCAATGCCCCGTAAGAGACCTTGCCATAAGCCGCAGTCTATGTTTGCTCATGCCAATGCAGGTTTTGAATCTTTGAGTTATAATTCTCGAGAAGATCCTTGGCTTGTCTGAGACCCGGAAGGTTCCTCCAGAGTGTGACTCTCTTGGTGTCTTCTTCTTTTATGATTTCCTCTCAATAAAAGTGACCACCTAGTCCGTAGAATGGCTTCGGTCCTGTAAGGGACGTCGATGCTCCTTTCCTTGTCAGATTATCCGCTTTCTCATTCCCCTCTATTCTCATATGTGCTACGACCCAGTGGATGGTTTTTTTTTACCGTTTAAAGATAGGTTATAACAAATAGGCACGGATAAATGGAACAAAAAAATAATTGTAGAGTATGTTATTCCGTAAAATTTTCTACCATCCGGCGAAAACCCCATCAAAATCGGTTCAGCCGTTAACACGTGATTGAAAAACAAACATCCAAAAGTTCACATTATTAATATTACTATAATAGCCGTCATCTCAGCTATGGACATTCAAAAAACATTTGTTAGTTATAAATGTTTTCGGAGTAAAACTAACGGTAATTAGTGTTCCTTTGAAAGTTTTCTCACTTACCTAGTTTTTTCAGGTTCAGCTGTAGTACCTGTATACTCAAGAAATTTAGTTAATCATAAAAAAAATTATCGGGTGGAAAAAAAATTCCTTACACACACCGACAATTTCTTTATGGGCCGAATAGTATTGGTAAGTCCACATAAATCCATACTTCCGATATTTTTGATATTTTTGCTATACGACGGAGCGAAGCATTTTACATTACTTTTACTATTTTGATGTTCAGGAATTTCAGGGCCCAGCCCAGTTTATACGAAAAGCGAACTAGAATAATAGACGTTTACTGCTAAATATAAAACACCATTGTAAATATCAAATGTTAATTACAAAATGTATTATCGACTTGAAAATATTTATTTTTATTAAATATTGTGACATATTCTTTTAAATAAGGTTAGCCTTATATAAGTCACGAACATCCTAAATAATTATTATATAAAAAAGTTCCCTTAATATATTCAAAAAGTAATTACTTGTGTATGTTAGGGATTAAAGCTTATTATTATTTTTTGTATATACTGAATTTAATATACAAAACAACAAAGGTCAAATATCCAATAAACGTAATACAAAACAGGATTTCATTTCTTTTGTTAATATTAAAACATATAAACATATTGCAAAAAAAAAATATATATATATACTAACATACTAAAACGCAGATACTTTTATATAGTTTGGATTGAGGAACGGTGATGATATTCTATTCGTAGGGAAATATATATAGTTTAGCCACCATGATCAAATAATGATAACTCACATCAATAGCTTAAATAAACTGAGTATTATGAAAAGCATACTGAAGCGTACCATACTATTCCTTACTGATCGTATAGTATACAGGGTGGGATTTACAATTAGGTAGAAATATTTAAAGTGTCGATTGTTTGGATAAATCTATCGAGGATGTTGTGTTACTACAACAACCAACCCAAGTGGCCGAGCGGTCTAAGGCGTTATGCCTGCGCAATATGCCTACTTGGAAACTGGGAGGTTATGGGTTTGAATCCCGACATCGGCAGTTTGTCAATTATAAGGAAAAAAAAGGGGCGTTTAATTGACTAAACTGTCGGCGTATGGACAAGAACGAAGTATCCGGCTTTGCTTGAGAAGGTTTTCTGCAGTTTCTTTCACCAACTCCAGATGAATATTGGCCTAGTTCCTATCATAGTCGGCTGCAGCCGTATATCTTACCAATTCCTAGGCTATACACAAAAATTCCATGGACTCCACTCACATCCTCACATCCTTAGGCGTCACAAAGGACCTTTTGGTCGAAGTGTAGTCCGTCCAGGGCAGCCCCTAAAATCTATCTATCTATCTACTACAACATTTATGATTAAAAAAATTTTAAACCTATTATAGATTGTCGCGGTATCCTGGCTCTCTTTATCCTCAAAGGAGCGCTGCCCGAACCTGCAATGATTCCGATACTCGACAAAACAAAAAAAAATATATTAGTAAACGATATTACTAAATATTTTGTAATTGGAACAACACGCACGTTTTTGTTTAAAGAAAAGAAAAAAAAAAAAATTAAATTAAACACAAGTTTTTACGAAAAAAAAAAAACCTGATTTTATTGCTTTAAAAAAAAAATGATTATCCAATTTCTTTTTCAACAATTATTTTAATTCTTTTTCACACAATGTTAAATTTCGAATTACTTGTACAAATTCCAACTTATACTTTGATCTGGATTGAACAACAATCGATATTAAACTTTGAACTAATTAGACAATACTTGATATTAAACTTTTATACTAATCGCACAATGATCGATTTAAAACTCTTCGGACAATGGTCGATTTAAAACTCTTCGGACAATGGTCGATTTAAAACTGATTTGAATCGACACTGGTCACGGTTTATATACCCGCCATGGGTCGTTCTAGAATATGATTGTTTTTTTGAATAAATATTCTGTTTTTGACAATATATTTTTGCATGGAGGCTTCTAGAATATTTTAGTATATCAACACCCATGGACGTAGTCGGAGTGTTCAGACTATTTATAAAATTAATTAAAAATTATACCTCTCCTTGGGTTTGACCCATTGTCACACCCCGCTTGGTCGATATTCAACTAGAGACTTAATGCACACGGCCAGTGTCAACTCATAATCTATATACAAATTTTATGATACATTCATAACTGTAAGCTAGCTTACTTCTGTTTATTTGTTTTACAAAATTATTTATTTGTGATCTGTTATTTTGAAAAACATTCAACTTGTATGACTTTTGATTAAAATTAAATGTAATAATTTTATTTAAATTTTTGATTTTTTTTAAAAATAGAAAAAACTTTAAATCAAAAGCAACAATTAATCTTATTATCATTTTTCGACTTAAAAAAAAACTTAGTTTAAGAAAAAAAATAAATCGAGCTACATTATTTTCTTTTTTGTACTTTCAAAAAAAACTCCTTTTTGCAAGGAGAAAAATATTGTTTTGTTAAATATTTTTCGTAATATTTTACTTTCATAATTAAAATGTGTGTTGGATCAAAAAAAATTATTTAATAATTTTCATTACAACAAAATCTCCCCCTCTAGATTCCAACACACATTTTTTAATTTGCTTATTATATTTGGTCGACCAATTTTTGACTTATAGAACTATTTGAACTATTTCAATTGTACTAGTACTTTTAGCTAGCTAGCAAAACTTAAAAGTGTACGTACACATTAGTTCTTCACTCTTCATCAACGGCGCCTGTTGTTGATTGCCGGTCGTCTGGGCCGCAAGTTGTACCCTGGCCTTAATGCTCTGGCCTCTGGCTCGTCCACACTTGGTACATCCCGTCGTCTTCCATCACCTCCATGCCTTTGACCCCCCAATCGATCTGGAAGTAGTTGGCCGAACACCTCGTTCCCCACACTCAATCTTCCCAGATTCCTATTGGCGGCGGTCCTTGCACTGGCCGGCTTCAAGAGACCTCCATGTATCTTCGTGGGAGGCACTGTATCCACAACATATATTCCAGCTGGTAAACTCCTCAGCACTCTGTAAGGCCCTTTCCATTTTGGTGCCAAGCCGCTATGGACACCCTCCACCTTACTGCTGAGCACTTGATTGCGCATCCAGACGGACTCTCCTGGTTGATAACTGAGTCCCGTTTCCACTTGGTCATTTACTTCGGCATTGGCCAATATTGTTTGCCGCGCTATCTCAACATTCTGTTGACGTCCTTGGCTTCTCTCGTTGGCCCAATCTTCAATATCTTGAGGCTCTTCAGCTGTTTGTATTTGCCAATCCCCAGGCTTCTTCATCTCAGCCCCCAGTAACAATTTGGCGGGCGAAAAACCAGTTGTTCTGTTTGCTCTGTTGCGTATTGCAAATAATGATTTGTGCAGTTGTTGATCCCAGTTTTTATGTTCTTGATCCAACAAATGTAATCGTAACAACTTCTTCAACTCCTGGTTCTGTCTTTCCGTGGGGTTGGCTCTTGGATGATATATTGGTGTTGTCCATATTTCTGTGTTCCAATCTTTGTTCACTGCTTTCCATTCTTTTGATCTGAACTGGGGACCATTATCACTTAGTACTGCTCTTGGATAACCATATCGACTGAATACTTCGTCTTTGAGTACTTGTGCTATCTTCGAGGTCGACGTGGCCCCCAATGGAAATGCTTCGATCCATCTAGTGAAAAGATCAGTCACAACCAATATATTCGTTTTTCCACGTGATGTGCGTGGGTATGGACCCATCAAGTCGATGCTGACTACCTCCCATGGTGAAGTAGGTCTTCGACTTCTCATTGCTGTACTTGGTTTCTTATTCAGTGGCTTTACTCTAGCACACGTATCACACCCTTTTACATATCTGCGTATGTCATCTTGCATCCCATACCAATACACGCGGTTACGGATCTGACGATACGTTTCTCTCCATCCAGGGTGTGCTGCTTCATCACTGTCATGATATTTTCTCAGAAAACCAAGTCGGCGTTCTTCGGGAACCACTGGCACTTCTTGTACCATCTGTTGACTATGGTACCAGAGGATCCCGTCAGCTACGGTGTAGTTAGCTCGTGTTCTGTCCACTCGTCGACGTAGATTGCTTCTCAGTGGACTATTGTTATCTACGATGTATCTTCTGATGGCAGTCACATCACGATCTTCATCCTGCCATCGTCTAATATCGTCGAGTGTGGGTGTTTCCACTTCAATTACGTTGAGGGTTATCGGTGTTTTTGCCCTCTTTTCAATCACCCACTCTGGAATGTCCTCCACTTCTTCATCTTCAGCCTTGCCCTGCGGTTGTCTGGACAAGGAGTCGGCGGCTTGATTATCTTTTCCGGGGACGTGAATTATTTCGTAATCATAGGCTCCCAATGCTAATGCCCATCTTGTCAATTTGGCTCGACTATCCTTGGTTTTGTTCAGCCATTGGAGCGCTGCATGATCCGTGTATAATTTAAAATGCCTTCCTTCAAGATATCCTCGAAACTTCCTCAATGCCCAGATTATCGAGAGACATTCCTTTTCTGTCGTGGCGTACTTTCTTTCTGTGGGTCCAAGCTTCTTGCTGGCGTAATTTATTATTCTCCTTGTCTTGCCATCATCTTCCATTTGGAATAATATTGCACCCAGTCCGACGTCACTAGCATCCGTATTTAAACAAAACGTCTTCTTAAAATCTGGATGTGCTAGTTTCGGTGCATTCACAATCGATGATTTCAGATTTTCGAACGCCTTCTGATGCAGTGTTAGCCAGCGCCACTTTATGTTCTTCTTGAGCATTTCGCTTAGAGGTGCAGCTATATCTTCGTAGTTCTTCACGAAGCTCCTGTACCAACCACATAATCCCAAAAATTGCCGTAATTGTCTTCGTGTTCTTGGTACAGGGTGATTACTGATAGCTTCATTCTTCTCTTCCTCTCTGTCAATGCCGTCTTCGCTCAAAATATGTCCCAGGTATTTGACTTTGTTGCTGCCAATGACACATTTGCTTGGTTTACAAGTTAATCCATGTTGTTCTAGTCTTTCAAGTACAAGATCCAGGTGATGTAAATGTTCCTTGACTGATCGACTGTAGATTAATATGTCATCCAGGTAAACTTGACAGAAATCTTCGATGTATCCAGATAGTACTTCGTTCATTAAACTCTGGAACGTAGCTGGCGCATTCTTCAATCCAAACGGCATGACGCGAAATTGATAGAGACCTCTTGGGGTGGTAAATGCTGTATACTCTTTCGATTGTGGCTCCATCTCAATTTGCCAATAACCAGTCTGTAGATCCAATGTAGAAAATATTTTTGCTCCATTGACTTTTCTCAACATCTCTTGCAGATCTGGAATCGGAAACGCATTGCTCTTTGTGATATCGTTCAATTTTCTGTAATCGACGCACAATCGGAAAGTACCATCTTTCTTCTTCGGCAATACGACGGGTGCGGCCCAAGGCGATGTGGATGGTTCTATAATGCCATCGCCTTCCATCTCTTCAATCATCTCTTCTAATACCCGTTGCTTCTCATTGTTGTACGGGTATGGCCGTAATTTAATGGGGGAATTCTTCGTAATCTCAATCTTGTGTGTGATTGTTTTTGTCCTTCCAACTTTGCCGAAAACGCTGGGATGTCGCCGAATGACATCTTTTAACTGCTCTTGGTTCTCAAGGAGTTTAATTTGTAACTCGCCCAATGCGTTGTTAATTGTTGCCACTTCTCTATGGGCTCCATCTGGTTTTCTCCATGCAATGCGGACTCTCTTATCACACCCCAAGTAAATTATTCCACTCCGGTAATCGATGCTCACACCATTTTTTGTTAAAAATTCATGACCAAGTATTAAATGATTCCGTAGGCCAGGTACAACCATTACTTCAACATTGAACTTCATTCTTGATATCATCACATCCATGCACATTTTCCCAAGAATCTTGAAAGTATTATTACATGTGGCTCCACTCCCTGTACTATCTGTGACAGGGTGCCATTTACCAATACTTCTTGCCAATTCTTCGCTGATAAAATTGTGTGATGCTTGACTATCGATCAGTGCCAATATTGATCTTCCACGCACATCAACTTCCACAATTGGCCCATTCTGGTGTGAGTTCTTGGTCTCCATTGTTGTTAAATGGACCGGTAATTGTTGGTGTTCACGCCGATGTTGTGTGGTTTTGTGGAGGTTAATATTTTCAGAACCAATCTCCTCCATTATTGATCCTGGCTCTTCGTCCAGTGTTCGAACTGTGGTGCGTAACTCGTCCACCGATCTTGGATTCGAAATCTTCACCAGCGGTCGTACATTGTCGCGTAGTAAATTCAATATTATGGGCACCACGTCATCAATGTTCCTATCGGCGTGCACTCTTCTGAATAGCTGCACCTTCATGTTGACGAACGCTTCTGTCTTCATTCCTGTGGGTTGGGAAACGGTCATCAATTCCAGTTCGGCTTTGGCTTTCCTTCCTATACTGTTGAAGAAACTCTCCAGTTGCCATTTCCACTCATCGAAGGTGTAGCCCAACCCACGATTCATCAATGCCCAATCTCTGGCTGGTCCTGTTAATTTTTTTGTGACCATCTCAATCCAACAGTCTACGGGCAGATGCGTTTGTCGCAGTAATGTCGTTGCTCTGTTCAAAAAAACAACTGGATCTTCGGCCGGTCTACCACTGAACTCCGGCATGATGGACAGAAGCGTCGTTGTGTCCAATGCGGCGGAGCGAATGACTGTATTCACTTCTTGTGGATCAATACGCATGTCTCGCAGTTGCTGTGTTTGATTCTGCTCGATCCGTATAATGTCATCCACGACTTTGTTGTATTGATCGTGCATCTTCTCCTCCAAGCCTTTGATTTGCGTGCGATTCTCAATGACATCGGCTTTAATGTTAACGATGTCGGTTTTCACAGTTTCGACATCCGTGGTTATTTGGTCGATCCGCTGTATGCACGCGTCCCTCAGATCCACCATTCGCTCTCCCAATTCGTATTGTATGGTTTGTATTCTTTCTTCTAATTGGTTGCCCATTTGCTCATTCGATCCTTGAAGTCTGTTGCCCATCCTCTCTTCGGACTCTTGAAGTCGACTACTCATTCGTTCGTCCACTCTTTCTTCAGACTCTTGAAGCCGATTTCTCATCCTCTCTTTGGACTCTTGAAGTCGATTTCCAAGTCGCTCATCCATCCGTTCTTCAGATCCTTTGAGTCGATCACCCATTCTTTCATCCAAATTTTTGAAGTTTGACATCATAGCCGCGAACATCTTTTCCATTGTTGATGCAATTGGCTCCTCCGGGTCTGATACCAAACTTCTTTGTCGTTCCGATGTAGGGTTGGCTGGTCCTTGAGTCCTTGAAGTTGGTGTTCCTTGTTGCCTAGATTGGTGCTCCTCCCATCTTGCCTGTAAGACCTCTCTAGTGCCAGTGCTGTCCAGCCCTTCGGCCTCCATCATCTCACGCAGACGTGGCATGGGAATGCTGCGGCTTGCCATTGTAATTCCTTTCTTCTTCCGTGCGTCTCCTGGTCCTGTCACGGTCGCCACTTGTCGCGGTATCCTGGCTCTCTTTATCCTCAAAGGAGCGCTGCCCGAACCTGCAATGATTCCGATACTCGACAAAACAAAAAAAAATATATTAGTAAACGATATTACTAAATATTTTGTAATTGGAACAACACGCACGTTTTTGTTTAAAGAAAAGAAAAAAAAAAAAAATTAAATTAAACACAAGTTTTTACGAAAAAAAAAAAACCTGATTTTATTGCTTTAAAAAAAAAATGATTATCCAATTTCTTTTTCAACAATTATTTTAATTCTTTTTCACACAATGTTAAATTTCGAATTACTTGTACAAATTCCAACTTATACTTTGATCTGGATTGAACAACAATCGATATTAAACTTTGAACTAATTAGACAATACTTGATATTAAACTTTTATACTAATCGCACAATGATCGATTTAAAACTCTTCGGACAATGGTCGATTTAAAACTCTTCGGACAATGGTCGATTTAAAACTGATTTGAATCGACACTGGTCACGGTTTATATACCCGCCATGGGTCGTTCTAGAATATGATTGTTTTTTTGAATAAATATTCTGTTTTTGACAATATATTTTTGCATGGAGGCTTCTAAAATATTTTAGTATATCAACACCCATGGACGTAGTCGGAGTGTTCAGACTATTTATAAAATTAATTAAAAATTATACCTCTCCTTGGGTTTGACCCATTGTCACACCCCGCTTGGTCGATATTCAACTAGAGACTTAATGCACACGGCCAGTGTCAACTCATAATCTATATACAAATTTTATGATACATTCATAACTGTAAGCTAGCTTACTTCTGTTTATTTGTTTTACAAAATTATTTATTTGTGATCTGTTATTTTGAAAAACATTCAACTTGTATGACTTTTGATTAAAATTAAATGTAATAATTTTTTTTAAATTTTAGATTTTTTTTTAAAATAGAAAAAACTTTAAATCAAAAGCAACAATTAATCTTATTATCATTTTTCGACTTAAAAAAAACTTAGTTTAAGAAAAAAAATAAATCGAGCTACATTATTTTCTTTTTTGTACTTTCAAAAAAAACTCCTTTTTGCAAGGAGAAAAATATTGTTTTGTTAAATATTTTTCGTAATATTTTACTTTCATAATTAAAATGTGTGTTGGATCAAAAAAAATTATTTCATAATTTTCATTACAACAAGATAGTAACTTGAAACTATGAATATTAACAAGTGAAAATACCAACTGACTGAATTAATTGCTTAAATACCCGGTACATACGGAGTTCATTATCAACTGACGACTGTGACGTGATAGGCAACTTTTTCATATTATTCTAATTTTTTATTTATTTAGACAGTATTACTTCTGTTGAAGTGATTTGTTTATTTAATATTTGTTTATTTTTGTATACTTTCGCGTCATCATAACGATGTTTGTCCAAATTCCTTTCGGTTACGTATGACAAACTGTAGAAGACTTTAGCGTATACTCCGACAAATTTCATTGTCATTGAATATTTAATTAAATTAATTACTGATATGAAAAAATTACCAGCCCAAAATTCCAGAGTATGTATTCAATTATTGTATGTATTGTATACTTTGAATAATAGTGACCATAAAAAATAGTTGGTATTATTATATTTTTTTCAGAAAATGTTTTAATTAAAAAAAGAAAATAATAATAATTGGTAGGTTACCCTATATTTACTCTATCTGTCTTCCTACCTCTCACTCAGAGCTCCGTGCAGTCAAGCACTGCCCACCTATGCAGTTTAGAGCAATATATAACATGACTATATTACTTAAAAGTTTCTAGACATATCTATATCGCACCCTGTATATATATATATATATATATATATATATATATATATATATATATATGTGTGTGTGCGTTCGTAAGAGTGTATGTGTGTGTCTGTGCCTGTGTATGTGTATAATATATATATATATATATATATATATATATATATCCAGAGAGTATAATATATACCTAAATAACGTAACCTGCCAATATATAGAAATAATAAGCTCTAACGATGGTTTATTCAAAATGTTCACTAGGTCCCTACGGGATATGTCGCTAATCCGTCAACCAAATGCCGACCCATCCTTTTGTATACCTACATGAATGATGTCCTCTTTATATAAATAATAATGTAATACCTTGCCCATCTGTTAGTCTCCCATAAAATGATACAAGCCACACTAGTAGTACCTATCATCTATCTATCTATATATGTATCTATCTAGTAGGTACACATAACAAACTCTAAAGCTATATGTCTCATTTTGAAATACATTCACTATATCACCACCATACGCTTTATATTAATTTAACAGGATGTAACAGAAAAACCAAGCGGCAAGTACACAAATATTGAAATTCTTTTTAACCATCCATCAATCGATACAACTTGTATTACAATTCAAGTGGATAAATATAGAATCATGTCCGATTGAGAACCTGTTGAGCATTATAATAAAAAAATATTTTATTTTCCACCTGTTAGAGGCACAGACCTATTGACATACACAAAACATTTGCAGAAAAAGGTAAAGAATTAGGGCTGATCATAAACCAAGATAAACCATTATTTATGAAATTGTCAGCAATGGAAGAAAGAAGGAACGAAGAAGAGCTAGAAATAGAAGACAAACCATTCAAAGAAGTGAAACATTTGAAATATCTTGGTGAGACTGTAAATAACTTGGGAAAAACAAATGCTGCCATCAAAAAGAGATTACAGAGTGGAAACAAGGCATATTTCGGAAACAGAGTACTTCTGAAGAATTAATTAATTACCAGAAAAACTAAAATGCAAATTTACAAAACTATTATCGGGCCAATAATAACATGGCAGTGAAACCTGAACACTTACAAAATAAGATCAGAAAAAAATTAGGTGTTTTGAAAGAAAAATTATTTGAAGAATATATAGACTTGTTAGAGTTAATGAAACGGATTGGCTCTTGGATCAGATACAACTCACAAATCAATGATATACTTAATGGAGAAGATATTGTGAAGTCACAAATATTAAGATGGTTTGGTCATTTGCAGACGATGGAAGAAGATAGAATGTCCAAAAAAAAAGCTAAATTTTATGATACCAAGAAGAGAGGAAGGCTGCGACTGAGATTGTTCGATGCTGTCTTTCTTACAGGATCTACAAACAATGAAGAAGTAGAGGCCACCCCAGGCTGTAGTAATATTTGATTGATTGGCCTGTAAGAGGCGTTAAGTATAGAAAAACTTTGTGATTTCACAATTTTATTTTTAGGTTCCTATCTAAATATCTCTAAAATTCTTCATGTAAAACAACTAAACTGAATAATTATTCGTCTTACGTTTTGAAAAGTATGAATAAGAAGGGTAAATTATGCGAGCCTTAGTGAAAGACCTTCGTAAACATCACAAGTAAATTGAATAACCTTAGAATCAAAATAACCGATTCTTCGATGCTCCTTTCTATATCACATGCAAACTGATCATGATGACTCATCCAAAACAAGAACTTTATTCCCAACAGAACCTTGAACACTATAAAATAACCATGTTTTATCTTAACTAACCTGGAACATCCATATGTTTACATCATTAGTGCATTTGTGATCGAAACATATATATGTTACTTATAAATGTGTAATCTAATGCCCTTGTAATTTTACAGCAATCCTAGACGCCAATATGGTTGCCCAATATACATAATTTGGGTCAGTTAAAGTAGTACAGTCATTTGGTCGAAAAAATAGAGGTTACCTGGAAAGTTTTCCGGGAGTTTTGAAAATTGGCAATTTTATAGATTTTGATATGCTCTTTCCAAATTTCAACTTTGCCACCTCGTATGTTTGCCGCTCGCACCGCCATATTGAAAAAATGGCGCCCAAAATCAGTTTTTTGATAATAACTCCTTTCCGGCGCATTTTACAGAAAAAACCTATCTATACAAAATAAAAGTAGAGGAAATTTCCTATAATTTATGTTATAATCTTTTTTTCCCTAAAATTAATAGTTTCGGCGTACGAGCGCCGTAAACCATTATACATCCACACCAACGTGTATTATTTACTTTAAACTGCTCATATTGTGATTTGTAAATTTTAAAAATTATACGAAGGTTAAATATTGTTCCATAGAATGAAAACCCAGCTAACTATAGTCTGTCATGTCTCTGCAGGTATAAAGGAATGCGTCCCTTCTGTGTCAAGCCCCTTCTTCCCCTTCTAAGAAACATCTGGACCCAGCTGAGCTCAATAGAAATATTTAGTATGAGCCATCAGTATACGTTTATCATTTCACAGTGTCGTTTGCATTTATAGAGCCATGGCTTCTAATGAAGTAAACTGCTTTATTTGTGGTGATATACTGCAAGAAAGTGAAGTTATTGAAGTGAAGGAAAAAGGATTGGAAACTTTTCGTCAGTCAAGTATAAAAAGAAAAGACAATAAATACAAACTTTTGGTGGGATTTAAATCCATAGTAGTTCACGATGCGTGTCGAAAACGATATAATAATGAGAAGTTAATCGCTGCAGCTTTGCGTAGGGGAAGTGATGGTACAACTTCTCAAGTACAACTGCGATCTACACGTCCAACGTTTTCATTCAAAAATCATTGCTTTTTATGTGCTGCTGAGATAACAGCAGAGTTCATATCTAAACAAAAACAGACGCGTTTATGTGAACGTAATATTGTGTATAGTGTGCGTAAATTGTCGATGAAAAATAGTATTTCAGAACTTGCTCGGGCTCGTAACGATGATTGGGGACAAGCAATAGTTGAACGCCTGGAGCAGGTTACTGACTTAGTCGCAGCCGATGCACAATATCACAATTCGTGTATGAAGAAATTGTATCAAACGCCCTCGACCGAAGAAAGAAAAAAAAGAGGTCCGTATGCAAGCGAGATTGATATCGCGATGCAATACATTTATTCATATCTCGAAGAAAATTCCGAAGAATGTCAGTTTTCTCTGGACGAACTAATGACAAAAATTGAAGGTGATTACCGTCCACACATAAAAACAGTGAAAGCACAACTGCTTAAAAAATATGGTGATGATATTTTAATTGCTGTCACTGCCAATAAGGCGCCTGTGGTTTGTTTTCGAAGTACAGGGTTTAAGTTATTAACGGATGCCTGGTACAATGAAAAAAGTGACAACAAATTAGAAGAACGTAAGCGTATTGCAAAGGCAGCAGCAATAATTGTTACAGAAGATATTTGGTCTATGGTGTACGAGACAAATCATTATCCTCCATCAGACAATTTTTTTCAAGATGTCGAGTCAGATATCTCTGAAACTTTGCGAATTTTTCTGGATGGTATAATTTTAAAAAATAAACGAGCGTCACTTGACAAATGGAAGAAAAAAAGCATTGCTCTCGCACATTCTATTATTGCCGCAGTAAGGCCGAAATCTTTTATATAATCGGTTCAGGTTAGAGTAGCAGTATTTTTATTTCAAAAATATGGATCTCGACGATTGATAGATACTTTATCATCTCTCGGATTTTGCTCTTCTTACACTGAAGCAATGCTGTTCGAAGTTTCAGCTATAATGCGCTCCATTGAATATCGATGATCAATCGTTTTCACAGTTTGTTTTCGATAACGCCGATTTCAACACGCAGACATTAGATGGGCTCAACACTTTTCATGCTATGGGTGGTATCCATTGTATAACACCTAAAAGTGCGATTGCTCCTGACCAAAATATTGAACGATTAAAGCAAATGCCGTTTGCAATAGTTGTAGGTACTTTTGGTGCCATTGAATTAAAAACATTTTCGAAGAAAAACGATACGGACTTGAAAACAATAAAGATTCAAGATCTTGGTAGCATTCGTGCGGTAGCGAAGGAGATTATACCATCAGTTTCCGATTTATTATGGCTATATGGAAAATCGGTTGACCTGCCTAACATACCTGGATGGAGTGGATTCATGGAACAAGCGACAGCAGAACTGCTCTTCGAAAAATCATTTATTGGGTGCTTACCCTTTATTAATGCTCCACCGAGTGATTATGACACAATTTTAACTGCTCTGTTATTTGCTTGTGAAAAATGTGAGTCATTACATCAGCATACTTGTTTTATCACTTTTGACCAGCCCTTATATTTTAAGGCGCGGGAAATCATTTCTTCATATGATGAGAATTCCAAATTGAATAATACTGTCATAAGACTCGGTGGATTCCATTTGTTAATGTCGTTCATGGGATCTATCGGATACATAATGAACGGAAGTGGATTAAAAGAGCTCTTTAACACTATTTATGCACTGAATTCAATTGAAAAAATTATGGTAGGACATGCGTATTCACGCGCAGTAAGAGCGCATATACTGACTCATCTTGCTATTGCTAAAATTGTCCTACAATTTATCGATTTGACACCTGATCTCAGTGCAGAATTAGACAGAATTTTATATAATTTCGACAGATCAGTGGTACTTGAGGCGGACCAGGAAGAATGTTGCAAAGAACTTGCTGATAAATTTGCGAATGAATTGATTAAACTTGAACAACGTGGTGCTACAGCGAAATTATGGGTGCAATATTTTCGGATGGTTACACTTCTAAAACAATTCATTGCAGCAGAGAGAATGGGCAACTGGAATTTACATCTTGACTCTGTGCAGAAAATGATACCTTATTTTTAGGCATCCTTATCAACGCATCCAAATATATACATCCTCAAACCAGGAAAAGGAAAAATTTCACGGCAAATATACTCCATAAACAGTATAAAAGATAAAACAGCCGCAAATCATATTGCATTTTTACATGCCTTTAGTGGTTGTGATACCACATCAGCATTATTTTATCAAGGAAAAATGAAATTTATTAAAGTACTTCAAAAAAACCCAGATTTAAACGAGGTTATCGAAGTATTCAAAAATCCAAATGCTGATCCAGAAGTCATTGTTAAAGCTGGAGAACGTTTCCTCATCGTATTATACAGCTACAGCGATGTGAAAAGTCGGAAAAGTACATCTCTAAATAAATATAGATATGCATGCTTCACAGCATCAGCATATAAGAGAAAATTTAATATTGCGTCGCTACCACCAACAGAAGCAGCAGCACGACAACATTCGTTTCGAACTTATCACCAAATTCAGCAATGGTATGGAAACGAACAAAATGCAGAACAATGGGGATGAAAAAAAGACAAGAACGGGCTCATTCCTGTTACTACATTCGATCCCCCTGCTCCGGAAAGCTTACTGAAACTTATTTCTTGCAAATGCAAGAAAGGTTGTCAAAAAGCTTGCGGATGCTGAAAAGCAGGACTAAAGTGCCCCGTTGTGTGCACGAACTGTTGTGGTTCTTGCGATAATTCGCAATTTCCGTCACAAGACGACATTGAAGAAGAAGAAACGGACACTATTCTCGAGCAAATAAACGATGAAATCGAGAATGAAGAGGACCACGATGAAACTGATGATCCCATCGTCGATGATGCCGAAGAAACTTCCGTCTTCGATATTTCAATCGGTATTGAAGACTATGAAAACCCAACACCAGGTCCGTCAACAAGAATGAAGCGACGGAAATTGAACTAAATATTTAAATAGTGAGTCAGATGTGGATTAGGTCTACTGGGGATACCACGATAAAAAAAACGCGCCGATTTCTCTACCTCATGGTGGTGTGGAAATTAGTATTTCTGCCGAAACGTGTATTGAATTACACTTTACGGCGCTCCTACGCCGAAACTATTAATTTTAGGGAAAAAAAGATTATAGCATAAATTGTAGAAAATTTCCTCTACTTTTATTTTGTATAGATATGTTTTTCCTGTAAAATGCGTCGGAAAGGAGTTATTATCAAAAAATTGTTTTTGGGCGCCATTTTTTCAATATGGCGGCGCGAGCGGCAAACATACGAGGTGGCAAAGTTGAAATTTGGAAAGAGCATATCAAAATCTATAAAATTACCAATTTTCAAAACTCCCGGAATACTTTCCAAGTAAAAATACTAAATGACTGGACTAAAGTTTAAATTAATTATTTTTATTATTTAAATTTATATAGGAAATATGGTTGTTATATGGTTTTTTATTTTTATTTTGGATTATTAAATCACATAGTCAATTTCTTTCTTCTTATATATGGTCCCAAAACAAAAATAATAATCCCATCATATTTTTATATTTTGTTATATTTTTTATATGCTAGTTCTCTACAAAAGAATTCGAACCGTACAGGTATCAAAAAATTTCGATTTGATTTTTAGACCAATTATAACTTTCTAACCGCGAAGGTTAAAAATAGATGTAAGTAATCATCCATTGAGGAAACGAAAAAGCAGATTCCTAATCGAAGAAGGGAGTCAGAATGCCCTTCATAGGCTCAGAGCCCATTTAAAGAATTCCTGGTGATCACTGGGAAAAAAAACAGCGGCAGAAGCTCAGAAAAATACTACTTCAGAGTGTAACCAAGAGGCTATGCGATGCACTGAAGCTGAACAGAATACAGCTGCGGAGGGGTGCCGGATTAATTACCGGGTACTATCACCTGCGGAAGCATCTTCACACAATGGGATTCCATACCGGGTCCATTGTGTGCAGAGAAGCGGAAGGGTACCGGATTCATTACCGGGCATTATCCCCTACGGAAGCATCTTCACACAATGAGATTCCATAACGGGTCTATTGTGTGCAGATTGTGTGGCGAGAAGGAGTGAACCACCTCTGGGTTACACCACCTGATATTAACCTTCAGGAAGACCTGATAAGCAAGCTCCTGGCGATTTCCAACATATGGGATAAGCGAATCACGTCGAACTGAAGTAGTAGGGGGAGTACAATGAACCATAAGTTTGAAGTGCAATACTTTTAAGACCCCAAAATGTATCTATCTATTTATCTAATCATCAGTTGTTATCATTATAACTAGTATTACTTATTATAACATACTTGGATGTTGGTCGAATGGATATCATGAATTGTACTAAGTACTGGAACACTCAGGGTCAAACCCACCTCACACGTTGTTTTGTATGTATACCAAGCGTAAAATGAATTACAGCAATGCCTAATTTTTGTTACTCAAATTAATAATTTTCCAAAACAAAATTGTTCAGTCTAAACTTACTGTCCACATTCAGAAGTGTGCCACCTTTCTTAGCACATTCAGTGCACAATACATATTAAAAGTATGTGCGTGTGTGGATGTCTGTCATTTCAACTATTATCCTTTTTAAATGGACAAAATGACATAAAAAGAATGTTTTAATAGGATAAAATTATAATAATTTATGTATTTTAATCTTTTTATTTTTTATAGGTAGATTTTTTTTTTAGTCAAATGTTGTTAATAATTAATCAAATTATGTATCACAGACAGTCGATTTATATTAAAATTAACTGCTTATTTTATGTTTTAATTTAAATCAAAATCGATAATACGATGGTTGTTATACGTTTGAAGCGAATGCATTATTTTAATTAAATCATAATATTTTTAATTTTACGATGTTGTCTATCCTTTATCCGGTCATATAATGTCCTTAAATTTCTATTGGACGGTTGAAGCTTTGCATAAAGGTAGATATCAATCTTAAAGGGGTGTATAATAATAATGTATGTACATAAAATAAACATATATATGTTGCACCCCAAGTTCTTTAAAATATTTTGTTTATTATTGTAGACGAAAAACTTTATATATATCAAATATCTTTTATAAAATCTTTTAGAATCTATTCGACACAAAAACACAAAAATGTGAGAGAGACAAAGTTTTTGCAAAACAAAAGGTATTTACAACGCATCAAAAACAAAAATGTTCATCTACAAAAGCAGTAAAATTTATGTAAGGACCAAGTTTTTTAACAAAAGTAAGAAAATGATTGATATATATACCGGTTGTTTAGTTTACATCTTTGCATAGTAGATCTCCCACGAGTATGAGAGAGTACATATGTATACATTAAGCAATGTGTATGAGAAGGAGGTCATATAGGTTTGTTTTGATATTATTATTACATGTTATAGCATACTGAAGTCTGAACAACAGAACAAATCATAACAACTGATCTGTTCACTTAAAAAAACCCCATACATCACACAACAGTTTAACTTTAAGTAAGAAAACAAACCTATAAGACCTCCTTCTCATACACATTGCTTAATGTATACATATGTACTCTCTCATACTCGTGGGAGATCTACTATGCGAAGATGTAAACTATACAACCAGTATATATGTTGATTGTTTAGTTATTCATGTTTAGTTGTCAGTTTCTCAACAAGTATCTAAATATAAAGATTATTAAAATAATCAAAGGGAACTCTAGGTTTTTTGAAATTAAGATTAAGAAAACAGATAATGAATTTAGACAATGACCCAATTCCAAATTCTGAGTTAATAAAATTAAACCATTTTCAAACACCTGAATATCAAGGTTAGCTTCGATCAACACCCTCACCTTATTGACAAAAACAGCACCGCAAGGTCAGAAAAGCTTACTGCCAAATAATGGGTAGGACTCTTCACACACTTAATCCCTTAATCGATCAGTCAACTCAAATAATCCTCAGGTACTACCTCAGTCAGATCGTATAAAAGACAAAACTTTTTTAATATTATTGTGAGACACGCACTAAATTAGCAACGAACAACACATCTCTTACTCCATATTCCAGAGATAGTTACGATTAGCTAATTCATACTGATGATGACTACCTGGTAGTCGATATACGTTATTATAAAATACAAATAACTGTTCTAGGAATTGAGGCAAATTTGAAATTTAAGTATCTAAATGTCAGATATTTAAGCAATTTGCTTTAAATTTAATTTGTTATGCATTGAAACAATTTGTAGTCCTCGAATTAATAATGAAGGGAGAAAGTTTTAATTTCAAATATGTTGATGTATTTATAAGGGGTTGAAAAAATGATGTATTAATAATTAAGATAAAGGAAACTAAAAGAGAAAGTTAAGCTTTGTGGTTTTTCCTGTAAAAGGTTCGATGAATACGCACAAAGCCGACAGTGGATATATGGAAAGTTGCATATAAAAATGATAAGGGCCAGTTTATGGTGGAAAGTTTAAGAAATAGTAGAAGACTGTAGAAAGAGAGGTATGAAAAAATTGTAAAAAGTATTTGGAAGAAAAAAGGACTTTGGATATTGATTACTGTTAGTCCGATCATTTGGTAGTTTTATCTAGAAAGTGTTCCGGGAGTTATGAAAATTGATATTTTTATAGATTTTAAAGTACTATTTTCGAATTTTAACCATATTGGAAAAATGGAGCCCAAACCAGTTTTTGACAATATATCCGTTTCGATTCATTTTACGATGAAAAAGGTTATGTAATAAATTAAACTACAGTAAATTTTCTATAATTTATGTAACCTTTTTTTTTTGTAAAGGGTATAGTTTCAGCGTACGATTGCCGCAATCCAATACACGTGTACACCAATATGCGTATATCGTAATTTAACAAAAAATATTTCACTATATTTTGAAAAACCGAATCGAAAAAGAGATATGGTCAAAAAAAGGTTTTTGGGTGCCATTTTTTCAATATGGTGGTGAGAGCGGCTAAGATACGAGTTGGAAAAGTAAAAATTCGAAAAAAGCACGTGGGAATCTATAAAAATGCCAATTTTCAAAACTCCCGGAAAAATTTCCTAGTAACCCCCTTTTTTAGCACCAAATGACTGTACTATGTGGTTATTGGCAAATTCACACGCATACTATAGCATAGGAAATTAAAATATTGAATGGGAGTACTTACATTCGTGAATAAGTTAACAAGACATTTTTGGTACCAAATATCCTAGAAGATAAATCCCAGAGGAACAACTTACAGCTCTGTAATTGTATAAAAATAGATATTTTCAGAATCTACCTTTGTGTATAGTTCTGTAAAGCACTATACTTTATAGGACTGTAAATGTTTTTACTTTGTGTCACTGTTTTTTCAACAAACAATGGTAATTTTTCTCTTACATAACATTTTTGAAATCTCTTAAATAATGTTATAATAATTTGTCAACAAAATCAGCGAACTGATTTGTGTTTAATATAGATTTAAACAATTTAAAATAAATGGTTTTAAAAATGAACAGTTTAATGTGTGTCGTCATTCATAGTAGTGTGATAAACAAAGCGGAAATATAAATGTAATTACTGTGTTTGTATATAAAACTGCACGCATTTGATGAAATGCAATATAACGTATACAAATCAGTGTAATAAATACCACTGGATCTGATACATTAACGGTAAACTTGTTTCTAAATAATCACATTTTATAATATTCCAAAATTTTGTATATAAAATTTAAAAGTATTCCATTACTATTATAAGGACGTTGGATCCTTACTATCATTTTCAAAAGTTTGTACATTTTAACACTAACAAATAATACATTCCTTTTATTAACCCCACAGTAGTCGCGTGTATTTTTCAGACACCAGTTGGCGCACGCGGACTGATGGACCTCATATTCAATTTGCTAAATCAAATGTGTAGTTTTAATAGTTGTAAATTAAACATAAATTACAATAATTCAGAATTATAATTTGTTACCTAGAATAAATTTCTAATGAATTTAAAAAAAAACAAGGTTTCAAAATTGTATAATATTAATTTGATAATCTACTTTTTTATATTAATAGACTGGCAATATTTATATAATATCTATATCTAATATTTATGAATTCCAACGAACATTATACAATATATATATATAAACAGGGTGTTCTAAAGTTCATTCAAGATTGCATACATAACTATACCACGGTGTAGAGCTGCAAAATATAAACAAAAAAGTTTCATAAAGTTTTTCGATTTGACGCTTATTTTTTAAGATATCACTTAAATACACTCAATTAAACATTGATAATTTCAACCAATCACAGAGCGCATAGTGTAAGGGGGCGGGGCCTCTTACCGTCTACCAGCCTTAAAGTATCACGATCTACTGCTGAGGCCACGCCTCCTTACACTATGCGCAATGCTATTTTAATTAAGTAGAATCTAGTGTCTGTAATCTACGAAAATATTTGGAGCACAAAACTCGCTTACGATGGTCCAATTTAGATGTAAAGTATACACAAGTTTGATTCTGCCGGTATATTTCATGTAGTAATTGGGATATGGAAACAAAATTTTAGCTAGTGCAGAGTGAGGAAACTTAAGGATGTACCAGCATACCACCACTTTTCGACAGATTTTGTTCATCTTTTTTTCACAGGCTAAAAATAACCTTTTCTAATAAGTCCCGAAGTTTATGAATTTTTGGCCGTTTAGAACGCGAGACAATTAATATCAAAGTTATCATTCTCTCTCACTCTCTCTCATTAGAAGCATGTGAAACTTCATGCCCGCCCAACTATTATCTGTTGTATTAGAAAAAATACTCGACAGAATTTAAAAAAAAAACTAGGAGAGTAAAGCTAAATATTTATTATATAAATTATAGAAAAAAAAATCGTGTGTTACCGTTTTGTTTTCGAAATATAAAAGTTTTAAATTATTCCTTTGCTTCAACATAACATTATTTCGTAAATCTGAATTTTTTTGTCTATGTGTTGTATATGTGTGTGTAAAGTATTGCTGCTATAATAAAATCTAACCGGTTTGTTGTACTGATTGCATAACACAGTGCTGGTACGTCCTTAATGAACACGAATTGAAGAATATATGTGATGTACCTTATTTGAGTACTATTTAAAATTTTGTGACAACGCTAACAATTTGCTGTTTCTTATCACCGAAATGATCGTTCAGTAAATTCATGAAAATTGAGATATGAAGGTTTAGATTTGAACCAAAATGATCAACATTGAAAATTTAAAATTTACATAAACAATTTATTCATGGGTTGTCTAATAATAATAATAATAATAATAATAATAAATTTATTTGTTAAAATCAAAATAGATTATATAAAGGATTCATGTACACAACATATTATATCAATATTTGTTATTCATTCAAGATGAACTGTTTTATTTTGGACACTTCTCGAATAAAAAAGTAAAGATCGTTTATTTGAGCCTTAGTTTTTATATCGAACAGCAGATAGAAGTCGATGTGATCCAGATTGACGATGTATTTGGCCAGATAGTGATTTCTTACGCTCGTATAGTGAGGACATTCAAAGAAAATGTGGAATAAATCGTCCGGTTTTCCAGTATTGCATATTGGACAAACAGTGGAAGAGTCTAAAGTTACTTTAAGATTTTTGCAGTAAATTGTTATTTTTGTTATAGGTGCTGCTCTCAATTGAAAAATTACCCGCTGTCTGTCAATAGCTGTGTTGCTGTTATACACAATTGCTGAAATACCATTGGCTGGAATATATTTATATATAGGGCAACTGTACAGAATGGCAATTTTATCGAGGTCGCGGCGAGCCAGAACCTTTTTATATTCTTCCAGCATTGGGGGTATAACGGTTTTCAAAAGATTGCGATCTTGAGCGTTCCAGATATCCGTAAAACCGCAATCTACGACCATCGTTCTTATTTGTGATACCCAGTTGTATTTTACCATGTTGTTCGTTGTCTGGTCAAGTTCGAACTGACGACGAAATATTATTTTTCATATCGGTCCTCGGGTAGTGCAAGAAGTTTCTGCCACGCCACTACTGGAGAGCATTATTGAATATATACCACGATAGATGTACATGGCCTGTGATCTGACTATGCAGCTTGGGGTGTTATTTGATAGCCAGTATAAGCTCTTAAGGAATTGGCATTGCACTTTATGTATATGGTTTGGATATCTAATTGCGCATATTTCCGAACAGTATAAAAGAACAGTTGATACCGTGCTCAAAAAAAGTTTGTACTGAGAATTCTCATTTCGACATCCAGTTTTTATTAGAATGTTATCAGATTTGCGGTAGCAATGCACCCTTTAGTGGCCAAATTTGAAACTGCTTTAAGGAAGAGGCCCGAAGAAGAAAATGTAATACCAAGGTAGTTATATTCTTGAGAATATGGGTTGTCTATATCAATTTAAAATTCAAAAACATTGTTGTACCAACCATTTACAATTTCTTTTGTTCAACAATATATTAAATACACATATATATTATATATACATATATATATATATATATATATATATATATATATATATATACATATATATATACATATATATATATATATATATATATATATATATATATATATATATATATATATATAAATATACATATTATATAATACAGACGTACAAGAACAACATTTAATTTATAAAAACATAAAATTAAATGAAGATATATATATATATATATATATATATATATATATATATATATATATATATATATATATGTATATATATATAACATTTTAACATTTGAAAGTCTTCATTTTATTGTACGAGAAAAATAAAGTAAATATATAATTCTCACACCAAAAGGTCAAGGTTTAACTGTTTTGAGGTATAAAATATATAATGTTTGTGAAATATCAAACTAATATTGGAAAAGGTATCATTATTGTCATCATCATTTTTACCACTATCTCTTCTTCTATAAAACGTATATTATTGCACACACATATAACAATAGGGAAAACCGTCGTCCAATCGTCCGTGAAAAATGTGAGTAAATTGACAAAAGCATCCTTTATATATATGTATACATCTGAGTTTGTATGTGTCATATAAAACATGACTAGTCCAGTCCAATAGATAGACGTAGTATACGTTTTATGAAAAAGAAATGAAACCAAACATTGACCAAACTTGACCTGATTTTTTTTGTGAGTTAATATTTTTTCAACCAATCTCTATATTTTATTTTATTAACTTGGTCTTCTCAAAAATTTTTCTCGTTTTCTCAACGTTGTCATACAAAAAAATAATACAAATTTTAGCTTATCTTCGAATATAATCTTATATTTTATTTTTTTTTATAAAATAGTTTATTTCAAGAAAGAAACGTTCTCTTTTATTAACTTTGTTTTTTTTTATATGTAGAGACTAATCACTACTACTATAGTCTCTAGAACATACCATTTCCTTGGATTGGATGGATAGATGTTTCAATTTATTTTCTCTTTGTATTCAGGATTATGGTGGTTTTTGTTCGATATGTGTCTGTATTTATATTTTATTTGATTGAAATGGATAAAGGACTATTTTACTAATTTTGGAGTAGCTTGTTAAATGTTTTACAATTTTTTTTCTCGTTTATTTATATACGGAATGGTATCCGCTGCGCAATTCACTAAGTCTATAAAACGATGATATCTATTATTTTATATATGTGTCCATAAATATACATCAGAACCCATTCATGGCGATTTAATAAATCGATTTTCATGACAAAACACACAAAGTTATATAAAGATTCGATTTTAAATCATTGGATATATAACTTATTAACATGGACAAATATTTGAAGTGGGGAAGTTAAGGGAGATGTACATGACTAACTATACAACCGATAATAAATGAGATACATTTATATATATTATTTAGTTACATTGTAATATACAATCAGTCGGCATTGTAGATAGTGAAATAACTTTGCAAGTGTGTGTGCTGTCGTTTTCTACTTTTTTTTTCATTTTATATGCTAACAGACAATGCAGAAATTACTACAATTGTCAATTATTTTACTATATAAAGTGCTAATATAGTTCTACTTCGTGATGTAAGTCATTAATAATCGTATAAAAAATATTACAATACTTAATAGTCATTAACATTTTTGAGCCATTGGAACCAAGACAACCTGACATTAAGCTAATTCGGAAACATTCACGAGCATGTGTAACCTGCACTGGTACGATGACGTCACAGGCCAATCAATACAGCGGGACAATCACGTAACGAAATTATCTGTCTGTTGTAGGAACAACCATTTGAAACGCATTGTTAGTTTCGAAGTTATTAGCGATTGAAGTCTGACAGTATTTTGTATCACAAAAATGTTTCACCGACCACCAGTGTAACGGAAGAATAGACGTTTTCACGTCAAATGTTTAAAAACAAAAGATACGGATCCCTAATTTGAAAGCGAGTATTTAAACGAGTCGAATCGACACGTTGATGACCGAGTCTTCATAACCTTTTATACTTCTTTTACAGAACAATGTGATTGAATAAAACAGTATTGATTTCGACAAAATGTTGCATTTAAAAATATATATAGCTCATAATAAAAATGAAAATGGAGAATATTATCTTACACAACGCTATCAAATAAAAATTTTATTACCAAATTGAGCGTTAATAAGTTATTTCGTTTGTATTAGTCAAAGAATATACTTTTTATTTGTTTTCCAAAAACTATACTACTTTCAAGTTAATTTTTTATTGTTTTCTCTGTTTTATTTGTTTAAAAGTTGATAATAATCATTTCTAAATCACAAATATAAACACAAAAACAGAAAAATCAACTAACTAACTCTATCCATGCTCTATGGGAGCTGTTGTTGTGTGGTGTTTTTATAGTCCGCTTCTTTTTTTTTGTTTTTATTTAAAACCAATAAACCGAACAAAAATAATAAAAAATAAATCTCAATAAAAATTTTCAGTATGTGTTTTGTTTTACATAAACAAAAATAAAAAAAGGGCCTTTGGTATTTATTTATTTTTTTTGTTTTATTCTAACTAAACATCCAGATTTTTTTGTGTTCCTTCTACGGTAGTAAATTATATCCTCTATTAAACATTTGTTAAACAAATATAAAATACTGATGCTTGTAAAAAAACGTTGTTGGTAACCTTAATAAATCCCCACACAAAACATTGTTTTCTAAACTAAACTTAAAATACCCAACACACAAAAAATTATTCAAATGTTATTGATATTATAAAATATTACTGTTGATTCTACTACATTTACAAAGTACCAAATTTATATCTTGTCATCTTACGAAGATACTCCAGTCATACTTTCTCGATTTATAAAAAAAAATATGTTAAAAAATTTTTTTAAGAAAACAAAGATTTTTTTAAAAAAAATGTCATAAAAAGACAAAAACATAATTTCTTTCCTATCAAAACATAATTGAAAGTTAGTCTTTAACACATATCTTCACATTTTGTAATTCATATATCTGGAAACTAAAAACTTTGCGCCGGTCAATGGAGCAAAGTAGCCGTTGAATAGTGTTATAAGATCGCACCACAGCTTTGAGCAAGAAAGAAAATATATTATTTTTTACTTTTTAATACAATCATTTAAATAAAATACTTTTGAAAAAATGTTTTTTGGATTAACATTTAGCTCAGTGGAACTCAAAATTTCAGTTTATTTCGATATCAGAAACTAGCTTAAAATCAATTTGCAAGATTTGTACCATATTGGGCTCAGAATGATACCACTTAGCTCATCGTATTTTACTCATCAAATCATTTTATTTACAACACAAATCTCGGCACTAAATAATCTGTCATCTTGGGGCTTCCGTCATATTGAATTTAGAATGATGTGAGATAGATTATCGTATTTTATTGCACAAACTCATTCATTTGATATTCATATCAAGGGGTTTGTAAAGAAAATGGTAATTCACGATTTTGGCGATGTCCACTATTGGTAAAGTTACTCTTATTCTAAAACGGTGGCTTCAGTCAAGCTACAATTCATCAATAAATAAATAAATAAATTAAACAAAAATAAAATAAAATAAATTTTATTAAAATTATTCTTGTTGAAATTACTTTCATTAAATTTATTCTTTCTAGTATTACCCTCATTAAAATTACTCTTATATTGTCGCTGGATATGTTGATTGTTGCTAATTTGGTGACAGATTCACGGCGATTTTTGGTTGTGCCTTGTTTATATATATATGGCAGATGTTAACCTATTTCTATGATCGTTTTTGATTAGTGCATATGGTAATCCAATTGTTATTCCTAAGTTGTGTGTTACATAGTAAATCGATTTTTATATTTTAATCTTGCTAGAATTTCCGTAAAATTTTAATTAAATCTGAATTTGGAATCGGTTCATTGTCTACTTTCATAATATTTCTTTTTAATTTCTGAATATAAATGCTTTCGTATGCATCCAGTTCTGAAAGATTTTATACTGCCTTTACTAGTTTTAAATTGGGTTTGTCGATTTTTTGGTCATTTAATTATTCCCATCAGATGTCATAGTCCTAAGGAAGAAACACCAATATTGGATTCAAAGCGATATCAGATATACTTTATTGCATTTTAACGTAACTTATACACATTTAAAATCTCAAGCTCCATTAAAATTTTTATTACAAGATTTGCAGCAAACAGATAAACAACAGAGTAACTTAAAAGCTTATAATGAAGTTTTACAATTTATTGATTAATACCTATTGAGGTCGCCAGTAAATTAAGGCTGACTATTTAAAATATATGTATGTATGTAATTCCAGTTCATAGAATTATACATAGCAACTTTTCCTATTTGTTCTTTCTTTTTGGCAGGTTTTAGTTTTTATTAGATTTATTTTTTGCAAGAAGTTTAATTTTTTTTTGTTTCTTAGAGCTTTTAGTAATGGAAGAAAATCATAAGGGTATTTTTAGCTGATGTAAAAATTGATGTGACCACATATAATCTTGCGAAATTGTCTATTGAAAATTAAATAGTTTTTGGTTGATCATCAGGTTTACATTATGCCCATTTATCCTCTATCATGGAAAAAAAATCTGTGAGTATATAACAAAATATGGCGTCGGCAATTGTTAACAAAAGTGGTAAATACTGTTCGAATATTTGCAGTTTCTTATAGCAAATTAAGTTCAAGGAAATTAGGACAAATACTATTTGTGATTATTGCTAAATTAATCACCGTTTCGGTCGTTTATTGTACGCCCTTTAGAGTTTGTTAGCAAACGGCAACATGTCCAGGCATACTTAAACAAATGTTGTTAATATATTTATCAGGAATAATTTTCTGTCGAAACTGTTTATCGAAAACCACAGTAAAATAAATATATATCAATAAATCAAAAATAAAACAAATTTTCACACCAAGTTTATTTTTACTACTTTCGAAACACTGTACCTTCATCAGGAAATATATGATAATGCGGTAATTCATTATCATATATTTTCTGATGAAGGTACTGTGTTCCCAAATTAGTCAATATAAAATTCATGTTACGAAAATCTCAAATATTTGTTTTATTTTATAAAAATATCCTTCAAGTAACGACCCATTCAATACAATATTATAGCACTTATATCGGCGATAGAACATACACTCCCGTTCAATAAAACTGAACAGACCTGAAATGTTAATTTCTTACTTTTCATAAAACTCCTAACTTTTATAACTCTCTGTATCTTGATTCATTTATAAACATAGATAAGTAGTATATATTTGAAGTGTGAAAAAATAAATGGAAGTATAGTAAAAAACATTTACTACAAGAATAATCAAAATTGTGAGAGACTGATGCGGATCAGATCTGTTCAATTTTATTGAACGGGAGTATACATTAGTACATACATGCAGTTTTTGATAAACTGCTATTTTTTTTGGTCGGTTAAAAAGGTACACTAAATGATAAAAGAATGTCTGAATATGAAATTCCTGTAATATTTAGGGGCGACTGGAACAGGTTTGATCACTGTTGTATTTTAAAATATCATTTTTTATAACATTCTATACCTTATACCTTGCATTATAATTTTCTTCCCATATACTGCATACATTGAAATAAGTCTTTAATATCTTCATACCAAAGTTGAAAACTCTATTGGCGACGAGTTTTCATTGACCAGGGTCACATTTTGTAAGAATCGAAATTCGATAAGCAATAAAGAGGAAAACTACTGAAATTTTTTTACTTAATGTTAATATTTGCAAAATTGTTTTTACAATCCATAATTGTATATTGATTTGTTAATGAAATTCAGCCAAACACTCTATTTTTAAAGCCTCCTTTAGTAGGACACAGTCAGCGTATGTTTTATTTCAACAGTTTGAAACAGCCATCCAGTTTTTTATTTCAGAAATTAATGATTAATTTAATATTTTAAATAAATATAAAAACAAGTGAAAAGAACAACTGAGTTAATTGCTCAAATAGCCGGTATTTAATGAGCTTATGAAAAAAAATTTCAAACTAAAGTTGCTTATATTTAAAAAGTTTCTATTAAAAAAAACATTTTTAAAAGCAAGCTTTTATAGTAAAACTAATTTTCTACAACTTTACTTCTTTATGTTTTTAGATTTTTTCAATATTAAGAGAGATATAACATATTTTATGTTCCCCTTCCCGCTAAATCTCCCTTTCCTCTGTCGATTCTTGTCGTGCTTACCATAAAGATGCATTGTCATCGGAACTGAACAAACATGTAAAAATTCTACTTTGTAGGATAAGAGGAAGTGGTTCTAATTCAGCTTGCAAGATTTTACCCGAACATATATACATACATACTTTGCAAGCTAAATAAAAGCTTGTAAAAATCTCTTTTCGTTTTTTAGTTATCTTGTCTACAGAAAGAAGGGCGGGTGGATTTGCAAAAATGGCCTAATTAGGTCTTTTTATAAGAACCTAAACCAAACATTGTTGTCTACGATCAATATTTTCAACCTTTACAAAGTCGGGATTAAACGTAATATACCCTTGTATATATAATATACACCGGGTATAAAAAGAATAAATAAATAATAAAAATTTTCCTTGACTCTTTGATTACTAGAAATTCTACGTATACACGTATTTATTTGTCGAATTTTGCACATAATGAACAATGGCGCCATAATATCATATTATTTATTTATTTTTATTGCATTCGAAAATTTTTCGTCAACAAAATTTTGTTTACCAGTTTATTTACATAAATTACAACAGACAAAAGTAAAAATATACCGATCGATAATCCACTACCTCCTCCAACGAGAAAATTTGTCTTTTACACTATTCTTGAAACGTAGTAAAATACGTATTTTCACTATCAATTTTATTCGAAATAGAACAAAAATCTTATCAGATGTCTTTGTTGAACCAGAAAAAAAGAAAACATTTTGGAAATAGTTTTATTGTTATGAGATGATATAAATCTTAAGTTTAAAAACGGAAAAACTTCTATAAACATCCATTCTTCCGTTTTATCGTTGGTTGTAAAAATTTTTAATAAAATGTTTTTCTCATTGAGTCAGATCGATTGAATGAAATAAATGAATAATTTTTGTAAAATATGAATTCGATGGATTTTACTATTTTACCACGAGTACTAAAAATTCAATTAAACAGGTATAGACTTAGAGTTTAGTTTTATAGTGTTAAAAGTTTTTATTAGTTATATAAAAAATTATACTAAAATACCAGTTCGAATTCTCATTCCTGCTAAGAGCTCAAAAAATATTCATTTTATCATTTAAATTACAAAAAAAAATTTTTTTTTGTTTTTTATGAAGATAAAAATGAAAAAAATTTTTTTTTTCTAAATCAAAGTATAGAGTCTTATAGGAAATTAAATACTTCACATAAAATATCCAGAATGTTTTCCACAACTTTACTTCTTATGTGTTTTTCGATTTTTCAATATTAAGAGAGATATGCCAAATTTTGTGTTTCCCTCTTCCTGTAAACCCCCCTTCCCCCTTGTCGATTCTTGACATGCTTACCATAAAAATGCATTATTATCGGAACTGAACTAACAGGTAAAAATTTCAACTCCGTTGGATAAGAGGAAGTGGTTCTAATTCAGCTTTCAAGATTTGACCCGAACGTACGTACATACATACATACATTGTAAGTTAAATAAAAGCTTGTAAAATACTAAGAATTTTAAGAAATAAAACTTTTTTTAACCACAAATTAAGAATAATTATTTTTATTGCAATTACGATATTTTTTCCGGCGATCTGAAATAACTTAAGGTCCTGCATCTGTTCATATTTAGTTCCAAACCCATTAATTTCTTAATTAAAGCGACCCCACACCCAGCAATGCCATGCTAATTATGCATACGTTGAGTTTTTCAATTTACGATAGTTTAAAGCTTCATAACTTATTTCTATAATTTTCTATAAATCTGCATTTCGATTTTGAAAAAAAAATTCACATTGAATATTCGCTGAGCTCTTATAGGAATGAGATTTCGAGCTGACTATTTAGGATAATTTTTTGCATACCTAATAGTAACCTTTAAAATCGTAAGAAAAAAATTTTTTTAAATCTCCCTCAGTGTAGATTTTTGGGTCTGATTTCTTAATTCCAGTACACAGAGTCTTACAGAAAGCGAAAAAATTAAATTCGTAAAGAATTTTTTTGCCTCCATCAAACAGCAAAACAAACACAAAGCTTAGAAATCATCTCGAATATGGAACCTACACTATAATATTGGGTTTCCTAACTTATTTAGGAAATCTTATAAATGGACAGTTAAAAATTTAATTATTCATTGACAGCCTCTCGATTTTATAAGATCAATGAAGAATAACTAGCAATCATTCCAAGAAATGCAATTTTTATTTAATTTTGCGATTTTTCGAATTTTTTTTTTATTATTTCGTGATTTTTATATTTTTTATGAAATACACAAAATGTATTTTAATTTGAAGAATTGTTTAATCTTAGTTCTTCAATGGGTGAAAGTTCAATGAAAATCAAAACGGGGCTTCTTTTTAGAAAAGTTTTGCAACATTCATTGAAAAAAACAATTTTATACATTCTATGAGTAATTAATTCTCGATAATTTGTTTCCTAAAAACTAATTTTCTCGTGACAAATTGACAGCCATCTCACGGGGTAGCGCTATGGAAGTGAATAAAATTTCGGACTACGTAGAACTTATTACGCAAATTAAAATTCCCTGAAAAATAACCAAACAAAACAAAAAATAAAAAAAACCAAATGATTGCTTTAAAAAATTTTCATTATATTTTCGACAATTTTTTCATATATTTACAAATAATATAAAATAAAATAAATATAATATTTATATATATAAATTAAATAAATATTTACAAAATGAAAAAGAAAACGTTTGAGAAAAAAAATTGATTTTCCTACATTTACAATAAATCGAATCATGAATTTCTGGAATTATTTACAATATTTTTCAAAATTTTTTTTTCACTATCAATCTTCCCTTTCATGTTAAATTACAAACCCGTAATATTTAGGGAATTTTTTATGTCAGAAAACAACTAATATATGTAAGTATGAAAAACAAAATACAAAAATTTTCGACATAAAATTGGTAGTAAATAGGTTTTTGTCGTGTAATTTACATATCTAAGGAACTCATAAACTTAATTTTCTTTTTGTTGTTTTTTTTTTTATTAATAATATCACAGAATAAATAATTATAAAAATAAATTCATTTTAGACATATTTTTGTTTGTGACTAAGTTTCCAAAAAAAATTATACACACATTATGATTAAATTTCAAAAACAAAATTAGTGTGACAATTTTCAAAATTCTTCTTTTGTTGATGTTATTACAAAGAAACACAAAATTAATTTTCAAAAAACATTTGTTCAATTATCAAAAACACTAAAAAGCACACACAATTTTGACTTTGTTTCTCTAATAATCATGGATTTTTAGGCTCACCTGTAAAATAATATCCGCTACGCCCAAAGCGGTTGTGGCATTGGTAATGGACGTGACTCTCTTGGTGGTTGTAAAAATGAATGATGCGGAGGATGTGGGGGCATTTTCCCCGGTGGTGGAGGTGGCGGAATACCAGGACTCCTGGATCGATGTTGATGTAAGTGATGATTATGATGATTACTATGATCTAAGTGTGTAGGTGTAGCGGATGCATAAATATTTACAGATGAGCGTTGATGTAAACATGGTCGTTTAACATCGGGCATTGCAAAACGTAATTTTTGCCAAAACTGTCTATCTCCCCATTCAATAACTGTATTGGTTTTTAAATATAAACGTAAATCTGGATCCAGATCACGTTGGGGTATTTCACCGGTCAATATAATAATTAAACGTCTACGACGATCTTTTAGCACTTCATGTAAAGCGGATTTAAATTCAAAACGACACCATTCATTATGTAAAAAGTTTTTGGACAGTACAACAATTGTACGTCGTGATGATTCAACTGCTTCAATAATTGTATCTGCCACATATGCGGATACATTAAAATCGCGATAATGTAAACACAATCGATAACCCGGTTCACCGGCTTCAAGTCCTGGTGCTAACACTTGACTAACAAATGCCTCATCTTTTACACTATAACTGATGTATGCATCAAATAAACGATCTTTATCTTGTTGCTCTTCAAATGCTGTTGTCTTATAACACATTCGCAGACCACATCGTGAATAAATCCAAACACGTAATTCACGTCGATAATAAAATGCACCAAACACAATACCAATTGATGCAAAGAATGCTGCAATTGTTACCATCAACAATGGAATATAATCGTTAATTGTTTGACTTTCAGCTAATGCTGTTGAACTTGTATACATTGTACAATCCGTTGAATTAAAATCCGTTATTAATGGACCTCGTGGTGCGTTTTTTGTTAAATTATTAAATAAACAATAAATACTTGATGCATCCACAACTTTACTTAAATTAATCTGTAACCATGCACGATATTTACGTAAATAATGGCAATCACATGTCCACGGATTTTGATTTAAACCAATTTCAACTAAGTACGGATTCAATTGAAATTGCCATACAGCGAACGAAGTTAATCGATTTCCATCTAATCGAAGCACTTCTAAATGTTTTAATCCAATAAATGTACGATTATCGATGAAATAAATTTCATTCTGTTGTAAATACAATTCACGTAAATTTTCCAAAGTCGCCAACTCAAAACCAAAAAATTCCTTAATATGATTATTTTCCAAATGTAATATTAATAATCGCCGTAAGCCACTGAATGTATGATTGTAGACCGCCATAATTTGTGAATTATTTGCATATAATATTTTTAAATTTTTACGTCCAATAAACGAATGTGATGATAATTCACCAAAATTATTCCCATCCAAATACACTTCCGTTGCATCCATTGGTATACGACTTGGCATTTTTGTATATCCCATATTCGAACATTCCACCACATTTGCCGACCATGATTGATCATGATAACAGGTACAATTTTGTGGACATGTCATTTCACAATCACATGCATCAAAATCACAACAATGGCAGAGTGCAAAACAATGTGTTTTATATGTGCAAACAAATTGTGATGATTCCGCATCAACCAATGAAATATAAGTACGCTCACGATTGTACAACAATTTACAATAAATACTTTCTAAATCCATAACATGTGGATGTTGACGTAAATGATCCAATTTATTGATACGTTGTAACCATTCCATTGTACAGTCACATTGATAAGGATTACCACCAATATAAAATTCAGGCAGAGGACGATCTGGATTAACTGGTGTTAAGCGTAATGCATTCAAATCCATACTTTGAATTTGATTTGCATAAATATCACATCGTGTTAAATTGATTTTTTTCAAAAATGTATGTGGTTCAATTGTTGTAATTAGATTATCATTTAAGAACAATAATTCAACACTATTTGGTATTGCATTTGCATTAATTGTTGTTAATTTATTAAAACTTGCATCTAATGTTTGTATACGTAATTCCGTATCTAATTGATAATTATTACTTAATTCCGTAATTTGATTTTTATGTAAATCTAACCATTGTAAATTATGTGGCATTAGTGCGTAATCGAACCATTTAATTTGATTATCGGATATATTTAACCATAACAATGACGTAATATCATTAAATAATCCATTAATATCAGTTATTTGATTTGCATCCAATCGAATCGCTTGCAAATTTGTTAAAACTTCAAATGTTCCACGTTCAATTCTTTCGATTTTATTACGTGCTAAATTTAATATTTGCAATGATGGTAAATCGCCAAATGCATCTTTACTAATATTGACCAATTGATTTCCAATTAAACGTAATCCATACAAATTTGTCATACCATGCAATCCGGGAGTATCTAGCGCTTGAATGGTATTTTCACCTAAATCCACTGTACGCAATAGATGCATATTTTTCAATGCAAGTGGAATTTCTGTCAATTGATTACCATTTAAATTCAAATCTTGTAAACTGCTACAATTCCGGAATGCGTCTGGATGAATTCCATCCAAATGATTATTATCCAAAGACAATAATGATAAAACATATAATCCATTCAATGAGTAGGCATCCAAGTATTTGATCTTATTAAATGATAATATTAATGTATGTAAATTATTCATTGGAGCAAATGTATCCGCTGGTATTGTCTCTAACTGATTATGCTCCAAATTTAATATTTGTAACGTATATAAATCTTTGAAAATATTTGGATCAATTTTCGTAATTTTATTATGTGATAAATTTAATAAAACTAAACGTATTAATCCAGCGAATGTATCACTATTTATCCAAACACTTGTCAATTGATTTTGTGATAGATCTAATGCTAATAATTGATCTAAATTTGAGAATAAACCGGGTGCCAGTGCACTTATTGTATTATTTTGTAAATAAATTTCTTTAATTGCATTTGTACAGTCTTTAAATAGTTCTGGTGGTAATGAAACAAGTTTATTATTTGATAAATCAATTATTTGTAATGCTTTTAAACCGATCAAAGCACGATCAGCAATCATTGATATTTCATTATCGTGAATATAAAATTCACGTAAACGGCGTAACGCACTCAAACCATTCGGTGGCATTAACACAAAATTGTTGTAGGAAATGTCTAATATTTGGATATCTAAGTTACATGATGACACTGTTGCTGCCGTTGATGAAGACTCTGGATGGTTAATTTCATCTTGTGTACTTATTAACGGTTGTGGCACTGTTGTAATCCGTTCACGAAAGCCCAAATCACTGATATCTTGTAATCGATTTTGGCTAACATTTAGATACATCATATTGATTAGCGGACAAAATAAATTCTCTGGGAATGTCCAAATATTGTTCAAACTTAAATCTAAGCGTTCTAATTGTCGTACTGGATAAAAACTGTCTGGTGCTAGATCCAAACTCATTGCTGGCCAATCTGTGTTACGTGTCCGTACAGTTAAATTACGTAAATCACGTAAACCCATCAATGTACCAGATGGCCATCGACCCAATTTACAATGATCTAAGATTAATTCACGTAAACGTGTTAAATGTATGAAACTTTTTTCATCTAATGAGCTACGTGACATTATTTGATCGTTACATTCAATTCGTAGTGATGTTGTGTGTTCAGATGGGATTACACTAAAATTGGTTGTATCAAATTCACTATTTATTGTACGTAATTTACATGTGAGGGCAACCTCATCGGCCGCACCAGATACCATAGGTTCACGTATCCACCATTGACAATCGTCCGGTGCTTCATAACGTAGCGGTTGTTGTGGCTGTTGTATTATTGGCTCACCACTAGGATGTGCCGGTAAATCTGAAGGTCCTAATGTTGATGCTTCGATAATTATCGAATATATCAGAAAAATTGAGTAGAGATGTGGTGATGATGCTTTTCCAAATTTAAAAGACATGTTGAAGAAGATTGAAAAGTTTCAACGAAAAAATTTCAAAATAAATTCGAAAAGTTCGAAAAAAATTTACGTTTGTCACAACGAAAAAAGTTCAATATTAAACATAATTTGTTTCAGTTCCAAAACACTACACCATAGTAAAAAAAAAGTCACTTGGTCATTTAAATAGAAATAATTGTCTTTGTATATTTTAATTACGAACAGAGTGAAGTTTTGTCATATCATTTGTGGGTAGTCGCAAAATTATTGTATTTGGCAAGTTGTTTCCTATTAGAGATGCCAACTTGTACTGATGATCAACCCCATATAACAGCCCTTCATATACTATCTGAGAGTCGTATCAATGCTGTTGTTGTACTACTCTGTATATACCACTGCCGTTACCATACGTCGCCACCCCGGCCCCCTTTTGTCGACCGTCGAAACACACCGCACATACGTCACTGCACCCTTATTTATCCATACTACCATGCGTATGCACCAAAACTAAAAACAACCCCCCAAAAAGTATTATCACACACATTCACATATATAAATTTATCACGTTGTAACTTGTCGATGTCGTTGCCTCTAATAACTTGCACGAATGAATTTCAGCAATTTATACCAAAAAAATTTTACACATCAATAATAAATAATTGTTTTATTAAACAAAAAGACAGAAATTTAAAACAAAATATCAAAAATTTAGTACACATCAAATTTTAATAAAAAACATATTTTTTTAAAAACTTTTCACCAAACTTTTTTTTTCGTAAAAATTTTGTGAGTCTATGCGAAAGAAGCAATATCGCATTGTACTATAAATGTTTGTAATAAAACGTGTCTTCAAATTTTTACGACTTTATTCATACAATTCGATGTATATTTTATGCGTTTTCTACGTGTAAATTACTTTATTTCACACACTTTCTTGTTAACAATCTTGATCATTGAATTTTAAATTTTTTTTTTAAATAACAAAAAAATTTAAATCATGTAAACAAAAAAAACAGAATCACCAAAAACACAAAATTAGTTTCAACAATTGAAAAAAAAAAATTTTTTTTTTAACAACCAATTGGTTTGTTTCTATGATGCTTTAAGTTATTTTCAAAAGATACACTACATGTAAAAACTGCGATAGTGTTTTGTTGTTAGTAAATGCGCACACGATACACAACAGATATACTGCCTTCACTACTCAACATTCTGTTTTTGACTAACTCCCGGAGCTGTAGTTCGACTATGGATTGTATGTATATAACGACGATATGATGTTCGTTCGCTCCGGTATTAGAGGGTGGGGACAACACATATTACTACCGTTACCGAAATGGTACGAGTATAAACGAATACGCACGCACATCATCGTGTGTTCGTCAAAAAATAATAAATAAAACACCCCTATTATATAATAATAATTACCACTATATACACCATTAGAAAATTTTTTTTTGTTTTTATTTTTTATTTTTTTACTGGAAAATAATCAAATTTAAAAATGAGTTTTAAATCATCTGAATACAATTTTGTTATTGTTTGTGTTTTTTTTGTTTAAAAAAAATATATCTATAAATTGTGTAAATATTTACAATAAAGATTCATACAATAATTGGTTTATTGTTTGTGTTGTTTCAACAATGAAACAAGATAATTGTTACTATTATGTGGAGTTATATTTACCTTTTTGAGTGATTTTTTTTTTCATTTGTTTTCAATTGATAAATATTTTTAAATATTGCTATTTTTCATGGTTTCAATTTTAAACATATTTTTCAATGGTTTTCTTACAGTCGACATGATGTCTGTATGAGTGAAATTTAGTAGTTTGGTACCACACAGACAAACTTATCAATATATAAATTGATAATATTCCCTGAAATAGAAATTTGGTGGAAGTGCAGATGAACAAAAAGTTTTGATAAAAGCGTTGAAAAATTAAATTAAAAAATTTTTTTTGTCTTTAAATTTAAAAAAAATTATATGTAGGTCGCTCGACTTCTGGGTCGTAATAAAATAATTATTGAGAAAAGTTTTGTTTATTAATATTTTTGCGCTAATAAGTAGAAAATAATTGGTTTTCAGTGATTAGAAGGGATAAGAATATTTGTCAATACTTAAAAATAAAACCATTGGGAGCTAACAAAATATTTCTATTAAATTACAACAAATTACAATGAGCATCGAATGGTTTTACAAGTGTTGGACATTCTTCTGATCACTTATAATCACTGAAAAAATAATTTTTTCTGGTTTTGTTTTCAAACAAATTGAAGAGCTCGCTATATTATTATAGTAATTTTTTTAAATAAATACTTAAAAATATAAATTAAAATTTCCCATACCCTCCACCAAAAAAAAATTTACAATCGTTGAATTTTTATTTTTGATGATTCTCGATTTTATTTATACCATGTATAGCCTCTAAAAACATTATCAACAATTTTTAGATTAAACAAAAATTTTTTAACTATTTGTATTTTTTTATCAAATTTTTTTTAAATTATTATTAACTTTTTTGTTTATCCATTTTAATTATTCGTTTTTTATATGTTACGATTTTTTAATATATGTAATATTGTTAACCTACATGTAAAAATTATGATTGGTTTAGACAGTTTAATTAAATTTTTTCCCAAAACATTCGAAAATACTTATACGGTAACATGAAGCTTTATTTTTCGACCAAATTTTATCGAAAATTGTATATTATTTTTTTTAAGTCGTGAAACTGTCTGTGGTTTAAATTTTTTTTTAATGATCGTCAATTTTTAGGATAAAAATTACTTTAAAATGTTAAAAAAATGTTAAAATAAGATGTTTCAGTGCTTCCAATGAAGTAATATGTCATAGTCCAGAAGAAATTTTAATTCATTTAAAATTCAATTGAATATTTGTTCTTTCTTCTTATATTGAAAGCGCTAAGGATAGGACATATTTGAACTGTTTCTTTAAAATTGGCGATTATCTGTCAAAATATCATATTGTTTTAATAGTTTAAACAATATTTACAAAAAACATCCATCACTTTAGTTTCAAGCTATCTGTACACGAATATATTTTTAGGTTAATTTATATTGTAACTAATCGTATATGATAAACGTGAAAACTACACCAAACCGAACTTCGGTTCGAAAATCAGATCAGCTGTCATTATATTTATTACTTACATTAAATTTGATTGTATGAAATATCTAAATAATTTTTTATTACTGAGTGAAATAATTTGGAACGATCCTACGAAACAGCTAGTAGATCGATTTTTATGGAAAATACCAACAATTATTTGTATAAAACACATTGATTGAACTTCATTATTTTCATTCAAGGTAGTTCTATGGGTTTGGGAATTAAGGCTCAGATGTTGATTAAACTTTATAGAAAATTGTAAAACATGTTTACGCATTAGAACCTGTAGTTAGTTTTTTTTTCAGACAGTATTAAAAATATTGTTGACGAAAATAATATGCGTTCTTATGGTGATTAGCTGATATTTCAAATTTGAAATTGAAATGAACAATGTATTTCGGCTCAGATATTTGTGGAAAAGTTTACTTCGATACTTTAATAATCTATTAACATTTAATTGAAAAAAAATTCAAATAGTTAGCTACAAATAATGTGAAAAAATATGTTTTTTGAGGAAAAATTATCTGCCTTTAAAATATGTTTTGCGGGAATTTCTTCAAATATCCCTCTATCTTACACAGTAGAAGTCGAAAATGACCATCGTTCAAATGTGTATTCATTCATTTGCACGTCGTTTGAACTTATAATTTATTCTCCTTTCATTCCTCGCTCCCGTGGTTCAAAATTTTAAAATCAGAGCTGTCAGTTTTTATTGAAGATTTTAGTTCCACGAACAAACAAGTGGGCACGTTTTTTTTTTTAATTTTTTAATCTGAATTTATTGTGTTATACAAAAATAATATTTATACGTTTTTTAACCAGATATATTTTTCAAGATATTCAAATCAAGGCTTTATGTCTACCCGCTTATAAATAAATTGTTATTAATTTTAAGTAAAATATATTGATTTTGACAAAATTTCTGATATCCACTTATAACAGGTGGACCATTTTAATTTATTCACATAAAGTACGCCGACGGTATGGGAAACAGCCAAAAAGGGTTATTTTAAATTTTTCTAATGTAATCTCTCATTTTCAAAGTTTATCCACACGATAGAGGTACAAACAAGTACGATTTATTGGGAACAATTTTTAGAGAAGAAAACTGTTTGTTTATGACTATTTCGATTTGTTTAATCTGTTAATCAAGAAATACTATTGCAATATTTTCTTATAAGATTGAAAATTTTCGAGATAATTGATTTTAATGATTGCACGTTTAAAAAAAATGGGTAAAATACAAAAAAAATTTCGGATTAAAAGGTCGTTAATTTGACTTTTGGATAAAACTATAAATTACGTGTGGTTTTGCATAACCAAGATGACTTTTTTGAGTTATTGTAACTTCAATTTGAGTAATTGTATCTTTAAATTATTTCAACACCAAAAAATAATAGTTAATGAAGCGGAGGTGTAGTACCTCTTATCTAAGCTGGTCATATCACACGTGATCGTAGTGTGATGGGTGAAGGAATAGGTCATCAATTAAAGCCCAACTTTAGTTTATGACTCCCAATGCCACATCCTGGAAACTTCACCGTTGTTTAAAAAGGTTATCACACTAGAAGAATCCAACTCGGCGAAAGCCGGGTCTATGCATAAGCGTTAAGGTGGCAAGCCCACCAATGGACTTGTGTTCGATAAGCTAATTACCTGCCTGTCTGAAATAATTTATTAAAGAAACTGAAATTTATTAAACGGGACCGAGAATTTTAAAAATTATATATCGAACGACAGATACATGGATACTATACAAGGATACCGAACTCGAACGGGAGAATTGACAAAATATGGCAACGAAATGGTAATATTTACTTTTTATACCACTAGCGTCGCTAGTTCTTTATTCGTACTGCAATCCGTACCGAAGTGAATATAGTATAATAAATAGGAGTGAAGTAAGCAAGTAACCAGTTTTATTTCGTAGTGATTATTTTGAAGTATGCAATTTGTTTCAATTAATTCCTTATTGAAAAATTTAAATTACTTATCATTTATTAAAAAAAGAATTTTATTAAAAAAATACTTTGGCTGCAAATAATTTTTATAAGTGCGTAATGCTTTTCAATTAAAACACGCGCCTTATACTCTCACCACTGTTTCCGGCATAGAAGCGACACTACTGCCATCTTTTTTTTGCCCATTATTTGTTTACATGGAGTTCGGTATCCTTGTTTAGTATCCTTGGACAGATACTTGTATGGGAACCTGCAGAGCAAAAGACGACGGGGTCGCCCTAAATGTACATAATAAAGGACGGTCTTCAAATTAAAGCGCAAGTCCAAAATCGAGTCAGATGAAAGACTACAGTGGACGTCCTCTACTCCTCAATGAGCCATAGGATACATTAACTTAAGTAACTAACTATATCTTCTCATTTCGCGCTTTTCATAAGAAAAAATCATGTCCAAAACAATTTTTAAATCTAACTTTTTTAACTTCTATATCTGGGCACAAACATGTAAAAACAAAAATTTTAGCACGGGCGACCTTGGGACTACTTTTGGCATCCAAAAAACTTCGTAATTTTTGAACATTTTCTAGTTTTGCGCCTATACCTCCTAGACGGTGCATCCTACAGAAAAAAAAATCATAGTATAGCCAATTATAGAACATTGAATTTTTTGTCGAAAGAGTACTACAACTTAATAATCCGTTTAAGTAATATAGTCGAAAATTACGATTAAAAAACGACGAATGTTTCCAACTTTGTTAAAAACTGAGATTAGTACTACATATGAGTTTGTAGCCTGAAAATGACTACCTAAGCTAAGAGGAATATTGATGTGGCAACTTTTCAAATGATCACATTAATACGAATAATTTTTCATATTTATTACATAGATGTATAAAAATGTTTTGCTTTGTACGTTTTAGGAAAATTATTTTCAACTTGCCTAAATATTTTTTCAAAAACCAATACACAACACAAGTAAACAATTACAATTTGCTATGTAAAAATTTTTCAGTTATTATATTCTACATATGTTATTGTACCATTACCAAACACATAATAATACTTCACGATATATACATAAGCAAATGTATATGATTTTTCCAGTTTATACACATGAAAAGTTAACTGTGTGTTGTTCGCGTTGCCTTTAGCATAAGCACAATCTATATAACTCCTTCAAGAGGAGCTCGTTCGCTGGTTGCTATTCTCAATTCTATACATTACATAATATACAGAGCAGTTGATATGGTTAGGAACGAGGGCAGAGGTATTTTATATAGTAACAGTTTGACTTATTCACAAACGGTTTCGTTTCAAGATTTTCAATTCAAAATGTTTAATCTAGCGAGCAATTGGTTAGACATCAATATATTATATAAATGATTCACTTCTTTACTATTAACTTTCAAAAAATGTATAACAAAAAAAAAAAAATATATATATATATATATGTATATATATATATATATATATATATATATATATATATATATATATATATATATATATATATATATATATATAATATATATATATATATATATATATATATATATATATATATATATATATATATATATATACATATATATATATATATATACATATATATATATATATATATATATTATATATATTATATATATATATATATAAAAGTACTTAAAATGTATATGTAATTTTTAAAATTTATCAAAATATCGTTGGCGTCATTAACTCGTCAGTTATTTCTTTTTTGCATTTATTTTGTCTCTCTTTTGTTTTTTTTAATATAATTGATTTTATAACAGTCATGTTCAAGTTTTCCCAGAGTGTGTCATAATTCATGAACACGAGTATTAAACTGGACAATTTCTTCATCAAGAAATTGTACAAAAAATGTGTACTGCAATCCTTTCAAATTGAAAAACTAAATTTGAAAAATTTTTTTTCTGAGGTCGTTATCAACATCGTCCAATATAAGATTAGGTTTCACAGACGTGACACCTGTGCAGGAACATTTTAAGGACAATTAATGTTCGGTAGTAGGTTGCTAGTCTGTATAGCTGTTGCAGAACAAAATTACATTTCCTTGATCTGGTTGCTTTAAAAATAAAAATTATTTGATATTTTGTGGGAGGAGTTTGATGTTGCTTTACAAGTTGTTCATGTGTAGCGATATTTGTAACATATTATCTAAAATTTTATGTTTTCCTAATATTTTTTTATGTTTTATTACATAGATTTATATGCTTTATTATTTTTATACTTTATTTTTTGTATTGATAACAACAAACTTGAAAAAACTGTAGAGATACATACAAATAAACTAGAAAAATCTAATGGAATTAAAAAATTGTAGATTTTGTATATAAACAAACCGTTTCAAAACTTTTGACATGATTAAAAACTTAAAAAACAGAGCGAGAAATTTTCTATTTATTTATGTTGAATCTCATTTTCATTTCCCTGAAATAATAAGATCTGACCACTAAAAAATTTATGTTTGACAAGTAAAATCAACCAACAAAAGTTTTATGACTTTGAATTGTTTGCTCTTTTTCTGTCCAAATATTCATTAGGTACTTGCAAATAATATGCATTAGCAGTGGTAATATTTACAATGAACTACTTTTCTTCAAAGCATTTTTTTTCGAATCAGTAAGAAACTTTTGAGAAAGAAATGCCACTTTTGTGGCCATGTGTATTGTTCATAATAATCTCAAACGCCCATCAACATATCTTAGCTACGATTTAAATTAAACCAGGCCTATTGATATGGGTTGTACAGTATGGACCTATTTTCTCTAGTAACCAGTATTGTATAATACTTAGGTAGCTGTAACTAAACACTCACTTTTTGCTACATATGGACATCTATTATCTACTTTTGAAAACGAAAGTAGTTTTAGATTCTTTTATAAAAGTTTTTTTTTTTTTTAATTTTATTAAATATTTCACACAAAAGTTAGATATAAATTTAATTGAAATAATTGCGATTGATTGACAATTTAATTTGATAATTTTTGTAAATTTTTATACTATTTTTATATAAAAGAATCTGATGTTGTATGTTTATAGTATTCAAAATTGATGAAATGGTTTTGTACATGCAACGAAGTTAAACTTTTTTTGTTTTCTCCATGATTTGGAATTTTCAACTTTCTCAAATACAAAATAATTAAAATAATAGCCAATATATATATATATATATATATATTGGCTATTATTTTAATTATATATATATATATAAATTCTCGGTTTTTCCAAGACCACACGGCTAGCACGGCTTTATTTGGAATTGACGGTCGATTCCCAACGATGACTCTTTGTCAATTATCATTAATGTGTTGGTTAATTTACTTTATCTGTCAGCGTCTGGCCAAGAACGCTATCTGTGAAGGTTTTCCTTTACGATATCCATATGAATATCAGCATCCTATCGTATTCCTATTAAACTATCCTATGCATCTCACAACCCGCCAAATTCCAAGCCTGTATACAAATTCCTTGTCCTCCACTCAGATCGTTAATGTATGGTTAAATATAAATGAGTAATGATGATGGTGGCCTGTGTTTTAGACCGTGGAGTCTCTGAAACGGAGGTCAAACTCAATTATTTTTATTATTCCCAGTTTTTATACCCAGTATATTTGTAAATATACAAGGTATATTAAGTTTAGTCCCGACTTTGTAACGCTTGAAAATATTAATCCTTGACAAAAATGCTTCACAAAGGTTTTCATAAAATGGCCTAATTCGGCCATTTTCACATGTCCGTCCGTCCGTCTGTCCGTCTGTCCGTCTGTGAGCCGATAACTCAAAAACGAAAAGAGATAACGAGCTGAAAATTTGTGTGTGTGTTCTAGACCAAAAAAGTAAGGTCAAGTTCGAGAATGGGCAAAATCGGAACGTGTTTTTCCCCGCCATGGGGGAAAAAATATATCTTTGAAACCGTATGAGATAGAAAAAAAATTTTTTTACAAAAATTCTTCTTCTCTTTAAAATAAACAACTTTTGTTTGAAAACTTTTTTCATAAAATCAACCGTTTTTTCATAATTTGTGTTTAAAGATGAAAATGAGTCGATCGAAGACGGTACATGTGCCCGGTACATGTGCCAAACATACTATACATCAAATAGTATTGTTTTTATGTTTATTTCAGTTTTGTTAACCAGGTTTTTATATAAGGTCAAAGTTTATTAAGGTCAAAAGGTTCATCTGTCCTATCAAACCTATACATGTATATATATATATATATATATATATATACATATATATATATATATATATATATATATATATATATATATATTTATATATATATGTATATATATATATATATATATATATCGCTACTTACGCGACTTTCTAATGCAACATCGGCTATAGCTTCGCGTTGATGAAGTAAAGCTTCACGTTGCCTTATTTTAACGCTTAGCGTTGAAAAAAGATCGCGTTGAATAACTAACGCTACCAAACCGTCGCTTCAAGTTGAGTCATTTACTAACGCTTCGCGTTGACCTGCCACTTCCTATTGACTAACGCTTCTGATTGACCAACGCTTCGCGTTGGTTAAAGCTTTGCGTTAATTAACGATTCGCGTGAAATCACGCTTCGCGTATCACCAACGTTTCGCGTGAAATCACGCTTCGCGTATCACCAACGTTTCGCTTTGAATAACTAACGTTTCTCATTAACCAACGCTTCGCGTTGGCTGACTTACGGTTTGCTTTAGCTAACGTTCCGCGTTGACCTAACACTTCCTTTTGACTAACGCTTCTCATTGAGCAACGGTTCGCGTTGGTTGACTAACGGCTCGCTTGAGCTTACGGTTCTCGTTGGTTAACGCTTTGCGTTAATTAACGATTCACGTGAAATCACGCTTCGCGAATCACCAACGTTTCGCTTTGAAAAACTAACGCTTGTCATTAACCAACGCTTCACGTTGGCTGACTTACGGTTCGCTTTAGCTTACGTTTCGAGTTGGTTAACACTTTGCGTTGGTTAACGATTCGCTTAAATTCTCGCTTCGCGAATCACTGACGCTTCACTTTGCATAACTAACGCTTCTCATTGACCAACGCTTCGCGTTGGCTGACTTACGGTTCGCTTTAGACTACGTTACGCGATGACCTAACACTTCCTAATGACTAACGCTTCTCATTGGCCAACGCTCCGCGTTGGCTGACTTACGGCTCTATTGAGGTTACGGTTCGAGTTGGTTAACGCTTCGCGTTAATTAACGATTCGCGTGAAATCACGCTTCACGAATCACCAACGCCTCGCTTTGCATAACTTACGCTTCTCATCAATCAACGCTTCGCGTTGGCTAACTTGAGGTTTGCTTTTGCTTACGTTTCGCGTTGGTAAACGCTTTGCGTTGGTTTACTAACGCGTTGGTTTACTAATACGTTGGTTTACTAACGCTTCGCGTTGGTTTACTAACGCTTCGCGTTGGTTAACTAAGGCTTCGCGTTGGTATACTAACGCTTCGCGTTGGATTACTAACGCTTCGCGTTGGTTAACTAACGCTTCGCGTTGGTTTACTAACGCTTCGCGTTGGTTAACTAACGCTTCGCGTTGGTTTACTAACGCTTCGCGTTGGTTTACTAACGCTTGGCGTTGACTAAACACTTCTTATTGACCTACTTCTTATTGGCTACCTTGCGGTTCTCTTCAGTTTACGTTTCGCGTAGGTAAGCGCGTTGACCTAGTGCTTTCTATTGACCAACTCTTCGCGTTGGCTGACTTACGGTTCGCTTTAGACTACGTTACGCGATGACCTAACACTTCCTAATGACTAACGCTTCTCATTGGCCAACGCTCCGCGTTGGCTGACTTACGGCTCTATTGAGGTTACGGTTCGAGTTGGTTAACGCTTCGCGTTAATTAACGATTCGCGTGAAATCACGCTTCACGAATCACCAACGCCTCGCTTTGCATAACTTACGCTTCTCATCAATCAACGCTTCGCGTTGGCTAACTTGAGGTTTGCTTTTGCTTACGTTTCGCGTTGGTAAACGCTTTGCGTTGGTTTACTAACGCGTTGGTTTACTAATACGTTGGTTTACTAACGCTTCGCGTTGGTTTACTAACGCTTCGCGTTGGTTAACTAAGGCTTCGCGTTGGTATACTAACGCTTCGCGTTGGATTACTAACGCTTCGCGTTGGTTAACTAACGCTTCGCGTTGGTTTACTAACGCTTCGCGTTGGTTAACTAACGCTTCGCGTTGGTTTACTAACGCTTCGCGTTGGTTTACTAACGCTTGGCGTTGACTAAACACTTCTTATTGACCTACTTCTTATTGGCTACCTTGCGGTTCTCTTCAGTTTACGTTTCGCGTAGGTAAGCGCGTTGACCTAGTGCTTTCTATTGACCAACTCTTCGCGTTGGCTGACTTACGGTTCGCTTAAGCTTACGTTTCGTTAGCTAAACGTTTTTTCTGGCCAACGCTTTGCGTTGGCTGACTTACGGTTCGCTTAAGCTTACGTTTCACGTTGGTTAACGCTTTGCGTTGGTTAACGATTCACTTAAATTCTCGCTTCGCGAATCACTGACACTTCGCTTTGCATAACTAACGCTTCTCATTGACCAACGCTTCGCGTTGGCTGACTTAAGGCTCGCTTGAGCTTACGGTTCGCGTTGGTTAACACTTCGCGTTAATTAACGATTCGCGTGTAATCACGCTTTGCGAATCACTAACGCTTCGCTTTGAATAACTAACGCTTCTCATTAACCAACGCTTCACGTTGGCTGACTTACGGTTCGCTTCGCTTACGCTTCGCGTTGACTAAACACTTCTAATTGATCAACGCTTCGCGTTGGCTAACTTGTGGTTCTCTTCAGCTTACGTTTCGCGTTGGTAAACGCAAAGCGTTTACAACGCTTTGGGTAGATTGTCTAACGCTTTGCGTTGACCTAACGCTTTCTATTGATCTACGCTTCGCGTTGGGTGATTTACGGTTCAGTTTGGCTTACGTTTCATGTTGGTTAACGCTTTGCATTGGTTAACGATTTTCTTAAGTTCTCGCTTTGCGAATCACTGACGCTTCGCTTTGGATTTCTTATGCGTCTCATTGACCTTCACTGACACTTCGCTTTGCATAACTAACGCTTCTCATTGACCAACGCTTCGCGTTGGCGACTTACGGCTGGCTTGAGCTTACGGTTCGCTAACACTACGGTTGGTTAACACTTCGCGTTAATTAACGATTCGTGTGAAATCGCGCTTTGCGAATCACCAACGCTTCGCTTTGAATAACTAACGCTTCTCATTAACCAACGCTTCGCGTTGGCTGACTTACGGTTCGCTTTCGCTTACGTTTCGCTTACGTTTCGCTTTCGCTTTGCGTTTACCAACGCTTCGCGTTGGATTACTAACGCTTCGCGTTGACTTAACACTTCTAATTGACTAACGCTTCTCATTGACCAACGCTTTGCGTTGGCTCACTTGTGGATTTCTCCAGCTTACGTTGATTTACTAACGCTTTGCGTTGACCTAACGTAGGTCAATAGACCTACGCTTCGCGTTAGGTGATTTACGGTTCGGTTTAGCTTACGTTTCGCATTGTTTAACGCGTTAACAGTCGCTTCGCGTTGATTTACTCAATTATATAACTTAATATTTAAATATATAAAAATCGCAAGAACAATAATATAAATTTTTTTAAATGCAAGAACATTTATACTGTTTCAATATTAATTATTAACACAAAACAAACATTTACAAATAATTCATATTTTATAAACATTGAATAGGCAGAAATATGAACAATTCAAACATTGATATACAACTCAGTATATACTGGGTATTCAAACAATTAACTCAGTTAGTTGTTACATTACTTGTTTTCCACAATTTTGTTTTTTACAAATATTCTATTTAAAAAAAAATTAAAATAAGACCCTTCTTAAAGTGTCTGATACTTTTTAAAAATATAAAACTCAAACACATTTATTCACATTAATTGAAATTAATTATTTTTAATTGTAGATATGTGGGTCTAAAATATACACTACCTTAACTATTCAAATCTTTTAAGAACTACATATAACAAATGAATTTCGAAGATTTTTAAATATTTGAATGTCAGATTAATTTTTGAATAATCTGTGTATTGTTAAACATTAATACCATTCAAAAAAAAAATTATGCACCAAATAATATCCTCGTTTTTTTTTTTTTAAATTCTTATTTACTTATCTACCTGTTTTATTTGAGAATTATTTTAATTTTATTTTTTAAACTGGTAGACAAAAAAATACAGAACAATTTAAAATTCGAAATTTTGTTGAATTTTATATTTGGGTATATTTTTATATTTGATCAAGATTATTATATTTTGATAAATGCATAGAAACAGTTGGAAACTTACCCTAATTTATTTCACTTATGGCAGCCCGTTGGCAATTTAGCACTTTTAAGATCAAACTATGAGTGTTCAGTTTGTTATATCAGATGTTATGGATTAATACCTCTGACATAGACAAGGGGCATATCAAGAACTATTGAAAAAGCTATCAACAAATATGAACAAAAAAATTTTGTAAATAGCATTCAATTTTATAATCTTTAAAATTTTGTTAATTTTTAATTACTACCAAACTAATGTCTAGGACAATCTTATTTCGAAATTTAAATTGTCAATTTCAATTAACTGTTTGAAAAGTCTTCTGCAGTGGAATCCATTAACAACAATGTCACCAAAATCTAACTAAATATCCCTCATTATTACATTTATATAAATAGTCAATAATACTAAAAAATTTCTAGGCCTTTATTACCGATCCCTAAAGGACAAGGAATTTGTATGTTACCACGGTTGGGAATCGAACCAGCAACCTGCCAGTTCGGAGCAGGGTGCCTTAAACAACAGAACCACTCGTACTGGTAAACAAGTATAGAAATACACACTTTAAGAGTAAAAAATATTTCGTAAATGTAAAAGTAATTTTGAGGCCGGACAAAAAATTACTCCTTCGAGGAAACAGTAGCTTTATTATGATTTATGGATAGAATATTAATATGATTTAATATGATTTATGCGTATCTTCCCTCCCTCATTAATATATTTTAAAAAATCTAGAAATATTACCAAAATTGTTTCCTATTTCATTAACTGTTGCTGTTAGAATTGGTTTTCGTAGAATATTTTGCAAAATTCGAACAATATGCTGTGTACGCAGGTTTAAGAAAATAGCTATATCTCCTCAATTGAACATAAAACTCGTAATAAATGTGATCTCGATATAATGTTAAATAAGTTCATTTATCAGTGGTTATTGATTTGTTTATTGAGTTAGAAAATTTTGTACCGACGAAAAAAATTTTACAAAAATTTCTTAGAATGTGCATCGCATCAATCACTCTAGTGACAACACTTGTAGTCTGATCGAAATGAAATTTAACAAGCTTTCTGTATTCGAGGCTAGGAGAAGTTTGTTATTGGGTAACTTCATCAGTCAGTCATCGAAGTCTGTACTAGGTATATTCAGGCACTCTATTTCTAGCTTTATTCTTATCTTGGAGAAATCTCCATCTCTGCTGATCCTAACATTTGTCGCTAGATCTATTTTTCCTATGTGATAAATACTTAATAAGTCAATTAGAATCTATTAAAGAATTTAATTATATGTCTGAAACGTGCAATCCATGAATGCATATTTTAATCACACTTTTTATTAAATCAATATCTACTACGTGTATGATATACATATATCTATATATATTTATATATAAATATATATATATATACATACATGTATGTAGCATGTCTTTTAATACACTTGTAATATTGAATGAAAATTACTAAAATATATACACACTTGATTTGCGTTTAACTGGAAATAGTAATCCAATTATTTTTATATTTAACAAAAACGCAAAAAAAATTTTTTTTCGACTTTCTTGTATTTATAATGTTATTAAAAATGTAGTTTGGTTGCAGTACGACCTCTGTATATAAAGGTTCTAAGTTTAATAATTTTATTACGTTGTATTGCAACAAAATATTCTAAAAATAAAAAAATTTAAGTAAAACAGCAAACAACTTAACACATTTAAAACTCTTTTTGAATTTATGGAATGCTCCAAAACCGAGTACATTTGAAACCAAATTTAATTTCCCGCCGCTTCCACTACTTTAAATACGTATTGTTCCCATCGCATCCACTAGTTCAAATATTTATCGACACTGTCACCAAATTTATATTTCAGCGATTATTTTCCAATTATATCTCTTGTAGCGAGATGAAATTCAAATCAGATTTTAAGTTTCATCATATGTTTTTAACAAAAACAGTTTCATCAAATTGGTTCAGTAGATTATGCATGATGCTCGAACAATCATGCCGCTGCCGATCATGTCGATCTTGTAGAGCGTGTCTATTTTGCAGTTATTCACAATGACACAATTCAAATGAGGCGTTTGTTGTCACCTTTATTTGTTTCAGCACGCAATTTTTTTGGCTGTGATTAATGTTAAATAAAATATAAATATAAATATGTTTTACTTATATTACTAGACGAAATTACATAGATTACAGACCGACGCATATGATTTAATAAACCATATTTTGACAAAATGGAAACCCGACTTCAAACATCAAATATTCTATAACAAAAAATGCACTAAAAAGTAAAAAAATACTCGCATATTCTTGTGCCAATTTTAGTTCACCTAAGCAAAAATTTTTAAATATATATGTACAATTATTGTTATTTTTGGAGTCGGTGTCAGCATAGAGAAATTCACATAACTTTTGGACACCGCCTTCACATATAAAATGAGGACTTTCCTCGATTTCCCGGGGATTCCCTCATCAGAATGCGATTTGGTGCCAATGGGACCAATGGGAACCAAACCCTTTAAAATAAAAAATAAAAATTCAAAATCGGTTCATAAATGACGGAGTTCTGAGGTAACACACAAAAAAAAAAAAAATACAGACGAATTGAGAACCATCCTTCTTTTTGAAGTCGGGTTAAAAAATACAGATTGAGACCGTTGTTGAAGCCACATTATAAATTTCCTGGTATTTTGCACTATATAACGACCAAGTTGATAAGTGTCAATCGCAAAGGAAGTTATTTAAAATGTCTCAACGAAAAATGTTCTCCTTTACTCACAAATTAAAATTGTTCATATTTTCGAGAGCGGCAAGTCGCAGAAAGAGATATTGTGAGTTTCGTAGTGCTATGGGGGGTAGTGTATGAAAATATGAAGAGCAGTCAAGTTTCTGAATTTTCTACCATTGGAAAGTATCTGTAGTAATTTATATATACATTAAGTAAAAACATTCCTATAGATGAATAACGAGAGAATATTCCCGGTCTTTTGAGCTCTCACTTAAGCAGGTTCGACTACAATAATAATAACAAAATAAAAGTTAAAAATACAGTTTAAAAACAGGATCAGGAGCTTAAACAGAACAAGAAGCTTATCTTAAGATAATAATCAAGACATGCCAACAAATCTAGAGAATACGAAAAATGGAATTAAAATCAGGTTCCGTTGCCGATGGGCCACTTTCTCCAATAACATCTAGTGACTCCATCTTTAAATTAAAAAAATATTAAGAATATACCAGCAGTTTAAGTTTTTGAGATATTTTGTTCACAAATCAATGGTAAAAAATTATATTAGTGATCCTACTACGAATAGATCCGGTATAATAAATAATAATAGGTCCTAGAACTCATAGAGCTCTGGAGCATAGGGTATCTATGAACATTCGCCAGCAAACTCGGTTCTTGGCCAGAATCTTAATCTGTGGCCAGATCTTTCCGCCTTTCTCCCATCCTTTTCATCGACGCTTCGCCTCCAGGTGTTCTGTGGCCGTTTCGAACCTTGTGAGTTCCAATTCAACACCTAACGGGCAATTTTGTTTTTGCTGCAACGCAGAGTATGTCCAATCCATCCACACATTCTACAGCGAATATCTCTGTCAACGGGTGTTTCGTCTGCTCTCCTCCACTACTCCTCGTTAGAAACAACCTGTGACAACCTCAAAGATATATCTCAGAGATCTGTTAATAAACGTCTGAACGCCGCTTATAAGTTGATTGGTTTTTTTCCACGTCTCACATCCATAGAGGAAAACAGTTTTGACATTTAGTGGTCGTACTTGCTTGATTGGATCTTCAAGTTGACTGAAGCATCGCGAACGCAACCTCGGCTTTATTTATTTGGCATCTGATATCTTCTGCCGGTCTTCCGTCTGTGGTAATGATGCTCCGCAGGTAGCAGAACTGGTCAACCCGTTCTATCTCTTGGTCTGGGGCAAATCTCGCTTCGTTCTTGTTATTACCGGAGCGCATCTTTTTGGTCTAATAGATCCGGTAAAGACTCAAAATAGATTTTTAATATCGAGCATATCACCTCTATACGGTTCGTTGTAATCTGCATATAGAGGTTAAGAATCTATATAAAATGTTTTCTATTACAAAAATAAGGACAAGTTAGTGCAGTAACAGCACACACACACATATATGTATGGGTGGTTGCTTGGTTGGTATCAAACAATTTTCAATACTCATATAAATATATTCTCAAGGATTAAATTTCATGCGTGAATTGATCACTTTTGTGTTTAACAAATAACGCAACCAACATTACATTACATCCCCTTTATAAATAAAACTGACTACAACCAACTGATTCAGCAATGTTTTTTTCCAATGAAATTTCATCCATGTATGATGAATTCTCGAATCATTGAATAATATTCCTCTATCGACCGATTTCAATTGTCAATAAAAATGTGAATCATCATCATCGTTGTTATAACTATAACATGTATTTGTTTTGGTGGCAAAGTATGAAATTCGTTTATTTGTTTAATGTTTAGGCACAAAATAATATACTAAAAAATATCACAACACCGATTTTCATGAGACTGCAGCCGACTTTGATAGGAACTATGCCAATATTCATCTGGAGTTCGTGAAAGAAACTGCCGAGAACCTTCACAAGCATAGCTGGTTACTTTGTTCTTGTCCATACGCCGACAGTTTAGTCAATTAACCGCCCTCTTTTTTTTTCTTAATAATTGACAAACTGCTGATGTTGGGATTCGACGCCATAACCTCCCAGTTCCAAGTAGACATGATGCCTTAGACCGCTTGGCTACTTGGACGGTTTGGTTGGAGTGGTTGTCGAAAATGTCGCCACAACTTTACGCCTATCATAATAAAATTTGATATATGGCCATTCTTTTGGTATTTTATAGGGCAATTTTCATTTATGAGAAAAATATGTCGGGAAGTTACGGGGATTGGGAGCGAGGGTGAAACAAAAAATTTGTAAAAATTATCTTTCAATGCTCGTAAAATGGAAAAATTTATCATGAGGAACAGTGTTGTAAATACGTATTTAATTTTACTACAGTTTATCTACTGACCGTTTTCTATATCCTTCAGATTCTAATGCTTATAATAATGAATTTTATTACAAGTTATTACAAACCTTTATGGAAATTGACATTAGTATATTATTGTGACGCTTAAGTATACACAAATAATAGTTAATGTTGACTTCAAATAAATACTATCAACGATATCAAAAAATGGACTCGTTCATCAGTATTATCCATGGTTTAACACGGTAGTACACTGGGCTAGAAATCCATAGGTCCAGGGTTCGATATCTGGTGGATGGGTTAATTTTTATATATCAAAATTCAATTAAACATCCATTGCCATGTTTTTCTATAATGTATACGTTAGTACTTTTATACTATGTCTTCTTAATCTTAATGGAAAATGACAAAAGTATTGTGACGCTTAAGTATACACAAATAATAATAATATATTATTAGAATAATAAGTACCTAAATGTTGACCTCAAATTAATACTGTCAATGGTATTAAAAAATTTAATCCTTCATTAGTACCACCCGTGGTGTAACGGTAGCCCACTGGGCTAGAAATTCAGAGACCAAGGGTTCGATACCTGCTTGAGTTAATTTTTAATATCAATATTTGATTAAATATGAAGTGTTACCATGATAACGTAAAGATTCCTTCCCCAAAGAAAATTTCGGAGCTAATGCTTTCAATTCAACTTTGGAAAGAAAATTATTATCCTTATAAAATGATTCTATAATTTCAGTACTAAAGTAAAACTAAAACATAATCTTCTACTTGCAAAAGTTCAAATACAGTAAAGTGAGCGCTAAGCTAAAGTAGGTGCGATACAAAAATATCTTTTGCGATTCAAGAATTTCATGCCGGTCTAATCGGATTATTAACATGTCTGAAATTTTTTACACCCATTAAGCGATCTATCTGCAAACAAATTCATTGCAAAATTTATAAAAAAAACCAAAAAACTATCTTATGTAGAAAAATTTTCGCTTTTTTCGTAAATTTTCAAAATATAGAATCACAGGCAATTGTTAATCATTTTTGGTAAGGCACTCTACTCGGATCTGGTAGATTGCTGTTTCGATTCCCATTAGCGACAGTTTGTCAATTAAATTAATTTAAAGAAAAAACTAATGGGGCAGTTAATAGATAAAACTGTCGGCATATGTATGTCGGCATAGAACGACCGTAATCGTCTATGCTTGAGTAGGTTTTCTGCAGTTTCACAAACTCCATATAAATGTCGGCATAGTTCTTATCAAAGTCGGCTACAATCGCACAACCTACTAATTTCTAGTCTACGTGCAAATTCCTTGTCCTTTAAGGGTCGGTAAAAATGCCTAAAAAGACCAACTTTCCAAGTTTTGACCTCCCCTCCGCTACAACAACTAACATTTGTTTTGATCTGTCTATTTGTATTCTTGGCCACTTTCCATGCGACGAGTATTAAAACGAAAAAAAAAACCTGTTAGAAAAAACTAACGTTAAAAATCTAACAGTCTTTTTTTACTTAACTGCCTGTAAAATAACTGAAAACATTTCTTTGAATTATATAAAATCGAGCACATACGTTTTATAACTTTGGTAGGTGATATATACTATCATAATGAGTAGGTAATTTAAGAGTAAACAAAAACTATTAAAACTAAACGCAATTTGTTCGTTTGATTACACTCATATATAATTCTAAAACTATTTCTTTCGACATGTCCAGTCCTTGTAGAAATGGACTAGTTTCATCAATTGCCGTTAACATAATACATACGTACTAAAAGACATATATATATATATATATATATATATATATATATATATATATATATATATATATATGTATATACCACAAAATGAGAATCAATGTTTGAAATTATTTATTTATTCTTTATTAAATTATATAATAATTCATAAATAAAATCTTTTATAACTTCTAAAAAACTTTTTATTTTATTTTATTTGCTTCTATTTCTTTTTTTTTTTTATAAAAATAATATATACTTTCATGTGTTTCATTTGTTATAATTGGTATTTTAAAAGTTACAACTTTTTAATTAATTTTAAACAAAAGAAAAAACAAATGAAATTTACTTTAAAAGTTTCTGTACAAAAGTATAATAATGTGTATATGTATATATACAAATGTAATTATTTCTATATATATATATATATATATATATATATATATATATATATATATATATATATATATTTATATATGTGTGTGTGTGTGTGTGTATGTATATATATGTATGTATAATATATTAGGGTGGGTGTATGTATAAAATTTAAAAAAATTCGATGCGTCAAATTAGCGAATTTTCTTAGAATACATAAATCACTCTCTAAAGGTCATAATTTTAGTGTGATCAAAATGAAATATAATATCTGATATGACTTTAGTTTTGGCAAAAATTAAATTTATTAATAGCCAAAATAACGATTATAGTTTATAGTTACTATGGAAACGCCAATTTTTACGAAATTCCAACATTGGTGCAAAAACAATAGCTGTATTTCTTTTGTAGGAAATTCCTTAAAAAAATTTAAATTTGGTATATCGAAAAGTTGATTACTGGGAAACTTCAACGGGGCCTCTCCAGATGTGAACTATTAATATTAAGAGCCTAACATCGCAGTTTTCCATTTTCACTTCAGTCATATGGGAAAAATTTTATATCTCGCTAATAATAAACCTATGACAAACCCCAATTCGTATTTTTGTAGGGAATTAAAAGCTCTACAAAAAAAAGGTCTGTACGTTACTTTTATCATTAACCCAGCCATTTAAATGAAACTGGATTTCAAAATTTGAAGAATTTATCAAAAAACCATTTTTTTCTTAATTTTAAGACTCGCTCATTTGTAAACATTAAAAAATAAGCGATACATATTTAAATAGGGCATTCAAATACAATAAAAGGTCACTTACGCTCTTTTCATTCATCCAACCATTCTAATAATATTGGAGGTCAAACTTTTAAGAATTAAAAAAACCAATTTTTTTTGCTTCTAATTTTTATAACTCGCTGATTGGTAAGCAATTAAAAAAAAATACTACATATTCCCGTAGGAAGTTGACTTATTTACAAAAATGGCCTCTTTTGTTCAATCGATAAGCATAAGCGTTTAATAGATAATTGCCAACAAAGTTGATACCGATTTTAATCTCTTTTGAATAACTATCTTAACAAATTTCAATGAATTATCTTTAGTTGCGATTGAATTTTAAATACTTACACTTTTTAATTGAACAAACGAGACCATTTTTGTGAATCAGTTATTTTCGATTATTGATTATCTTTTATTGATTACAAATAAATGAGTTACAAAATTTAGAAAAAAATTTTCTTTTTAATTCTTCAAATTTTGACCCCCAGTATCATTTGATTGTTTGGGTTAATGAAAAAAATTACAAATCCTTTTTTGTGGAGCTTTTGATTGCCAAGAAAAATATGTATCGGGATTTACTTTATGTTTATTATTAATGGGATGAAAATTGAAAACTGCGATGTGGAGGCCCATAATATTAAGATTAAGAGTTCACATGTAGAGATATTCCGTTTACGGTGCCCAGCAATAAATTTTTCGAAAAATGCCAAATTTAAAATAAAAATAAATTTTTTTTGACCCTCCCTAATATATTTATACGCGATTTTTTATTTTTTCAGATTAAAATTATATTAATAACAAAGGAATTGTTGTTGTTGTTACTATAAACAGCAGCAAAACATAATATTTCTGAATAACTTTTACATTTTAGAGCAGCCCCTTGGTATTACAATATCTACAGACATTTTTTTAATGTTTAAACTTACTTGAAAACAACTTGAAAATTACAAGAATACCTTTTAATATGTAAACATGTGAATGTTTTAAAGAAAATACGTGGTTCTATACAATTGTTTTTTATTTATAAATTCATATATAATTTGAAAATTAGATGCTAATTGCACATTTGAATTAAATTATTTTCACAGCAAAGAATTCTTAAAAATTGGTTCACTTTGTAAGAACACCGTATTAGTCGCACAATGTGTTCAAGTCAATAAAAAATTAACTTAATGAGTTCTACTAAATTTCTTCATTGGTGAGTTCGGGGGAGGGGGGGGGTTCACTTTGATATTTTAAATTATTTTTTATCCTTGTGTAACGGTTAGAAGTATGATTAAGATAAAAATATTTTTGGATCGGTGTTTATATAATGTTTTAAGTATTCAGTTTTAAGTATTCCTGGTCTGTCTGTAAATCAATACAAAACGTAAGAAATATAAAAAACAATTTTAAACACAAAATATATTCATTTTTGTGAACAACATTGGTTTGAATTTTTTTGAAAACTTAATAATTTTGCAATAGTTTTAACTATTATTGCAAAATTAGAATCAATTGAAATGTACTCTTATACATTTTTATTTTTAAATGTGTGTTCTGAAAATTTACATGATATGTCTAAACTTTTTTTACCCCTATATCTCGAAAAATACATTCCAGGTAATCCAGGTAAAATAAATAATCTTGGGAGATAATCATTATACATGTTTGCAGCGTTTAAAACTAAATAAAACAGTCGTTTAGTAATAGATTAGTAGCATATAATCTGCAAAACTGACTGGGACGTCTTGTTCTTTTAGGCGTTGTATGATGCATGTGAAACAAAAACAATTACCTGCAGGTAATCTATTTTGTAATCTAGGTAATCTAGTTTTTTTTCTAAAGGTTTCTCATGTTCAGCATCTTTTGTATAAGTCAATTCTAAAGATTGAAGTTTGACCGACTATTAATAGTGGAATTCATTTGTAAAAGTACCGAATACATATCCTGAAATAGAAACTTGGTGGAACCGTCGATAAATATTGAGCAGCAACGGAATCTAAAGGAAATTCAGTTAATTTTTTTAGACTTAAAAAAAATTAATTAATATTTAAAAAAATTTAAAAAAACAGTGGCTTTCTTTTAAAATCAAATTGCGCTTATAAGTCGAAAATAATGTTTTTTTGTTGTGAAGCTGATCCGATTAGTTTGTAGTGATAATTTGCGCGTTTCTAATGGTTTTAATTTACAAAGTTTGATCATCATTCGGATCAGCTTATAATAACGGAGAAAAAACTGATTTTATAATTTTTAATGTAATCTATATTTCTATTTCTAATGCTTATTTTCTCACTGACGCCAATTTTCCAATGAAATGTAAAGAAATAATCCTCATACATTGCTTGGAATAGGTGAACATAATTAATAGAAACATATAATAGGGGCTATCCCGACTAGAAATTGCCCATACACATATGTCCGGACCCAATAGGGAACCAAGAGGGCATTCCAAGTAAGGCTATCCCAATCGGGACCAGATTAAAACCCAATTTGGATATCCCAATGTAAAAATTGTTAAAGTAATATTATTTTTTGCACTTTCGGGACTTAAATGACAACTTTACTCCCTCCAAATAGGTACTAAAGTCAGATTTTTTTCTACCATGGGAGAAAAAGTAGATTTTTTTCCCATGAGAGAAAAAGTTAAAAATTTCTTAAATAGAAATGTTATTTTGATTTTGTTGCTAGGATACGTATTAAATATTCTTTTTCTCCCACGAGAAAAAAAATCTACTTTTTCACCCATTGGAGGGAGTAAGTACTACTTTAGTACCTATTTGGAGGGAGTAAAAGTGTTATTTTAGTCCCGAAAGTGCAAAGAATAGTATATTTACTGTGTCACTAAAGTGCCTTTAATCCCTTGAGTGGTTGTTCGTTCGGGCGGATCCCTCAGGAAAAAACTCCGCACACGGGATTAAAAGAGTCACTTTAGTTCCATGGTTGAATAAACTATCGCAAGTGACATATTACTATGTAATAGTATATATACTCGTAGTTGAATAAATAGTAATATATAAAATAAATAAATAAACAAACAAATTCACTTTCGCGTTTATAATATTAGTAATGGGCATTACCTCTTAAACTCGGCCTTACGCACTTCCATCTAGTTAAAATAATAATAATAGTAATAATAGTAATAGTTAAAATTATTTTTAGTGGTATCAGGATGAGATAGGGATTGTTCAATCGGGGCCCATGACATCTATCTGTTAGATCCCAATTCGGGATCCTTATTGGGCAACCCAATAAGGGTTGCCCAATAAGTTAATTTACTGCAACTTTTTAATTATAAATTTTTCCCATTCAAAATTTTATGTCTCTTCTTTGTCTCTGAAAGTATATCATTTACGAAATAACATTCCGACAGGACCAAAATTTGAGGCTTTCGAGCATTTACAGACACAAGAATATGCATGTATCTATGTTATTATTATAGATATTATAGTTATTATTTACCATTTAGAACCAATTCCTAGAACATTAGTTTATATTTTATAAATACGTATTTCGACTACAATGTAGTCATCATCAGTATGAAGTAGCTAATAATAACTATCTCTGGGAATCGTAACTATCTCAGTATTAATAAAATACAAACAAATGTTCTAGGCATTGGGGCAAAATTTGAAATGTAATTTCAGAAAACCTAGAGTTCTCTTTGATTATTTTAATAATCTTTATGGCTATTATTGCTCATTTTCGACGTCTACTAGGTAGGATCGATGAATATTTGAAGAAGTTTTTCAAATATTAGAGGAAAAACTAAATTTGTTGTAATCACCCTTAATATTGGACACATTGAAACTCATAAGAACTAAAGTTGTAAAAAATTAGTTTTACCTACTATAATTTTTTTGTTTCACTAATATTTACAGAAATATTAACAATTTAAGATTGAAAGTTAAAATCCTAAATATCTCGGTACACGTTACAGTTTGAGGAAAATATAACGTAATGAATGATAGCAAACATGTTTTTCTACAACTTTACTCCTCATACATTTTTCAATTGTTTTAATGTTAAGAGACATATATTATATTTTGTGTTTTCTTCATTCTTTATGCGCCCTTTCTCCTTGATCTATGCCATTAATTAATAAAATTGTCCTTGTTAATACCAAAATCATGTCAGATACACCATTTCATTTTGATCAGACTAAAATTGTGATCGCTAGAGAGAAAGAATTAATGTATTCTAAGGAAATTCGCCAAGTTGAAGCAGCTCCTGCGTAGCAAATTTTTTTTACATCCAGATAAAGTCAAGAGATATAGTGCTCGGTTTACAAACACCCCATATTCTCAAAACGGCAATATATCAAAAAACAACACAAAATGAGTTTATGAGCACACAACAAACGAGTAATGGGAAAAAAATGTTTTTAAAACCATGTAGATTTTAAAAGATTTATGTCGAATGATCTTCATAAACATGAAACACTAAACTCATAATTCTATTATTAAATGACTCTACTACTTACTACTCGACTATACGATATGTACTAGGACGAATACATGGCAATATATACACCATAACTAGTCCGAGGGTTTATATATTTAAAAGGTAAATTTGTAGAGTGAATAAGTAGCTATAAGAGTAGCAAAAGCTATCGTTCGACTATTCAGTACTGGTACATACGAAAATTGGTTTGTTGGTCTTCTGTTCGTATCTGATAACATAATATATGTACATGTATATATATATATATATATATATATATATAGGTTGTCGGTTTGACATACATAATGGTACCAAATGTTTCTTGGACATTTTAACTGAAAATACAGATTTCTTTTTCAAATTGAATTCGGTTTTCAAATCGGGATCGAGTAACAGATGAGTTACAAATACCAATCCGTCTAAAATTGTAGGCTAGTAGTACCGGTGGGGAGGTCGAAGCCTGGCAAGTAGTCCTTTCTAGGATTTTTTACGGACCATAAAGGTCAAGGAATTTGTATGTAGAAAAGGAACTGGTATTGGTATTGGTTTTGTGACTGAAGATATTCTGGAGTTTGTGGAAGGAAACTGCAAAAAACTTTCACAACATTGCCGGTTACATTTGTTTTTGTCCATACGCCGACAATTTAGTCAATTAACCGTCTCATTAATTGTTTTTTATTTAATTTAATTGACAAAGTGCCTCCGTTGGGAATTAAACCAGAACCTCCCAGTTCCAAGTAAAATGGCTTAATCAACTGGACCACTGGGACTGGTCAAAACAAAAATTGTAGGCTATAATCCATTACTAGCTTTCAATTATTATTATGTGTAAATATCCTTTTTCCCTTGACCGACTTATTAATTATCAAAGTTTCCTTTCAAATATCGAAAGCATGTCATTTACTCCAATCTATTATCTAGAGACAGCACACACACACAAATGTGTATCCTATAATATCGGTCAAGTAATAAAAGGATTTAGAGGGAGGGAGCAACACAAAATTTGGGATTAATCTAATATTAGTAAAATTGGTCATAGTTTCTGCAACCAAAGCAGCATGAAAAATTAACCGCAGAAATAAACCCAGTTGGTCACGCATGTTGGATTGCCATATTGTTCGAGGAATTTTCAGAGTGCAGAGGTAATAAATTGCCTAGCATGATTTTTTTATATAGAAACAGAATTATACTGTAGAAACAGAAGCATACATGATCATGAGAAACCGAAGCAAACTGATCAAGTTTTGTCTAAGTCGCTTTTATTTCAAAGTCTACTCATTATTTTGAGGTATGTACACGTTAGTGAATGGTTATTTTCTGTAAAAAAAACCCCGACAGGTGTTTTCAACGTCAACGAGGCTACCAAATAGTATTTTTGAAATGCATTAACTATTGCCAAACTCTACATACTTTTAATTAACAGCGTATGGGTCATATGTACAACCCTGGCCTGCATATGGAATCAGCCTGGCCTGCATAGGGCAGCCTTTACAATCTATCTAGGCATACATATTTAAGGTAGTTTTTTTAACCCGACTTCAAAAAGGAGGATAGTTCTCAATTCGTCTGTATTTTTTTATTTATTTTATTTTTTTTAATGTTTGTTACCTGAGAACTCCGTCATTTATTAACCGATTTTGTATTTTTTTTTTGTTTTAAAGAGTTTGATTCCCGATTGGTCCCATTGTCACCAAATCGCATTCTGATATAGAGATCCCCTGGAAATCGAGGAAAACCCTCATTTTATATGTGATAACCGATTTCTGCGAATTTTTTTTTTTTTTGAAAATATATACTCATTCATAATGGGAAATTAAGAAATTTTTTTTTAAAACCGACTTCAAAAAAATTTTTTTACAAAAAAAAACCGACCCCAAAAAAAAATTTTTACACAAAAAAAACAAAATGTTTGTAAAAAAAATTGAAAATCTGTTATAAAAAAATGCACTAAAAATTAAAAAAAAAAAAAACGGATAAAAAAAAATGTGTTATAAAAAATTGCACTAACAATTATAGTTGGTCGTTTAGTAGGTATACTCATATTTAGACAAATAAAATCAGTTATAGAACTTCAGAATCACTAAAAAGCGAGAAATAAAACCTATTTTGACAAAATGGAAACCCGACTTCAAAAATCAAATATTCTATAACAAAGCACTAACAAGTAAAAAAATAATTGCATATTCTTGTGCCAATTTTAGTTCACCTAATCAAAAATTTTTAAATATATATGTACAATTATTGTTATTTTTGGAGGCGGTGTCCAAAAGTTATGTGAATTTCTCTATGATGACACCGCCTCCAAAAATAACAATAATTGTACGTGAACTAAAATTGGCACAAGAATATGTAATTATTTTTTTACTTTTTAGTGCTTTGTTATAGAATATTTGATTTTTGAAGTCAGGTTTCCATTTTGTCAAAATAGGTTTTTTTACTTGAAAGTACCGCGTATACTTCGCTTGGATTATATAAAAATGGTAATCTCTTCGTAAAACGTTTTTTAACAAAACCGCTCGACGCGTTTTTTAAATAAAATAAAAAGTGTGGTGAAATCAGTACTCTTGTGTATACCTGTAATGTTAATCGTACAATTTTTGAGAGCGATTTTTATCAAAACTAAACTAAATTATTTAGAAATTATATATTTATATTTTATATTTAATTTTTCAAAAAATTCAGCCAATTCACACGACAACTACCTTTATACATATTTTGTTTACATATTTTGTATTTTATATTAAACATTATGTATATTGTTAGCGTTATGCAATAGGTTGTAGTTTGTGAATGAATGAATGAAGCGAACGAATGTTGAGGAGAGAGGAGGGTTTGGTTGCTTTTGGCTAACTTTGTGGTTTAACAGCGTGGTCAAACTAAAGCTCTTTTGTTTATCTTAATACATATACCACCATGAATTTAGAGAGTAACACAAAATAAATACACTGTTTTGCAAATTTTGCACTGATAATAATATTAACAATAAATTATATATTATTAGTAGAGTCAAACCACAAATGCGATTTGGTGTAACTGGAGTATACCATACTCAAAAACCTCTAAATAAAATAGATTTTCGTCTTGAAATCTGCAGTTTTTCCAATTTGGTAAGTAGAATATATTAATCAATTTAAAGTGAATGTAATGTTTATTACTATCTCAATGTAGAATTATAAATTTTTTTACAAGCTTTTATTAGCGAATTTTCTCCAAAGGAAATGCAGCTATTGTTTTTGCACCAATGTTGGAATTTCGTAAAAATTTCTTCAAATGTCCATCGATCCAACCTATTAGATGTTAAAAATCACTATCGCTAAAATTTGTATGTATGTATATATATATATATATATACATATGTACTTTTTTTAAAATGTCTGTGGACTCTCTAGCGGCCACAGTTCCCATTCATTATTCCCATTCGAATGAAATTTGGTATTTGAGTAGCTTTTGGTATTCTTAAGGTCAAGTTCGAATGCGTAAAATCGGGCGATTGGAAAGGGGGTTTAGAGGGAGGAAAAAACACAAAAGTTGACTATCTCCCTTAATATTTGAAAAATCGAAAAATTTATCAGTAGTTAAGTTGCAAGTACTAAGTTTGACTGTAATTTTGTTTCTTATCATTTTTCTGTTACACTAATATTTACAGAAATATTTACAATTAAATATGGTTTAAAATGTCTGTGGATTCTCCAGCGGTCACAGTTTTATTCCGATTGTAATGAAACTTGGTATTTGAGGCACTTTTTATATACTAAAGGTCAAGTTCTTCAATGGGTAAAATCGGACTAGGGGAAAGGGGGGTTTAAAGGGAGGGGGAAACACAAAATTTGACTATCTCCCTTAATATTTGAAAAATCGAAAAATTTATCAGGAGTTAAGTTGTAGGTACTAAGTTTTACTGTAATTTTGTTTCTTACAATATTTCTGTTACACTAATATTTACAGAAATACTTACAATTAAAGATTGAAATTTAAAATTCTAATTATCTCTTTTCACATTAGAGTTTGAGAAAAATGATCAGGTAATGAATTGTAGCAAACTTGATTTTCTACAATTTTACTCCTTATACATTTTTCGATTATTCTAATATTAAGAGCGATATTTAATATTTTGTGTTTGTTTGACACGAATACATAAAATATATTTTATTCTAAAAAATTTTGATTGTCGTTTCCTAGTAACTATAAACCTATACTCGTTATTTTGGCTTTTAATAAATTTAATTTTTGCCAAACCTAAAGTTATATCATATTATATTATATTTCATTTTGATCACACTAAAATTATGACCACTAGGAATGATTTATGTATTCTAAGGAAACTCGCTAAGTTGACCCAGCTCCTGCGTAACGAATTTTTTTTTTGTAATGTTTTTGTACTCAAATTTTACTTCAATTTTCATTCACGTCTAATTATCGTATTGATTTGAAACTTTATAAATGTTGGTAGTAGGTACTTTAGATCACAAAAGTTGATGTCATATTTTAAACTTTTATAATTGATTTAAATATAGTACCAGTAGTTCATTATAAATATAGAACCAACTTTTATTCGAATTTTTTTTTCGAAAACCGTATGAATAAGGCATAAATTAGCTATAAAACTTTAAAGCTAATTTAAAGGTTCAATTCAAAAATATGGCATCTTCAAAACTGATCGCATAGAATAAAGTTTTATGATATCATTACAAAATTTAACCATTTGTAATTGAAAAAAAGGCGTTACGCAGGAGCTGCGTCACAATTTACGTCTGATCTTTTTACGAAATTCCAACATTGGTGCAAATACAATAGCTGTATTTCCTTTGGAGGAAATTCGCTAATAATAATAGTTTTTAATAGAAAAACTGAAAATGCATAATTAAAAGTTTAATCCCGACTGTGTTACGATTAAAATAAATCATTGCAGAAAAATTTTGGAATATGTGGAATATAAATTGACTGAATTAGTCTCTCAACAATGAAAAGAGATTATGAATTGAATGGATAAAATCAGTTCCTGTATCCCAGTAGGGTGTAAATATACTTTTTTTTTTGAAAGCGTAACAGATAGAAGAATAATTTAAAAATTAAAAATGTCTTTCTAACATAAACTGAATAGTTTATTCACAATTCCAGCTCCAATATCTGTAATTACTGCATGAGCCTGTAACGTATGCATATAGCAACTTTATATAATACCTAGCATTTAAATACATCTGCGCTTGTTTAAAAAGTTAAATAAAATGTTCATACATTGATAATGAATTCAGTATATACAGGGTATTTAAATAGTAAACCTAGTTAGTTGTTATTACATCCATTAGTTTATAATATTTGGAACATATTTATTCATTTTCCAATTGCATCGCTTTTATCTTTACCAACCATGTTAGCAAATTTGGCAATTCACTTTTCACAGTTCTAAATTGTCGTATTGATGTAAAAGTTCGAGGTTTAACCATCTAGATTGAACTTATGATGGAAGTCGAAAATAGGCCACAAAATAGCAATTGTAAACTAGATATGAGTAATTAATTTATTCGCGTATTTGTCTTGGAAAAAATTAATATTTAAAAGAGAAAAAATAAAATAAACGCTAAGTAAGTAAGGCACTAAACAACAAATTATTAAAAAATGTAAAAGTATGGAGCGCTTTGTGCTGAACATTTCTTCGTGATGTTTTAATAAAAGCTGTAAGCGGCACAGTCTTTTACAATTTGTAATTATTTGCTGGTAAGTGCGTTACATCTACTTAACAAACCTCTACCTAGTGACTGACAACGCACAGCCTAGAAGCATAAAATTGCACCTTGAGTGAGTTCCTTATATAAAGTAGGTGAACAGTAAGAAGTTTGAAGGGTTTTAGAACATTCATCTCCTAAGGGGGTTAAATAGGCGATGCAATTTTGTATGGAAGATCGTCATTTTTGAAATTAGAAATATGGAATTTGGTGTTTAGACTTATAAATAACTACTCGTTTATAAATAAATAAGTCAGTTGTATCAGCGTTTTTGGAAATTCAATCCCTAAGAGAATAAAATAAGGGACGAAAGTTTGTATGTGAAGTACGTCATTTTTTAAGATAGAAACGTGGGAGTTGGTGTTTAGGCGTCTGTTTATTAATAATAGTTAGTTGCATCAGCGTTTTTTGGAAATTCATCTCCTAAGGGGATAAAGTAAGAGATGAATCTGTGTATAGGAACTGCGTCATTTTTGAAGTTAGCAATGTGGAAGTTGGTGGTTAGGTTCTTAATATTCGAGAAAAGTCAGTTGGTTCCTTCGATGTTGCCGATGGGAAATCTCATCGAGCATGCGGCTAGTGTAGGTACTAAAATTATGTAATATTTTTATGTATATTGTACTTTTTTTGAGAACATGTGCAACAAATGTGATCCAAAACAAACCTAAAAAAATTACAATAAACAAAGAAAGAATATTGGAACATTGAGAGTTTCGGAGTATGTAAGATTGTTCATATTAATTATTAGGTCAGCTAATCAGTCGAAGTTAGCATTCATCTTAGGAAAACTCGCATAAAAAATAATATTTATACAGACGTTTAAATCACTATTTTGTATGACATACACAACAAAGTAAAGTAAATTCGATTTTTCACCTGAGTAGTCAGATTCATCGTAAAAAGAGTACCTTATCTTAGACCTTCAAGACCTTATAATTAATATTAGAGATATATGTTTGTTATATATCAACCACAGACTTTAAATTCAGATGAGTTTTGTTTTCTTAAACATTAAAAAAATTGGTAGACTTTCGTATAATCAACAATGATGTAGTGGAAAGGAGATAAAAAAGGTTTCCCAAACATTATTATTATATATTAAATTTTGGAAAAAAATGGTCTTGTAACATCTTTCTGATTACGAAGACATGGAGATACGGCGAGTAAATTATAAAACAGCAGACTGAAATCAATTTTTTCCAGGTTTGTTTCCGAAACGAAGCGAGGTGTTGCATTCAATTTATGTACTATAGTCTAAAATGTTCCAGAAAACTAATTAACCGTATTCTCAGTGTCTTGATTTTATTTATTAGCTGTATAACTATTTATAAGTTAACATAATTTCCGAGAGGTAGATTAAGTATAATTTTTTTTAAACGTCTATCGTTAATCTGATTATAAACGTAAATATGGTTAGAATTTAAAATAAAACCAATGTATACACAAATTTCTCAATTGATCTATAAATTTGCTACAAACAGCAATTAATATTATATCCCAGTAGTTTCTCAAGTCATCTTTAATGCATAAATAGTTTCTAGTTTATAGTCAAAAGTTACTAATACTGATGATGGATTAGATCAGTCACTAGAAACGAATGTCGATTCTAATAAGGAATAAATTTGTTAACAGTTGTCTTTTGTTTCAATGGATCTATATGTATAAAGTTTCCTAAGTTAATTATAAACAAACATACAAAGAGTTTGTTAAATTATACAATGTCTAACTTTACATATACTCGTACACATATTTACAATTGACTGGCGGACTTCAATATTCTTTGTTTACTTTACTTACCTATAGGTACTAGCAGTGGCGGATTTAACAATAGGCTGGAGTAGGCTGGAGCCTATAGCGGCAGATTATAGGGGCGGCAAATTTGGAGCCAAAATTTTTTTCTGTCTTACAGAAATTAAAAAGATTCATATTTATATACAAAAGTGTTATTAGATCCACACAAACAATTCAACATGTAATATGTTTCACCACTTGGAAAAACTTTTCTACAATTTGCGTAGTCGCGTTTGGTTGCGGGGCGGGAACGAGTGACATTACCAGGCTTCTATCGTAGATTTAATCACTTTTGCCAATATTTTCGAATCTCTTTGCAAGTTTTTCGTAGCTGAACGAGAAAATTTGAAGTATTTCGAAGAAAAGGCAATGGAATTAAGCGTGTCAATGCAGTATTCAAAATACATGAGAAAAAAGACAACCAAAAAGGAAAAAAATTTATGATGACACATTTGATGACGAAATGAGAATGACTGCGAGTGATATTAGAATTAGAAAAATGGCAGGAGACCTACAACAGGTTCAATGAAAAGTTTTTATTTCGGATCAAAAAGAGTGAATTGTCATCATCCACCAATGGGGAAAAAGCCTTTTTCTTGGAAGAAATGTATCCTAATGATTTAGAGACTAATGATTTAGATTCTGTTTCCTGCGAAAACAGAATTCGCAAAACGTTTATCCAAACTTTGATATAGCAGTTCGTATGGTTCTATGTACCAGCGACAAATTGTTCGGGTCAGAAAAGCTTTTCTTGCTTAAAACGGGTGAAAAATTATTTAAGATCTACCTAAAGCCAAGAAAAGCTAAACGCCTTTGCTCTTTCTGCATAGAGTCAGAACTAATGAATAAGATTTCATACGACGATATAACTGATGATTTGGCGCATAGAAAATCGCGTAAAAAGGCATTGTAAAACTTGCATAACTTTATTGAATTTCATCGACATCTACAACCGGATTGTTACGAGCAATTGAATATATTGTTTAAAATGCAAGTAGGCGCAAAAAAAATTATTAATTATGTTTGCCAAATGTACATTATTGTGTAAGTAGTTTTAATGCATTTCATACCCCGCTTTAGTAGTAGTACATGATTAAGCTTTTATTAGCTCAGAAATATACCAAAAAAATTTTAATTTGCATTCTTCAAACTAAATCGTGTAAAATTAATCTAGGAACTGACACATTGTAGAGGTCGGCAGGGGTGACAAAATTTAAATTTGCCTACTGGCGGCAAATGTGTATATCCGCCACTGGGTAATAGGCATTTTGCTATTACATGTAATTTTTTGTTTATTAATACCAATTTGTTTTTGGAATAATAAGCTAAATGTATTCTATTGGGCTTACCTAAACCCCATATATACATATTTTTAAATCACTATCAATTAGAAAAATTCTATAATATTTTTCTTCATGGTTGAAAGAAAAAAGTCGTTAGATTGATTGTTAAAAATAGACTACAACAATTTGAACACGTATGAGCTACGTAGATGAAACTAAACGGTTGTAATATTATTATAAGTATTAAAATTGCTCATTGTTCTGTAAATATTAAGGTTACAGAAAATATAGTCACTTGATAACATGTAAGTAGTAAAATTTATTTTCTACAATAATACTAATTTTTCTCATTTTACTAACGTTGAGATAGAAATCAAGATTTAATGGTTTGGAAACATACGGAAAATATCGGAAACGCAATCCCCTGTAATAAAAAAATGGGAAATACATGAGGTAAAAGTTCACATGAGCCAGATGTTCTTTGATTCGAGTTCTGGCTCATGTGAAAATTGGGAGAACCGAAAAATCGTGTATAGCTGCACACGTTATTGAGAACAACTACAAAATTGATAAATCAAATTTAAAACTACTGAAATCGGTACAAAACACCACAGAATTAGATGCATCTACATACACAAATTGAGAAAACAGATAATGAATTTAGGCAATAGCCCAATTCAAAATTCTAATTTAATAAAATTAAACTATTTAAAAAAAAAAATATAATACCTTAAAATCAAGGTGAGCTTCGATACCCTCACTTTAGTGACAAAAACAACACCGCATAGTCTCAAAAGGATACCGACAAATAGATAGGTGTTGCTCTTCACACACCTAATCCTTTAGTTTGTCAACTAAAATAATTCTCATGTCAGATCATCAGTCAAATCATATAAAAAGACAAAAATTTTTTAATATCATAGTGAGACACGCGCCAAATTAGCAACAAGCTACATATCTCTGAATCCATATCCCAGAGATAGTTACGATTAGCTATTTCATACTGACGATGATTACATTGTAGTCGAAATACGTAGTTATAAAATACAAATAAATGTTCTAGGAATTGGGGCAAAATTTGAAATGTAATTTCAAAAAACCTAGAGTTCTCTTTGATTATTTTAATAATCTTTATAAAATGATTTTATTTACTAAGTGATATTTATATTCCTGGTTACTGAGGAAATTCGCTAAGTTTACGCAGCTCCTGCGTGACGAACTTTTTTTGTTCGAATTTATTATTTTTCATATTTTCTTTTATCATTACGTAACAAAATACAGCCTTAAATAAAAATGGTGCATTGAAGTACAATTTTTATAAAACCATAAATTATGAAATTTGTAAAACATAGATACTACTTAGCGTAACGTATTTAAACTACTGTAAAATAATATTTTCTAACACACATTAATGAAATATAAAATCATAGTTAAACTAACAAAAAAAAGAAGAATAGTTAAACTTAATTTTGTAACGATTCAGATATTATCGAGAAATGAACCAAGAATAATTTGATTTGCAAATGAAGACAAATTGAAGAAAGAATTGTATTTTTTTGTGTGTGTATATTTAATGATTACTATTTTGTTTATATATAAAACGGAAATCAATTCCAACAGCTTAATTTAGTTTAGTTTAGTTAAAGTTAGTTAAATGGAGTTGAAACTTTAATATTCTAGTTGAATGGATGATGTTTTTAGAGTTTCGATGTTGTGTTTTATACATATAATACATATTTATACGAATGGTATGGGGGGTGTTCAATGTTATTTATACAGAGAAGTATTTCAACTATATAATATACTATCACATCCACACTGTCAGACAATCCCCCTTTAGTTGATTGGAAGGAGTGGCCTCATAACCGCTAATCGTGACAAATGACGACTCACCGCGTTCATTCACCGGAAGTAGAATAGTATATTCTGTGGTCGGTCGGTCGGTCTGTTTATCTGTTTTTAAGTCAGAGGTATGTAGTACGTACGTTGTTGTTGTTGGTGTCTCTTACTCATTGTGTGTTAATAATAATTTTATATATAATTTATATCATTATTTGTTCACGTTAGAGAGATATAAGATCAAGTTATATTTACAGATAATATAAAACATTTAAATTTCTTGAAACTAATCTTCTATTAATTATAATTCTTATATATGTGTCTTGTATACGTTGTCTTGTACACGTTGTACATTATAATATGGGTAATTTTTGATAGCAATAAATTAAATTGTATTCATTTTTGTTGAGTGTCATTTATTAAATTTTAAAGAAACTCTTTTTGATCGATTGTGAAGCGATAACCAATATTCGCATCAAAGTTGAGATTTTTAATATGCTTTTGTTTTTTAAAACATAAAACCTTTTTATACCCGGTTTATGAAATATACCATGATATATATTAAATTTAGTTTTGTAACAGTTGAAAATATTGATCTTTGAAAAAAAATGTTTCTTATAAACTCCATATGAATTTCGGCATGGTTCGTATCAAAATAGGCTGCAGTCACGCAACCGGCAAATTCTTAGTATGCATACAAATTCCTTGTTCATTAGAGTTCAGTAAAAAAAGGCCTACTTTCCAGGTTTCAAACTCTCCTGCGCTATTACTCTGAATACTACTAATATGCTTCAACGTTGATAACATTCTTTACATGTCAAAGTAATTAAACGCTAGTCACCTTAGTTAGTATAACAAAACTGTACATGCAAGAATACTAAGGGGTATTTCACACCGATGATGCAAGACGCATGCATCCTGGATTTTATTTAACTTGTGGTTTCGCTTCTTACGTGTTCTTCTTATTGGTTTCAAGTGTTTTTCTCGGTTAAAAGAAAGCAAATATACAAGAGAGAAAATAAATATACAAAATAAATGAATGTAAATATGTAAAATTAATTTACAGGGTGCATGCATCTTGCGTCTTGCATCTTTGGTGTGAAAGACCCCTAACAATTAATAGATAGACGCCAGTTTACAAGGAGAAAGAAGATATTAATCAGAAGCAGGATATATAAAAATGTAGTGAAGGAACGAACATACCTAGTTTCAGCAAAATGTTAAAACACTTTTTATGCCATCGTTTCAATATTTGATCTGTACACAGTTTTGTATAAAGGGTTCAAAAGTTTTGTAAAACAAAATATTTGGTATGAGAGGGTGGTTGAAGTGAAAGTCACCATGTTACTATAGAAGTATTCATACTGTGCCGTTGTTTTGAAATAGAACCTTTAGATTTATTGAAAAAGAACAACTTTGTTAAACAATAAAGAAAACGAGGAAATGAAATATTTTATTACTATTGTCAATGTTCAATTTATTTAAAATAATCAAACGAACGTTGTAGTAACCTTTTTAACCTTTTTCTTATGTATTATATTCGTCCTGATTATACGTCAGATAATCTTAGGTTGAAGTTTTGGGTCATGGATTTTTTACGTTATTCGTATTTTGGTAAAAAATAACATTCCCATTCATATTATTGTACATTTTAATTTAGGAAACGTACTCCTATTTTTTATATTACCTAAAAATATACGTAGAAATCGAAACTAAGAATTTATATTACACAGTTACTGGTTATTCGCTAGATACACTGCATGATTTTATAATGCGCATAAGCTTTCGTATTGTTTGCATAAGTGCGCTTGAATCCTGACAATGATACCATTCACCTAGCCATGTAATCGCACATAGCTAGGAGAGCAACGCAATGACTTTTTAAATAACTTTTGTTTAAGACAGTTTATGCAGTGTTTTCGGAAAATAGAAAAAATATCATTAATATCAAATTAATAGTGATGTATATTATTAAGAACTTCTTCCAACTATATTGGGTCGAACCGACTTTTTCACGGCTATATGATTATGTACGACTATATAAAAATCGCTAAAAGGTCAGTTACGTGAATATATCGTGTATACTATTAGGTTTTTCTGTATAATATGCGTAAATGGATATTGTTCAATGTCTTCTCGACACTAAATGCCGTTCACCAACGCCACTCCATTTGAATTACCGATTTTGCCAACCTTAAGTATCCATAAAATTTATGGATAATGTGTTAATGTTAATATGGATAAATGTGTTATGACCAACGATATAAATTTTCAATTTGAAACATTTAAGTCAAGCAAGTCAACCGCCTAGGACAATAATTCCATTTTTAGATTGGAACGACTATGTACGGACCGTAAATGTTTGGAAAATGAAATTTACGACAACATATTGGTCAGAATGGAGTATGGTTCCCCAAAACAGTTTACTATTGACACATTCTTATAATTTATGACTAATATTATAGCATACTTAAGACTTTATAAGTGGGACTCATATAATTATTCTCTAGCGACGTTATGAGTAGCACCCTTTTCTCAAAAATTTTACAGTGGATTTGTTGAATTAGTTCGTAACAATGTTTAGAAAAAATTTTGTTGGTATTTTTCTAACAAACAAATGTTATTCGAAACATTCAAACATTTAACAACTGCAGAATTGTACCAAGAAACTTTTGAAATTAGTACACTCTAATGTAATATATTTGAATCAGCAAGTTATATTTTAGTGTACGGTTTATCGGTTATTTATTCACTTTAAATTAAATAAATTGACATTGTTGCGGACTAATTCAACATAAATCCACTGTAAAATTTTGAGGAAACGGTGCTACTTATGAAGTCACTAGACTATAAATATATGAGCCGAACAAAAACAGATTCTTAAAAAAAACTTTGAAAAAAGGATCTCACTTATAAAGTCTAAAGTATGCAATAATATTAGTCACAAGTAATAAGAATGTATCATTAGTAAAATGTTTTGGGGAACAATACTCTATCCTGACCAATATGTTTTCATATATTTCACTTTCGAAACATTTATGGTCCATATATATGAATTTTTACCCACCCCTAAAGAGAATCCTCGCTTGTATACTAACTTTGTTTTCATTTTCTATCAGAAACACTAATGATTATTTTATAAATTTCATTGTTAAAACACTCTTTATCTGTACCCGTTCTAGGCGAAAAAATTCTTTTTATCCACTTGCAATCGATAATACAGTTAGAGTTTCAATTTATATACATTTTGGATTTATCGATAATTAATGAATGAGACGAATGGACTAGGAACATCATGAAGATAGTTTCTTTACTAAATGAGCAACTTTAGTAATGATTAAAGGGAATTACATCAGAGAAAATATTAAATAATTTTTTTATTAAACATATCAGCTTAAGGATGTATGAGCACTGAAGCTTCATAAAGATTAAGGTTTGATTTTTTGTTTACAGGTAGTTAAAGTGCATATAAATCAATCATAAAAGTTTCAGAGGGTGTTACGGGGGTCTTGAATTAAATATTTAATGTTAAAGTTCGAGTTTTATTACATTGCTGTTAGGGAGAAACCCACACTTTTACACATACTTTGACATATTTTGATAATTTTCACTTGGAATAAAATGAGACGAATAAAACAAAACTACACAATCAATTTTATTTCTGTCGGCGGTACCTTAATTACCTGATATCTTAGGGTTTTTCTTAAATATCTTTCTTGTTAGGCCCCATAAGATGGGCCTAAATTAAGTTTTAATTTTAACTTACGACAAAAAATAATAAACATTATTGTGGACTTTTATGAATGTACTATATAAGATTTTGAAGAATTTTATAAATGGACTATACATCAGTGCTATTCTTAAATAGATGGAGTCAATTAAACTTTCATAACTCTTGACGTCACTCAATTAAATAAAAAAACTGTTTGTTTGTCTAATTAGATTAGTGGGCTAAGTTTTTTTTTAAAAAGATTTTATTGAATTTCCTGAATATACGGTAGGTATAAACAGTATACATTAAAATTTAATGGATATTAATGAATGTGAATAGTAAGGAAGGAAACTAATTTTAAAATAACTTCATATATTATACAGAAAGTTGTAATTATTACAATTGTACCTACTCACATATCATTATGGTTATAAACATACAGCCAATATAAGTTTATAGTTTACCATGTGTCCCATTCAACTTTTTTATAAAAGTGTATTCTTCATGTAAACGTCTTTCTATAATAATAATAATGGAGGCTTTGCATCCATTTTTGAGAAACACAGTCTATAACAGTGACCATCCATTTCATTATTCTCTTCAATCTTTATTAATCTCAATTACATTACATTCATGATGTGGTAGGAGTTCAAGAAATTTTATGCAAACTAGAAATGTGGAGGTTGCGCGACTGTAGTGGCCTTTCATAGGAACTATACCGATATTAATACGGAGTTCGTGAAAGAAAACTGCCGAAAATATGCACAAGCATAGCCGGTTGCTTCAATATTGTCCATATACCGACAGTTTATTCAATTAACCGCTCCCATTAGTAATAATTGAGGAACTGCCACACGTAGACTCGAGATCGCAACCTTCTAGTTCCAAGCAGAGCGTATTTGACCGTAGGATCACTTGACTGGATAAAGAATCGATAAAAAAGTTAAATCTGTGTATGGTGTGCCAAAATTGTGTGCTTGTTGTATACTAGGTCTAGAATGCGAAATTTCAAAAACGAAATATCATGCAAGACCAGGCAAAAGTTTTCTGCTATATTTAATTAGTCCTTTGGGGGATAGTATAAAGTTATGATAAGTATCATTTTTTGGATTTGGAAAAATATTCAAGGAGCTCAATTTCATATAGGAATTTATGGAGGTAAAAAATTTACAGAAAACAAGAAATTCATGTAATTTTGTTTAAAGTAGCACGCAATGTTTAAATTTTCCTCTTTAATACTACGAGATTATTTGCAGGAAAACTACCAAGTAATGAACATTAACAGAATGTATGTTAATATCCATTACAAAATGCTCAGGTAAAAACTATGTGGATTTGGTGACCTCTGCTGAAGCGGGAAGACTGTCGATTAGGTTGGTTTCATGGAAATGGGTGGATACATTTTAAGTGGTTGGGTTTGTCAATTCTGCTATTATTATATGTATACTCCCGTTCAATAAAATTAAACAGATCTGAACAGAATCAATTACTCACAATTTTGATTATTCTTGTAGTAAATGTTGTTTCCTATACTTCCATTTCTTTTTTCACACTTAAAATATATACTAGTTATCTTTGTTTATAAATGAATAATTATACAGACAGTTACAAAAGTGAGGAGTTTTATGAAATGTAAGAAAATTAACATTTCAGGTCTGTTCAATTTTATTGAACGGGAGTGTACGTTTTATTCAAGTAATATTTCTTTCATTCATTGCATTTTCTTTTTTCCACAATGAGGTTTCATAAGTTTCAATTATGATAATCTCACATATAAACATATATTTCTCTAAATATTGATATGAAAAAATTAACTCATCAACCAGGAATCGAACCTCAGACATCTGGGTCTCTAGTCCAGTGTGCGTATCGCTACACCAAAGATGATTTTGACGTATGATCCAATCTTCTCATATCATAGGCAGTATTACTTTGTTGTCAAATATCTACTTATTATTTATTTGTTATTGTATAAACTTAAACGCGTCACAATACAATATTTATGTCAAATTCTATTAAGGTTACGTAAGACAGGTTATGAAAGAACTATTGTATACTATACAGACAAACATGTCATTGAATTTTTAATTAAATATGGATATGAAAAAATTATTAATATATTTCCCCGTTTCTTTGCCCATCAACTACATGCGTATAAATATAGAGGTTGTGTGACAGGTTCATATCAAACTTTCTTAAATAGTTTATAAATTACCAAAATACAAAAACGAAAAGAACAACGCTCTTGTGAAAATTTGATATTTAACTTTTATACCAATAGAGGATGCAAAATTGAGGTAAAGATCGATATGATTAAAGCGATAAAACAACTACACAAGAGTCTATTTTCTATTTCTAACCACCAAAAACAGGTTAATTATATATAGATACCATAAAGACAAATCAAATGTTATATATTTAAAGAGTCTTAGAAACTGCCCAAAAACAAAACGAAAAAATCTTACAGATATATTTGGCACTTTAAGTAGATTGATTTCACACACAAAGCTATACTTGTGCGCTGTAGGGACAAAATAATCGTTATGCTATTTGAATGTTCTAGCACTCTCAAGACATTATGGTGACATCACACAGACGCCGAGAAATGTTCGATAAGTATTTTCCACATGAAGCAACTTTAAAACGTCCGTATTTCACCGCTATAGATAAACTTTTACTCCGCCATTGGTGTATGCTTCTTAGGGCTATAACATCTGGTCGACATAATTAGAAACATAGTATTCAGGCTCAATTGTGATAGTTACATATGCGTTATTAGGGTTCGTTAATAAAATAATAAACAAATAATTTTTTTTGTTAATGAATCTCATCTTTTTTTATGGAGAATATAATTTATGGTTAAATTGTAGCCAGATTAAAGCCGCCATTTTGGAATATGACGTCAGGCGTAACTTTACCAAGTCTATATCTTAAGGACGTTCCAGCACTGTGTTATATAATCAGGACAAAAAAACGGTTTTATTTTATTATAGTACAAGTACATAAACACACATATACAACACATAGACAAATACACTGTTCACATATACAAAATAATGTTATTTTAAAGAAAAATTATAATTTTAAACTTTTATATTTCGAAAACAAAACGGTAACATACGCACACCAAAAGAGCAAAACTGCTTTAAACAGTGTTAGTCAGCCTAACACTGTTTTGTTAAAAATATAACATAGGAAATTACATTATCAAAACAAAACGTTTTTTATCAGTGTGCGTATGCAATGCAATTTCCTATGTTCTATTTTAACAAAACAGTGTTAGGCTGACTAACACTGTTTAAAGCAGTTTTGCTCTTTTGGTGTGCGTTGGCCCTTACTCTCCTAGTTTTTTTAAAATTTTGTCGAGTATTTTTTCTAATACAACAGATAATAGTTGGGCGCGCATGAAGTTTTACATGCTTGTAATGAGGGAGAGTAGGAGAGAATGATTACTTTGATATTAATTATATCGCGTTCTAAACGGTCAAAAATTCTGAAACTTCGGGATTTATTAGAAAACGTTATTTTTAGCCTGAGAACAAAAAATGAGCAAAATCTGTTGAAAAGTGGTGGTATGCTGGAACATCCTTAACGTATAAATTAGACACAATGTAGTTGCACATACATCACAATAAACTTATCCTTTCATAATACAACATCATATACGCTATGCTACAAGGTCGTATATTTGTAATAAGCTATTCGTTCAGTAAACCTCAAATCATTAAATTGTTATAACTTAAATATCTAATTGCATATTATCTTTGTGAATAAATCATATTACACTCACTCACACATACACACACACAGGTAGTAAGGAACATTATGCGAAAATTAGAATATTATTTGAATTGCATTCAATCGTATACACGTAAGTAGGTAATATCTATCTACAGAAGAAGATTGCTGCTAACATGCATTTAATTATCAAGTAACGTGTATGACTGTAACAAACTATAATTTTGTATCAGTAGTAAAAGCTTGAGCTACAATAGGTACAGCTCCAGATTACATCATCAATGTGCAATTTGTGATTATTAAAAAGAGATTAATTCTATATATAGCGCCATAAAGGAATAATAATTTATAATACTATACATCATCTTATCGCATTATTCTCATTATATTGTACAAAAAAGTCTCAATGGGATCCGTCACCTTATTGCATTAGAATATTGAGAGGATAGACAGATAGAAATATATATTTCAATGTTTGAGATTTTAATGACATTTCATTTAGTCTTATTGGTCTTTGCTTGGAAAACAGAATTAGTGAATAAATGGAAGAAAAAATAATGCATTTGGAGTTTGTGGAAGGACTCTGTCATACGCCGACAGTTTAGTCAAGTAACTGATCCGTTAGTTTGTTTTAAGTTAATTTAATTGACAAACGGCTGCCTCTCTTGGGAATCAAACCCGCATCCTCCCAATTTCGAGTAGAGAACCAACTGGACCAATGGTGCTAGTTAGAGTAGGAACTTAAAAACAATCGTTAGGCAGGAGCTGCGTCAACTTAGCGAATTTCCTATAAAATATATTTCATATATTCGTATCAAACAAACACAAAATATTAAATATATCTCCTAATATTAGAATAATCGAAAAATGTAGTAAAGTTGTAGAAACTCAAGTTTTCTACAATTCATTACTTGATCATTTTTCTCAAACTCTAATGTGAACAGAGATTTTTAGAATTTTAACTTGCAATCTGTTATTGTAAATATTTCTGTAAATATTAGCGTAACAGAAAAATGATAAGAAACAAAATTCAAGTAAAACTTCAACCTAATTTCTGATAAATTTTTCGATTATTCAAATATTATGGGAGATAGTCAAACTTTGTGTTTTCCCCTCCTCTTAACCCCCTTCCCCTCGCCCGATTTTACCCATTTAGAATACCAAAAGCGATTCAAATAACAAATTTCTTTCCAATGGGAATAAAACTGTGACTGCTAGAGAGTCCACAGACATTTAAAAATGTAAATATGTATATATGTATATATATATATATATATTTATATATATAAATATATATATATATATATATATATATATATATACATTTATACTAATTTTAGTGATATTGATTTTTAACATCTTATAGGTAGAATCGATGGACATTTGAAGAAATTTATACGAAATTCCAACATTGGTGCAAAAACAATAGCTGCATTTCCTTTGGAGGAAATTCGCTAAAAAGCGGGAATGCAATCCGACTATTTGAAATCTATCACTGCTCTCCATATAGTTTTGATATTGGACAATTTGATATTCGACAATTTGACGCAAGTGCCACAAAATAAGTAACAAAATAGTACAGTAAGTAATATTAAACAAAGCTTGTAAATAACAAGTGGAAATAACAACTAACTGTGTTAATTGATTAAACACCCGGTATACCCTGAATTTATGTAAAAAAGTTTATTGCAAAAGTTGTTTATTTTTAAAAAAGGAACGTTTTTTTTTCTTTACGTTATTCTTTCTTTTTCTTTTTCTTTATTTTATTCTATCTTTAGTTTTGCCCATTTTACCCAAACATGAGCTGATTTTGCCCATTCATGAACTTAACTTGACTTTTGGCTCAAGAACACACACAAAATTTCAGCTCGTTAACACTTTTAGCGGACATTAGACGATGACCGAATTAAGTCATTTTATGAACACCTATTCCAAACTTTTATGTCTGCCATCAAGCGTTACAAAGTCGGGATAAAATTTATAATACCAGTACAAAAGTAAACATTTTTAGTAAATATAAAAAAAAATATTGCATATATTTCATTGAAAACTTTAATTTTTTTCGGGATCTTACGGTGGCGGCCCAAGGAAACCAGTTACCGGACACAAAGATTCCCGTAGTCATTGAGTTGGGCCCCTTCTCCTCTTAAACTATGCACGGCTAGCTCTTGGACTAAAATTTTATTCCATAATATTGAACGGTATATAATGTTCATAGAATTGACTAATGTTTTCCTTGTGTATTTATAAAGTTTATGGTACCAAAAATAAAGAATATTACCCGTATATTTCGTATCATAAAAGTATGAGTTGTGTATAAACACACACATCCACCACCATTCATTGTATGTTTATATACATATAATGGGGAAAATTTTAATTGATTGTGATTTTCCATTTTAAGGGAAATGAAACTTTCATTTCCTTCTGTAAGTGTGTATGTATGTATATATGTGTCGTAAACACATATAAGGTTTAACCAAAAACTATTTTCACTATTGCTGACATCTATATTCATCCGTTTATATTGAATTACATACACCATACAATATAATATACTATTACATATATATATATACTACTATATATATACTATTATATATATATATATATATATATATATATACGCAGTACAGAAGAAGAAACATTTGAATTAAATTTATATTAATTGTTTGAAAATTAATTATATTATTTTATCCTGTTACATGTTAAGTCAATTCTAATAATTTCTATTTAAGGAAATAATTCTTTAATTCTGAAATACGTAAATTAAAATTTATCATTTCGTTCTACTTCAGGTATATAGTTACTAGACCAGCAGCTGGAATGAATTTATATGATATCTGGGACACTACGGAGTCTTCTCAGTAAAGGAGCTGAGTTCCCATGCGAGGGATCGAAACCTTACATAGGAGTGACCAGAAAACATGCTTTATAAAACTGGAAATGGAAATGTGCAACAAAATTGGCTACATATAAGGCATAGCTGGGGATTATACCACAAGGTCAATCTGTCTCATGCGTAACAAACGAACAGACGACAACCTTCTGGTTAGGGTAGGGTGCTTGTCGATCATTACAGATTTAATGTTATCTGTCTCTCATGAGAATGGAGGGCAATGTGGCTTGTCCAAGTAATAATGGGGTGGATGATACGATCTTTCACCTTTTGGAGCAATGCGCTAACAGAGCTAGAATAAGATGAGTGGAACTAAGAATGGAATGGGAAAACCAAAGGTGAAAAAATTGTAGTGGAACTCTGTTCTGTCTTTCGTAAAGAAGGTGGGTAGGTATAATAAGGGCCACAAGGCTGGGCAAAACGATAACGATGAACTGACAAAAGGAATTTGAGGGGATGCGTAATTAAGAGCCGCCAAAAGCAGTTTGGAAAGGAATACTATCCAGATTTTGCTTCCCATAAAAATTTATGCTGCTACTATTGTAGTAGTAAAAAAAACCGGCAATTGACACATGTGTACACTCCCGTTAAAAAAAATGAACCCAGCTGAACCGAATCAATCTCTCACAATTTTGATTATTCTTCTCGTAAATGTTTTTTACAGATACGGCATATTATTTAATTTTTATATGTAAGAGGAAGATTTAACACATTCCTTGCACTTTAAATATATTTTTTAAAAGCTTACTTTGTTTATCATTCACACGGATACAAAATTTATGTTATCAAAACATATAAATACAGTTTTATAATTCCATTTCTTTTTACACACTTAAAAAATAGACTACTTCTCTTTGTTTTATTTACACACACACACACACAAAAACTAATATTAATACAAAATACAATCACAACTGGACAAGTTGAAATTTTGAATTATATAAATCATATTAATTTTGTGAATGATATCCACATTCATGAGGAAGGCTATAGGCTCTCTAGCATTCTTAAAGAATGTTACAATTCTTAGCTAGCCTTAAATATTGCTATTTGTAAAGTCGGAAGAATAACCATGATTATTATTATTTTCAATACATATATATTTAGCTTTCATAAAAATGCGGACGAAGTCGAGGGAAACTGCTAGTTATGAATACATTTTTTAATTGAAAAATTTTCCCTAAACCAAATGGATAAGGTACAAATCAACTAAAAAATTTAGAAAAATAAGCGCGTCTTTTGTGGCAACAATTTATATTCTTTTACGGTCTACGTAGCGGTGTCAGAGCTTATTGACATTTTTCAACCTCATTCAAACATCTCTATACGACAATTTCAAAATTCACTAAATTGTCAATAATATGATATCACTAATCTATGTGGTATTATGGCGGTAGGGTATTTTGGTAACGATTATTTTGTGAGAAATTATTTTTATGTTGGTCATGACTATTTGTTGTAGTACAAATTAATGAAATCGACAATGTGACGATACCTAAAAATATGTTGAATTTAAATGAAGTATTGAAGAGTATGAATATAACAGCTAACATTTTATATTTTATGAAACAATTATATTAACATATTCAAAATAACCAAAACCATTAATTTCAACAGATAGTGGTCACAGTCAGTATATTATATATGACGAATGGATTAATGAAAGTTAATTATTAATATTATTATTATTGAAGTCTTTATTTTTAATTAAAGTCTTAATTAATTAATTATTTTTTTTAAATTAGAGAATTCAAATTATGATATTAATATAATATGTTCATAGTCTTTAAATATTTATGAGGACATACTGCTGTGTTAGAATAATTAGAATTTATGTTGTTTTTTTTTTTATTCTTTTTCGCTGTAAGTACTATAATTTTTTTTTTTAAATGTATTATTTCATTTCAAACGTTCAGTCATCTTCAACATATGTACAGTTTTTGAATTATTAATAATTTTTTATTATTATTATGGTAATTAATTTTTGAGGATTTTTGTAAAATAAAAATTATATTATTTTTATTGAATTTATACATTTTTTTGTGTTTGCAATGGTTAGTCACTCTAGTTTTTTGTCGAGGGTGAATTAATTTATGTAGTACATAACAAGCAATTTTTTTTGTTCGAAATATGTGAATTGTATTAAATTTCAATTATTCTGGTAAATGATGAAAGCTCAAGGCAAATTATTCATTTACTTATTTTGATAATTTTAGCAAAATTATGTGTTTCTATTCAAAATATAAATTATTTCATACAAATTTTATTATATTATGATAATCATAAGACTAACAAGTCTTATGTTACTACTACATGTGTCACATTACTACTATGTGCGACCCATGAGTTTCACTCGACCAACTTCCCTGTATGGTGGGAAAATTAAAATTATTGATAATAATATTGAGTTATGATTATTTATAGTTATCTTTCGCGTAAATATTGTAATTATTCTAAAAGGAAATCGCAATTATGGTGATAGCTTCATTTTTCAAGGCTTCCTTCTCCTGGTAAAATTGTTTAACAAGAAGCGAAAAGTCTTTGTTCATTATTCGTCCTTACCAATCTGATTATTTATTGCTTTATTACTATTATTTTACTATTTTATAAAATATAATGTTTTATTTAATAGAAAATTCGAATTCTACTCCCATTACAAGAAGGTATATCTGATATATCTTTTAAAAAGTTATAAAATTTACTTTATATGCACTCTAAGACAAAAAATATTGTAAACCAGCGAATTTTCAAAGAGCACATAATAAAAGTGAATATAGCATCAACGTAGGGTCGATTGTTAAATTGTAGTACAACTTAACTTATGGTAAATTTTTCAATTATATCAATCAATATTAAGAGACAAAATCCAAGTTATGCATTTCCATTTCCTTTTAAATCTCTCTCCCTTCACTCTTAAATGAATTGAAATAAAATTTTTGGAGATCATTCAGTAACCCAGGGAAGAAAGAAAAAAGGGATGGTTAATTGACTAAACTGTCGGCGTATGGACAAGAACGAAGTAACCGACTATGCTTGAGAAGGTTTTCTTCAGTTTCTTTCACGAACTCCAGATGAATATCGGCATGGTTCCTATCATAGTCGGCTGCAGCCGCATATCCTACCCATTCCTAGTCTATACAAAAAATTTCTTCCCCTCAACTCATATCCTCATATCCTTAGGCATCATAATGGAATGGTCAAAGTGTAGCACGTTTGGGGCAGCCTCTACAATCAATCTCTATCTAACGTCTGTCTTATCTCTATCTAACAAAGACGATATCGTATTTCGTTCGCAAGATTTCGTACAAGGAACATGTATACATTGACAGTCAAGAATACGCACACATGGACACATATGCATCTTTTAAAGATATAGGTTTATAGACTTTGCTAACCTCGAGCATTTCCGAAAAGATTTTCAGACTAATTAATTTCGTTGGAAAGCTACTGAAAGAACTAGTAGCTATAATAACTATTATTTCATGTATCAGTTTTAGTAAGGCTACCTAAGAATACAATTTTTAGCGAATTTTGGACCAGAAAGGTAGCTATTGATTTTGTACCGATGAAGGAATTTTGGAATGAAGGTTCATATAAATTAAATATAAAAATATGTTAAATGGGGGTATAATTGTAAAATAGAGCCAATTCAGCTATCGAATTCGCCATTAAAATGTCATATCGCTTATCGCCATAAGATACAAATGAAAGTATATAAAACAATTGTGTTTTGGCTATATAATTAACACTTTTGATTTAAAGTAATGATACTTAAATTTGAAATGAATAAAATTTTATTTTATTTGTTATCAAGGGAATAACAAAGTTAAATTGAAAATAATAAACAAATAAGTTTCAAAACGATGTGATTGAAATACAAATTATATACCTAAACTAAAAGATTACAGAGTGCGTAATCAATTCAGTGTTTAATTCAACGCTGGGCCCGAAATTGAATTCTTTATCGCTTGTAGGTTTTAAGAGGTGTGGGTCTCGAGTTTGATCCAAGCATTGTTAAATTATCTAAAGTATTGTAATTTAAAATTAACAACTTATGTTTACCCACATGCTTGGATAGGAAGCCATCTTTAATGCCGAAACTGACATTTATTCTATTTTTTTAATTTTGATAAATGATTCAAGATGTTTCTGATTTAATTTGTTCATTCTTAATGGATAGAAAATCGTATACAAAATTAGATAACACGTTAACAGAATTTAAACAATTTAAAGATTTTCCATGATTCGAAATATTAGCGATTGTGTCATTATATTTGTCACTTTAGAAGGGATCCAGAATTTTGTTTCTAATTTTTTAAAACTTGATTTGATCGAATTGATTATTCGACTTAGATCTATCATTATTTGCTGAATCGTTAGGCGATTCGAATAATCTAGTCAGATAATCTGCCAAATTATTATGTTCATCCTTTATATGTTCAGGTGTAAAATCAAATCTAGATATTTTAAGAATCCACCGCGAAAGGTGGTTAAACTTTTGGGGTGTATTAAATGACCATAATAAACTACGACAGTCAGTCTGAAGTATCCATCTTCATGACTATTGTATCTCGTTTCAACAGGGTTCAACTTTTTTTAACAATATATGATGGTGTAAATGATCCTCGTGCTTTTGTAACAATACAGCCCCAATTCCTGAAGAGGAACCGTCAGCTTGTAAAATAAATGATTTTGAAACATCTGGAAACTTAAGAACTGGGGCTGATGTTAATGTTCATTTTAAGTTTTTCAATGGCATGTAAATGAATATTAATCTTAAATTAATCTTAAATTTTACATTTTTATGTGTTAAAGCATTTAATGGACGAACAATCTGACTGAACATAGGAATAAAACGAACATAAAATGCAGCTGAGCCTACGGGTCTTGCGATTTCATTGACTTTTTTTTGGGTAGACATTTCCTTAATAACCTGAACTAAGTTCCCAATAAACGAACTCGTTCTTTATTCGAAATTTTTAGTCCTTTCATCTCAACCATTTGATAGCTGGTTCATCATTTGTTGATGTAAAAAATTCAACTCGCTGTATTGAATCTGTATAAATTAGGCCTCAGGTAAGCATCCTGAGGTCATCGAATGTAAATTAAGAATTGATTGAAATGGCTGGTAATGGCATTTTATTAACGAATGTTAAAGTAGATTCACTGTCTGTAATAACACCTTGTCGACATAGAAACTACTTCATAAAAATTTTTTTTCAAAACCCCTTCTGTGTAGTCTATCTTAAGAACCAATCGATCGATTTTATTTTTTTAAATAATGGTTGAATAGAGAATTTTATCCTCTTTAAATGATGTATCAAAAGGTAGGGGGTGCTTTGGAAATTTCAAAGTGGGAGTAGCTGGGGGCGAAGGGATAAAAGCTTAAATTCTCTATGTACCATTTGGAACTTCCCCCTCGATATCTAAATCGACGTGTTTTCACTCAAAACAGTAATCACATCAGTTATTAAGGGTGGATACCTTTGAAATTAACACACTGTATTGATCAATTTCAAGAACAAACAGTCGATAATTCCACCCATTACATACAGAAGTATAGAACTCAAAAGTTTGGTGTTGATGTCGTGGCCAAAAAAAAAATTTCTCACGTGGGAATTTATTAAGCATACGACCATTTCTAGTGGCCGGGCTGTGAAAGGAGCTCTGCTTGGAACGGTGGCAGTTTATCATTAAAAAAATGGGACAGTTAATTTATTAAACTGTCAGCGTATGGGCATTAATGGAAGTAGCCGTCTATGCTTGTGAAGGTTTTCTGCAATTTACTTTCGCGAACTTCAGATGAATATTGGCATAGATACATATTCCTTTCTCTGTTGGGGTCAGTAAAAAAAGGCCTACAAAGCCCTACTTGTCAGACTTCGACCTTCTCTTCGGTTCTACTTCTACTATTAAGCATCTGATAGTTTTTCTCCAGTAAGCTTTTAGTTTCACCACAATAATTTCAAACTCTTGTTCGCAGGCGGCTATTATAGCTTGCTCCTTCGATTTGCTGATCAGTATTTGGTCTTTTATTCTAAGTTTTTTTTTTTTTGTATAAAATAACAATTAAAATAATAGAAAAAAACTAAGAGAAACAAGTTTACTTCATTTGTATAATTTTTTCATACTGCTGTTAACAAGGAGAATAGAAATGATTTTTTCATTGTAAATCGATTGACAATTATATTAAATATAACAAAAAATCATAAATTTCATTAATCAAAAAAACGCCTTTAGCTGCAGTATAATATTAAAACTATATCATTTATATATTTTTTTTGTTTGATCGTGAAACATTTCACTACATGTGGCTACGGCCCCCTAGTGAATATTATATTCTAACGCCAATGGCTAAATACGAACTGTAAGTACCCATCATCATCAAATTCTATGGAATTATATTATTTCGTTAAAAAATATTTCTTTTAACAATAAATTTATTGTGTTAATATCAGACGAAATTATTGGAGAAATTTCCAAAAATGTACTTTTCTATAAAAAAAATATTAATTGCCCTTAGGCACTAATGGTAAAATGTTATCGTAGCTATTGTTTTTTATTTCTATTGAAAGTTGCCAAAATGTGAGAACTAACATTTTTTTATTGATATTTGTACATTACCATAAAATTTAAACGAAAATACGTGCCCTCATTTTTTTAGTTCTACTACTAATCACACGAATAAATTCCAACTACTGTTTGCGCAAGTTCATGCTTTAATACAATGTTTTCTATGTTCCAAGTGATCATCGAGTGGATAAACTTTAAACACCGCAATCACTGGAAAAATATATCGCAACAAAAACTCGATAAAATACTGTATCGGAATGCAACCAAGAGGCAGACCCTCAATGCACTCAACATTAACAGACTACAACTTCGAAAGGCTACCGGATTCATCATCGGACATTAATAGCTACGAAAGCACCTACACATATTAGGACTCCAGAATGTGTGGTGACGAGGAAGAAACATCCATCATCTTTAACTGCGAAACTCTCGATGACAGATGATACAATATAGTAGCATCATACATCCCATTTAGGGTATTCGTTCCTTCCCGTGAGGAATGGGATCGAAATGTACCAAACTTTTCACCCCCTTCCGGACCATATCTTTATACGGATGGGTCAAGGACCGGAGATTTATTCAGTGCGGGGGATTATGGACCTAGAATAAAGGAATCGATTCCTCTTGGTCAATATGCGACAGTTTTTCAATTACAAATCATCGCCATGCTGAGAGGTGGTAAGATTTGTAACACAAAAGGTTACATTGGGGCACATATCAGCATCTTCTCAGATAGCCAGGTAGCACTTCGAGGCTACAAGATTCCAATCGTCGATAGTCTATGAATGCTTCGAGGAACTGAACTAACTGGCACTGAATAACACAGTCCGACTTATCTGGGTACCGGGTCACTATGGCGTTAAAGGGGACGCATAAGCGGACTCATTGGCGCGAGAGGGGTCATGTCAAACGCCCGTTTCATCTGATCCTATCATTCCTAAAGCAAGATGCTCCGTGATTTACCGAATCAAGGGGTGGCTGTGACAAGCACATCTCGATTACTGGGACTTTGCGCAGGGCATGCGAAAGGCAAAGTTGTGCATAAACACAGCTAGGCCATTCGACTGTGCTCGGTTGAAACTCAATAGAATGCAGTTGCGAAGGGTAGTGAGGCTCTCGTCAGGACACTGTTGATTGAACTACCACCTTTCTTACTTGAGGTTCTCTGGTGATTCCACTTGTAGGGCCTGTATGGAGGACGATTAAACCTCCATAGATGTTATATGTACCTGCAGAAACCTGCAGGGTGTGAGGTATAGAATGTTTGGGTCTGAAACCTTGGATCATATCAATCCTGGGAGCCATTCCGGCGGAGAAGTTGTAGGCCTTCGGTGTGGCGTCTGGCCTCGACAGGATCCTATAGCTTCATCTGCTTACAATAGCACCTATTCCCGGAGACGTCTGGCCTTCGGGTGACAGGTTGTTCTCAAAGAGGGCACAGAGGACCCCTTGGTCTAGGTTCTAGGGATCCATTTGCGGTAGTTATCTTTCTAATTATTATTATCATACATCTCAGCCCGAATATATAAACCTTCAAGAAAACCCGATAAGCAAGCTCCTGGTTATTTTCAAGATATGGGAGAAACGAACCTCGTCTTATCGAAGTTAAAGGGAGAGAAAAATGGACTATAAAGTACCAGTGCAACGCATACCCCAAAATTTGCATACCCAAAAATAAAAATAATTAAGAGAAATACCTTTGAGAAGGAACTACTAATTGCATATTGGGTTGAATTTTCATCGCTGGATCTTTAAGCTTTGGAGGATGGTTTTTGTATTGCTGATCTCACAAAATTTTACTTTTTAAAGTTAGATATTATAGACTTTTATGTATAATAATGAATGGATACCAAAGAGCCTTGGAGAAAATCCTTATTGTAGTTTTTTGTTGGTAAATATATGCAAGAACAAAATATTTACTTGAAGATGATATTCCCGTACTTTAACTTACAATGCTACATCTCAATATACCAGCTTAGTAGCCGAGCGGTCTAAGGCGTCATGTCGGCGCAGTATGCAGTACTTGTAAACTGGGAGGTTATGGGTTCGAATCCCGACATCGGCAGTTTGTCAATTATAAAAAAAAGGGGCGGTTGATTGACTAAACTGTCGGCGTATGGAAAAGAACGAAGTAACCGGCTATGCTTGAGAAGGTTTTCTGCAGTTTCCTTCACGAACTCCAGATGAATATCGGCATAGTTCCTATCATAGTCGGATGCAGCCACATATCCTACGAATTCCTAGTCTACTCACAAATTCCCTCCACTCCACTCACATCCTCACATCCTAAGGCATCACAATGGACCTTATGGTCGAAGTGTAGCACGTCCAGGGCAGCCTTTACAATCTACCTCTACCTCTACATCTCTATATTATCTATATACTCCTTAGTTCTAACAGTCAAATTGGTGGAGGTTGACTCTACCTCTTAGAACTTCGGTGCGTTTTATAGTGTGTGGCATGTAATTGTGGTACACCCTGCTTTTTATTTATAAATAAAATGTCATAAAATAAATATTTTTTTCTTATCTTTTTTTTAACTCAACCCCTGCCTACCCCTACCTTCATCGTTTACTACCGCTATCAAATATTTTAAGAAATCGAAGGACATTTCTAGGATAAGAAGGATTTTATTATGTTATACATTAAAGTCTAAAATATCCAACCTTAATATCATGAAATAAATATTGTGGGGGAGGAGGAACAGATAAGAACCCTTTGGAGTGCCTTGGTGATCTGTCTCTGTATTTCTGTGCTTGTGGCCTCGTAATGGTGAATCTTTGTATTTGGGAAGAAGTTTTGTATTTCTGCGTCCATTAAGACTATCATTCTTTCTATTATATTCATTGTAAGTATTTTTTTATTTTGATTTTGAGATTCAAATTCAATTTCGTCATCCGTGGAAAACTTCAGCAAAAATCTAAATTTCTATTTATTTTTGTTTATTTAGCAATTTAACATTTTTATAGTCATTTTGTAAAAAGTGGGCTTGCTTAGGCCTTAAGGCCTTCAGTACCTTAATTAGGACGATTTATTAGAAAATTTATGATAAATAATTTTATCTCTGACACCATAAATAATATTAGAAAGTGGGGGAAAAATCACCTCGAAACTTACTCGACGGAAGAATGGGAAGAATATATAGAAAATATTCGTGAGTTTTGCTTGTATCTTTTTTTCATGAGAAGTATGCATGAACAATTTAAATATGTATATAATAAAAAAAATTTGAGATAAATGTCCAATTACATTTTTAAAACAATATATATTAAAATTACAATATAAATAGTATATTTGTAAAAGTATACCCGTATGAACTTTGTTTTTTTTTTTACATTTTTTGTTTGTTTTGTTTGTATATATTATAAATCCAAATTATACAAGCACAACAATAGTCATAATAATACATATTTAAAGTGTAGGAATGAACAATAAAATGTATCACATTAACCATCATATACCAACGGCGTACATACCGGATGGTCTTTTCCTCCAAGTAGAATGTTTTTTCAAATTTTTTCAGAGAGAAGATGATAGTGGAAAATGTCTAAAGAAACATCAAAACACATTAGCAACGTTTTGTAAATATTATTTCTTAAATTCAAATAACTATAATTCCACATTGAAAAGTTATATGTCAGTTAAAATTTCAGATATTTTTCTTTGTTTTGAAATAAGTGGAAATTCTACGGACATGTAAATCGTCTTTCGAAAATTTTATTATTTTTAAGAAATTGACGGTAGGTGAAGTAGTAGTTGTAGTAGCATGGGGTAGGCCGAAACCTAGAAGTAAACCTTTTTAGGCATGTTTTACGGCCCCTTAGAAACTCGCATATACTTCTATTCTCTATAACAGATGGTTCGTTTCCGCTAGCTCTGAGTTCGTTGTCAAACCTGCCTTCTTTGCGAATGACAGAACTCCACTTTATTGGTTTTATCTCAGATTCTCCCATGTCAGTTGAACCGAAGCCTAGATACGTCATTCTAGCTCTGAAAGACCTTACTGCCGGAAGGTGGAAGGGCGTATCATCCGCTCCGATAATATTTCGATAAATATTTATACCATTAAAAATGGTCAGTAGACAAATAGTTTATTTACTACAATTTTACTGATGGTAAATTAGCGCATTTTACTAGTTTTAAGAGAGTAATTGCAAACTTCATGTCCCTCTCCTTCCAAGTCCCACTTCACCCTTGACTGAAATAGATAATATTTATTTCAGATCATATTGCAGTAAATATTCTTCGATTGACACCTGGACGAAATCGATATCATATTTGATTCTCGAGATTTGAAAAAAATGCTTATGGCTTACGAACTCACACACACACACACACAAAATTTTTTTCAAAACTGGTCTTATTCGACTCTGGTGCCCTCACAACGTGAAGATATGGTAAAAATTTGGATTTTGAGTTTCGGATCGACTACCATCACTTCCTTAAACAGGGAAGTTAAAAACCATTCTTTTCACTTTCAAGAATGTAAAAAATAATAACTGTAGGTATATTTTGTATCCGACAAAAAACATAAATGTAAGAGGGTTCAAGGTTTTGAAAAAAGTATTGATATCCCAGCGAAATCAAAAATGTTCGCCTTCAAAAGTGGTGAAATCTATGTAAGATTATTTCTTTGTATATTAAGTGTTATAAAATCTGTCCACTTGCCAAGTTAAAATACGAAAACACTGTATTCGAGAAACTAAGCTTGAGACCCACCATCTAAATTTGAACTTTATAGCTTTTTCTGTTTTCCTGAGATACATAGGCCTAAAAACCGTCTCTAATCCTTCCTGTAACCATAGTTATTGCTTAAACTTGGTCTGACGCACTACCGTGCTATGTTATGTCTGGTAGTGTATTTTTAACGATACAATCTAGAAATTGAAATGCACAAATTAAACTTTTTTTAATCATGGTGATTTGTTGAGTTTAATTGTCAGTAGTATCTTGTTTCATAACTCAGTTACATATATCCACTCTGTATGATATTATAACGTTAGCATTGAGAGGGTATATAGAGAGAAAAAAAAACATAACTAAATTTTAAATGTAATTCACGTAAATTGTAATAATATACTCATACACATGCAAATTCACACTACTACACAAATATCAAAATATTATATACTTTAAACTTTATATTTTCATATTAATTATTACATATACCGGATGTATCACGAAAACTATTACAAACTGTCCCTAATTGAGCAATTGTTGATTCTACAAACAAACAAAAATGTCATACAAAATCTGTATCATTCAGAAGCGGACATATCGTTTATAATGAAATTTATGTTCGATATTGACCTATTGAGAAATGATCTGAGGGCGGAGCTTCCGAAAGAATATTCTAGTGTGCACCGAAAGAATATTCTATTTTTTTAATGTCAAATAAGTTTCAATTTTTGGACAAATAACTAATTTCCAAAATTTTGTTAATGTAGATACTTCCATAGAAACTATACAAATATCTCTAACTATATTAGAGATCTGGGCCGGCTATAACTTTGGAATGGCTAGAATACAGCTATAACTTTGGAACGGTTTGAAGTTTTGACCTAGGGTCATCTCTCATCGTTATTTCACTATCTTCTATAGTTTTTTCCAAACAATTTGACATTTTCTCTTGTATATGTAAAGAAGGTAATACTGCACATTAAGTTGGTTTTTTTGCCACCAGACGTCGAGACTAAAATGGTTAGTTATCAATAGGTAATTTGCAGAACCTCATAAAACAGAGCTAGGCGATAGCTAAGAGCACACTGAAAGCTTATACTGATCAAGTGAGTTTCCAAGCGAACGAAACGGAACCCAAATTACATATAACAATAACTGTTTTATATTGTGGCTTAACTCAAGTTACGCAAACAGAACCGCTTACGAACCGGATGTAATTGTAACAAAATCTTTGCAATAAGGAAGAAAACGTTATAGTAATCTATCAAACGGGAATTTATTTGAGATTAGTAATGCTCTGTTTCTATTATGAACGGTTGGTTTTGTTGAGTCGAGAAGAATTTACTTCCTTAATCATTGGATGTTAATATTTGAACGGTCAAATACAGAGCTCTATTTTAAAAGAGGGCTAATTTTTCATAAAGATGCCAGTAATTGGTTCTTGTGTAACGAAATTCCGTAAAAATTCAATCGTTAATAACGGCATAACTAATAATACATTTACAATGGTTGAGCCCAGATAGATCATTTTGTCACGTATCTGGTATTCGACGTTCTGCATGTGACGTAATCGTACCAGTATATGCACATGCACGTGAATGGTTACAAATTCGCTTTGTGTAAAGTTATAAATTGGGTAGCGTCGTATTTAGCTAGAATATTGATTCTACTGTCATTGTGAATACCGGTATATCACTAAGAGGAAAAGTGAGACAATAAAAATATTCGCCGGAATATATGTGAAAATTGGTATTAAATTGAAAATTACAAAATAATTAAAGATTTCATCTCTTATACCTCATAAATATGCTCGGAATTATAGAAAACGCATATCAGTGGAATGTTCGTGTTAAAAAAAAATCGAATGAGCCTAAAAAGTCAAGTGCCGAATGAGCTACGACAGCGACGAGAAGGAAATTATAAAAAGTAATTGACACATTACCAGTCCAGGTGGCCGAGCGGTCTAAGGCGTTATGTCTGCGTAGTATGCCTATTTGGAAACTGGGAGGTCATGGGTTCGAATCCCGACATCGGCAGTGTGTCAATTATTAGGGGAAAAAAAGAGGCAGTTAATTGACTAAACTGTCAACGTATGGACAAAAACGAAGTAACCGGCTATGCTTGAGAAGGTTTTCTGCAGTTTTCTTCACGAACTCCAGATGAATATCGGCATAGTCCTCACATAGTTGGCTGCAGCCGCATAGCCTACCAATTCCTAGTTTATGCACAAAAATTCTTTCTATTCCACTCACATCCGTACATCCTTAGGAATCACAATGGACCTCATGGTCGAAGAGCAGCCCGTCCAGAGGGCAGCCTGTACAATCCATGTATCTATCTAAATGACACCGTTGTCAATTCATTAATCTTATTGGCACAGTTGTCAATCGATCAACAAATTTATTCTTATACAATTAATAACAAAATGCTGGATATAGTTTGGATGAGTATATCCAAACTATATATGACCTGTATGACGTTGATACTTATAAAAGAGTATGTTTGAGCTCGACTACAGCCATCATGTGCTCTCGCAGAGTAAGGCCAGTTGAAGGATGCAAAATCTGCATAATATCATCTGTTATACTTTACGTAACACACCCGGTATACTCAGTTTCATGTTAATTTAAATACAAATAGGTATATCCATTTTTTTGCTGTATAAATCTTTTTTTCAGAAAATAAACTTCCCTAGGTTAGAGAGTATGTTTATTTGGGTACTGAAAAAATGTGTAGTCGAAATAAATATGAATTATTTATGCATTTTTTATTTGGTAATTTGGAAAAACAAATAAGGAGAATAGCATGAACAAATAAGAAGCATATTCACGAAAGATTTTTAACGACTTACCCAAAAACAAAGCGTAGGTATATACGAGTACATCGATTTTGATCGTACGATAAAATATCGTATGTTATTATATCATCGCATGCTGCATCACACGCACCAACATTTTTACCCGACTAGCCTGGAAAGAGGTTAGTATTTTTCGAGTGTATGTATGTCTGTTTTTCGTTTTAATTATGGAAGTGACACAGGGTATAATTTTTAAATTTGGCGTCTGTGAATAAAAAAAGAGAGGGGGAATAAAAAAATATTTTATTATTATATCAATATGGGTACCAAATAAAAGCTTTTTCTCTCTTCAGTTAATGATTTTCTACGCAGTCGGGTTTTTTTATTTATTATATTACTTTTACTTATTTTCTTCCGTCTATTTTTGTAGCTGTTTGTGAAAATTTGTACTCGTTATGTCTAGTTGTATGCAAAATTATCCCAAACGTGTTGCTGTTATATGGTTGTTATACCGCGATGTCCGGCGTCGTTCGTTTAATCAAACTTACTGGGTTCATCCGATTGTTCAACATGTTCTAGACTCCAGAGAATGGAAGTTCTTTCCAACTATTTTCGTATTTATTATTTTGTAAGTAAACTTCAAATATAAAAAATTTAATGAGCTTTAAATTCCTAAAATAACAGATTATCCCTCGAAAAATAAAGTTTTATATGCTCAGATGTATTGAATCACTTATGCCTTAATCGTATGATTTTACCGAGGGATAAAAATTGATGGATATGTCGCCTTATAAAAAGATCTATGCCGCAGAATTAATCACTAATTTAGTTATGTGATATTGCTATAATGGCTGAAAGTTTTCTACTCCACACAAATTCAACATTCAAATTGTATGGTGTGTTCTTTGTACAAATACATGGTTCTTTCCATTCATGTACAAATGAATGGTTCTAAATTCATTTCTTCTCTGTATCACTAGTTAACTAACTGCACATAATTTTGGTCGTTAACATGTAATGTTTTTACCAGTCCAAGTTGCCGAGCGGTATAAGGCGTTATGTGTGCGCAGTATGCCTACTTGGAAACTGGTAGAGTATGGGTTTGAATCCCGACATCCGAATCCCGGCAGTTTGTCAATTATAAAGAAATAAAAAGGGGGGGGGCGAATAATTGACTAAACTGTCGGCGTATGGATAAGAACGAAGTAACCGGCTATGTTTGAGAAGGTTTTCTGCAGTTTCCTTCACGAACTCCAGATGAATATCGGCATAGTTCCTATCATAGTCGGCTGCAGCCGCATATCCTACCAATTCGTAGTCTATAAACAAAAATTCCTTCCACTCCACTCACATACTCACATCCTTAGACATCCCAATGGACCTTATGGTCGAAGTGTAGTCTCCAGGACAGCTTCTACAGTCTATCTATCTATCTATATATGTCATGTTTTGGCTATAAAAATGTGCATCCAATATCATCATATATTGAGAACCAAATTGCTTTGTATTTAAATTGTGCCCACGGTAACGCTACTATCTTGAGAATATTCGCCTACTTGGAAAGAAAATTTAAACAAATTAATGCTAACTAGTTAATATATTAACTCGTAACAAGTATCTACATACAAAGGCTATCTATATCTCATCATTATGATACAATTTCTAAAATTGCTATTTATATGAAGATTGAAGAATTGTATGTACGTAGGTACCTTTTTTGTCTTTCTTTGTTGAAGTGTACTCTTGTTTGATATTCCTACACACATCTTCAACCTGCCAGTCAATTATGATCACACAATGTAACAAACATATTATCATGGTGATTTCCTAATGTACAAAACAAGAAGAAGAACAGTTAAACAACAACAAAGTTAAAAGTAACGTGGATAAATTTGTATATCAAACGTAACTATGTATACGGACGGGGTAGTAATAATATTCCGTATCTATATTTTAGCTTGTAGATTTGTTCGTTACCAACACCTACCAGCAATTCTAAGCGTATAACAGTTTTAAGAGTTGTATGCAATATACACTTACCTCTTTATCTATCTACGTGTGTATAATGTTTGTGCTGTTACTAGTTACCAAAAAGGTAATATATATTGTTGAATATTTTATCTTTAATTTCAAACCTTGGTTTTGTATACTCTCTTGACTCCCGCTTGTTGTTGGTTAACTATTTTATATACTAGTTCCCATGTTTATATGTGAAATGAGTATGTTTTAAGATATGGTTTACGTTGGTAGTGTGGTTTACTAGTTAATTTTTGGATGTATATAAATACGGTGATAGTTAAAACTAATTTCGTTCATCACTTTATTGTCCAGCCAACCAGTCCAAGTGGCCAAGCGGTCTAAGGCGGTATGTCTGCACAGTATGCCTACTTGGAATCTGGGAGGTAATGGGTTCAAATCCCGACATCGGCAGTATATCAATTATTAAGATAAACAAAAGGAGCAGCGGTTAATTGACTAAACTATGGGCGTATGGACAAGACCGAAGTAACCGGCTTTCTGCAGTTTCCTTCACGAACTCCAGATGAATATTGGCATAGTTACTATTATAGTCTGTAATTCCTAGTCTATACACCAAAATTCCTTCCACTCCACTCATATCCTCACTTCCTTAGGTATTACAATGGACCTTATGGTCGAAGTGTAGCCCATCCAGGGTTGCCTCTACAAACTGTCTACCTATCTATTGTCCAGCCATAAAAAAAAAAGTTTTCCTTGTTATTACAATATGTTTTACCACTGTTGAATCTCAGCGTACAGAGGCAAATTCATATGAGAAAGTCTAGACATATTTTCCTATAATACATACAGCCCTTTGTGTAACTGACTCAATCACTCATTGATACAAATTCTTACCCACTTCTAAAATTGCAAGAAGGATGCGGTTTTTTTAATTCGACGTAGAATAACATCAAACTTACGGGAAAATCGGAAAAATTTAATTTTCTCAACGCTATCCCCCCGCAAATGGGAAAAGCCCCGCGCTTTATCAAATTTACACTACGAAGGATATATTTTCTTTCCTGGTCGTGGAGTCAAAGCCAAAGGTCGCGCTGGGGATCAAGGGACAGATCTAATTAAAAATTTTAATTAGAGCAGCCCTTGCCCTTTCTCTTGGTTTCAGCCATCTCCATACCAAATTTTATCTAATTCGGTTTAGCGTGAAAAGTTAATAATAGAAACACAGTTACTTTCGCATTTATTAGGTATGGATTTTATAGTAATACTGGAAAATATTAAAATTATGCTTTCTTTTGTATGTTAATTAATAGTAGCTGTTTCTTTTTAACATGCATTTATTAGCTTGACTTGTATGTATCTATCTTTGTATGTATGAATGTAAAGGCGTTTTTATATTAAATTTTCACTGATTGATTTGTGCCTTATTTATTCGGCTTTCGAAGAAATGCTTATAAATAAGGCACAAATCAATTATAAAATTTTGAAATGATAGCTAAACTTTGGACGCCGTTTGTACATTCTTTTGGCGAAAACTATACCAAAAACTGTTCTATTAACTAGACAGTAAACATATTCACGAACTTTATTATTGGCATCGAATAATATTATTCCATATCTTGTAAATATGTATATAGTAAGTACTTCTGCCTACATCGTTTTATACGTTTGTAGTTACTATGAAATATTCCGAGTAAAGCAAATACCTTACGGCTGTTTTTGTTATTTTCATATATGAACACAGAGTCGTCACTACTCATTAATAATAATTATTATTAGCATCACTCCCTTTTTGCATTACAATTCTTTAGCGCTATTCATGATGCCGCAACATTCCCGCTACAACAACGCTAATCTTAATTTTCACACTTTCATGTGTATGAAGAGTGAAAAGATGGGTCAAAACACCACATTTCTGTATAGGTTGATTGTAATTTGGTAAATCAGAGAGCTTTATTGTTTGATCAAGGAAATCTGATCAAAGTTTTTAACTTGAAACGCTTATTTTGTGTTGAATGGGTCGTTACTTGTCTGACATCCATTATAAGTATTAATTAAAACAAATATTTAAAATTTTCGTAAAATCACTTTATATGACTAGTATCGGAACACCGTTCCTTCTTCAAAAATAAAAATGAAATGAACAATTTTTACATACTATAGCAACAAAGTAAATATTTTCAGGTACTTAACATAACATTTTGTGTATGAGATTTAATAATATTGGAAAAAAGTAAAACATTTTGGCATTGACAAATTATACAAAATATTTAACACATAGGTATACAAAATATAAAATTTTGGTCTAAGATCCGGTATTAGAAAAACCTTCCTCTGTTAATTGATTGAAATATTATTGAAAACACTTATTGCAATATAAACAATTTGGCAATGTAATGTCTGCCAGGGTAGTTCTGCTGCAATTAACATTAATTAATTAATTAAAAATTTATTTTTTTATAATTAAATCCCTCACGTGTTAATTGAATTTGGCTTGTTCAATAACATAGTATACGATACGACAAATCTTGTAATAGCAGGCAGCACTGCTTATTACTGCTACGGTTACTAGCAGCCAGGTGTTCAAAGTTAAAGTAAACTTTGTAAACCAATGTAAAATTTATTACATCAGTAATAAATTTTATGTCCCGTAATGAATCCCGTAATCCTCATGTCCCGTAATGAATCAGGCAACCTTTCGAAGTTGGAACCTTTTCAGGTTGAATGCATCGAGGCCCACCCTCTTCGATGTATTTTGAAACAGTATTTTCCCGAATTATTGCGGTATATTTTCCTAGTGATCATAGTGCTTAAAGTCTTTCCACTCGTTGATCACTTGTTTGAATGCTGTTTTTGGAATTCCTAAAATAGGTTCTGAGCCTATGAAGGGTATTCCGATAAGCAAAAACTGTAAAAGATGAACCAACCTCGCTTCTTGTCATATTTTCTATATGTGAAGTGATTCGTAAAAAATGTCATCCGTACTAAAATATTCATGTTTACTAAAAATAAATGAAACGGTAGATATACTCGTAGGAGGATACACTTGTTTTGTTTCGAATAAAATAAAATAAAATATTTAATAAACTTTCTATAAAACAAAATTGTGACAATAATTTCCGCTATGCTACATCACATCAAAGACATTTCAATCAAAATTGATTTATTATTAAAAAACAAAAATAATAATAAAAATTTCAAACATGTCAAAATATAAATGACACAAAATGAGTTTTGAATGTGTATAAATATATAATCAAAATCAATATATATATATATATTGTATATATTGTATATACAAGGCCAATAAATATAAATGAATAGAAATATATATTGATGAGATTGCCTCAAATTTATTTTTTAAATAATAACAAACGGTACTACTAAAAAAATCCAATTGAATCAATCAATTAAAAAATATATAACTTATAATAATGATAATAATGAAATGGTAACCTTTCATGAATTATACAATAAACATCCCAACAGGAGTTAAATTCTATTAAATTATTAATAAATAATTATTACCAATCACGATTGCAACAACAACAGTTGTAATATATTTTTTAAATATTTTATAATTATTAAATTTTGTATATTTATACAGATGAATAAAATAATGACTATTAATAATTTACTCCATGCTACACTTTACGGAAGTCGAATCTGCAATATTTCAATTTTGATCAGAAAAGAATGATCTAGAGCACGGTAGTGCGATAGGTCGAATTTGTGAATGGTTGCGATTGGAAAATTTACTCTAATAAAATAATCCTGTTATTTTAATCCAGTTCCACGTTGAATAAAAATAACCGTCCGTTCTAACATGAAAAGGGCAGTTTTAGGGGTGTTTTTCCTCTTTTTGGGGATTGCGATGTAGGTTATGAAATTTTCGTGGTTTTCTGTTAATTTGACTTTATTTTGGGTCGATTGGTGAAAATCCCATCTTTCTGCCATGAATAGAAGTTAAAAGGGTAGCTTCGGGGGTGCTTTAAAGATTTTTTTTGGGAGGAAGCGATGAAAGTTTTTAAGTTTTTTGAATAACCATCTTAATTTGTAGCTGTTTAGCGTCGAATATAACAAACTGCATCTTCCTAGCATGTATACAAGAAAAGGGGTAGTTTTAGGGGTGTGTTTCCCATTTGCGAAGGGTAACGATGGAAAAATTTACGGTTTTAAAATAATCCTATAATTTTAAACCCGGTCCACGTCGAATAAAAAAAACCTGATCTTTCTAACAGGAATAGAAGTGAAAAACGCAAATTAAGGGGTGTTTTTTCGGAGGTTTCCGATGTAGGTTATGAAATTTTTCGAAGTAATCTGTTAACTTGACTTTAAAAAGAAAATCCCATCTCTTCCATCATTCAGCATATATAGAACTGAAAAACGTAATTTTGGGGGGGTGTTTTTTCGATTTTTCGGGAGGTTGCAATAAAAAAAATTAAGTTTTCCGAAATAACTTCCTAATTTGTAGCTATTAAGCGTCGATTGCAAAAAACTGCATCTTGTTGCATGTATAGAACAAAAAGGTTGGTTTTGGGGGTGTTTTTACCAAGTTCGAAGGGTTGTGATGGAAAAATTTTCTTCCTTCAAATAATTCTGTTATTTTGAAACTGTTCCTCGTCGAATGGAAAAAAACCGATCTTTCTATCATGAATAGAAGTGAAAAGGTCAGTTTTAGGGATGTTTTCCCCATTTTCGGTGTGGTTGCGATATAGGTAATGAAATTTTTCAAAATATTCTGTTAATTTAACGTTATTTTGGGTCGATTAGTGAAAATTCTATCTTTCTAGCATTTATAAAAAAGAAAAACGTAATTTTGGAGTATGTTTTTCCAATTTTCCGGGGGGTTGCACTGAAACAATTGAAGTTAATAAATAATAATTGATCAATGCACAATATAATAAAAAACTTAAAATGAGAATATAAATTAATGTTTATTACAAAATTACAAAAAAAAATCTGTACACAATGGTTACCCATCCAATTACTGATTTTAACTAACGTTGCTTAACTTTTAAATGCTCTATCCAATCAGATAGGACTCTATAAAAATATCAACGAATAAGATAAATATATGCGTTCTAATGCTAATTTAATTAAAACGAAAATTGTAAAAATTTCCTTTTTTCCGATACAAATTTCCAGTTTTCGCAATTTTCCCGTCGGTTTGGGTACTACAGTTACCTACATGCCAAATATCAACTTTACAGCATATCTGGAAGTATCATAGAATATTGATCTATTAGTTACCAAGAATTGTAGGCGTTCACGCGAATTTTGCGTTTTTGAAGTGAAATAACTTTTTAACGGTTAATTCGTTAACGTTGAATGAAAAAACGGTTTCTCATAATTCCGTAAAGTATCTATATTCGAAATATCAACACTGTAGCTCTTTTCGTTCAAAAGATACAGCACCTAAAAAACAACGCTAAATTAAGGTGGAGTAATAGCACTGTAGTGAAAAGTCCGAATGTCTCCCTTAAATCTCGGCATTACGCACTACCGTGCTCTAGATTTCATGTATTTGTGTCAAACACAAAATATTTAATATCTCTCTTAATATTAGATTAATCGAAAAATGTATAAGAAGTAAAGTTGTAGAAAATCAAGTTTGCTACAATTCATTACTTGACCATTTTTCTCAAACTCTAATGTGAACAGAGATATTTAGAATTTTAGCTTTCAATCTTTAATTGTAAATATTTCTGTTAATATTGGTGTAACAGAAAAATGGTAAGAAACAAAATTGCAGTAAAACCCAAATACCCAATTTCATTCCAATCGGAATAAAACTGTGACCGCTAGAGAGTCCACAGACATTTAAAAATAGTACATATTATGTAGTACCTATATATATATATATATATGTTTGACCTATGTACCTATATACCTATGTACCTATATATATATATTTATATATATATGTATATATATATATATATGTATATATATATGTATATATATATATATATTTATATATATATATATATATATATATATATATATATATATATATATATATTTCTATATATATTCATGTTTAACATCTAATAGATGGACATTTGAAGAAATTTTTACGAAATTCCAACATTGGTGCAAAAAACAATAGCTGCATTTCCTTAGGAGGAAATTCGCTAAAAACTATTAATTGTTATTAGAATGTTTTGGTAGAAAGTAAGTAGAACATTTTCGTCCGTGTAAAACTGTTCCAAATGAGCTGAAGTCACACTATCCATAGGTTTAAATTTGAAAGAACAACTTAACTGTTTATATTGCACAAGCCGTAAGCTTTAAACGGTTTTTTCATAATTCAAAATATCTTTTTGTTTCAAATATAGAATTACTGGTAGTTTTGTGATAGTTGTCATGCAAAACACGTTGTCGATGAAATTGGTCGAATTTTTGATAAATCATTAAAAATATAAGTATCTAATTTCGTTTAAAATTTCAAAATTATTTAGTTGTGATATATGTAAATTAAATCGCTCTCAAAACTTGTACGATAAACATTACACATCTATACAAAAGTAGTAATTTCACCAAAATTTTAATTTTATTTAAAAAACGCGTCATGTGATTTGGATAAATCTAGTACAATGTCAAATGATGTTATACATATTTATATTTTGAAAAAAAAAAATTATTTACCATTTAATTATTGTAATAGATTAACGAAAAGAATGTCATTTTTATATAATCCAAGGGAACAAGTATACGAGGTACATTCCAGTAAAGTATACAATATCAGTTTATTCTTGTAATTGGTGTGTGTTCTGAGCAGAATTTTTTAACACGATTACTATAAAACAACTACCTAATAATACGACTCTTGACTGTATACGAGGTACGATGAACCACGGATGTTGCGGATTCGAAATGTTTGACATCCGCGGAAGCGCATGCGGATTCGTATCCGGATTTATAAGTAATGTGTTTTTTAAAAAGATACTTAATTTAGGTACCTACATGAATAAAGGAAAAAGATGGTAATATTTTTTTATAATCATCATATTATATTATAATCAAATTTTTAGTATGAAAATTTAAAATTTGGTGTATTATATGCAAGAAAGAGCATGGTTGCTGCCTTTTCCGGTTCCATCTTGTTTCGCAGAGGTTCGTAGATTAAGCCCGCGTTAAACATGCTAAACTACTCTGGATGCATCGCTTTTAAATGATTCCTGAAAGACGTGGTCTTAGGCCCTTGGGAGAATATGCTTAATGGCATATTTTACATTTAGATTTATCTCGGACATAAATTCGTCTAGTTTAAAATAAGACTAAATCACAATTTGCGTCGGTGGTGGAAGACTAAATTCACACTCAAACAATAATGTAAATCGTTGAAATAAATAGAAAAACATCCATATAATAACACGCCTAAACACGTTGGCAGAAATGTTAACAAACAAGCAAAATTCGCATCCGCAAATTGATTTGTGCAAATTGATTTTTGATTCTGTTTTCGAAAAAAAGCTTCTAACGTAAGCGGTACATTATAAATATACAACTTTTAATTGAATTTTTTTTTCGAAAACAGAATGAATACGGAACAAATTAATTATAAAGTTTAAAAAATTACATCAACTTTTGTGGCCAAATGTACATTTAAGTGTACTACCTTGAGTGATGCAGCCTGCAATTTTCTCAATAGTACAACGCCCATAATGAAATTTTGTTTCCTTATAAAAGAAAAACCACTCAAAAGTGAAATTTTGAAAATTATTATTGGCAAAATATTAAAAAAAGTGCATATAAATATGTACTGATCATTTGATTATTTTATAAATTGTATTTGTTGAAATTTCTCTTGCTCTTGAATCATACAAAAATTAATAATAAAAGCAACATAATCTTTTTAAACCATATTAATAAATCAATTGAAATGAAACAACAAAATAAAAATAAAAATAACAAGGTTCTACAACAGCATGGTCATCGATGGATCGAACATCAATCGTCTAATATATCTAATATATCTAATATATCTAATATATCTAATAACTTAAAAAAAAAAATACAAAACAGATAAAGTTATTGACATTATCATTCTAATTTATCCTCACAATTAAAAATTTGGAATTTAATTTAAAAATAAATTAATAATCATTTGTTTTGATTTTGACTTATCTTCCATTCCAACCTACTACCAATAAATACAACGTTCATTTCTAGATGCAGGAAGCTACTATAGATAGATAAATACAGTGACTACCCAATAAATTAATCTCATTTAATTTTTGTATAAACAGTTTGTTTAATATTGAGATGTAAGATTTAATTTTAATAAACACTACAATGAAAGCAGATTGTAAATCTGCATCAGTTTACAGCATACAGATTTATTTTCTAGCTGTAGATAGATAGATTGTAGAGGCAGCCCTTGGCGAGCTACACTTCGACCATAAGGTCCATTGTGATGTCAAAGGATGTGAGGATGTGAGTGAGTGGAGGGAATTTTTGTGTATAGGCTAGGAATTGTTAGGATATGCGGTTGCAGCCTACTATGATAGGAACTATGCCGATATTCATCTGGAGTTCGTGAAGGAAACTGCAAAAAACCTTCACAAGCATAGCCGGTTATTTTGTTTTTGTCCACATGCTGACAGTTTAATCAATTAACCGACAATTTTTTTTCCTTAAAAATTGACAAACTGCCGATGTCGGGATTTGAACCCATAACCTCCCAGTTTCCAATTAGGCATACTGCGCAGACATTACGCCATAGACCGCTCGGTCACTTGGACTGGTAAAATCTATATTAGCTTAATCATATATGATAAAATCTATATAACAGCTTCATCGTCTATATTAGCTTAATAATAAACTTAATTATTGTAAGCCAGATGAAATTATGAGTTCATCTGGCATTCAGATGCTCAGTTATATTGAATCATCACCCAGGTACTCAGTTATACTGAACGAGTTTGGATGATATTTCATTCTTGTCAAAAATAAGCCATTAATAAATTTGAGTCTATATATTAACCTACCAATACTCAATACAAATTCAGAACTGAATATCTCACAACATTGGCAAAATTTGTTATTTGAGAAAAAAAACCTACGAATAATATTAAACTAATAATAATTAACAAGTGAAAATATCAACTAACTGAGTTAATTGCAACATAAGCGTTATATACTGAATTTATGAAAAAAATTTTTAAACAGAAGAACATTTTTTGTGATCAAATTTTAGTTCTAAAAATAGTTCTTTCGGTTTTAAAGATAAACAGTTTCACCCATATTGCCCAAATATAACCCGATTTTTCCTTATTCTTTACCTTAAGAACTTTACCTTACTTTTAAGCTCTATAACACACATAAGAAATTTTCGTTCCCTCATTCTCTTTTCGTTTTTTAAGTTGTCATGTTTACAAACGGACGGACGTTCAACTGTGCGAAAATAGACTAATTAGGTCATTTTATGAACACCTATACCAAATAGTTAATAAAGTCGGGATCTAACTTAATACACCCTGGTATATATTATATAGCGAGTATAAAAACAAAACTTTGAAGTAAAATGATCTCGTAAATATTAAACTTCAAAATTTTACTTACTTTAAAATTAATTTTGATAATATGATCGTTTAGTTTGTGAGATATTTTGAAAACACAAAGTTACGTCCCAATTCACGCCTCTCGATGTTTGAGAAAAGCGCCAAATTTAATGTGTAAATTTTTTAATATTTGGTCTTGCAAATTCAAAAATATTGTCCGACTTCATACATTTCAATAATATTCTTAAGGTTCCTGCCACTGATTGAATGTTCTAAAAAAAGAATGTTCTGGTATACAGATAATTCAATAAGAAACTATTATGATGGAGTTTGATCGGTAAAGAATCGATTTTAATTATTAATAAAAATCGATTCTCTGGACTGAATTCGAGATTTTTTAATCGATAATAAAATAGTAAACACGTAGAACGTAGCAATTTGATAACTTGGCAATGTTGCTGAATTATAGATAATAATTATTCAAAATAATGATGACTCGAGAGTAATAGCGATATATAGTTAACATTGACAGCGATAGTATCATGAACGCAACGTTGAAGTGTCTTTCACAAGTTACTCAATATTCGAAAAAAACATTTGAATATAATGTAATATTAAAATTATATTTGTATACATTAACGTTTGATAAATGGGGAATGAAATAAAATTTTAGATTATTCATTGTCACGTTTTATTGTAACTATCGGCTATGTGACCGTCGGCTATCATCGGCATTGTTAAGATAGGAGATAGAGCGATTTTCTCCGACAGTCAAGTGGCCATCAAAGCGCTGAGTTTCTACGCTATTAGCTTGAAGATGGTATGGGAGTGCTTAAAGAAACTTAACAATCTGGGTAAGATAACAAATTCATTCTCCACTGTGTCCCAGAACATGTGAGAAAAGAGAAGAATGAGATAGCAGATAGTCTGGCGAGGATGGTAGCATTGATATCCCTTACAGGGCTGGAGCCATTATTCCGATTGGATGAACACTTCTATCGAGAGGAGATCGGAAAGGAAGAAAACACAAATAGACCTCACTCTGTAGGAACCCGGTGCTCAGACAGGCCAAGAATCTTCTCGGGAACTGTAACCGCCAAGTTGCAGCTACTGACAAAGTTTCTTACGGGGCATTGTAGACTCAAAGCACGCCTTCGGAAGCTAGGCTTGAGAAATGAGGGAAACTGCAGGTTTTGTGGAGAAATGGAATAAAATCCAAAGCACATCCTAATAGACTGTGACACCCTCATACACAAAATAATAAAATGCCTAGAAGTCTACCAGAGACTTTCAGAGGAGCTACAGTCTCAGACCCAATCTACATCCCGAACTTCCTGAAAGAAACAGGACAAGAAGCTGGACGAGGTGCACTGCACCAGATGGAGGATGGAGTAGCACAATAGATATACTAGATAGTGCATTAAATCCCCCCCCCCCCATTGTAATTTTTGCATTAATCCATTCATGTTTGTCAACCAATCACATTTCTCACAATCAATACGACATTAACGTTTATGTTTTCACATAAACTGACTTGGAAATTCATTGGACACAAAATCGGTATATATTCAAAAAATCTATCGCATAGGAATAGTCCACAGTACAGCATGGTTTTTTTTAATGATTAGCAACAGGCAAAATTTTTGTCAGTAGCTTTTTTTCGACGAGACGCCCAAATTTTCTCTCGCAAAAATGTTCGATAATAGTGACTAACGAAGCCTGTAAGATAGTAACTTGTTTGTTTGTCGATATAATATTTTATCAATAACAGTTAATTTGTTAGTTAAATTGAGAGATAATGTAATAAAGACTTCAAAAAAAACTACAAAAAAAACTAGTCCTACAAAATGGATGGTGTGACAGGCAGATCCCTCACCCCAACATGTTCAAATAACGGGGTATACATAGTTATGACTTGGCGCTACTTAAATAACCGTTACTTGGCACGATTGGGTGTATTCACGATAGAAACAATATTAGTAGTCTTTTATGAACTAAAGGATGAAGAAATGAGACCTACAATATGTATAAACGTTGTGTGTCATTGAAATAAGAAAACATTTTTCTAATTTATAAATGAAAATTTTACATGTTCAGAGCGTAGGACTGGGAAATTGAACCACTGAAATTGTAGGACAAAGTGGCCATCAAATTATACATACAATTATAAAAATAAAAATCAGCTTGTTACCAATAACTATGTAAACCCCGTTATTTGAACATGTTGAAAGTTGAGGACCTGCCTGGCACACCATCCATTTTGTAGGACACAATTTTTTTTGAAGTCTTTATTACAGTATCTCTCAATTTAACTAACAAATTAACTGTTACTGATAAAATTTTTGCTATTGTCAAACAAACAAAAGTTACTCTCTTGAGCGCTTCGTCAGTCACTATCATGGAAAATTTTCGCGAAAGAAAAGTTGGATGTCTCGTTGAAAGGAAGCTACTGATAAAAATTTGGCCTGTTACTAATCATTAAAAAAAACTCGTGGTGTACTTTGGACTAGAATCATTATTACTACAATTATAAAAATAAATATAATGTCAGGATAACCTTAAATCATAAAACCATACATTTGCAAAAACCAAATGCAATAAATGTATCCCGGATATACAATTATATAACCGTTTATCTGTATGGTATAAACCTGAGATATTGTTTTAGTATCATCATCAATCAGATGAGAATGTCTCTAGTATGTCTACGCACAATAAATAAAAATAAAATTTTTTTTTGGTACTAACTATACAAAAATAATATATCTTTCAATATATTTCCTAATCAAAAGTTGTTGTATTAGATTGGTACATACATACTTACAACGACTACTACTACTACCATCCAATCCATGCAATATCATCATCTCTCGACTCTTAAAATAAAAACAATCAATATCATGATTGGGGACCACGTACTGTGACATACAAATTATATTGAAAGGTGTTTATATACAATATTTTTTTCTCCTTCGTCATAATCAAAACATATATAATATACCCTGTTTCATATGACTTTGAGTTATTAATATTTGTTGGATATGTGTTCAAAACAATATATATATATTTTTTGAATGTATTTATAATCGTTGTAGTAATTGTTTATGTTACTGAATTTTTACGAGGTTGTGACTTCACTTAAGGACGTTCCAGCACTGTGTTATATAATCAGGACAAAAAACCGGTTTGATTTTATTATAGAACAAATACATAAACACATATATACAACACATAAACAAATTCCACTATTCACATATACAAAATAATGCTATTTTGAAAAAAAAATAATAATTTTAAACTATTATATTTCGAAAACAACACGGTAACATACTATTTTTTTTTTAAATTTATATATAAAATATTTATCTTTACTCTCGTTTTTTTTTAAAAATTCTATCAAGTATTTTTTGTAATACAAAAGATATTAGTTGGGCGGGCAAGAAGTTTTACAAGCTTCTAATGAGAGAGAGTGAGAGTGAGAATGATTACTGTGATATTAATTATCTCGCGTTCTAAACGGTCAAAAATTCTGAAACTTCGGGATTTATTAGAAAACGTTATTTTTAGCCTGGGAAAAAAAATTAGCAAAATCTGTCGAAAAGTGGTCGTATGCTGGACCATCCTTAAGATGGATGAAATTATGGCAAGATTTTCCATTCCAACATTATGTTGATAGATTGTAACGGCTGCCCTGGACGGGCTACACTTCGACCATAATGTCCATTGTGATCCTTAAGGATGTGAGGATGTGAGTGAAGTGGAAGGAATTTTAGTGTGTAGACTAGGAATTGGTAGGATGTGCTACTGCAGCTGAGTCTGATAGGAACTATGCTGATATTTTTCTTGAGTTCGTGAAGGAAACTGTAGAAAACCTTCACAAGCATAGCCGATTACTTCGTTCTTGTCCATACGGCGACAGTTTAGTCAATTAACCGCCCCATTATTTCTCCTTTATAATTGACAAACTGCCGATATTGGAATTCGAACCCATAACCTCCCAGTTCTAAGTAGACATAACGTCTCAGACATACCGCCATTGACCGCTCGGCCACTTGGACGGTAATGTAATACATAATTTAAGATCGTTGGTGCGTCTGTTAATGATCGTGTAACTTCTGAACGACTTGATCGATTGATATCATATTCGCAAAATATATTTGTTTCCGAGACGCTAGTGAATAGCTTTACTAGAATCCGATTGGGGACCTGCAGTCAAGTTATTAAACATTTCTATAATTCGGTGGGGGTTATGGGAAGCAAAGTTACATTTTAGTTCTGATCCGAGTAATATTATTTCAAGAAATATTTAAAAATTTGAATAATTCAGTAGACGCAATCGGCATCAAAAGTGAAATAATCGATTTGGTAGTGGAAAAATTGTTTAAAACAATGGTTGTGTTGATAACGAACGAGTGTTATTCAAAATTTTTTTGAATACTAGGAGTCGATAGGTGACGCTATAGTCAAATTTAAAAATTCTATAATTATGGACCAATATTCACAATTTGTGTTGGTTAACTAACAAAACGAAAATCCATGGGCAGCACCAGAGAGTTCAACCAGTATCCCAAGTTTGTATCGGTTTGAATTATTTCTCCGAGTTATTATCGGAATTAGTTATCAAATAAACCAAATTAATGATAACCAATTTCTACCTCGAGAGGGCAGCTTCTTATTGTAGTGGGCTTCCAGTACCTTTACATTTCACGAGAATAAAATCAGGGTAATATTGAAAGGAAGTGTACGACATCTGGTGGGTAAAAACCTGAGTGAGAAATTTGGTAACGTAGTGAGTTGGAGAAAAAGACTTAGCTAGGCATATTTTCTAGTATTGGTTTTACGACTTTAACCGCAGATTTAATAATAGAATTCCTGTAAAAATAGTATACACTTTTTAGAAAATCTTAACAATTACCAAGGGGTCCTCTGTGCCCAAATTTTAACAAAAAGACTAAGCAAATCTAAAAGGAAAATAAAAACTACAATTATTGACCACAAATATCATTATAGTACCTTTTTTGCATTTTAAGCGAACAAAATTCAACTATTGGTTCAGTACCGATGAATGACCAGCCAAGTAGCCGAGCGGTCTAAGGCGTCATGTCTGCGCAGTATGCAGTACTTGGAAACTGGGAGGTTATGGGTTCGAATCCCGACATCGGCAGTTTGTCAATTATAAAAAAAAAAAAAGGGGCGGTTGATTGACTAAACTGTCGGCTATGCTTGAGAAGGTTTTCTGCAGTTTCCTTCACGAACTCCAGATGAATATCGACATAGTTCCTATCATAGTCGGCTGCAGCCACATATCCTGCCAATTCCTAGTCTACTCACAAATTCCTTCCCCTCCACTCACATCCTCACATCCTAAGGCATCACAATGGACCTTATGGTCGAAGTGTAGCCCGTTCAGGGCAGCCTTTACAATCTACCTCTCTACCGATGAATGAAAAATTTCGGATGTGAACTTGCTTCTGGTCAAGTCCTCTAATGGGCAAAATCGATCAAGAGGATAGCTACAAAAGTCGTGGAAACACAAAATGCAATTTTACGATTAACATTTATAATTAATATGAGAAGTATCGCCATGGTTATTTAATTTCATTACGATTATTTCCTCTGGAAAAATGCGCTTGGTCTACGTAGCTCCTACGTGACGAATGTTTTTTTGGAAGGAATAGCATCTATAAAATAATTTAGTTAAACTTCTAAGAATTCCATTCAAATTCCACGGCACATTAACTTTTACGATTTAGTTGTATCAAATACATGTTTTTCAACAAGTTGACAGTTGATTTCTCATGATGCCAAAGGAAATAGTAAAAAAACTTGTTTTTCTTTACCAACAGTGAATATAACGAATTATTGTCATTTCGACGGAGCATGATATGACAGCAACTAAAAGGGTAGTACTAGTAACAAATTAAACGCCTACACGGAAAAATATATCAAAATTGAAAGGACTCAGGAATTTTCTAATGGAAATTTGGTTTCGTTGAAGTAGCCTGAAATTTTGGGACTAGCAAGTTTAGAAGCACACAACCCAACATTATTTTATAAAGACTAAAGCATAGAAATATCAATGAACAGTACATATTTTATGCAGATAAAATGCTATTGTGCCATTCTCCATCAAGTGTGCTGTACCGTAGACTTCCAACGGATGTTTTTTTCCTGAAATATTAATAAAATAATTCTGATTGTACACTAAAAATTTTTCAATGTAAACAACTTTTAAGAAATTAAATCATTATCTTAAAAATATATTTGTGAAGTAATTTCACGACAAATGCTATTAATATTTGTAAAAATATTATGTGAAGATGTTACCAATCCAATATATGTTTGTAATATTTTATTAAATAAAACATGTTGTTCTGGGTATCCCATATTGGATGATTCATTATTCTTCTCACTGGTTATTTTAATAGCTTCTGACTTTGAATTTAGTTGTTGTATTTTAGAAGATGGTAATATGTTTATGGAAAATGAAGTATGTTATGTATTAATATTAACAGTCTTTCATTAAGATCTACAGGATGTTTTCAGGTTATGTTTACGATATGTTCAGTAACAGTGTTCTATCTTTTCTTTCCTTTTTTTCCTATTATTTACATATCATTTATTTGACTATCTTTTAAGAGCATTTCGCAATTAGTAACTAATAGATACAAATAATCGTTATAAAAACTAAACTGTTAACGTTATATCAACGGTAAGGGCACTGCCATGAAACACTAAGCGTAAATTCGTTTGTAATTGCTAGTTTACTCACGTTTAAAGTTTGATTTACTATCTGATGATCATTTGTGCACCTGAAATCGAAGTAAGTGTAGTATATATACTTACCAAGCAGATTTTATGCATATCGGCTGGTAAAGAATATTTGAAAATCTAGGGTTCTCGTTAGATAGATAGATAGATACATCTTGGTATCTAAAAAGTATATCACTTTGACCTTATGGTCCATTGTGCTCCCACTTCTACTTCAGTCCGACGAGATTCGCTTCTCCCATATGTTGGCAATAGCCAGGAGCTTGCTTATCAGGTCTTCCTGCAGGTTCGTATAATCGGGGTGAGATGCACTGAATATTCTGTATCTGCTGTAACCTAGAAATTCACAGTCAAAGATAATGTGGCTGGATTTTTCTTCCTCCTCGCCACACAATCTGCACATAATGGACCCGTCATGGAGTCCAATTGTGTGCAGTTGCTTCGGCAGGGGACAATATACGGTAATGAATCCGCTAACCCTCCTCAGTTGCATCCTGTTTAGCCTCTGTACATCGAGAGATAGCTTCTTGGTTACACTCTGATGCAGTAGCTTCCCGAGCTCCTGCCGCGGTACTTCTTCCCAGTGATCACGGTATTTAGAACTTTACCAGTCCTTGATCACCTGTTTATATGCAATCCTTTGAACTCCTAAAATAGGCTTTGAGCCAATGAAGGGTATTCCGACTCCCTTCTTTGCTAAGGTATCTGCTTTTTCGTTTCCTTCGAAACCACTGTGACCCGGCACCCAGATTAATTTAACATTATCCCGTTTTCCCAGTTTGAGAAGTTCCTCCAGATAATCCTTGACTACCCATGAGGTGACTTCAGTTCCAGGCAAGGCTTTGAAAGCAGCTTGACTGTCCGAAAGAATACATACGTTCTGGCTTATGTAGCCTCTACGTTGGGTTCCCCGTTACGGAGATGATTTCTAAAGAAGGTAGACTTTTTCGATCAAGTTCAAGATCGTAATATTGGACACAAGTAATACAGTTTTAACGTCTCATTGTTTTCTACACAGAAAAGAGAGTTTGCTGTTAAAACCTAAAAATTAAGTAAAAATGGTCCCTGCAAACTTAATATAGTTTCTTTAGTACTATACTTCACAAATTAATGTTATATTCTCCGTTAAGAGGCTGAGATAAGTGTTGATATTAACACGAATCAACATAACTATGAGTTGTCATACTGGGTACATTTACTGGAACTATCAGCGAACAGGGAGGGCTTCATTTGATTGAACGACTAATAATTTACGCGAACGCAAAAAACCCCCTAAACTCTGTCTGTCGCTCGTGCTCTGAATTACTAAAATAAAAAACTTCACAACTCAGAAGAGCTAAAACTACATTGAAGTTAAAGTAAAGGTAGATTCTATAAATACGACCTATCAAAAACAATGACAATTTCGTTTGATGGTGGCTGTTGAAAGACCCTATAAGTATAACAAAAACATTATTCGTTCGTTTGATTTGGTTGTTCATGGTGGTATTTAAAGGCACTGTGAGGTGGATGAGGTATGACATTCTACATAAAACTTCGTAGGGGATCTCTTGTGATATAAAATTGAAGTTGATATCCCGTTGTGTATTTCTCACTACTGAAATCATGATATCGTTTATATATATATAGGTATGCATCGAAGTACATCGATAGTAGGTAACATGGATTACTGTTGTTACATATTTGGATTAAACATGTCAATGTTTTTAAGAAAAATAATATCAAAGATATATTTACTGCCATTATTAATTTATATATTTTTATTATAGCGTGTATTAAGTTTGAACAAATTCTACTAATTTATTTTTTAAACTTATTTCAATTATTAAACTTAATTTTTCAATTAAGTTGTTTTATCATTTTATCTCAATCAACAATTAACGGAAAATAATTGTTCTAAAAAGGAATGAAACAATTTTCACAAACTATACACTATAAAAAAATAGAATAGTGGATGCAACAGCATCAGAAATACATTAAATATAATAAACAGTTTTAAAACATTATGAAATGATCAGTAGTCGGTAGAAATAACCAAAGATTCTCATTGACATGTTTCAATATGATGAGTATATACACACCGTTTTCAAAAGCATTTCTCATAGAGAATAAATGCTAAATAAATAAAATATTTACTATAAAACCATACATACACATACATATATACATCTGGCTATAGCTTGTGCTGTATGGTATTTGTTTGATGTCATTGGAGAGTGGGGTTGTTGTGATGCACATAATAATTGATAATATTTATCATTACGTATGTGAATGCATGGGAAATATTTGTTTGTGTGTTTTAATGGTATTACCGTATTTCAACAATGGGTTGTTACAAAATAATAGAAAAAATGCAAATTATTAAATGGTACTTTGGGGGACATTCAGCACAGGAATGTGTCATTTTATGTATTGTGGCATTTGAGGATAGGCAATCGCAATCGTAAATACCCGGATAGATTTTTAACATCGACTCGGATATTGTTTAGCAAATAATTAAGGAATATTCGAACCGTTGGTTTAACTCTTTTTTTTGTCGGAATTCTATTTTGTTTTCTTTTTGTTGTTTTATTTTTCTTTTAATTTGTGTGGATTGTTATTTCATGTTATACCGTTAATAGAATACTATTATTTATTTTCAAATATTCCACATACAAATAATATGGGATATTCGAAAAAGAATTTTCAATTGCTAGAAGTAATGCTAAGGTTAAGAAGACAACAATGATCATATTTAACCCTCTCTCATTACATGTAAATGCATTACTGATTACAAAACAGTTCAGCAAGAATACACAACAGACACACTAAAGAGTATCCCCACTATTTTTATTCCTTTATTAAGCATAGTGTGTATAGTTATTCTAGTAAATAATATTTAACATTGATTCTCTATTAGCATTGTTTTCCAACACGTGCGGTATAGTTATCCTACGATTATAGCAGGTAGTTATGACCTAAGTTTAGTAAGTAAATGCAAGCCAACACTATACAATCAGATTTAATACTGAAATTTAAAGACAGAGATAGTATAGAGCTCAGTAAGTAATTCAAACCGCTACTTCAAGTGTTCGGGAACTTGTTCGTTATTCAAGCCGACGTTCGTTATTATTAATAACTACGTGAAATAAAACGATGATAAATATATAAGATATACATTTTTCTTTTAATTTGAATAATGTATATTTTATGCCCAAGTGATAATCACTTTCAACTAACAAACTTTAAACAAAAATTCGGAGAATACTTTTAACTAGTGATGAATAAAGTTCAAATACGCCACGTTGGTCACCGAAATGATTCCTTCGGTTCAAGGTCCGGGACACCAAAGGGTTTTTTCAGGGTGATGAGCATCATGCTGGTACTTTGTAAGTAGCTTTATTTTGTACGTAGCTTCACATGTCGATATGACCGTTCATCCAAAGTTTACGAGCAGCAAGTTATTTTTAAATTTAATTGTAAGATAATCAAGTGAAGAACGAGAAAAAATTTTCGTCCTACAAATTCAATGGAATTGACTCCGAGTCCCCCATCCTCAATGTTCAACGGCTTCCAGAAAATTTCGATACCATTTTCCAAAATAATTGGGCATCTTGTCAAAATGAAGCTACATACCAAAGTACCAGCTTGATGCTCATCATTCTGAAAAAACCCTTTGGTCTCCCGGTCTATTACCGTTTACCTGTCGCGTATTTGAATGACCGCTGACTACATATTTACTCAATTTTTTTAATATGTACTACATAAATATTCGACAGTTGTTATTTTTAGGTTTCATATTTTGAGATTTAGTTGTGTACCGAACTTCAATACATGAAAATAAAATTGCTCTAAATATTCTACCAAGTGAACGATTGTCAAATTAAGTAATTACTGATTGTGTTTCATGTAATGGATGGGACTAGAGTGAATAAAAATTAAAGGAAGATAAAGAATCAATTCATAATGAATCTAAGTACTTATTTACATAATGAATATAATCACATAGGATTAGCTAATTTATTTAATCATGTTAATACCCTCGAATTATTGATGTATCAAGAGTTCAAGTTCATTAAATTATCAAAAATTAATAAACAATAATATTTATTATTATTCACTGTTCGTGGTTGTTTAACTGTCGTCAGATTAGGAGAGACGAAGATGTCACGGAATTATGTAAAGATTTACAACAAACAAGCCGTACGGTGGATTTGTCTCTGAATATTTGTTTTTAAGTTCGACCTGTCGAGAGCTGTAAGTGAATGCTTGTGAGCCATTGTGTATTCATCCCAGATAACAATTTCGCATTTTCTTAAAACTTCAGCCATGCCAGAATGCTTCTTTATGTTACACATTGCGTCGGGATTTGTATGAATATTTAAAGGCAATTTAAGTGCTAAGTGCGCAGTCTGTCCACCATCAAGTAAGGTTGCTGCAATGCCTGATGAAGCAATTGTCAATGCAATATGATTTTGTGATCGAATGCGCGCAAGTATCAGTGAGATAAGGAATGTTTTACCAGTGCCACCTGGTGCATCCAAAAAAAAGAATCCACCTTGTCGAGCTGCAATTGATAAATTGATTTTATCATATACATTTCGTTGCTCAGCAGTAAGCAATTGTTCATTATCAGCAACAAAAGTTGCCAAAGAAGTCATGTCAAACTGGTGTTCACATTGAACATCGCTGTTGATGATATCTGCTGCTGTTCGGTTCGACGCTGGTATTCCTAAATGAATGAGCGGCATGTTCGAAATAATAATACAAATATCCTCAATCATTATTGCTTCGTTATATATTCATTATAAAAAATTTAAATTTATTAATAGCCAAATTAAAAATTTGCATATTTCTAACTTAAATATAACAATTTGTAGCTATGGGAATGAAAATTGTGAATCTAAACCATTCACGAATCCACTGGAACACACAAAAAATTTCATCAAAATCGGTCCATCCGTTTAGGAGGAGTTCACTCGCATACACACGGACAGAAGATTGATATATATTAAGATATATATATATATATATATATATATATATATATATATATATATACATATGTACTTTTTTTAAATGTCTGTGGACTCTCTATCGGTCACAGTTTTACTCCGATTGGAATAAAATTTGGTATTTGAGTCGCTTTTGGTATTCTAAAGGTCAAGTTTGTTAATGGGTAACATCAGACGAGAGGAAATGGGGTTTAGAGGGAGGGGAAAACACAAAATTTGACTATCTCCCTTAATATTTGAAAAATCGAAAAATTTATCAGGAGTTAAGTTGTAGGAACTAAGTTTTACTGTAATTTTGTTTCTTATCATTTTTCTGTTACACCAATATTTACAGAAATATTTACAATTAAAGATTGAAAGTTAAAATTCCAAAAATCTCTTTTCACATTAGAGTTTGAGAAAAATGATCAAGTAATGAATTGTAGCAAACTTGATTTTCTACAACTTTATTCCTTATACATTTTTCGATTTATCTAATATTAAGAGATATATTTAATATTTTGTTTTTGTTTGACACGAATACACATAATATATTTCATTGTAAAAAATTTTCATTGTCGTTTCCATAGTAACTATCTAGAGCACGGTAGTGCGCAATGCCGAGTTTAAGGGACACATTTGGTAAACTATAATCGTTATATATCGTTCTATTTGAGCTATTAATAAATTTAATTTTTGCAAATACTAAAGTCATATCAGATATTATATTTCATTTTATCACACTTAAATTATGATCACTAGAGAGTGATTTATGTATTCTAAGGAAATTCGCTCACTTGAAGCAGCTCCTGCGTAAAGAATTTTTTTAATAATGTATTTAAATGAATTTTCTATAAATAATGACGTAAGTCAATTGAAGATTTTTGTCAAAATAGCATAGATTTCAAAATAATCAAGAAATAAAATAAATAGATACTTTCCATAAATAGAAACACATCACATTCTGCTTTTGGGAGAACACAATTAAATGATATTGTTTATTAAGTGATTTTTGAATTCCCCATTTCTGAGGAAATTCGCTTAGTTTACGCAGCGTGACGTTTACGTTCTCCTGAGTGATAGATTTTTATACCCAGTATATGTAAACATACAAGGTATATTAAGTTTGATCACGACTTTGTAACGCTTAAAAATATCGATCGTATAAGGCATCATGAATATTTGGTATATGTGTTCATAAAGTCTCTTAATTCGGCCATTTTCGCATGTCCCTCCGTCTATCTACCAGCTTGTCTGTCCGTCCGTCTGTCCGTGGACACGATAACTCAAGAACGAAAAAACGATAACGAACTAAACATTTTTTGTTTGTTCTAGAGCAAAAAAGTAAGAATAATTCGTTAATGGGCAAAATCGGACCATGTTTGGGAAATATGGCCAAAACTCCTTATCTTTGAAATCGTAAGACATATAAGAAAAATTTTAAAACAAAAAATCTTCGTCTCTTTAAAATAAACAGCTTTCGTTTAAAAAATTTCTCATAAACTCAATAGTTTTCTCATGATTTGTGCTCAAATGTTCCTTGGAAAGCGAAAAATATGCCCATATCTTTAAAATCATAAGACATTTTTTTTTAATTGTGGGACAATTAAAAAATTGTTAACAATACAAACATTTATACACCACTCAGTATATAGTGGGTATTCAAACCATTAACACAGTTAGTTGTTACATTACTTGTTTTATATTTTAGTAAACAGAAAAATAACCGTCTAAAAGATAATATTTATTATAATTGTAATTGAACTTCATCATTAGTTCATTTATTATTCGAGTATTATACTAAAACTATAATAATTGGCAAGAAATTAACATTAGCCCACACAATATTAATTCGAACATCTGCACTAATTTAAAGCCATTGAGTATATCCACATGAATATAATTAAAAATTCTAAATTGATCAAAAATCAAGGCATTTAATTACACTATACAAAGTAATATCTACCTATAAATAAAAATTGTTTGTTGTGTTTTTGTTATATTTGAATTAATGTTTATGAACAATTATAAGTTGTTTATTGTTTTAATCTCACTTTGTTCTAAATTATAAACAATTAAAATTATAATAAAAGATTCATCAACGTACATAAATATTAAATTTGTTTCATATAAATAACGATTTTGAAATAACCCTTTAAAATTTACCTACTTTTATACTTTGGTTTTGTTTTTAGACATTTTGTTAGGTAAGGGGTTCTCTGCATGTAGTAAATTATTGATTCAGACTAATTTATTTTTTTATTTTCTCATGTCTATACATTAAAACACTTTTATAGAACAGACTATTCATTAATAATATAATCAAACTTTTGGGTACTGAGATGTCTACTAATTGTTATTACAGCAAAAAATTCCAATTATTTCACAAAATTTTACTTGAATGTGTAGCGGAGTTTCAACTAACTTTCAATATAATTTAGTTTGTTAGATTATTTATTATAGTTTAGTTTATCTTTGCATTTTTAACTACACTCTCCCCAAGTTACCAAGGTAGTTGTTATTGTTTGTTACTTTGGTAACTAACAACAAATACATTCTGACATATTCTAAGAATTGATTTAATGAAGATAATTTATATCTTTCAATATGTCTTTTCATTTATTAAATGCATGATTACTAATTATTCTATCTATAATCATCCATCATCTTACAACTGCACTGTATGTAGAGGGATTCTTACTTAATAGAAAACGATTTTACTGGGTGCTGTATACTTTCCTACCTGATTTTCGATGAACGTATTACGTGGAAAAGTTACTCGTTGCAAGAAAATTACTCACCTCCCGTTACACAGAGGACACATTGGACTGACGTGTGTGTGTCATATCTAGTATTAGACATGGATTCATTGTCGAAAACACTATTTTAAAACACTTTAAGCGTTGAAATGCTTGTAGTCACCAAGTAAATGCTAAAATGGTGTTTAATATAATTTAAAAACATCTTAAACGTTTAATTTTAAAAGATTTTAAGTGCTTTAAATAAAAATTCGTATGAGGTCTTTTTTTATATAAATACACTAAGTTATTAAGTAAAACAAATATTTGAAATTTTCTTGAAATCACTTTATTTGACTAGTTTCGGAACACAGTTCCTTCTTGAAAAAGTAAATAAATATCTGAAGAAGGAACTGTGTTCCGAAACTAGTCAAATAAAGTTATTTTACGAAAATTTCAAATATTTGTTTTATTTAATCATTATAAGGGATTTTCGTTATGTAACCACCCTTTCAATACAAAAATACACTTTAAGTGTTTAGTGTTATTTATTATTTATATCAATATTTACAAAATAAAAATAGTTTGATTTAATTTGATTTTGATAATTACGGAATCGCCAGGTTTTGGTATTCTCTCTTCGATGGCTCTTCTGCCAAAGATACATCCCCAGTGACGTCTTGTTCATTCAATTTATTCTGTAAATCAAAGTTCAATGATGGTATTATTGCCAGCACAAAAATGGATCCAAGTCCTGGTTGACAAAATAATATTGCTGAAGAAAAAGTAGTAGGCTCATTGTATGACCAATTTGATGATTGTGTACTCTGTGACAAGAAGTTGAAATTTAGAAATATATAAAAAGAAACCACTCCGTGTGGTCCAATTATTTAAGGCACTTTACTTGGAACTGGGAGGATGCTGGTTACATTCCCAACTATTCCCAACTATAGTCAGTTAGTCAATTAAATTAATGTAAAAACTGAAAGTAACCGGCTATACGGCTTATGAAGGTTTTCTGAAGTTTCGTTTCACAAACTCATATATATATATATATATATATATATATATATATATATATATATATATATATATATATATATTTATTCTATGATCTTTTTAGATCGTCGGAAGAGTTATCTTTATATAAATATATAAATATTATTCTGTTACAACTATATTTAGACCAATTTTTCTTAAACAAATGTTAATTCATATTCGAATTCTACTTTAACAAACAAACAAAATCTATTTACTAAGCATTTATAAAATATATGAAATGATAACCACAAAAATAAAATATGTCAACTCTAAAAGAAAAATTTTCAATAGTTGAATTCAGAAATCAAGGAGTATCTGTATTTCCAGGCACATTTGCAATACTTAACAAAACTAGTCCAATCTTTGCCATTCAAATACTCCAAAAAATCTTGATAACTATGCAACGGCTTTTTAAAATATAGATTCCGAAACTCTTGGAGAATTGGACAGACTGCAATAAAATGAAACTCAGTTTCTTCTTCTAGTTTATTACACATAAAGCAGATTTTTGTTTCATGACTATAAGAGTATTTATTTGAGTAGAGGAGTTCTCCCCTAGCTTTAATTGTCCAGCTTATGAAATTGGAATTCAGGTCACAAGAAAAACAATTATTGCCTGCATGCAACTCTTTATAAAGAGGATGTTTAATGCTATTTAATGATTTTATTTTATATTCGTTAATAATTACGTCGCGTAAAGGATTGAATAGATTCGATCCACTTAGCAGGTCCTATATATATATATATATATATATATATATATATATATATATATATATATATATATATATAAATATATATATATATATTTATAAACATATATATATATATATATATATATATATATATATATATATATATTTATAAACATATATATATATATATATATATATATATATATATTTATAAACATATATATATATATATATATATATATATATATATATATATATTTTTATATATACGATTTGTTATACTGTAGGATAATTTTATATTACAACACGGATATAGCGACGGGCCTTTTTCCCGTCTCTGATTGTCTTTATTATTCTTAATCCACTTTTTGTACGAATATAATCTACTCTATATCGAAAAGAAAATACAATTTTGGATTTAAACAATTTTCGAATGAGCTCACTGGTCAGAACTCAATATTATACGTGTACAGTACAGGACAGGATATTACTAACCGATAATGATTCAAGAGACAGAAACAAAATCGAATTGACTGGATGAAAGAATAATAAAATTGTTTTGTGAGAAAGTTTTATGCTTGTAATATAATTTTATTCTATGAATCGAATTTAGCTTTAATCAGATTATATGTTCGTTTCTTGCAAATAAACTTACAAACATGAGATGGTATATCTTTTAGTAATTTAATAATGACGTAGCCTTTTTATTGGTTGTTATTTAAAATTTATCTAAAATCATTTTGAAGAAGATTTACTTATATTGACAATGCAAAATACATTTGACGAACAACATGAAACGATCAGTATATTAATATACCTGATCCACATTAGTTGTAGGCTGCTCTTTTTATTTTATAAATGGAAATTTCTCCAATGGTAGATAGGATAGTTAGGATAGTAAAAATGTTTTAGAATGAATATCCAGGGCATCTAATCAGTGCCTTGATTTTAAATTATTTTATTCGATTTGACATTTTCTGGTATATTACTTATTAACAATATGTTCCGGTCATTTGGTCCGCAAAATGTTCTTAATTAGTGATAGTCCATAATTTAAAAAATATGGACTACATAAAAATAGTGTTTCGAACTAAAACTAGTTTTTTAAAGCGTTATTTTGGTCAAAACGGGTCAAATAAAAATGGGGAAAGCTTTTAAAGGAAAACTTTCTCTTTTGTTGAAGCAGGATGGAACATAATCTTAAAAGACTAATTTTTTTCAGTAAAAATTTTATATATCCGTGTACTCTCTTATGTATACATAGTAAAAAAAGAAGTCGCTCTCCGCGGCTGTTTATTCGCTAACTACTTCTAAACCACGCAACGGATTTTGAATCCGTTTTCATCATCATGTAGATAATTTATTCCAGAAGGTTTATTTGTAAAGTACAATCTAATTAAAATTTCGTATGTGTAAATAATAACCGTGTGAAGCCGTGCTGGGTCGCTAGTAAGATTATAAAAGCACTACTTCTCTTTTTAATTTTTTTCTTTTTTTTAATAATATAAACCAAATATCATAGCTCTTATTTATCTTTCTGATTTGCCATGAAAGAAGCACAGTGTCATTTCTTGACGGTAGAACACTTTATACTTTGAAGGTTTTTGTTCAAGACCTGTTGATAAAGAACCGTTGTTTTTGTTTAAAACAAACCTTTCACTAATATAAATTTTTATCAGTCAACTTGTAAAAATTATAACTTCGAGAAACAAACAAATCGTTCTCTATAAATTGTTTTTTTCATCCCTATGATAAAACGTTTACATCTAGTCTGACGGGTCTCTAAAGAATGATTTTCTGTTACATATCATAAATAGTTATTATACAATTATTATACAAGATTAAATAATTTTTCCGGTCGACTTACGGATCTCGAGATACTGAACTTAGAGTGGCAGCTTCGCATCCGTATATAGGAGAATGCATTGCAAACTGCTTAGATAAATGCAGTTTGATTAAACATAGTTTAATTTAAAAAAATTATACATAACCACTCTCCCGAGATCTGTTTATCATATGAAAAATTATATGTGGTCAAACTTACAGAGAATAATCTTTAAATTTTATAAGAAACTCTCATTTCATATAATTGATAAGAACAAGAAACGAGATATAATCGTTTTTTACAAAAAAACTACTTTCAAGATTTACAAGATATCGATTTTCGTTACCTCTAATATACTATAGTTAGTTTTGATCTACATATATATTTATATATATGTATACATAAATATATATATATATATATATATATATATATATATATATACATATATATATATATATATATGTACATATATATATATATAAATATATATATATATAAATATATATATATATATACATATATATATATATATATATATATATATATATATATATATATATATATATATATATATATATATATATATATATATACATATATATATATATATATATATATATATACCGTACGTTTAGTTTACATTTTCGCATAGTAGATCTCCCACGAGTATGAGAGCGTACATATATATACATTAAGCAATGTGTATGAGAAGGAGAAGGTGTAAGCAATGTTGTGTTGTGTTGTTTGAGACAATCACCAACCACTCGAACAATTATGAGTATTATTCACTGTTTTGAAAAATATGCTTGTTTATTAAACCTATAAGGAGGTCTTATAGGTCTCAAACAACACAACACAACATTGCTTACACCTTCTCCTTCTCATACACATTGCTTAAACATGTACTATGCGAAGATGTAAACTAAACGTACGGTATACGAGTATATATGTACGAGACTCTATAGAAAAAAATTCTGGTTGATAACTTCCGAGATGGGCCTTTTATCGTTTTATGTCATATTTTTTATATCAAATTATTAACAGATTATTGTCACAATAACATATTGTATGTTATCAGGCATACAATATGTGTATCAGGCATTACATTTTTAGTATACATATTTTTATGATTAATTGAATTTTCAAGTTATATATTATGAATAAATATCCATTCTTTTTTATTGTTATTATTGAAGATTTTATAGATAAAATTTTAATTAAATCATGTTTTATTTTAATGTAAGATGCTTTTTTATTACTGTTCATTTTGTTTTCCAGTGTCAAGATTTTTATTTTCGAAATAATACTTTTGTTATTTTGTTTTTAATATTTAATTAGGAGTATAAAATATATATATATATATATATATATATATATATATATATATATATATATATATATATATATGTATATAATATATATATATATATATATATATATATATATATATATATATATATATATATGTATATATATATAAATATATATATGTTTTCGATGTTGGTTTATAAATTTGTTAACAATGTCATTTTCCTATTCTATATAAGTATATTATAATAACCATAAAAATGGTTATTTTTTAATTAAAAATAGTATAAAAATTTAATATATATATTTTTTTAATTTTGAAAAAATTGTTTTTCTTTTTTTTATTATTTATGGTGAGTTTCTTATGGTTTGAACTTTTTTTTAACATATATTTATATCATTGGAAACAATAAATTATGTATTGTTGTGGTTCTATAGTTTCCAGATATTGGTCAATTATGTTTATGGAAAATACTTGTTATGATTATTGATTAATTTACCATCGTTTTGGTTCTATTTTCGATCTTCTTCAAGGTTTCTCAGATAAGGTACATGAATGATTGATCACACTCGAGTATCATGATATATAGTAGGGTATCAGGGTATATTAAGTTTAGTTCAGACTCTATAACGAATGAAAATTTTGATCGTAGAAAAAAATTCTTTTGTATTCGTGTTCATAAAATGACCTTATTAGTCCATATCCGTATATTCGTCCGTCGTCAACACGTTAACCCAAAAATGAAAAAGACAACGAGCGCATATTTTGTTTGTGAGTTTGAGAGATTAAAAGTATGTGAATGGGAAAAATCGAAACGTGACTCCTATTTTTGTGCAAAATTACCTCAGGGCTAGCTGTGATACTGATCTTTATTAACGTAAATGACCTCTATTCAAGAAAAACAAATTTTCGACTTTTGACCTTAAAAAAAGTTATTTTAATCTTACTTGAAATCTAACTTGTAATTTCACGGGTCGGCATAGACTTGAACGTATCGGACGTTCAGTTTAACAGTTTATTGCATCGTTTCGAAAAACCGCCTTATATCTCGGCAGCTACCGGTGCTTCGTAAATTTTGTATATGGTCTGTAAATTTTGTGTAGAATTAGCTAAGAAATAAATGTAATCCCTGTTAAAGTAAATCCAATAGTTACGAGATACGAGATATTTGAGAAAAACTATTTCACGCTCCATTTTATAATGAAGATAATTCTGTTGGAATATCTCTACTAGTTTCTCTGTTTTTTAAGAGGTAACCTCCTTTTTTACACTATTTTACTGGTCTATACAGATAAACATGTTGGCAAGCAGATAAAGTGCACATGTGAACATGTCGACGGGCACCATCGTGTCCGCAGGCATAAGGTTGGTCACCCAGAAATAATTCTTTCAATAGCTTGCACATGCCTTATTTCTTTTATTATCCTCTGCACTCTGAAATATACTTTTCAAATTAAATAAGAATTCTTATTAATGTACATAAAGCGTCAAAACTCTTGCCTAATTAATCTGATTTCAGAAAAACATTTCGAACAAAAGTTGTTAGTATAGTTATGATGGACAACTTTAACCGAAGTAATTGTTCGAAAATCGAATAAATGAGGCACAAATCAGTTATAAAATTTTAAATGAAAGCTCGAATTTTGTCGCTGACTGTACTTTTATTTTGAAAATAAACTTAAGATAGAATTATTTGCCAAATTTCACTCCCGAGATAAGATTGGTAAGGTGTCAAAATATCAAAATGTGCATAAGATTGGTGAAATTAACAGTTGAGATTTAAGAATCATGTTGAATTGGTGTTTCACGAGGCACGAGGCGAAGCGAAGTTTTGGTATCACCTTGACTCGCCTCGCTTTTTTAAATATCACCCTCGCCTCGCCTTGTCCTCGGTCTCGGTAGAATGTTGACTAGCCTCGTCTCAGTTGGGTTAGCTATCGCTCAGCCGAGGTATAATTTTTACTAACTTTGACTTATTTTGCATGAATATACATAATATGGTAAAAAAAACTTGTTAGAAAATAAATGTCTTTAATACACGGAATATAAGTTGCTTAGTCTCTAAATTTTTATGACTCCTCGAATGAAAACATTAAATTCAAAAAAAATTTGGCCTAAAAAAATATTCTGAAAAGATGAAATCCCGTGATGTTTTAAAAACTATATAAGAGGTTCTTCAAAATGCTTCCACGAGTCCAAATGCGAAATCCATATATCAGTATACTGTAAGTACATATAAAGTATATATAAGTATATATCGACGTTAATTTATCAAAAGCCCCTTACATACCCAATTTTATTCCAATCGGATTAAAACTGTGACCGCTAGAGCGATTACAGACACACACACACACATGTATATATAAATTTTAGAGACGATGATTTTCGACATCTACTAGGTAAGATCGATGGACATTTGAATGATTGTCAGCGAAATTTTTACTTTGGTACGAGGCCAATGGCTCTATTTCCTTTTCGGAAATTTGATAAAATAAAATAAACAAATTAGAGAGCGTTGAATATAAGAGGGCTGCGCTTTTTGTCGTGACAAAAATAGACTAATATAATCAATCAATAGATATCTACATATTAAGTCACGTTTAAAGTTGAAAAACTAGCGTAAAGAAATTCGTTCCTGACGGGGTCCTCCGACCGCACATTTATATTCTTTTTTTTTCTCTCTAAAATAAGAATATGCAGTCGATCAACAAAATTACATTTACTTTTCTCTATAAAATTGGCAAACCGGCGATGAACAAATTAATGATTATTATTATAAAAAATAATCATGGCATAAAATTTCTTTTTCCTTTAAAATGCATCTATTGCTTCATGTTTTTTTTGGTAAAAATACATGTTACTATACTATTTAAAAAAAAATTACTTTTAGTATATTTGACTCGGCCGAGGCGAGGTTTTTCGACTGTATACCTCGCCTCGCCCCGGTTAGTAACGAGGATTAAAATTTTGAACCTCGCCTCGCCTCGTGCCTCATAACCCAGTACCAAGACAAGGAGGGGTTACCTGGTAGCCTCGGTGAAACACTATGCTGAATAAATAGTTTAGTTTATAGCAAACATACTATATTTAAATTAGTAACAAGTTAATAAAAAGATACTAAAGGTATTATTTTTTAAATTACCTTCAAATGTTATAAAAGATGATAAAAAAAAAAGAAATATAATTATGATTATAATTACAGAATCAGTTAAATTAAGAATAGTAATTTTAATTAAAATTTCGGTATACTGTCAATTGTGTGGCTGAACAACAATATAATGAATAAATAAGCTGGCTAGAGACTGGGAGACTGTGAGGTTCTTACCAACACATTCACAATAAACATGTATTTTTTTATGATGATGTAGTCTCACATAGTAGGTAGATAGTATAAAGGCATTCAAATTTTTTGTTCTATTTTATTAATATTGAATAAGTTAAGTAATTAATTAATAATGTCAGATGAATATAATATTTTCTTTTTGTTTTGAATTTTTTTTTCTGTAATGATAATATACAGCAAATAATAGAGGCACTGATGAAATTTATTTATTTATTTTGAAATTTAATCTTGTAACATATACGAGTATATGTGTATCTAGTATGGTCAGGCGCGGATCTAGATTTAAATTTTGGAGGGGGTTTTCTACGAAAATTGAAAAGTAGTGGCCGGGTTAAATGAATTGATAGACAATTATATACCTTAGAAAAGAAAAGACGTATATTATAAACTTTATGTTAACTGACAAATTCTCTATTCTTTGTTTTTGCCACCATCCTTATCGACATCAATGGCAATATCTCGGTGGATATTTAGTTACGCGGGACCGGTAAGTCACTCTATACTAGCACAAAGCTACGTTTTAAGACATCGCAGAGTGGCAAATGATTGTTTTGCTGTGGCTGCACGTTCAGGAAGCGAAGCGAGTATTTCCAACATGGCTAATGTTTGCATATAATTTTTTCAGAAGTAATACACTACTTAGAGTCCTAGTTTGTATTTCATTCTTTCTGACATTATTTCATTCTTTCATCTCAATGTAAGATTTGAGAAAGAAGGAAAATTATACTTCTAAAAAAATTTATTTGGTTTAGGGTAGGGGGGAGTCATGACCCCCACGACTTTTCACCTAGATCGGTGCTTGAGTATGGTGTACATTGACTTTAGTTTCATTTTTTAACTGGATGATATAACTCATAAAACTGAGAAAACAAGTTCGTATTGCTATGCAGATCAAGTAAGGTTGCAGCGGCTGTTCTGGATGGCACACACTTCGATCGTGAGGTATATTGTGATACAGATAGGGGGTTAATCCATCCTTGACACTATTTTTTAAGCCATTTGGAGATATTCAGATACAGCAATAGGACTTTGACTCCAGTGGACTTGAGTTCAGTGAGGTGGTCAAATAATGGTTGCGCCAAAAGGGTGAATCTCTTCATAGTCATTGCCTCCTTCCCCTCCTTACAGTAGCAGCCCCGGCAGTAGTCGTGGCGCACAGGCAGTCTTAGATGTTCTGCATGTTTACCACCTAGTCATGCCAAAACCTACAAGACCTTACAGAATCCATTGGCAGAAATACGGAATCCACATGATATGACATTTCGATTAAAAGTGGACGATTTTAAAATAATTACTCAAACCAAATTGGACTGGTTGAAATACTATAAGTTAGCCTGCCAGAGCTATTCCCTGGCGTTTGGTTCAACAACAACATTATGCAAGCTGCAGGGATCAAGAGGACCCTACGCACCATGAAGTCATATTACTTAGTGTGGTGAGCCATGAGGTCCACACAAATAATTTCAAAACAGCCTATGAGAGTAATTGACGTATATTGATAGTTATTTCTTATCTTCAAGATCAAAAAACTGTAATTGGTCTAAAAACCATCAAATTTCAATCCCTATCTAAAAAAACGAAAAGCAAATAAACTCAACATTGTTCCTTTCATGTACTTCTTCCTTACTAACACCGATTATTTATTGTTTTATTTCCAATTTTAATAATATAAATATATGACGTTTTACTTCATAAAAATTCGTTACTCCAAACTTGCATCAACTTAGCGAATATTCTCAGAATAAATATATGACTTCTCGCTTTGAAATAGATCTTAATCAATCTTTATCTTAATCGTCAACTGTAAAAGGGGAGGTTCGAGATGAAAACACAAAATAGGCAATCTCTCTTAAAATTAGAAAAATAAATAGTGAATATTTCTGTTATTATTAGTGTAACAGAAAAAATAATAAACATTTTACACTTTCAATTTTTTAAATTTTTTCCAATATTAAGAGATATATTAAATTTTGTGGCCCCCTCTCTCTAAATCACCCTTGCTATATTCGAATGTTTTTGTACATTAACGAACTTGGAATGCTTGATGTTATGAGCACCTTATATACCAAATTTCATTCCAATCGAATTAAAACTGTTACCGTTAGAGTAATAACAAATAAAATTTACTTACTTCAACTTTACTAATTTCGCAATCTACTAATGTTAAGAGTTTATGAAAAAAGTTTCTTACAAAAGTTTTTATTTTCAAAAAAGTATTTTAATATTTTTTGTGTTTAAATTGTTTACGGTTTCCCATTCACGAACTTGACGTTACTTTTTAGCTTTAGCTTTAACATATATCAAATATCAAATTTTAGCTCGTTATCTTTTTTTGTTTTTGAGTTATCATGTTAATGGCCGGATGAACAGACAGAGGGACAAGCGAAATTTTTTTCAGTGATCAATATTTTTAACCGTTACAAAGTTGGAGCTAAACTTAATATATCTTTGTACATATATACCGGGTATCAAAATGATTTGTAAAGTAAGACTGATTTGTAAAGTAAAGCAACTTCAGCAAACTAGTAATGTTGAAAACTAAAAAATGTGAAAAAAATCTTGAAATTCTTACAATTTTACTCAATATTCAAAATAAGTTCACTAAATAAATGTGGTATTATAGTCATAATCTTCAACAAAACTCATTATTAAATGGCCAAATTAATTGTAATATACTATAATTATTAAACAAATTTATTTACAAAATAATAACAAAATAATTTTCAACCTATAATAATCAACATTAACAGAATATTGTTAATTGAGGTTAGAGATAAAATTAAATCTGTGGGGGGCTTCCAATTATTTTAATTAGTTAGTTATTACATCTCTGTATGTTCAAAAATATTATATGTACACAAAGTATAACCAAATGAGAATAATACAACATACCAACAACATAATACATTCTACGTATACCTAAAATATAAATAAAATTAAAAATAAAAATAAAATATAATTAACGAATTATTATTAAAACAACTATTTTTACTTCTAAAAATATTATTATTATTCTTATTGTCTATCTCTTATTGGCTATCTGATATTTATATACTTATTTAATAAAAATCAATTGAAATGAAATAATGTGAAGGATTATTGTGGTGATAATTAATTCATGGTAACTAAGGTTATTATCATATTTTATAATCATTATATACTTTTCTTAAGGTATTTAACGAGACGAGATGAAACTTAGAATCCGGATTTTCGATAAATACTCGTGAGACAGTACTATCTATCAATCTCTATAGATTTATTTTGTACAAATGTACCAATCACTAAACAACAAACCATTTTGGGTGTTAATAATTTTTTCTATAGCTTTTATTGTTTTAATTAAAATATACAAATTAAATTAAATAAATTAGCGAATTTTCTCAGAATAAAAACATTACTTCTCTTTTGGAAATAGATCAAATTAACTTTTATCTTATTAATGCTCATGGTGATCCATGACGAAAGTGGTTACAGACACAAGTTCGTTAAAGAATATAGTCGATCAAGGATAAGGGGCGTTTAGAGAAAGAAGAAAAATTTGGATTATCCCTCTTAACATTAAAAAAATGCATTTAAATCCATTAAAAATATCAAGGAACCATTGTGATGCATTTGTACGAGTAACATTCATTATTATAGATATTGTTTTTAAATTGCAAATATTTCTGTAAATATTAGAGTTACTGACAATATGGTCATAAAATGATTCGTAGTAAAATTGATTTACTACAAGTAAATACGTTACAACAGACATGATACATTCGTCTCGCCTCGTCACGCAACAACACTAGGTGTAACAGACTAAAAAAGTAATAATTTTCGGAAACGTTAGTTTTCAATACTAGCAATCAAAATTTTACCCCTTTTTGACGCTCATTTTGGGAGGAAGTAAGTTTTAAAATTAATTTTTTAAGATGCAGCCATTTGAGATTAATCCCAAAACACAATCCTTAATTCTATCGAAGAAAATTAAAGTGTCTGCTAGATATCAAATTCTAAAAAAGAAAATGATAAAATTAATCAAATAAATTATCGTAAAAAATATGTTTATTGCCTGTAGAAGGACACAATTCCTTCGTCACATAATATATAATAATCCTAACTCTGATAAAGGCATTTTGTTTCCGAAATATAATATAAAAATGTATTTAACTTTTTTAATTAAAAATATTTGTTTAATTGAATAAAATTATAAATTTTCATCAAGTAAAGGGCCAATAAATACACAAAAAAGTTGTTCAATATAATTACTTCATTTCGATTGTATACAAATAAATAAATAATGTGGTGTATGGGATCGCTTATGTTTAAAAGATTAATATGGGGAGGGGGAGGCTAAGGAGTAAGTGAAATAAACAATTTTTTATATCTCTATTACGGTAGTTCCTTACGATCGCTTACTTCACGAAGAGTTTAAAAATTTGACTATAAGAAGACAAATTGGACTATAATTTATTAAATACCTAAAAAATATTGACTGGATGGAGTCAATATTTTGATTATTTTTTTTAACATTTAACTGACCTTTTATAACCTTCAGAATCTTGTTTTACATCAGCAAGCATCAATCATTTAATAATTCAAAGGTCATAATAGTTTAATGGAAACGAATTAGGACTAAAAGAATTTTATAATGAGTTATAAAATTAATATGCATTTTTTTGTTTCTCTTTTTTATGTTTGTTTTACTTTAAATTAACCGAAATGACATTCTTATAAAAAATATTTTACAATAAATTACATAAATGTCTAGTAATATTCTGCTTCTTTTTTTTAATAGAAAGACGACTATAACATTAGGTCATTGGTCTTTTTTGTTTGTTTTGTAATATTCCAAGCATTATATATTTATATTTTATGAGTACTCATTATAATCATATTATTATATATAAATAAACAAAAATATAACAATAAATAAATATGAAAACTGATCAAAATCTTTAACATTTTGTTCAATCAATTTAAATACCATATTTAAATTGTATTATCCAAATTTATAATAATAATATAATATAATACATATTATTGTTGTAAGCATTCATCAACGCATTCATTTCTTTTAAACATAACTGTAATTTTTGTATTCTATAATTTCGTAGATATTTACAGATTGTAATTCTGAATCACAACTTTTCAATAACTGAATTCAATAAAATACGTACGTAATAAGTTATAATTCTTTTAACATAATTGATTAAAATAATATTAAAATCGGTCAACACTACTTTTAAGACACAAAAGTTTAATAAAATGATATGAAAACTACAATCGAAAAATTATATATTCTCTCTCAAACCAATACATTTTTCATGGTAGAAGAGAAAGAGCGTCACTTTTTCCGCTAAATTTAAAGTTTGAAAGAGTTTTGCAACTAAATCCATTATTTACATTAGAATCAGATTTAATGAAATTCCTCCAGCCCAGGCCAGGTTCATCAACATATACATTTAATATACGGTAATAAGATTCACGAGCCCGTAAAAATGATATTATTGATAATGTGGTTCGTAATTCTAATATTCTTCTTTTATCAGAAACATGGAGTAATAATAATGAAGACATTCCTGTACCTAATTTTAACTGTATATTAAAATTTGAATGTGCTAATGTAAAAGCTGGCGGTGTAGCTATTTACCAAAATAATGACGATCATTCATCTTTTGTTCTATAATGTAATGCCTATGTGACAGACATATTTGTCTGTTTCGCTCAAGCATGTAATGTATGTGTATATACATTTTGTCTATATATACTGTATAATACACATTTACTACTGAATGTCTCCCCTCCCAAACACTGTGGAATAGAGCAAGATGGAAAACTGACCAGATCAAAATCTCATAACGTGCCAAAAAAGTAGAACTTCAAAAATCTAAATTTGGTTTACAAATTCAGTGCTACCAGACCGCAATACAACTTTCTTTATAAATTTTCTAAATCGGTAAGATTTTAACTTGAACTTTCGAGTTTGAAGTGGCCCATAACCAAAAAGAAGATAGAAACAGTTCGGGTCGTTTGAGCCAGCTACGTAATCGCTTTGTGCCTTTCTTGTTATTTTCCTTTTCAACGCTGCCGTAACTATCGCTTTCGTTTGACACTGATTTAGACTGATTCCATTGGTTTGACTTAGATTGATTCATTGGACTGGCTCGTATCCTTTTGACGCGATATTTCCTCTGATATGAGTTTTCTGTAATTCCGAGCATATTTATGAGTCATATGAGACGAAAGCTTTTTGTAATTTTCAAATAAATATCGATTTTTACTTCCTAGTAGTGCTCCGCAAACTCTTCACAATGACATTAGAATCAATGCCCTAGCTAAACGAGTTTTTCCGTTACATCAATTTATAACTTTACACTAAGCTAATTCGTAACCATTCAAGCGCATGCGCCTATAGTCGTACAATAACATCACAGGCAAAACAAATAAAGCGCAAAAAATACGTAACATGATCTATCTGTTGTAGGCAGAACCATTGTAAACACATTCTTAGTCTCGAAGTTATTAGCGATTGAAAGTTTGCAGTATATCGTCACACAAGAATGTTCACCGACCACCAGTGAAACGACCGAATAGACGTTTTCACGAAAAAAAGTTATTAAAAATATTAATTTATTTATCTTTCAGTGTATGAAGATGGTCTCTCTATCTCCTAATATAATAGATTTCATTCACTGTTTAAAGCAATAAATATGAGTATTGAATACGATCTCATTAATTTTGACATGTGACATAACAAAATCATATACATTATACATTTAAATAAACAACATGTTTCATGATCTATAAAACTCAATGGGCGCTCTGTAGATACGTCCCAAATGATGTTAATCCATGTATGCTCCTATCCACAAAATTTACTTAAATTCTCGGGAGAAATCAGAGAAAACAAAATGTATGCGTGGATGCGCTATTCTACGCCTTTCTAAAATTCCTCTGCGAAATATACCTGTTTGCTTTTCCAAAAGTGTATATTTGCTATCCACATAGAAGCAATATTATAAAAATTTAAAGTTTTGAACCGTTCGCTTTGTATTATTTTTATTTTTCAAATCAGATCATTAGAAATGGCACAGAGAAAAGCAAAAGCCTAAATAAGATTAAAATATTAAAAAGATTTTAAGATTAAAAACCCTAATTAACAACTTTCACGTTACTAATTTAAAAAATGACGTACTTTCTTAACAAACTTTCGACCCTTATTTTACCCCCTAAGGGGATGAATTTCCAAGAGCGCTGTATAGTTGATTATTTATAAACAGAAGTCTAAACACCAATTTTCATATGTCAAAAATGACGAACTTCCATACAATCCTATGGGAAGCACAAAATTTGACATATCTTCCTTAATATTCGAAAAATTGAAAAATTTACAGGATATAGTTGTAGGTACTAAGTTCTACTGTAATTTTGTTTCTAAACATTTTTCTGTTACACTAATATTTACAGAAATATTTACAATTAAAGATTGAAAGTTAAAATTCTAAATATCTCTGTACACATTCGAGTTTGAAAAAAATGATTGGTTAATGAATTGTAGCAAAGTTGATTTTCTACATCTTCACTTCTTATACATTTTTCTATTATTCTAATATTAAGAGAGATATTCTATTATAGATTGTTCTAATATTTTACATTTTGTGTTTTCATCTATATTTATGCCCCCCTTTCCCGTTGACTTATGCCATTTATTAATTAAATTGGCCTTGAAAATACTAAAATCATATCAATAATCAATAACGACATTTCATTTTGATCAGACTAAAATTGTGAGCGCTAGAGAGTGATTTATGTATTCTAAGGAAATTCGCTAAGTTGAAGCAATTCCTGCGTAACGAATTTTATTTTTTTAAATCCTCTGTTGTCTCTATCCATTAATATTTTATGGATATTGACACGATCAATAACAGAGCTATTTTCTATGAAACTATAGATTCATACAAAAAATAATAATTGACATTTTAAATAATTCATTTATGGTGATTAATTTGTAAAATGAAACTCTAATGTTGTTATTTAACATGAGGTATATGATCGTAATTAGAGTTCATGAGTATCTACATAGAATATATGATATTAGTGTTACCTACATAGCTTTGAACAATACTTATGAACACTTGAGTGTAAACACCACATACTTACTAGGCTTAATACTCGTACATGTACTGTTAGTACATCTCTTTTTCTACACTATAATATTCTATGCAATATGCGTTTACAAATTCATAAAGAACATTGATTGTGCTATACAATTTTCATTAGCCTATCAATACTTACAGTCATTATTTCACTCTATTTGTAAATATAGGGTGGTTTTTAAGTTTATTTTGTTTAGAAATAAGTATTGTAGAAAAAAGTGTTCTAATTACTCCATTTCCATGAACTGTTAGTAAAAATGGAAATCGAGCTAAAATTGATGAATGTGTTGTACTATACTAAATTATTTTATTAAAATTTCGTTCCAATTTTGAAATATCAATTTTGATTGTCATTTCCATAGAAACTATAAACTCTTGTAGCACACTATAAATTGTTATATATAAGTTTGAAATATGCAAATTTGTATTTTGGCTAATAATAAATTTAAATTTAAAATTTTTATAAATGAAATAATGTTAGCGCCATCTATGCAGAATATTTCAAAATTAAATATATTTTCGTAACATAGTAATATATATTCGTAATAAGAGTAAACTAATAAGAGTAAACTACAGTCGCGCGTCGGAGCTGACATGCACAATTCTTCTAACCTTTAAGTTCTGCCACATTTCCGATTGAGATTAATTTCCTAAACATAACTTTTTTTTTTGAAAGTCTAAAAAAAAAATCTTACTCACTTTATCGTTTTTTTATTCAAATACTGAAATCAAAAGATTACCAACTCGATATGAAAAAATTATTTATAGTTTCAGGATGTTTTAGCATTGACCAATAGTAATTAACTATGATCCAATGACATTGCAGTATCCATATCTATATGCATTACTATGTTAAATTCACAAAACAAAACATGCTAAAATTTTGTATTTCGAGATAGACATTTCGTGTCTTCAGAATTTTCCCTTCGGTTTGGGTACTTGTACCTAACTTACGAAAATATGCCAAATATCAAGGATGTCGGGAAACACCACTTTTATTTTGATCCTTACTACCAGTATTTCTGGGCGTGGTCGCCTTTTTTCGACTTTTAATTAAAATGTTTTTAAACTTATTTATTCCTTAACGATGGGATTGAAAATTGTTTAATGATATAATCTTCCTATATTCGAAAACTCTGCTCCATAGCCTTTTTGGTTCAAAAGTTTTTGGGAGATCATTTTTGACATAATATTCCCTTAGCATATAGTTCACAAAAGTACACATTGTCTCACTCTCTGCCCTTCAAACCTAGCCGTTTACACTTCCGTGTACTATGATTAAATTTTTTTAGCAGTACTTCGTAATAATATAGTGCCTGTTTAAACCATTGAACATATGAAAAAATGTTGCAAACAAATAAATGTCTATTAAGATATAATAAGAGAAATGAGCGGAAGAGACAATGATCTTCTCGCAGATTCTCTAGTATGCTACACGGATGACCTTCTTTAGAGGTCCAAAAAAAGGCATAGAACGGCCTACTTGCCAGGCTTCGACCTATTCTCTGATACTACTACTACTACTATTACCAGGTCGGTACTTGGTCGATACTGCTTTTTAGACAGACGCTTATACAAAAACGTTAAAATGGAACATATGGAGAAAGTAGCGGGTTGCACTAAGCAGCTGATTTATATCTGCTCCGATAGCCACCAAATCATCGCCACTAAAATAGCACCTCCCTTGGTTTTCAAATTGAAGAATTGCTGGAAAACCTGGAAATTGGAAAGATCTAAATTGTTGAAAGATATAGATTCCAGGATACCGTTGAGTGGTTGTAAAGATAATATGGAGAAACTGTCTTTATGAGGCTGAAATGTCGGAGGAAGGTAGTTTATAGATAGTGAACGTAAGCTCAGAAAGGATTCCTGAAAATTCACATTTAAAGGGGGAGAAATGGGGGGAGGGGTGATTCCTTAATATTTATCTACAGCAACGCGTGGCAGGGTAAAGCTAGTGTATGATTTATTTGTGAATCAACCTATATTTGTAAAATTAGTAAATTAGTGAAATTGTTGCTCAATTTAAAAAACAATGTTTCTATTTATTTTATTTAAAATAATAAAACCACAATAATATTATTGTTATACAAATTTCATTATTAGGTAATTGTATATTATTCAATTTTTATTAACAGCTAATTACTTGGATAACGTTTCAAAGAGAAATATTTAAGAAATTGTGGTAAACTCATTTGAATTTCACATAGACTGTAAGTTTTTTATTGATAAAAAATTTATTCGCAGTTACAATTTCAATAAAAGTGACCAGCGAAAAATAATGGGTGGAAAATGTAGCGTTAAACTACCAGATATCATAAATGTACCACCAGCAATGAGAAGAAAGTACACAACTTTTTCTCTGCAAGAAGTACGCAACTATTTTTCGCCAAAATTATTGTGGATGACAATTTTAACTAATGATAATTTTAAAGATCATGCTTCGCGAATATTCAAATCCTTTCTTGTACGAGTTTTAAGTAATTCACATATTAAAGAAATACAAGCATAATATATATCATTGTGAGTATTTATTATTTTATACACAAATAAAATTTGCCTTATGCCAAGCCTTCCTCATCCAAATGTAACATATTTTGTATGTACATTTTGCAAGAGTCTGAGTAATTGAGGAGTTAAAGGTGCTCTGTTCGGAACCGAGAAGTAGCTGGTTCAATTCCCAACGTTGGCAGTTTGTCAAATAAATGTATTTAGAAAAAAATGAATGGGGCGGATTGATTGACTAAACGGTCGGCGAAAGGGCAGTAACCAAAGTAACCTGTTAGGTGAAAGTTTTCTGCAGTTTCTTTTCACAAACTTCATATGAATATCGGCGTAGTTTCTAACACGTTAGCTCTAGTATCACAACCTACCAATTCCTAGTTTGCATAAAATTCCTTATCGTTAAGGGGTCGGTAAACTTACCAGGCTGTGAAATCTCCTCCGCTACTACAACTACATGTATATTTCGTACTGACCTCAATCACGGATATGTACTAATATCCCATAGTTGAGAAATGGTCCAATTTTGGTACACTAGCAACATCTATGCTTAGTTTTATTTTGTTCAAAAACAACGTATGTCTAAAGTACGGAATAGACGCAGAACATTGTTGCAGCAACATTGAACTCCGCCTATAAAATATTTTCAGTACGTACGTTCCAACCAAAGTTTGGGAACATAAAATTTAATTTTATTATTTTATGACGCCAGTCATAAAAATTCAATCATTTCTCATCATGTCTCTATCTATCTCATTTAATTTGTATAGTTTATTTATTATATACTAGAAATTCAATCAATTGTCATCTTGTCTCTATCTGTCTCATCTAATTTGTATCTAATTTATTTATCTTAGTTTATGTATCTACAGTGACATACCTATAAAACTATAAAAATAATAAAGTATTTAGTCATTAGTATATGCTTATATATATATATATATATACTATATATATCAAGTTAAATCTATGTAATAAAACATAGAAAAATATTAGGCAAACATGACATTTTAGAGATAATATGCTGCAATTTCCCTACAGACGACGAATTTGTACAGGAACATTAAACTCCTCCTACAAAATATCAAATAATTTTGATTTTACTGCAATCGTTCAAGGACATGTTTTTTGTTGCTGCAACAGCTATACACACACAGCTACATCCTAGCTTGCTGCATAATGTTGCTGTTAAATGTTCCAAGTTTGAAGTGCCGATAACAGTAATGTCCTATACTAATATACTAATTAAATAAGTCTTTTATATGATTTTTTTTACAAAACTTACCATTGTAGATCTAGTGTATGCTTTTTTGGACAACTTTTTATATTTTATGTCATAAGGAATTGCAGTCTATATATAATGGAGGGCAGTGATATTTCGGTAAGAATACAAATTATTTCAATTGATGAGGAGACATTCACTTATCAAAAATCGCAGTAATTAAAAAATTTTGCGATTAAATTTACAAGTAAGTTAAATATATTGCAAAATTTTAAATTTATAATAAACATACGTCAGTTAAAATTAGGGATATTTTGATATCTAGGACAATGCCCTTAAGCGCTTCGATTCACACTTATATGGTATGTAAAGTAGTCTGATAATTAGAGAGAACTTTATAAAACAATGTTAGAAATTATTTTGATTAACAAAAAATAAAAAAATAAATTATTACATTCTGTACTGCTATATAACATCAAATAGAATTTTGAAAACATTCAAGAATAACAATGTATATCAATATTATTTTCGTATTAATATTTATACATCAATCAAAAAAACAATGACATAAAACCAACGTATAATAAAAAACGATGTTCAAAAATTGTCTCACAATATTCAAATTTAAAAATAAAAATTTAATGAAAATCAAAAAACAACACGCAATCTAAACTCATCTTCGTTGTAGTAGAGGGAATATACGATCAAAAATACCTCTACTGAGCCGAATTAAGATAAACAGACTCGAACGTTTATTACTAATATTTGATGAACTGTTAATCAGAAAATGCTCACCAAAATTGGATGATAAGTATGTTTTTTGTTTCAAGATTGCCGTCGAATGATTATTTTTTTCTGAATATTTCTAAAATTATCAGCATTTTCGCATTTCGGAGATTTGAAGGAGATAAAATGTGATATGGTTTACCCGAAACCACTTCTGTTCTTAAATTTCAAATTCCTTTTAGTATTTGAAGAGAGATATCGGTTTCAAAATACTTGCGGGTGATGTTAGGCTACAATATAGATCCAAGTCGGTTAGAAAAACTTTTTTCCACATCATCTAACTACAACTCCAAGTTGCTGGTGGATGTTAAAGAAATTCTAATTGTCTAATTCTATCCAAACTATTGCCTCGACTAGGTTAAACCATACATTCACTCTACTAATATTAAATTTTTTTTTAAAGATGAGAAATGATTTATTAAATAAAGATTTGATGAATGATGAAATTACTTTTCAATAAATTTAAAAGAAAATACGAAAGTCTTATCGTATGATACACTATTGTACACAACACGATTAGCATATAAACATTATTAATATTGATCTAAAAAAATCAATTTATTTTTTATAAATGATCATCTGCAATGATTGACATTTAAATTTTATTTTATTAATTCATTTATAAAAAAAAAAGTATAGTATGTTGTAATTTAGCATAGGAAATATATTTACAAATTATATTATCTTTTTTTTTTTTAGTTGAGTTTTAAGGGAAATTCCTTAACTCTTGAATAAAATTTACTCGCGCAAAGTATAAAATGAATCATTTGAATTCGCACCTACAATTATTACATAGCATGGTAGTGTGTCAAAAAAGTAAGGACATAGAAGCTCAAAACTTTATACGTAGCGTGAGACCCATCATCTGACGGTACGTACCATATATCAACATTAAGTAAGAAAATAGGTCTTAGATCTTAAGATTTCAACCTCAAAAACAGTAATAGATAGAACAAAAATTTAAAGACAATGTTTCTTTCATAAAATTGATACATTTGTCATAATTTCTGTTCAAATATTGTTAATTATTACTACCGATTTGTCTGTAGTCACTCTAGTGACCAATTTTAATCCGATCAAAATGAAATTTGGTATGTCAGGTGCGTTTCGTTTTTGAAAATTTTATGTTCCTTAATGGGCAAAATCGGACAAGGTACTTCTTAAAGAAGGCGCGACTGAAAATTTGGGATGTATCTTTTTATATTAGAAAAATCTAAAAATATACAAGAAATTATACTATCAGAACAGAAACAAAAATATAAAAGGGGGTGATCAAGTTTTCGCATATTTGTCACACAAAAAGAGTGATATTTAAACGAGGGCCAAATTTAAAAGGCTCCAAATGTTTTAAACAATAATAGATACCAATCCATTTTGGTATCAACCTGTCCTTTCCAGTTTGGCATCACAATAGACCTTAAGTCTCTACAATCTATCTATCTATCTTGGTATCACAATGCAAAGTTGTTTCAAGTGTGGCATATACTGGACTTCAGCTTTTGGTTTTCGATATATCATGTTCTCGTTAACGATTTTAGTTATCGATCATTTGACCTATATATTACACACTACGTTGTAAAAAACCCAAACATACACAATTGCAACTATCGTGGAAGCCCAAAGCACCATAGTCTGAACAACCACATGTTAGATAATTTCTCGCGCCACTGTTTATAATTTTATGTTATATCAGGTAATAATGGCAGACTGGAAATAATATATATATATATATATATATATATATATATATATATATATATATATATATATATATATATATATATATATATGTAGAGTGTTTTAAATTATGTGGTAGAATTAATGAGATGATAATTACGATTTACGTATGTAAGATGTGAAGGCACTGTTCCATTGGCAGGTACTACCCACAGTCACAGAAAATCATAAGATGTAGTGTAGTATCTAAACTTAAGATTATGTTAGATGAATATTAACGATAACCTTATTCTTGTTGTATATATATATATATATATATATATATATATATATATATATATATATATATATATATATATATATATATATATATATATATATATATAGACACTGTTGACGTATATAATTACTAAAAAGGTATTATCTCACAATTACATTTCATGATTCAACGCTTTTACAGTGTCAATAAATAAATAACAACAAAATAACAAACTAATCACCAACAGTAACAGCGGAAGACTGAGTGTGTGTATCTGCGTGTTCTATTCTGTTGTTATTAATAATATTCTTGTAAAATATGTTGGAGAAAAGTTAATTCCGCACTTTAAACTTGCAATAAAAATTTGGATGGACAAATTTTATTCAATTGTCTCCCTTTCTCGCTCCCGTTTACTTTCGAACAAGAATTTATACTAAACTATCGAACAAGATTTTATACTAAACAATTTGTATTTTTCACAAAATACAAAATTTTCAAATCTTGTCACACAAAAACGAGTTTACGTATAATATCATACTGAAAACCTCATTACTTCCGAACATATCTAAGAGGTACTAAATTTTTCGCACCCCCTTAATAAAATCAGGGTTGCAAAGAAAATATCATCTTAACTTTTAGTTTCCTACAAATCCTTAACTCATTTAATTCAATAGTATAGAAGCAAGACAACCAATGACAAGAAATCCAAAATTTACGAAAATGACTCACAAATTGTTGAACCCGAACCCGATTCATGATCCAATTTCTGTCTGCCCTAATTCCCTTAAGAAGATTCAAAAAATTTGGTCTTTCCACACAACTATTTTGATCAACATGCATTTTGATCAACCATGATCAACCACAGCATTTTGATCAACATGGCAATAAATATTCCTTCCTGGGTCCAATCCTCCAGTTGTCCTCAAATTTTCAACTCATTTGAATCAACAGTTTAGGGACAAGTCGGACAAAAACTTTGGCTGGCATACAGCATACGGCGGAAAGACGGTAATTTTTATTCGTTATATAGATTCTACAATTTAGGAAATTTGTAGGCTTTCTTCTTTCCTAAACCAGCCTAATTTATAGGCTGGTTTAGGAACAGTTTAATAAAAACAACCAAAAAATAAATGTTATAGCGTAAACAAACGTTATATAGATTCTACAATTTAGGAAATTTGTAGGCTTTCTTCTTTCCTAAACCAGCCTAATTTATAGGCTGGTTTAGGAACAGTTTAATAAAAACAACCAAAAAATAAATGTTATAGCGTAAACAAAACTGAGTATATAGAAGAAGAGAGGATATAGTAGAAAGAGACCACATTCGCTCTAAGTGGGCTTATATATCGGCACTACGCAACGGTATATTTTACGACTTTTTTTATAGTAATTTTATAATTGATTCATGCCAAATTTAAACGTTTGCGATTGTTTTCGAAAAAATGTTTGGAATAAAAGTTATTATTTAAGAACCGAATGGATTTGGTACGAATCAACTCACGTCCGGTTTGCTACTAAACTATGGAATCAAACTTGCATGCAGCTTGAGGTTTGGAGTAAGGCGGTAAAATTTTTTGCCGTCCTTGCGACCAAAACCTACTAAGGTTGTGCAAGGGGAATATGAAAATTATGAATGTGATAATATTTCTGATACAATATAGTTATAATGTGAGAGAATAGAACATATGAACTTGTAGAATCATTTCCAGGCTAGAATACTATCAATCTAAAAACTATACTACTATGGGTTCTTATGTAGGATATAATGGTGTTTATCATAATAGGTTTAAAGTGTATATAATGATGATTATACTAACTTGTAGATTTATACCTCATCTTCATAGCTTCAAATGAATCAAATTATTGATTATTGGGAAATAAATTATCTTAAAGTAATAATGAAACCAATTTAAAACAAGTTTTTTTTTTTACGTAAAACGTAGTATGTTTTTTAGAACAAAGCTCAGCCCAGCAGAGTTGAGAAAATATATCTTTTTATTTTCAGATCTCTTGTCAGATATAGTTGGTTTGTGTAGACGCCTGTAAACAAATAGCAGGAAAAAACATTCTAATTATAAAATTAAGTTTGAGACCACCAGAGAATAGAGATATCTCCTTGGCTGACGTATTTTCTATTTTAATACTTATTCGGTTTTTTGGTTGTGCTTTCTGATACGATTTTGGGATTCTATATGTTCTGAAATGAATTGGTTCATTAGTTCACTGAATCCTATTACTACAGCTAAAAAGTAACTTCAAGTTTGTGAATTGACAAAATCGAACCGTTGAAAACAAAAATTGTTCCTTTTTTATAAGTTAACATGTGTTGTTTAAAACTTTTTTCATAAACAGAATGGATTTGCCAGAATTTCCGTTCGTAATTTTCTTGATTATATCTTGAATTGTGTGTATAAAATAAACAGCTCATGCATTGCTAATGAACTTAGTATACGCGGGGTATTCAGCAATTAACTCAGTTGTTATTTTCACTTGTTTTCTATCACATAGAGGTGAAATTTAAAATTTTTGCTATAGCCTAAAATCGGCTTACTCTTCGATCGAAATGCCAGAGATAATTTTGTAGAATCCAAGACGTAAAATAATATTTTAGTAATTAAAATTCTGTAAACTTTAAATTTAATACATTTCTGTAAATTTTAAAGCAAATATAATCAGGAAATAAATTTTTCTATTAACGATCTTATCGCGAATACCATATCCTTAAAACATAGAATCGAAGACTTATGTATATTTAATAATATTAATAATAAATTTATTGATCCTTTTCGCCAATACAGAGATCATACAAGATAAGTCAAATTAAAAGAAAATGGGTGTCGAGATTAAAGTAGTGCCGATGTTATGGCCGACTTTGATTGGTACCATCCCGACATATATCTTAGCAATCTAGGGGAAACCATAAAAACCATAGATAGGATGGCTGAAGATAGAGGATTATAATAAATAAATAAATAAAACAAAATAAATAAATAATGCATCCTTACATATTTAGGATTTGTTTAGGACTTGTGCCAATTGTTAAAATAATTTAGTTAAAATCTGTAACCCGGCTACTATGCGCAGGTTGTCAATTTAATAAAATTTAAAATAAGATTATTATATTTTTCAAAAGCTTTGTCAACAGTTTTAAAATAAATAAATAAATAATGCATTCTTACAAATTTAGGATTTCTTAAGCACTGGTCAATTGTTAAAACAATTTAGTTAAAATCTGTAACCCGGCTACTATGCGCAGGTTGTCAATTTAATAAAATTTAAAATAAGATTATTATATTTTTCAAAAGCTTTGTCAACAGTTTTAAAATAAATAAATAAATAATGCATTCTTACAAATTTAGGATTTCTTAAGTACTGGTCAATTGTTAAAACAATTTAGTTAAAATCTGTAACCTGGCTACTAATCACAGATTGTCAATTTAATAAAATTTAAAATAAGATTATATTTTTCTACAACAATTTAAAAAAAATTCTAAACCACACTCATTGAAAAACCTCCTCCAATGAATATGGAGCCTTCTCCAAAAGAAGAGCTTTATAAGCGGTAAAAAATGAGCAGTTTTTTGTCATATAACTAACTATGTATAGTTTTATCATAATAAAATTTATTAAAAAGTACAATAGCCATATTCCTTGTACCTTTTTCCATACATTTATATTTGTTAAGATAAAGTTTGTACAACAATTGATTTCGTGTTGCATAACGTTGTTCGATTTTCATCCCGTTAGTTTCAAAATATTCCCCATTCTTCTTCAGACATTTTAAAACCTCAAACGCATACAGAGCGTTTGAGGTTTTAAAATTACTATTAAAATTCTGTACTTTAAAAATCAGGAACAATATAGCTAACCTTCGACTTTTTGTTGTCTTTTAAGGATGTTTTATTCTTAATCATAAGATACATGTTTCCATTTTTCGAGTTTTTTTCTTACGCAGTAGAGTTTTTGATTATTTTAAATTTACTATCATTATTTATACCTTAGTAGTGTATGCATAGGATTGTTTCCAAATATGTTTATGGTAATTTATTTATAGAAACTAACCTAAAGTTCACTCAAAGCATGATAATATACATATGATAATAAGAAGAATGTTCTTTCAAATTACGGGAAACGATTTTTTTATATTTATAACTCGGATTCAAACCGAATCTCATAACGCTCCCTTTGCGGTACGATTAAAAGCACCTACCTTAAATGATTGCTTAAAAAACGTCTTCCATTACAGTTATTTTTCCATACAAAATTTTCGATCGAAATTCCTGTTGGGTCGATTTTGATTTAGGAGATTAAAAAGACTGTAATTTTATATCGAAAATCCATGTCGTTTGAAACCTTGGCCCAAGATTTTTTTAAGAATTTTTTAAGAATACAAAATTTTATCATTTCAATAAATTTCAAATTGGTTTATCACTAAACATGTTTTAAACAAATTTTAAATCATTTTAAAATTTGTTGTAATGACCTTTGTTGTAGTCACCTCTTTTCATTTTTGAGTTATCCTATTGACGGACGGAAGGAATGGCGGACTGGCAAATATTCTGAAATGGACTAATTAGGTCGTTTTATAAACACATAACCAAAATTTTTTTCTATGATCAATATTTTCAACCGTTATAAAGTCCAGACTAAATTCAATATACTCTGGAATATTATATATTCAGGGTAAACAATTAAAACTTAAAAATTATTCTAGTTCCAGGATCAATGTTTTTTATTTGATAATTACGTATTTTGATTACAAGACCCCATTCTGTATATAACTTAGCTAGTCGTAATGATTCTCCGGAAAGATATAATCACCGGTGACCTCTAATTATGACTGAGTAATATAAATATTTTCAGTGAATGATTCGGAACAAGGTAATTCATATTGATGAATTAGTTCTTTGTAATCAAGATACTAAATAATTTATTCAATACAAATATTTGATCTAGGGGTTATTTTTTAAATGTTAATATAAAACCTGCGCGGTCTTTTCTCCTAAACATATTTTCCCCAACATGGATTCTTATGGAATTTTCGAATTTTTTTATTCCTATTTCTAAAAGAAAAAAAAATTCATGAGAGAAAATATTTTTTCGTTTTTCTCTGACCAATATATTATCTTTATTTGATATTTTCACTTAAAATCTGCGTCAGCTTAAAGGATGCGTATGAGCTACTGATTAATTTTCTAACGATACCTTGAACATACATAGAACATCTGCAGAAGCTGGGATTAGAAACTGACGAGACTTGTATGTTAGGTCAACTGGCGAAAATTTCGGAAAACTTGCTGATAGACTGTAGTCCAAATATATAAGCTCTTGAGTCTAGGTAATCTTATCTAATCCTTAGAAACTATCCTTAGAATCATTTAACTCTAAATCTTACACTTACTTAATAAGACACCAGCACAAGTGGCCAAGCGGTCTAAGGCGTTATGTCTGCGCAGTATGCCTACATGGAAACTGGGAGGCTACGGGTACAAATCTCGACATCGGCAGTTTGTCAATTATTAAGAAAAAAAAGGGCGGTTAATTGACTAAACTGTCGGCGTATGGACAACCACGAAGTAACTGGCTATGCTTGAGAAGGTTTTCTGCAGTTTCCCTCAAGAACTCCACATGAATATGGGCATAGTTCCTAACCTATACACACAAATGGACATTAGGCTACACAATAGACCTTATGGTCGAAGTGATGCCCGTCTAGGGCAGCCTCTACAATCTATCGTCGGAGAGAGACTCTTTAGCCATGTACCTCCTCGGCCTGCATCTGATAGGGAGAATAAATATTTTAGGTTGCAGTATGATATCACTACTAGGTATCTAGCTCATTCAAAGGTAGATAGATATATCTTGGGGTATATAAGTTTGCACGACGATCTAATGGCCCATTGAGCTCCTCCTTCTTCTTCTGTCTGGCGAGATTCGCTTCTCCCACCTGACTATTTTGAAAATATTCCGAATAATTCGGGGTGATATGCACTGAATATCTTGTATCTACTGTACCCGAGCAGTAAAAGATGATGAGGCCGGATGTTTTCTCCTCCGTTATGGAGTCCGATTGTGTGCTGATGCTTCGTTGGCGTTGAATAAGGTTACCTTTCAAAGTTGTATCCTGTTCAGGTAGAGTACATCGAGGAATAGCCTCTGGGGTGCATTCCAAAACAGTATTTTCTGGAGTTTTTGCAGCGGTATATTTTCCCAATGAACATTCTTCCAATCGTTTACACGCTGTCTTTGAAATTCCTAAAAGGGTTCTGGGTCTATGAAGGATATTCCTATTACCTTCTTTTGTAAGGCTGTGTGCTTTTTAGATTCCTCCGAAACCACAGTGACCCGGTATCCAGATCAATTTAACTTTATTCCGTTTTGCCTGCTCCAGTAGTTCCTTTAGACAATCCTTTAGTATCCCTCAGATGACCTCATTTGCAGACTTTTAGAGTAGCTTGACTGTAGTAGGCTTTTAGAGTAGCTTGACTGTTAAACATAGAATATAGTTCTTTCATAGATGTTTTAAGTAATCACAGCATATTATTTCTTGATTTATAAAAATAACCCATTATTTCTCTTCATACCATATAATCACATAATAATAATAATAACAATGTACAGTTTGTGTGATGTTCTTATTCTGTATACTTTGGCTTGTTATAGATTTTGAAATGTTTATTTAAACATCAACTTTAATGATCTATAGCGCGAACAGAATGATGATTAAGTTGATGATGGGCGAACAAAACAAGCTGTACCATATTATTTTGAATGTATAAATTTTATTTGATCGTCTAGTAAAGATTGCGACAAACCATGATGATGATTATTTATTTTCGTGCATATAGTCTACTAACTAAAAACAAATAAATTGTAATAGTTGTGGATTAAGACTGCCTGGCTAAAAATTTATGTGCATATGCAAGGTTAGAAATACCAGTCCACGTGGCCGAGCGATCTAAGGCGTTATGTCGGTGCAGTATGCCTACATGGATACTGGGAAGTTATGGGTTCGAATCCCAACATCGGCAGTTTGTCAATTATTAAGGAAAAAAAGGGCGGTTAATTGACTAAACTGTCGGCGTATGGACAAGAACGACGTAACCGGCTATGCTTGAGCAGGTATTCTGCAGTTTTCTTCACGAACTCTAGATGAATACTGGCATAGTTCCTATCACAGTGGCTGCAGCCGCCTATCCTACCAATTCCTAGTCCATACACAAAAATTCCTTCCACTCCACTCACATCCTCTCATCCTTAGGCATCACAATGGACGGAGTGTAGCCCGTCCAGGGCAGCTTCTACATTCTATCTATCTATCTATCTAAGGTTAGGAATAGATCAAAATAACCGTTAGAGCTATCCTAAAACCAAATACAAAAAAAGGTTTTTCTGGCTGTCGAGAACCGGACGTCTATACCTGCCTTCCTTTGTAAATGTTTGCGAAATATTTTGCAGATAAGATCTATAAGATCTCGTACTACATATTTTGTTTTTAGTAATCCATTGTTTCGGAGATACACGGTCATAAAAAAGTAAACAAAATCTCGAAAACGTCTATGTGCAATAGCTGAATAACTGCCAGAAATCCCGTGCTCACGCTTTGGAAGAAAAATTATTATTTTACAGGCTGGCAATACACATTTTTGCCTTAATTCAATAAAGAATTGACACGGAAGAATGTTTTTATTTATTCTAGTTATCTCATTTGTACTAATTATATATAATTGCTAAATCTTTATGCTATTTAATTCTTTTTGTACGTAAGTATATTCTGGATTGCAAAAGACACCACGAAGTAAATAATAGGTTCAAAAGGTAGTATAATTTTATATTAGTTATCTAGTACCAGCCAAGTAGTCGCACTTTTTAAGGCGTTGTGTTTACTTGGAATTATTAGTTTGTCAATTATTAAAAAAAAGGATGCGGCTAATTGATTACTGATACTGCCGGCGTATGGACAAGAACAAAGTAACCGGTTCTGCTTGTGAAGGTTTCTGCAGTTTCTTTCACAAACTCCAGATGAGTATCAGCATAGTTCTTATTAAAAGTCAGCTGCAGCCACACATCGCACCAATTTCTAGTCTACATACAAAATTCCTTGTTCTCCACTCACATTCTCAAATCCTTAGGTATCACAATGGGTCTTAAGGTCGAAGTGTGTCCCGTCCAGAGACACATCGATCTATCTATCTTAGTTACCTAAAAGAAAGTAGTTGCGTGTATGACGTTTGCCAACAAGTTTCTGTAAACTACAATTACAAATACTTCATTGTTACTTCGAAAATTAATTAACAAAATTTAGCAGTCAATTTCCATTTCGGCCTTGGTCTTGGTCTTGCTAGTGTATGTATGATCTTGGTCATGCAAAATTGCAAGACCAAGACAGATTTTGCCATCACTATACGTAATCGCTTTGAGCCGTTCTCTCATTTCATTTTCGTGGCTGCCGTAGCCTCAACATTTGTTGGACACTGAAATCGTTAGATTCCTGTTTAAAAGAGCTTTTCTCTGATATGCGATTTCTATCATTCCGAGCATATTTACGTGTATATGATACCCACAATTTTTTTGTCATAAACCGATTTTCACTTATTTTCCGGTTGATAATTTTATTGTCTTTCTTTACTAGGCGCGTTTCCACGCTACACCGATTTATAACCTTATACAGAGATAATTCATAACCATTCACACACATTTACCGTTACCGATACGATGGCGTCACAGTCAAAACAAATACAGCGCAACAGATACGTAGAGACATGTTGTGGGATCAACCATTGTAAACGCATCATGAGTCTCGAAGTTATTAGCGATTGAAATCTTACAGTATTTCATCACAAAATAATGTTCGACCGACCACCAGCAAATATACGTTTTCACGTCAAAAAAAGTGCAAATATTTTTGAAACCTCAAATTGAAAAGAAAAGAACGAAATGGACACATTTGTCAAAGGAGTTAAGAGACAAAAATTTTAAAGAAATTAGGTATTCAGTTAGTTCTAATGGAGTACATCCACCATATACAATACCAAGATCTCTTAACCCATATAACCCATTTCTGTAGAGCTTTGAACTTCTTATTCGCTGCTTTTATAAGATTATATATCAAATCGTGGCGTAGTCAAATATCAAAAAAACTTAGTAAATAAAGTTGGAATAAATGTTAAGACACTGTACTTAAGTTGGTTTTTTCACACGTTAGGTTTTAAAATTATATAATAGTCAATTTGTACTTTTTTTTTAAATGAATTGCAATATTTATATCAATATATGTACACAATATTTAGTAATTCCAAAGAACAAAATAAAATAAAATACTAATTTATTTAGACTATACAGAAGATGGAAGGTATGAAATCAATTATAATTAGCAAAACATTGCGGATTGGAGAAAAAATGTAATAGATCCATTAATAATAGAATCTTCAGAGAATCAAGTGGATGAAGTTGGAAACATGCTACTCATTGAAGATTTGCATTGAAGATTTGCATTTTCAACAAGATTGAGTTCCTCCACATTACGCTGTACCTGTTCAAAAATGGCTGGAACAATATTTTCTGGGAAATGGATTGGTAGGAGGGATGATAGGGTATGGCCTGCAACATCCCCAGACTTAACACTTCTCGACTTTTTTCTCTGCCGTCATTTGAAGACTAAAGTGTACAAAATGCCTCCCGCCAGTATCCAAGAGCTCAGACACAGAATTACGCAAGAATGTAGACAAGTCACCCGCATTATAGAGTACATTATATATATATTAATATTTATATATATATATATATATATATATATATATATATATATATATATATATATATATATATATATATATATGTATATATATATATATATGTTTATTTATTTACAAATATATAAACCATATACAAACGGCCGAAAATTCTTATAACGAACCAAAACACGCATTGATTGATCACGTCTGTACATGAAAAAAATCACTGTATGAAGGTACTTTAACCCGCTAGTTGATAGGGTGGGGAAATCGGAAAATATTTTTATTGACTCTGAGTCCGAGTGCGACTACTGTAAGGTTAATTAATATACGATTGTCATATGGACAAGTGCTCTCATACGCGAAATAACTGAAAATTGAATTTATCATCGAATGTCAGAGAAAACAAATATTCTCTAAGGAGAGGAGTTGTAAAAACATTAAGTATAACAAATTTGAAAATAAAACATTTTAAAAATATTCTTAATATTAATTGGTAATAACTTCTATACATATAGTAAGTACTAATAGATACAAAAGCAAATTGAAAAGTATAAATAAAATTTTATTTAATTTTTAATATTTAACCCTTTTTGTATACGGATATAAATAATTCTTTATTAATTCTAAAGCAAGCAAGCTGCAGGCTTAAAAAACGTAAGGCTATACATAACTATATAGCAAATTCAATATACCTACTATAGAGCAGGGGTAGTCAACAAGTCGATCGCGAAGCCAATTTTGGTCAAACGCTCGCAATGTTTTGACCAAAAGTATTTGAAGAATTTGAGGTTACATTTAAAAATCAAATTAAAGAAATTATGGAATTTATCTTATTTATCTTTTCCGTGTGAAACGAATTAGCCTAAAAATTTCAGATAAATATCATATGGAACAAAAGGCATTAAAAAATGAAATTATAATTTTACAAACTGATTTAATCTTACAAGCCAAGAAATTTGAAGAAGACATTTGGAAATACGTCAACCAAGAAAAATATCCCAAATCACCCAATGGAGCGCATATATTTATTCTTGTTTCGGGTCCACATACTTGTGTGAATCGGTATTTGCATTTTTAAAGATAACGAAGACTAAACAACGTTCTGTCGTGACATATTCCCATACTGAAGATTCATTATTATTATCTTTGTCAGGATGTACATCTAATTATGATTCCTTGATAGAGACATGCAAACTCAGTCTTCCCGTTAATGTTAGGGCAATAAACTAAGTTCTAAATATGTCATCTGTAGCTAACTTGAATTAATTTTGACCCGTTAAATAACTATGTTGATTTCTACGTAAGTGGATATACAGGGTGGATATACACTGCCACGAGTTATTGATAAATTAGAAAATAAAACATGTTTAAAAATCTTATATTATTCTTCCGTAGATTTCCCTGAACCAAAAAAAATCTGCATATATTGTGCATTTTTATGATAATAATTTTAATTTTTTCCTATGTACGAACAAATAGTACAAGTCGATCGCGGCACATTTATAAGATAAGAGTAGATCTTATGCACACAAATGTTGGCCACCCCTGCTATAGAGGAACAAGCAATACATACGAAAGGTGCTCATAAAAGAATAATATTATATACATGCACAGAGAAAATTGTTATGGAGTATGGGGTGTTACAGGGAGGAATAAATATTAAACTTTTTAATTAAAAGCATTTCATCCAATAACCATTTTATATGTTATATATACACTATCCATTCCGTTTATATATATATACATATATATATATATATATATATATATATATATATATATATATATATATATATATATATATATCCCAGTTTAACTTTATAAAATAATCTAAATTAATTGATTTTCAAAAAATAAATAAATAAAATGAAAAAGCAAAAATTTATTTTATGTATTCTGTATCGTTATATAATAGCTCCCTTCCCTATTGCATGTAGGTGTAAATTAAATACACCATAATAAAAAAAGGTTTCGTACATTATTATGGAATAAAAAAAGGGAACCAATTATTTAAATAGTGTCCGTGAAATTGCTACTATTTTTTTTATATAATCAGGACATATTCGTTTGTCCTAATCATAGGTAAATGCATCTATGCCATCTGAAACTTAAAATTTCCGGACCTCTACATATATCCTACCCAAACTCATTAAACTTTTGAAAAAACTTACCCAAACTTGAAAATTAAAGACATACTCATATCCGCCAGAATCAGTTCTAATTATATTTGGTGCATAATTATTCAAAAACTGGTCGAGCAAAGGCCTCCCCTAATAGTTTCCAGCTTTCTCTATCTTCGGTCTCACGCATCCATTGATCACCTGCAAATTCCACAATCTCATCCCTCCATTGTTTAACCTGGCGCCCTCTTCTCCTTTTACAATTATACGGTGTTTATATAGTGGCCTTAATAAGGAATATGCATGAAAATTTTTTTTCACTTGAATTGAAGCATGTTTACTTGACAAATATCAATGTAAAATTACTTTTTAAATAACTTTAAAAATAAGCGAGATATGAATGATTGAAATTCTCGATAGACAAAGAGAGTGATAGCCCTCTTGATATGTTATATGACGTCATATTACACTTTCACCGTTTAAAATACACGTAAAACTCCGTTTTTAGTATTTTTGCAAGAAAGAGACAGATAATAATCTTTAAAAGCTTATAGCTTCCTTAATATTTGTCGAATTTTAATTTCGTTTTTAAATATTATTACAGTATTAACAATATTTTCATATTCTGAAAATAAATGTGAAAAAAAATTTTCATGCATATTCCCTATTATTATTATTCAAAAACTTCAAGACATTCAATTTTAAAAGAAAAGAAGAAAATATATTTTATTGTGTTTGATGTAGACAAAAGTTTTAATACTTTATGCTCTGCTTGGTATACCTTAGGAGCAATATTTGATTTTATGGTTGAGTTTTATTATTTATCGAAATAAACGAATCAATGACTTTAAAAAAATGGCATCGTTTAGTTTTGGCTACTAAATCTATACGTTTATTTATATCTCATTTCCGGGTACTTATTAGAAATTACTTCTTCTTATCCGAAATACTATATTTTATAACTATTGTGAACAATGAATGTAAATGCGTGTCTATCTCATGCCAATCTCTAACGGGGATAAATAGACCCTAAAATAGTAAACTCATTTTGAAAAATTTAATGACTGAATTTGATTTTGGTTAATGTTATTATTTGAATTTGATTATTTGGTTAACATAACATGCGTTTTTAAATAAAACATACATCTAGATCATCTGCTCAGAGATCAGTCAATGGACGATTGACCAGTTGATTTGGACCGAATTAATTCAAATTTTAAAAAAAAAGACAACTCCACAAAATTAGAACTTCTTGGAAGAAAAAAAAAACTTTAAAATTTTGTCATAAGTTTGAAAGTCTTATTGATTCATCTAGATTGTATCATAAATTTTTAAGAATAACATAAAGTCAAGATAAATATTAGCCTGTAAAGTTTTTGTTTTGTAAGTAAATATTTCGAATTTTCAGATTGCCTCCTACATTCTTGTGCCGTAAGTTTAAGTTATAAGTATCTTAAGGTATTTCCCAATATACTTCAAAATCCCAAAATAGTGTGACCTTATCTCTCTTAATATATGCCCATTACCTTGGCCCCGCCATTTTGGAATTTTTCATATTATATAGGGATTGTGAAATGTGCTCAAAATGTGCTATTATGCCGCATTCAATGAAAAGAAAATTAAGAAAATTTCATTTTTCTGAGGGGGTTCTATTTGCTACGAGAGTTAGCCCCCCTACTTTACTTTATCGAAACCACAGCAGTTGTGCCGTAATCTGCTCAAGATGTGCTACCACGTGCCAAAGTAAAAAAAGTAACTTCGTTTTTGTCCAAACGCCGACAGTTTAGTCAATTAACCGCCCCTATTTTCTATTTTTTAAATTGACAAACTGCCGATACCGGGATTCGAACCCATAACCTCCCAGTTTCCAAGTACTGCATACTGCGCAGACATAACGCCTAAGACCGCTCGGCTACTTGGACTGGTATATATATATATATACATATATATATATATATATATATATATATATATATATATATATATATATATATATATATATATATATATATACACATGTATACAAATTTTAGCGATAGTGATTTTTAACATTTAATAGGTAAGATCGATGGACATTTGAAGAAATTTTTACGAAATTTCAACATTGGTGCAAAAACAATAGCTACATTTCCTTTGGAGGAAATTCGCTGAAAAGTATACAATAAATTGCTGGATGAACTTTGAATAAACAGGTAAACAAATGGAAATAAAATAGTTATTATGTTAGCCAACTCAATAACTAAAGCGTTAAAATTATAATTAAAATTAAAAATTCAATTATTAAAATTAAAAGCAAAGTGTAAAGTATGGTTGAGAGAGAAGGCTGATTAGGAATTAATTTTAGCGGTATACTCGTTTAATACGAAGTTTCTTATTTTTAAAGCACTACTTACGTAACACTCTCAATTATGTCAATGTAAGATTTGAGTATGAAGCAATACAATTATAATAAAAAAAGAAAATATATTTAGTGTGGGGGGGGGGCATAATCCACATGACCCACCTTTCTAGATGTGCGCTTGTAACACCATCCTGTATTTTGTTTCCCACAATTTTAAGTAGATTTATTAGCTGGTTCAAAATGCTATGAATTTACAAGTATATAATGTAATTAATTACAATAAATGATAATTACAGAAATATCAGTAATTTTTTTGTGATGATTCCGTTCTATTTTTTAATTTAAATAATAACAAAATTTTAAAAAAATAATTTGTTTTAGTATTTAACAGAAAAATAAAATTATATATAAATAAACTAACAAAAATAAAATATATAAATATGTAGGTATTGGTGGTTCCATTAAATAAACATAAAATAATTGAAAATATTTCAATAAATATGTGTGTATATGAAACATTAATATTTAATTAAAATTTATTTTAAATTATTTACATTATATAAATATTATTATTACTTTGTTGTATGAACTACAAATATAAATTTATTTATCTCACTTTTACACAAATTTTTGTTTAAGTATTGGTATGGAATATGGTATTGGGTATGAGGCCAGATTATAAATATTATATGGAATATTAAATCTCCAATTATCATAAAAAATTAATTTCGGTAATGTATACACACTGGAAAATATAAAATATAGGTTAATATTTATAAATAAAGAGAACTAAAAATGAAATTTATATCAATTTGGTACTTGTTTAAAAGTTTCGTGTGGTGATAACTTGTACAGAAAAAGAATTATACAAATATTACAAATTACCAACAAAATATGGAAATATTTTTACATAAATTTCTCTTAAAAAAATATAAGTGCGTATACTGGTGTTATTAAAGTGAAAGAAAAAACTCCCCCAAGCTGGGTTTCCGATTCTTCCACCATCTGTTTGCACAAAATATGAAATAACTGTCGAAAATACAAATAAATCACAATCTATTTACAAGGTGATTCGAAAAGAGCCGGTGAAATAACTATTTGGAATACTACAAGTCATTCAATTAAATCGTTTTAATTTACGTTTTGCCTACTCAAAATGCTAAGGATCTAAAACATATCGAATTTTAAACATTATATTTCGGCTTTTATTCATCATTCAATTTTATGGAGCTATTTGAAAATGTATACATTTCATTCTTATGGTACGGAATTTACGAATTTTCAGCTATTGATGTTATCTTCTTGTTATTGATGTTATCTTCCCAAAAAAATCGAAACTTACTTTTTTCATTACGTAAAAATGAGTTCGATAATGTAAAAAAAGCGACTAATTTAGATATTTAAAACCATTTTCGACAAAATCGAAAAATTGATCGAAAATATAAATAGTGTAATCAGGATTAGGTTTACTTTTAAGAACTAACCGAATAAATAACAAATTCGTCACATATTGCCTTTACAGATTAAGCAACTTTTCTTAGAGAAAGTAATTATAATATAATATCAAGTATTACAATCTAAAAGTTGCAATTATTTCTGTAAATATCAGAGTTACTGAAAATATTGTCAGATAAAACTTTTTTGTAAAGTGTATATTCTACAACTTTACTTCTGACAAGTTTTAAGCATTGGTTATGAATCTACTCAAGACATTGTAGCATGGCCTAAACATTTCACTGCAAATCAAAGTGTTTTATTTTAAAACACTGTAAGCGTTTAAATGCTTTTAGTCACCAAGTAAAAGCTAGAATGTCTTAAACGTTAAATTTTAAACATTCGAATTGCTTTAAATAAGAATGTGTGTACGGTGTTTTTTATATGAATACACTTTAAGTGTTTAGTGTAATTTATTATTTATATAAATATTTACAAAATAAAAATAGTTTGATTTGATTTGATTTGAATAAGTACGGAATTTGCTTTCATACAGTTATCAGCCACAGATACATTCCAAAGTATCTTCGATCATGGTACAGTAATTGAATCAGGTCCTGGTTGACGAAATAGCATTGCTGAAGTATAAAGCTCAGTGGATGATAAACTTGATAATTGTGCACTGTAACAAGAAGTTAAATTTCTTTTAACTAAAAAAAAGTATTATTTCTTTAAAAAGTTTAGGTAGTCATAAATTTATTTAATAATTAATAGCACAACTTACCTTACTATTCTTTTTACTGAATTCATTCAGAATAATATCATTAAATCCATATTTAAAGCCATTTTAAAACACATCCAATTATTGTCAATTATAATTATAATAGCCTTAAATTATAACAATGAATAATTTTATTATCATATATTGTAATTTTAAACTATATTCTAAATAATCGAAAATAAATGTGTTTACTCTACTGAATACTGAATCAATCAGAATGACATTAAATGTATCAAATCGACTTTATACGCATACAAAATAAAATTGACCACGCACAATCATATATACAATTAGCATTAGCAGTTAGCTGAAACAAAATAATAATAATTATATGTTGTCATATGGTAAGAAGGCTAATTAATAAATCACATTGTTTTCAAAACATCTAAATCTTCAAACACGTTGCTAACTAATAACTATTTGTTTTAGAAAGATATATATTTATTTCTTCATTATGTTAAATGATATATCATTGTAATGTTTATTCATTTATGTATTGATAACGTTTTTTGTGGTTGAATGTATGATACGGTTTTATCGCTATTTCGAATGGATCTTCAGGGTCAATTATTGTCCACGGGAATCGCATATGAAAGTAACCAATCTGTCTGAAATTTTTGGAAGAATGATACCACATCAAAAGTTTACCTTTTTAGTGGTCGTAAGGAGAATCACTCTCTCTTGTAATTTATCAAAGGAAACAGTCTGTTCACGGCGAAGTCTATTTATGCTTCATCCCGTGATTACGGAAGTATTCATCTTATTTATTGTACTTGTTTATATTACTTTTTCAAGTCAAAATTCATGTTGTAAATAACTTTTCGAAAAATTGTACTCTGTAATATTCGTAAGTAATATTTTTGGTGTAAATTTTCTATGATAAATATATTTAATAGTGTATACTAATTTATGTTCACAAACAATATTAGTGAACACTAATAAATAAAATTTTAAAACAGCTAGAAATATTTTATTTTATTCGTGTTTGACAACGTGTAAAACTTGGTTTAGAATCACTTATGACATTTATTAAATAAAAACATAAGTTGATAATTGATTAAAACTGTCAATAATTATTCGTGAAGTTGAACTCTCGGTTGATTTATTGAATGTGTAGTTTTGTTTTACAAAAGCGGGAGTTTTAAAAAATTCTACATTTGGAGAAAGGACTAAAATAGAAATCGGACTCGAAACAGAACATCCAAAAGCGTCTCATAGCCAAATCACTGTTTGGTTAAATGAGTTAAGTGTATTATACTATTCTTTAAAACACTTCTAATATTTAGAATAATTGGTTAAACGTTTAAACCATTACTAAAGCCTTGCGTTAAAAAAACCCTTATGTGTCTTTTCTAAAACATTAAATACGTTAAACACTTGCGTTAAACATGTTAAACATTAGCAGTGTTGTTGAAAAGTAATTTTTATTGTTTTAAGTTTATGAGGCCAGCACCAAAACAAATGATTTAGATGGTCAAAATTAGCCTCTCTATAGAATAATACTGGAGTAAATCAATTTCACATCTGCCGTGAATCAAACCATGAACCTTTTATGTGCTTTACCAATTCAATTACAGATACATTGTGGTTGGACGTATAATTTATGTACCTCATACAAATTTAATTTATCTATCATTTGAAATTGTAAAGTCTACGGATCCAGTGCTGGAGATTTTCACGAAAAATCTAAGGCACGGACTCGAGCTGCGTCTTTTATATTTAAATTGGTCAGAATTATTATTTGGCCATGTGTGAAGGAGGTGTGGTTCGACTCTGAAGTTATGGTATTATGTAAATTTGTATGGTATTATGTATTGCTCTGGTATTCCGATAAAACTGTGTGTAGAAAAACAAAGAATTCTTAGTCTCTCTATATTAAAATCTAGGTAATAGTTTATTTATATATATGTAGGTACAATTTAAATTTCAGTTTTATTAAAAATGATTTTAAATTTTTATTAAATAAATACCAATCTATTTAACATTAATATTTAATATTTTACAATGTTATTCAATTTTATGTATTCCATAAAAAAATAATAAAAACAATTCAATTTTATTTTTGATTTTATGATACTCTTGATAATTGTCATTCAATATTGAAATTTAATAATGTGTTGTTCTTTTTAATATCCCCTGTACATATATTTAATACATAATATTTGAAAACAAAGTCTTTTAAAATGTTATATAGCAATGGTTAAAGGTTCAATCGGCATATGCTAGACCATATACAACAGCATATGCCGATTGAAAGTTATAACCATTGAGAGACCTTGTTTTCAAAAATTATTTATAATAAACGTATCCAATAAATACGTAATATTATATATAATACGTATCCAACAGGTAAGTAAGGAATTTTGTGAAGTGTATCGCAGTATGCATTGAATAGGGATACATGTTATTTATTTACAAAATTTGCATAGTTTGTAATTATATGGTGAAATTTTTGATGGAATTTTGCGTAATTGTTAACTGAGTTCTGGATTTTAATGAATGGTTCAAATTTACACCAACGCCAATATTATTTCTTTGAAAGAATATGCTTTTCTTTGAATGAAAACAAGGAAAATGACATTAAAGCCCTATGAACAAAAATTACATTAAATCTCTACGACGTAACATACATGATTTTTTGTCCAGGTATACGATTTTGGATTAGTGTATCTTATTTTTATACCCAGTATATGTAAATATACAAGGTATATTAAGTTTAGTCCCGACTTTGTAACGCTTGAAAATGTTAATTCTTAACAAAAATGCTTCACAAAAGTATACATAGAAAAATGGCCTAATTCGGCCATTTCACATGTACAAACATAACATACATCAAATAGTATTGTTATACCCTGTATATGTAAATATACAAGGTATACTAAGTTTATTATACCCTGTATATGTAAATATACAAAGTATATTAAGTTCAGTCCCGACTTTGTAACGCTTGAAAATATTAATCCTTGACAAAAATGCTTCACAAATGTATTCATAAAATTACCTAATTCGGCCATTTCCGCATCTCCGTCCGTCTGTCTGGCTGTCTGTCCATGAACACGATAACTCAAAAACGAAAAGAGATAACGAGCTGAAATTTTGTATGTGTACTCTATAGCAAAAAGTAAGGTCTAGTTTGTTAATGGGAAAAATCGGAACATGTTTCCCCGCGCCAGATTGGAAAATATATATCTTTGAAACCGTAAGAGCTAAAAAAAAAATATTAATACCAAAAATTTATTCTTCTTTTTAAAACAAACAACTTTAGTTTGAAAAATTTTTTCATAAACTCAATAGTTTTCTCATAATTTGTGATTAATTTTTCCTCGGAAAGTGAATTGCTAACTATTCGAATACGCATATTTGTTAACAATTAAATCACTGATATACAACTCAGTATATACTGGGTATTCAAACAATTAAATCAGTTAGTTGTTACATTACTTGTTACATTATGAATATTGTAGGGTAGATAATTACGCATTTTTTAATAAATATTGATATGAAAAATTAAGACATCCACCAGGTATCGAATCCTGGACCTCTGGATTTCTAGCCCAGTGTGATACCGTTACACCACAGATGATACTGACGAATGAATCTATTTGTTCATATCATGAACAAATTGATAGTAATAATAATAATTCATAAAAAATTTTGACAGTATTAATTTGTAATCCACATTAACTTATTATTCAAACATTTTATTAGCGTTACTATACAATACTAGTGTCAATTTCCATTAAGGTTACGAAGACATAGTATGAAAGAACTAGGATGTGTTAATTTCTCAAATCAATATTTAATGGAACATTCAAATGAGATGTTTCACTATATGGTATTTGTTCGGGCTTCCATATTATGTAACTTCGTAACATTGATGGAAATTGAGATTAGTATTGTATATTGACACTTATAGTACTCGTATTGTATGAAGTATACACAAATAGTATACACATTTTAAAAAAAAATCGCTAAAATTCAATTTTCATTCGTACAAATAAATTCCTATTAATTTTGATTACCCGATTTACAGAGTGAGCATCACTACATTTTTACGAAATATTACCTAATTCGGCCATTTAGGCATGTCCGTCTGTCCATCTGTCCGTCTATGAACCCGATAACTCAAGAACGAAAAGAGATAACCAGCTGAAATTTTTTTTGTGTGTTCTAGAACAAAAAAGTAAGGTCAAGTTCGTTAATGGGCAAAATCGGAACGTGCTTCCCCTAAAAATTATATCTTTGAAACCGTAGGTGATAGAAAAAATTTTTGTGAACAAAAAATCTTCTTTAATCTTTTTAAAGTAAACAACATTTGTTAGGAAACTTTTTTCATAAACTCAACAGTTTTCTCAAAATTTGTCCTCAAATTTGAAAAAAATGAGAAATATAATTGATTGGCGAATGAAGGCATAGGCTCCATGGACTCGTAGGTATACATAATAACTGTACATACTATTTTTATATCCTGTATATGTAAATATACAAGGTCTTTTATGTTTAGTCCCGTCTTTGTAAATGTTAATCCTTGACAAAAATGCTTCACAAAAGTATTCATAAAATGGCCTAACTCGGCCTAATTCGTCTGTCCGTCCGCCTTTGAACATGATAACTGAAGAACGAAAAAAGGTTACTAGCTGAAAATTTGTGTGTGTGTTCTAGAGCAAAAAAGTAAGGTCAAGTTCATTAACGGGCAATATCGGAACGTGTTTCCCCCTGCCAGGTGGGAAAAATTATATCTTTGAAACCGTAGGAGATAGAAAAAATTTTTGTCAACAAAAAATCTTCTTCTCTTTTAATAAACAACTTTTGTTTGAAAAATTCTTTTTTTCATAAAGTGAACCGTTTTTCAAAATTTTTGCTTAAATTTGAAAATGAGTAACATACAAACATACATAACGGGTAACATACAAACATACAAACGTTTCGCGTTGGTACACGCTTTGCGTTTCCCAACGCTTTTCGTCGATTTTCTAAACCATCGCGGTCACCTAACGCTTCCCATTGACTAACGCTTTTCATAGACCAACGCTTCGCGTTGGCTGACTAAAGGTTCGCTTTAGCTTGCGTTTCGCGTTGGTAAACGCTTGGCGTTACCAACGCTTCGCGTTGACCTAACACTTCCTATTTACTAACGCTTCGCGTTAGCTGCCTTCCGGCTCGCTAAAGCTTACGCTTCGCGTTTGTAAACGCTTTGCGTTGTTTCACCATTGCGTTGTTTCACGTTGTTACGTGAAATCACACTTCGAGACTTACCGACGCTTTGCTTTGAATAACTTACGCTTCTCACTAACCAACGCTTCGCGGTGGCTGTCTTATGGTTCGCTTTAGCTTTCGTTTCGCGTTGGTAAACGCTTTGCGTTTATCAACGCTTCGCGTTAACGTAACACTTCCTATTGACTAACACTTCACATTATCCAACGCTTCGCGTTGGCTGACTTACGGCTCGCATAAGTTTACGATCCGCGTTGGTTAACGCTTTGCGTTGATTAACGATTCGTGTTAAATCACGTTTCGTGAATCACTGACGCTTTGCTTTGAATAAATAACGATTCTCATTAACAAACGTTTCGCGTTGGCAGACTTACGGTTCACTTTAGCTATGCGTGTACCAACGCTTTGCGTTGATTTAATAACACTTCGTGATGACTTAACACTTCCTATTGACTAACGATCCTCATTGACCAAAGCTTCGCGTTGGCTGACTTACGGCTCGTCCTAGCTTACGGTTATGCGTTGATTTACTAGCGCTTCGCGTTTACTTGCTTACGCTCAGCGTTAACTTGCTTACGCTCCGCGTAATTTTCCTCTCGTTAGCTAGTGCTGTCTATCGACTTACGCTTCGCGTCAGCTTACTCTTCGCGTTGAATAACTTACGCGTGCTTATGCTTCGCGTTAACTTTCGCTACCATTTTACTAATTTTTCACGTTTACCTTCAGCATTAATGATTTGCGTGAAATCACGCTTCGCGTTGAATCATGAACGATTCGCTTTGAATAACTATCGCTTCTCATTGACCAACGCTTCGCATTGGTTCTCTTACGGTTCGCTTTAGCTTTCGTTTCGCGTTGGCAAACGCTATGCGATTACCAACGCTTCGCGTTGATCTAACACTTCCTATTGATTAATGTTCTCATCGACCAACATTTCGCGTTGGGTGACTTACGGCTAGCTTAAGCTTACGGTTCCCGTTGGTTAACGCTTTGCGTTAATTAACTATTCGCGAAAAATCACGTTTCGGCAATCACCAACGTTTCGCTTTGAAAAACTAACGCTTCTACTTAACCAACGCTTCGCGTTGGCTGACTTACGATTCGCTTTCGCTAACGCTCCGCAAAGCGTTTACCAACGCGTCGCGTTTATTTAATTACGCTTCGCGTTGATTTAACCTCTCCAACTGACTAACGCTTCTCAGTGACCAACGCTTTGCGTTGGCTGACTTGTGGTTCGCGTTGGTTAACGCTTTGCGTTTACCAACGCTATGCGTTGATTTACTAGCACTTCGCGTTAACTTGCTTATGCTCAGCGTTAACTTGCTAACGCTTCGCGTTAACTAACGCTACGATTTGATTATCTTTTGACGCTTACTTTAAGCGTTAAAGATTCGCGTGAAATCGAGTTTCGCGTTGAATCACTGACGATTCTCGCTGAATAACTAACGCTTCTCATAGACCAACGCTTTGCGTTGGCTGATTTACGGTTCCCTTTAGCTTACGTTTCGCGTTGGTTAACGCTTTGCGTTTACCAACGCTTTCCGTTGATTTACTAAAGCTTCGCGTTGACCAACGTCTTACGTTAACAGTCGCTTCGCGTTGATTAACTCAGTTATATAACTCAATATTTAAATATATAAAAATCGCAAGAACATTAATATAAATTTTTTTAAATGCAAGAACATTTTTACTGTTTCAATACTAATTATTAACACTAAACAAACGTTTACAAAGAATTCATATTTTATAAACATTGAATAGGCAGAAATAGTAACAATTCAAACATTGATATACAACTCAGTATATACTGGGTATTCAAACAATTAACTCAGTTAGTTGTTACATCACTTGTTTATTTATAGAGATAAAAAATTCAACAATTGTATGGTCTCCGCGATTCTCTTTTAACACGCTTTTATTAACTTGGTATGTATGTTTCTATGTATCTATGTATGTAACGGAATCTTTGAACGTGATAAACTGTCGGATTAAATTGAAACTTTGTATGTATATGTACGATTTTTGGTAAGCATGACCGGAATCGGCGAGGGAAAAGGGGGGGGGAAGTTAAAAGGAGAGGGAAACAAAAAATTCCGTATATCTCTCCTAATATTGAAAAAAATCGAAAAACACGTTGAAAGTAAAGTTGTTGAAAATTAGTTTTACTATAATTAAGTTTCTTATCATTTTTCTTGTTTCTCTAATATTAACAGAAATATTGACGGTTTAATATTGAAAATTTAAATACTAAATATCGATGAGGATATTTATGATATCATCAATATACTAATATTGATGAGGTAATGAATTGTATTAAACATTATATTTTCTACAACTTGTTTCCTTACACATTTTTCAATTTTTAATACGCTTAACACGTTTTTATTAGTTTCGCCTGTATGTATCTATGTTATGTATGTAACGGTAGAGAAAATATAGTAATAATCATAGGTAATATTATTCGAAGACACGGTGGTGTCTCTTTAGTATTTCACGGTAGAACTTTTTTAGTCTTTATCACGACTAAAATAAACAACAGTTTAAAAAAACTAAAAAACACGCTTTTAGAGCTAACCGAACTAAAAAGTAGAAAATAATTTTTAAATGTCGATATAATTGATTTGATTGTAAAAAAACATGGGGTGCTTTACCGCATTTTTAAAGTTTCTACCCCATGCTTTTTTACAATCAAATTAATTGTATCCATATTGAAAAATTATTTTCTAGTTTTTAGTTCGGCTAGTGTAAAATCGTGTTTTTTTGTTTTTTGTAAACTACTATTTATTTGAAATCAGTTCAAGCATTTAAGCTTCTATGGAATAGACCAATAGTACATGAATAACACAGACACATATCAACATGCCACAAGCAATGAAAGCTAAACGAAATTTGGATTATTGTATTATATTTGTTACGGGAGAAAAATAGGATACGTGGATTTATATCCTATACAGAACCCTCAGTATGTTAATAATCATACTTGAATACATTACATAAATACTACATTCTTTTATTATCAGCATCATTTTATCAAAGGCCTCATATATTATATTATGTAGTAGAATAGGTATACATGTCTGGCTAGGTGTTATTGTACGAAATTATCTAATGACAGTGTTTTTTCTGGCTGTTTGCTTCATTCAGTCAGCCCTATATACAGAATAATCGCAATAGCTTCACCCTTGATGAAATAATAATATGTTGTGTTCTAATGCATACATATGTATATATACATATACTTTTTTTTTGGATTTTTGCCAATATTTTTATGACCATACGTCTATAATATATAGTATATAAATGTATAGTTATAATATTATTTTATGATACAAGTTAATTCGACGAAATACATACTTCATTTAACTGATTAAAGCCGTTGGATGGAGAAGCTACAAGTCGTGTTCATCAAAAATGAATAAGAAAATGTGTGAAAATGAATCGAATTAAGAAAAACAATACTGTTAAAAAACTTGATTGGTTAATTTTTTAAACCATGCCATTAAATTGTATGATAATTTCGTTAACACGTTCCTAAAATTTAAAAATTTCATTCATAACATTTTTTTATTGGATCGGGATATTAATTTCATTTGATTGATCATGTAGTTTGATTAAAAACTGTTTATTTATACAAATTGTATTGTCATTCTCAATACACAGCGCTACTAATGTTTCATAAGCTTAAGTAATGGAATGAGATTTTGTTGAAAATTATTTAAGCAAATTAATCTATTCGGTGTATTATTTTGGAAATCATCAGATGACAATAATATGATAGACAACGAATCGATAATAAATCGGTTAAGAATTTTCACCTGTAGCATATTGTCGTACAAATATAACATGCAAATATTTATACATAGATGCTAGCTGAAGAAGTTACGTTGCCCGGGCTTCAAAAAATTATTTTGAACAGTGTATAGGAAATTTATATCAAATATTTATTCTTTCTAAATTTTGACAGAGAAATTTTATTTTATTTATTTTAAGTTTTTTGACAAATAGTTTATTTCCTAAATTCTGTAAATCCATCAAACTATAAACTACATTCGAGATCCAGTTATTAGAAAACGTTTTTATCGTCAGAAAACGGCTATAACTGTGGAACTGGTTGGAATTTTGAACTGCTAAAAATTTACATTCAGCGTTTTCTCTTCTTTATTTCGTTTTCTCCAAACAATTCCCTTCTATATATACAGATATATATATATATATATATATATATATATATATATATATATATATATATATATATATATATATATGTGTATATATATATATATATATATATATATATATATATATATATTTATTATATAAGGGTAGAGTTTTTTTTTCAAAATAGAAACAAATTATAATTCATTTGTGCCTGCTTATTCAATCCGTTTTTGGGGAATGCAAATTTTTATTACATTCATAATGAACAACATTTAACCTAAGCATTTTTACGAAAACCAAGTGAATAGGACTTAGATAAATTATTAAATTTTGAAGAAAAAATATAAATTAGGTTATGAAAATTAAGAATTTGATCATTTTAACTCGAAAGCTACATTCGTATTCACTGGTGAGATGTACATTGAACATTAATAGATGTACAGCCCATTAGATAAGAAATTATAAAAATAAACTATAACCGAGCAAAAACATAAATATATAAAAGGACAAAGTTTTCGGGGTCATCTTTAATATTGGTTGTTTCAACAGTTTTGTCCGTTTTAATGTCATGTGTTTTTGTAGCTCCTTATCTCAATAATATTTATTCTACTGTGTCGTGGTGTATACTGATCGATAGAGAATTTTGTACTCTATACATTGATGCTGTACATTTTTTCTATATTTTCATTTTTTGTCTCTTTTCAGATTATAACTATATGATGTCTTTAAGCGTTCCTGATATGATTTGCCAGGCGTATAAGAAGACGAATTCCATAACTCGTAGTAGCTCAGAATAGTGCAGGAATCGAGGTAAATTACGCTAGTCAATTTTTCCGAAATTAATTATTATTTTATTATTTAAAGTTTATTATTTTTATTTTTACCTCCATATGAACAAACAAATATAGGTACAAATTTATAAAAATACAATTCAATTGTAAGCAAGAAATATTTTGAATCGTATACAGGTGTATACGATTTAAAATTCATTCAGAATGAATAAATATTTGAAGATTGTTTGAAACCGAGAGGTTAAGCTTTTAAGTCTTCTTGTTTTATCATGTATCACCATAAACATTAGCTTTAGACACAAGAAAAATATTCAAACAAATTATCTATTTTAGTATAATTTGAATATTTACATTTTTAGTAATACGATTGAAAAAAAAAATTTCTAAAATGTAAAATAAAGGAAGAATTTTATAGAAGACATAATAATTTATAATGAAATTGACTAAAGCAGACAATAGAAAAAGATGTAGTTAAACTAAATGGTTTGAATAATGATCAGTAAAATTTATAATGTCTGGTTCATTTTATATTTGGTGTTACTTTTGGCTACAACGCCAAGTTTACAAATTTTATTTATCTATCAATTGGACATAAATTGTCTATCCCAATAAGATGTAAAGGCATTTATGAATTTATATCATTGCTTTTGTTAAGTTATTGTTATCTTTTGTTCCACCAAATAGAACGTCACTTATGGAAGCTATGATCGTAACTTACTATGCTCGCCTCAAACCATTCCCAGTTTACGGATACTATGGGTTAGTTGAAAGGAAAATTAACAGGTCGCAACGAGTGTAAGTTATTCGTGGATGACATAGATTAATTGTATTAATTTTTTGCTGTATACCAGAAGCTAGGCTTTTTGAATTGTTTTATTTTATTTTGATTTTTTTAAAGGAATTGAAAAACAATTCCAAAAACAAAAGGAAGTGCACATTTCATAGTGATGTGGATTTTGAACTCCACGAAAATCTATATTTTTTAAGAGCTCAGGCTATGAACTTTAATTAATTTGAGCGTATTTTAATTTGACAATATAAGAGTAATTTTAATAAGAGAATACTAGCGAGAATAAATTTAGTATTCAGTAGTAAGTTTAGTATAAAGAATAAGTTATTTCGGCGTCAAATCTAGTTTAATATTTCTTGTAGTAATAGCACCGTAAGCACGAAGGTCGAGAAGCCGTTAAACTCGGCCTGTCGAACTACGGTGCTCTAGAAAATTATAAATTAGTGTTTCTCCAGTGCAATGTTGATAAGGTATGGTTTTCAAGTAAAGCTTTTTAAAATATTTATACTTTTTTAGACGCTACGCAATTAATGTCTCGATCAATCAGATTGCAAGGTATATGTTGATAAAAGGTATATGTTTCTTTTAGATTTTGGAATAGAGATTTCGGGTTTTCATAATTGGGTACTAGATTTCACTTTATGCCAAATATCAATTTGTAAGAATATCGGGAGTACGCTAGAATTTTGATGGTGAATTTTGGGCGTGGTCGCTATTTTACGATTTTTGCATCAAAACAACTTTTAAACTTATATTTCAAATTTTTCCCCTATTCCTAGAACATTTGTTTGTATTTTATAAATACGTATTTCGACTACAATGTAGTCATCACCAGTATGAATTAGCTAATCGTAACTATCTCTGGGATATGGATTCAGAGATATGTTGCTTGTTGCTAATTTGGTGCCTGTGTCACAATGAGATAAAAAAATTCTGTCCTTTTATACGATTTGGTTGAGGGTATAATCTGACTTGAGGATTATTTAAGTTACATGACTACTGGATTAGGTGTGTGAAAAGCCCCACATATTTATTGGCGGTATTCTTTGGTGACTATGCGGCGTTTGCTTTGTCACTAAAGTGAATGTACCTATGTTAACTTTGACATTCAGGTATTGGCTTTTTATTTTTATTTTTGAATATGGTTTAATTTTATTAAATCAGAATTTGGAATTGGGCCATTGTCTAAATTCATTATCTGTTTTCTCAATTTGTATATGTAGATGCTTTCGTATGCATCTAATTCTGTGGGGTTTTGTACCGATTTAAGTAGTTTTAGATTCGATTTATCAATTTTATGGTTGTTCTCAATAATATAATACGTCAATAATAATAATACGTCTGACTGTAAACACGATAACTAAAATACGAAAACAGATAGCGAGCTGAAATTTTGTATGTGTTCTAGGGCTTAAACGAAAGGCCAAGTTTGAATGGGCAAAATCGAACCATATTTGGGTAAAGCTGTCTATCTTTGAAACCCTAAGAGGTAGAATAAAAATTTTCCAACAAAAAATGTTTATTTTTAAAAAACAAACAACATTATTTCATAAATTCAATACATACCGAGTATTTGAGCAATTGATTCAGGAAGTTATTATTTTCACTTGTTTGCCGTTTTTTTCAAGTTTACCGAGTAGTTCAAACTCATTGTTAATTGATAGTTTTATATAAGCCAATGGATCATTTTTATGTTTTGTGAGTGTTGTCTTTTGTGAATTGTATGAGTAAAATAAGAGTTTAAAATATTATATCCATTGTGTAGACATTGAATTATTAAGTGTTATAAATCATGAGTCTATACTCAGCGGCCCCAACACAGTGAATAATTACGTATGTTCCGGATAATCTTTGAGATATAATTATTGTTGCTATTCCATAATCTAAATACCTGCAATAACCACCTTAGGAAGTTTGGCATATTTAATTCGATTCGAGACTGTTTATATCGTATTTGTGTCAGTATATATCTATGCGATATGTATGTAAAATGTAGATACACTTATTTTTCTCTATCCGTCAAAAGGTCTATCAGTATCCTACAAATCGATATCTTTTTCCTGATATAGTTATTTACTATACAATATTTACTATACAATTATAAACTGAATAAATGGCTTTTTTTTTGTTAAACATTCCTATATGTTACTAGACCATAGCTTTTGTTTACTCCACAATGATAAACATTTGTTTATTTTAAATGTGCTATTAGTGTTAATCAAATACATATTTTTAGAGGGTAAATAGATATATCGCTATCGCTACCATTCGAGTATACATATGTAGATAGAAATGATCAGTTAAAGCATACAGCGCCCTTATGACTACATCACATACTACATAGCGATATACACACACATGTTATGTCATAATATCGCTTGGAAAATCCCTATACATAGAGGAAATTCAAAACAATCAATTTAGGTTGATACGTATATAACACTTAATTGAGTAAAACATGTTACAAATTGTATTATAGTGTATGTATGTGTAGAAAGTGGGGTTGAAAACCGCTAATGATTGTATAGTAAATTGCTCAAATTATATTTGAAAAGCTTTCATTGTCATAAGAGTGATAATACCATTTCCACATCATAACGTTATGGTTCAATTTTCAATTCAATAATGATTTTTTATGTATGTATTATTTTTAAACTGGCGGGTATGAACTTAATTTACGTCCTCGAAGTTAAATAGTTTAGAAATAAAAGAAGGTTTTAACAAAAAGTTTATGTATTTTATGGTCAATTTTTTATGGCTGTAAATTTAATGAGAAAATAAAAAAAAAGGAATATTGATATAAGAACGAGGAAGCCAACCTAAGGTTGCAAAATTGTTGTATGCAAACACAACAATAATAGTAAGAAAGGAATAAGATAATGGGAAGCAAAAATGCAATTTTTGTGCAGTTCGACTCGAAGTGTCATGTATATGGAAACTGTCCATAGAAACGTCTATGTCTGAAGTAATAATAAGAATAATGTCCTATAATCCTGGGGGAGCCTGGGGAACATGCCACAGCGAACCTCCACCTCACTCTGTTTTGAGCCATTGCTTTTATTTCGATTCAGGTTTTCCCCTCCTCAGCAACTTCTTTCTCCACTGTATTTCTCCAACTAATCCTGAATCGTCCTCGTCTTCTATTGGTCTGAGGATTCCAGTCCAATTCTTGGGAGCTAATACTTGATTCTTTTCTCTTGAGGGTGTGTCCAATGAATCTGATTTTTTTTCTTGTTTCTCTAATAGCAGGTTGTTCGCTTATTCTTCAGAGCTCATCATTTGAAATTTTATTTGGCCAAAATATACATAGAATTCTTCTCAAATAAGTATTAATAAAAGTTTGTATTTTACTTGTTATGGTTTTGGTAATTTTTCATGTTTGACATCCATATAATAGCACATGATTGGCGGTACTTTCAAATATTCTGAGTTTTGTACTTTTTCTTAGCTGTTGGGATTTCCAGATTGGTTTTAATTTCGCAAATACACTCTGTTCTACTTCTTCTTCTTTTTCACCATTTCTTGAAACCAAGCAACCAAGATATAGAAACTGTTCCACCTATTATATTGCTGTACTGTCTACACCGCACTTTTCGAGTTTACTCTGAAATCTTTTGTCTTTACCTCATTTATCTTTAAGCCTAATTTTTTCCCTTCTCTGTTGATTTTTTCTAGTTTTTCTTTCATATCTATTAGTTTGTGGAAAAGATATGTCTGAAGTAAGGCGATTAAATCATGCTAGATAAATTAATTATGACTGATTTCTTTACTGGTTATATTCCTGGTTTGTTTTGTAATGATTATCACAAATGTGATTAAAAATAGAGATGAAGCCTACGTCAACGAACGCCGAACATAGTTTCCACTAAAGCACGCAAGTATTTGGTTCAAACAATTTGGTAAGACTTAACAATAATACATACGGCGTTAGTTGTTTAATAATAATAATAAAAGTTTCATGTTTGTACATTAAAAACGTTGACCAACATGCTCTTCCATTTAGTTCGATCGTATGCCAGATGGATAATTTGGTTGGCGTTTACGTTTTTACATGGTAAGCTATCTAGGGACCTTAATCGTCTTCTCCCTCGTTTTTTACACCCTTCTACCTTTCCCGATAGTGTTACAAATTGTAATTTCCCTTTCCTAATTATGTGTCCTAAAAATTCCAACTATCTTTTGTAAACATTATTTACTACTTGTTTGTTCAATCCAACTTTTCTCCACACTTAATCATTCGATGTATAATCACTCCACTTTATTTTTAGTATTCTTCGCCAACACCATTTTTCACACGCTTCCAAGGATTTCAACAAATTTTTATTAATTGTCCAACTTTCACAGCCATAAGTTAAAACTGGCCACACACACGATTGTAGAACTTTTTGTTTAGTGTTAAAACTTATCACTTTGTTACATAAAATTCTTTTTAATTTGTTGAAAGTTATTTTCGCTAGAGAAATGCGCTTTTTATTTCGCTTGCAAACCTTCCATCGTTGGTTATCAGAGTTCCAAGATATATGTGCTTATCAACTATTTTTATTTCTTCGTTATTTATTCTTGCACTAAGTTTTATTATTTTGGATTTTTTTATTATTTTGGATTCAACCATGCCTACTGTTTTCTTTGTGTTTAGGTACATTCCCAACTCTTCACTCAAAGTGCACACCTTATTCATAATATGTTTTAACTTTTCATCGCTGTCCGCTATCAGTATGGTGTCATCTGCATATCTGATGTTATTTATGTTCCAGCTACCAATCTTAATTCCTTCCATATCCTTCAAACTTTCAAAGATGCTTTCAGTATACAGGTTGAACAGGATAGGTGAGAGAATACAACCCTGTCTGACTCCTTTTTTGATAAATATATTTCCAGCACTTTTATTATTATTAACCTTTATAGCAGCAGTCTGGTTCCAATACATATTGGCTATACATCTCACATCTCTTCCATCGATACCTATATTTTTTAGTTTTTGTATGAGTATTTCATGGTCGATCTTGTCAAAAGCTTTGGAATAATTAAGGAAACATAAATAAACATCCTTTTGCATTTCGAAACACCTCTCCATTGTTCTTCCCAGCATAAATAAAGCATTTCTTTTACCTACTCCTTTTTTAAACCGAACTTGTTCAATTCCAATTTCCGGGTCAATCTTGATTTGAATTCTTTCGTATAAAATTCTAGTTAATAGTTTCACGAATTGATTGATTATGTTCAGTGTTCGGAACTTGTCACAATCCATGGCTTTATTCACTTTGGGTAAAGTTATGATATTCGAGTGCAAGAAGTCTGTTGGTAAGTTACCTGATTTATAAATAGCATTAAAAAGATTGTTTAATAAAGTATAAATACTTTTTCCCACCTTAATTTAAAACGACCACATTGTATAAATATCCAATAATGTTTATAGACGTAGAATCATTGTGTCTTACATAATCTATCAGTAAAGTACCAAATGTTTTCTTACAATTGCTGATTCAGTTTATATTATTACATTAACTTGAGAAGAAGTACATATTGAGAGTAAATGGTTTGTTGTTATCGAACTAGATAAGTATAATAAGTTTTTACCTAGACGTTGGTTAGGAAATTGAAATGTGATTAAAGTACATAGTAGAATTGAATTGAATACACCATCCCCATCTATATAAGACACAACAAACACATCCATAAAAGAACACTTCACGAAATCAGTACGAAATTGAAATGAACAAATAATTGTATATATACTATCATTATCAAATTGTTATCATATGAATAATTTTGTGGAACATCAAATGTCCTCTAGGTATGTCTGACTAAGTGTATGCAGTAAAAATTTCCCATTCATCCCATTCAGGACCTGCTTCTTCTTAGTGAATTTCCTTAGAATATATAAGTCACTTTCTCGCGATCATAATTTTACATCTGAAATGATTTTAGTATTTGCAAGGCCAATTTTATTTATAAATGACATAGGTCAAAAAAATGATAAATGACAAAATTACAGTAAAACTTAGTACCTACAACTTTACTTCTTATGAACCTTTCGATACTTAGAATATTAAGGGAGATGTCAATTTTTGTGTTTCCCCCTTCCTCTATATCCCCCTAATCCGATTTTACCCATTAACCAACATGACCTTTTGAATACAAGCGCCTGAAATACCAAATTTCATTCCAATCGGAATAATAACCGCCGGAGCGGTCACAATTTTAAAGACACATATATATGTTTATATATATATATATATATATATATATATATATATATATATATATATATATATAAATTTTACTGATGGTGATTTTCGACATCTACAAGGTAGAATCGATGGGCATTTGAAGAAATTTTTGCAAAATTTTGAAGTCGGTACGCGGCCAATAGCTCTATTTCCTTTTAGGGAAGTCTCTAAAAATCTACTTAAAATCCTTCTGCATACCGTCTAAATTAGGCTCTGATTTAGCAAAATTTTAATCAAGAGAATAATATACATACAAATGAATTACGACAGCATTTATATTCTTTATTTAAAAGTGTGTTGGTAAAATGTGAAACTCAAAAGTGCATAAAATTTAGATCCATAAAAAGGTCCAAACACAAATACCCAAATTTTCAAAAAATCTAGGCTAAATGTTCTGTTGCGTGAAAACCACCAACATTTTCGTTTTCAAATACTATACTACCTAGTTCCCGGACTGACTCTCTTCTTATGATAATTATTAGGTACTTGCCGAGGTCAGATCAGGCTGCGGTATTTTCCATTCGATACGAAAGATCCACAGAAAAATTATTAAATATGCAAAAATAGCGAGGATCCAGGTGAAATCTCTATCGAAAAAGCGTTCAAACAATACTTGTTGACCTCAACGAGGAGGGCCGTCCCCTCCGTGTAACTAAATTATTTTTCGTTTTCGAGATGTTTAGATAAACAAATTTACTTTGTTTAGAAATATTTCATTGTATTTTTTAATTTTTATTGGCTCACATACAATCAATACTCTGTCAAACCCTACACTACTCAAAGACCCTGGGTGGAGATCCCGTCCTGTAAGCGCAGTCATTCTTGTTAAATATCGATAATGATCTATTTTAGACTCTTGGTAAATATTATCAATTTTCAAGTGGATCATTCTATTACAATTTTACTCTAAGCTCAATAGAAAAAAAAATTAATTTCGTAGTATTTTACTATATGTTTTGAAATACAACAATTACAAATGTTGCACCATAGTTCCTTTAGTATCTTGTCCTTGCGAGCTATCGTCCTGTATTCATTTCTATCTTCTACTCTCCGTCTCCATTCTCAGACTCGCGTGCATCTCAAATCCGGCTTACTTTGTTCCATCTTCTCTCCAGTCTTCCTCTATATATACACCTTCTTAAATTTTTTACGCCCCTGCAGACGACCAGTGCATATCAAGCAGCCAGCTCTAATATATGCTATTATGTTGGTATCTCCATAGAGTTCCTGTAGCTCTTTCTTAGTTCTTTTCGTTCAAGTATCGTGGTATTTCACTGGTCGGTAGATTTTCCATAGTATCATTTTTTCACATGGTAGTAAAGCTTATCGAACTTGTTTGCATTGCATCGAACTTGCATTTCTCTGAACTATAGTTTACAACCGGTTAAATCATTGCCATTGGAAATATTTTTGTTTTTACTATTTCGTGACAAAATACTTTTGATTTAAGCAACTAACTAACATGCTTAAGCAACTGTATGTTTAAGCAACCCCGGTTTTCAGCAGATATTGTTATCTTAAGTTTGGCGTTGATTTTTTTACCGTTAGTTGTTGTGGTTAGATCAACTTCTCTTTGCCATATGCTTTGATCATTCGTACTAGCTATGAAATTTATTTTTGCTATGTTCATTTCGGACCCATTTTGTTTGTTTCGCTGACTATGCTTCAGTTAAAACCGAATGTTTTTGTTATATAATCAGCAGACGTCATCCGCATAAACAAGAAAAATGAGTCAGTGTTATTCCACCTGTCTTAGTCCATACTAGTAAAAATAAACTTATAATATACCCTAACATATTCGGTAGAGCTTTTATTTGAACCAAGTAGCTAGACTTAATGGTACATACAATTAAAATTGTGTACCAACTGATGACAAAAATAAAATTATTAAAATAGAAAAACTATTCAAATAAAAAAATTATTTTCAAGCTATAGCTGAAAATGTTTTATTGCACGGCAGTAAAACATAGATAAATATATATATATATATATATATATAATAATAGGATAACATAATTATATAACGTGCATATAGGAACTACAACAACATGCAATAGACTTGCATTGAACAGAGATAGATATATTTTATATATTTTAAGGAAAACAATTTTTAGAAAGTAAGTAGGTCACATAATTCTTTCTACATCACTTTAATTTGAAACTTTAAATGAATGAAAAATAAAATAAAAAAATTATTACTTTAAAACTAGCTTCAAACTGTTTTATTACTTTTAAATCAAATTTTATACGTTTTAATAACTTCTTATATTTATAACTATTCACTTGATGCACCATATACTTAGAAAACAAACATCATACAATCTAAAAATATTTCATTATTTTCTAACGGTTCGACGTTAAATTAACTTATGTAATTATTTCGTTACGATCAATTTACATTACAATCTTGTCGTCTTAACATTATCCTGGGTACTTTAATTTTATCTCGACGTGAATTTAAACTTATATATATATTATTATTATTATATATATATATATATATATATATATATATATATATATATATATATATACATATACATATATATATATATATACATATACATATACATATACATATACATATACATATACATATACATATACATATACATATACATATACATATACATATACATATACATATACATATACATATATATATATATATATATATATATATATATATATATATATATATACATATATAAATATATATATATATATATATATATATATACATATATATATATATATATATAACTTATCTCATATAGGATATTATATTGAAATCTATAGCGATATCGAAATATCAGGTAATGAAATTAGTGTTTTTTCATAAATAATTTTTGCCTAATAATTAATTACATCTTATATATAAAAAATATATTGTATAATTTATTTTTTTTCTGTGCCGCGTCCCTATTTATGCCGAAACTATTGGATCTATGGAAAAATATATCAAACAAACAAAATATATCAAACATACGTTGTTTCTTTAAACATTTAGCATATTTTATATTTAATAATTTTTTTATACCGTTTAAAAGATAGGTCATGAGTACAACTTCCACTTAGTTGCGGACGTCTGGAAAAAAACTGTACCCTGCCACAGATATACAAAATGATTCAAATGATTCAAACAAAGTTTATTTGCTTTTATGAGAAGAAAATTTGTTAAAAGACCATCCCTATGTTAGAGGTATGGGTCTAAAAATTACTGCACTTCGACCTTATGGTCCATTGTGCTCTCCCTTCTACTTCAGTCTGATGAGATTCGCTTCCGCCATATCTTGGCAATAGCCAGTTACTTGCTGATCAGGTTCATATATTCGGGTTGAGATGCACCGAGTATTTTGTATCTGCTGTAATCAAGAGATTTGCAGTTAAGGATAATGAGGCTGGATGTTCCATCCTCATCGCCATACAATCTGCACATAATGGATCAGTTTTGGAGTCCTGTTGTGTGCAGATATTTCCGCAAGGGGCATTGCCCGTTGATGAATCCGGTAACCTTCTGCAGCTGTATCCTGTTCAAGTCCAGTACATCGAGGGACAGCCTCTTGGATGCACTCCAAAGCAGTATTTTCGCGAGCTTTTGCTGCGGCATATTTTCCCAGTAATCGCGGTGTTAAGCATTCATCTAGTCGTTGATGATGTTAACATGCAATCTTTGGAATTTCTAAAATAGGCTCTGGGTCTATAAAGGGTATTCCGATTCCCTTTGCTAAGGTATCTGCTTTTTCGTTTCCGAAAAAGGACGAAACCTCTGAGACTTGGTACCCAGATCAATTTAAAATTGTTCCGTTTTGCCAGCTCCAGAAGTTCCTCCTGACAATCCTTGACTAACCCTGAGGTGCCTCAGTTCCAGGCAGGGCTTTAAGAGCAGCTTAACCGCCCGAGAGAATACATATGCTCTGGTTTATGTAGTCTCAACGAAGGTTCTCGCGGACGTAGGCCAGTATGGCGTAGACTTCCGCTTGAAAGAATGTGGCATATTTCCCCAAATTGAGGCTTATGTTTGCTTTGGGTCTTTCACTGTGACTTCCTGCATCGGTCCCTTCCTCAGTTTTGGATCCGTCTGTATACCAGACGATTCCTTTCTTGAGATAGGGTGGTTCTTCTTCCGTCCACATGTCCCTATCACAGACTACAGTGAAAGGTTTTGAGAAGGAGTATATTTTGGGAAGTATGTCTGTGCCCATTTCAAAAACGGGATCTGCATTAATAATAATTAAGCATTTATAATAACCTTGTTATTTTTTGCACGGAAATCTTAATGTGCACCGATATTTACCGATTTTTTTTTTGTACTCTTTATATTCATTTGAGTCATAAAAGTATACCGACAAGAATATTTTGAGAGCAAATCAGTCACTGACTAACATACCAAGAATCTGAAAATATCCTCTCGCTGGAGGGTGATCAAGAACTATTATATAGTAATAAATAACTGGAAGACTGTTGCATTAATCACAGATGACGAATGTAACAAAATTAAAAAATAATGAGCTTTAAATAAAAATATGAACCTTTTTTTATGGCACAGCAAATACTAGTGATTAATTTTATTCGTTAATATCAAAAACTGTTTATTTTGTGTAAGAACTGAAAACCACCATTTAATACATAAATGCATATATAATACATAAAAGAATTTCGATTGGATAGTTACAACAAATGAATGATGGATGAAAGCATGTTTGTTATATTGTATATAAACGTTTATCAAGCATTAAATTACAAATCGTGGACACAAAACTCTCAATATATTTATTCAGCCTGAATTCATAGATATACAAACTACACAGGATGTTTCCACAACCCTATCATTGGACGTACCGTTCAGATGAAGAATTGGATAAATATACCACAAAATGCTGTCAATATTTGAGAACTAAAAACAAAGATTATAATTATTTAACTAAACAAATATTTGACATTTTTTTAACCATATTGTTACGAAAATCTCAAATATTTGTTTACTTTAATAATTATTGTGGATTTTTCAAACAACCCTTACGACACACATAGATTATTTTAAATAAGAAAACATAATAAGTGATTAAAACATTAATTTAGTCGACGCGAATTGATAGTAAACTCGAAGCGAAGCGTATCCAATATGAATATATATATATATATATATATATATATATATATATATATATATATATATATATATATATATATATATATATATATATATATATATACATATATATATATATATACATATATATATATATTTATATATATATATATGATATTTCACAAACTTATAAATATATATATACTTCGATATATATATATATATAGATGTTTGGTGATTTGTTCACATCTACTAGATAGGGTCGATGGACATTTGAATAAATAATTTAAAAATTTTGGGTATTTGTGATGGTTTGTTTATACATATGTGCGCCTTCGTTCGACTATTAATCGTATATTGTAATAGTATTTTGCTCTCTTATGTTTGAGAAGAGAAATATATTAATGGAAAATAAATATATGGTTTATGGAAAAATGATTGAGACAAAAGTTTGAAAAAGGAACATTTTTTGCCCCACAATATTTTTAAAATCTCTTATGGTTTTAAAGACGGGCATATTTTTCTGTTTCTCTTGAGGAACTATTGAGCACAAATTATTAGAAAATAACTAAGTCTATGAAAAAATTTTGTAAAAGTTGATTACTTTAAAGAGAAAAATATTTTTTGTGATTAATATTTTGTTATATACCTCTTACGGTTTCAAAGATAGGCTGTATTGCCCATTTTGCCCATTAACGAGCTTGACCTTAGTTTTTTGCTCTACGACTAAACATATTTCTCAACACTACCACCAAACTTTTATTTCGATCGAATTTTTCGAATTTCATCTATAAGAAAAGGTTTATCTGGGAAAGTTTAGCAGTTTGTGAAATATCTTCGAGTTTCGCTATCTTCAAAATTCCTCGCAGTTTGTTACTTGCACCCTGTGCAAAATATATATATATATATATATATATATATATATATATATATTTATATATATATATATATTTATATATATATATATATATATATATATATATATATATATACATATATATATATATATACATATATACTTATATGAGTATATATACTTTTTATATATTTTTTCTCGGTATATACATAGATAAATGTATTTAATGCTATATTGAAAACTATATTCCAATTTTAATGCATTGAATTTGTAATATAATTCTTATACATACTACATACATTATATTATCCTCCGTTAAGCTAGCAGAGCAAAGTACCGAAAATGAATTTACAACGTACAAGAATTATGTGCTAATTATGTACAGAAATTAAAATTTTTGTCCTTTTTTTGTTTCGGTGGAATATGAAAATTAAAAGTGCTCGGCTAGCTTTATATCAAGACAGAAGAGCATCGGTTATAAATTCCCGAAAATGAATATACTACCTACTAGAATTAAGTGCTAATTATGTGTTGATATTGAAATTTTTGTGTTTTTTAGTTTCGGCGTAAATTGAAAATTAAAAGTGCTCGATATCATGACAGCAGAGCATCGGTTAAAAGGTGTCCCGAAAATGAATTTACTACCTACCAAAATAATTGTGCTTTTTATGTGCTGCAATTAAAATGTTTGTGCTTTTTTGTTTCGGCATAAATTGAAATTAAAAGTACTCGGTTAGCTTAACATCAAGACAGAAAATCATCGGTTATTAAGGCAGTTATTAAGGCAGTTCTGGTACTACGTAAGTGCTAATTATGTGCTGAAATTAAAATTTTTATACTCTTATAGTTTTGCAAAAAGTGCAATTAAAGCACAAAAATTTTAATTGCAGCACATAATCAGCACATAAAAACCACTTAATTTTGGTAGGTAGTAAACTCGTTCGTTTTCGGGACATTATAACCGATGCTCTGCTATCTTGATATTAAGCTAGCCGAGCACTTTTAATTTTTATATTCCGCCGAAACAACAAAAGCACAAAACCTTTAATTGCACCACATAATTATCACATTATTCTGGTACGTGGTAAATTCATTTTCGGTACTTTACTCTGCTAGCATAACGGAGGTATTATATTAAGTGTATATATAGAAATATATATAAAGACATGTATATATATATATATATATATATATATATATATATGTATTATATGAACATACATTTATGTTGGAACAAAAATGCAGCATGTATATTGTATATGCGCCAACGTTACCTATCGTTGTGAGTATTCGACATTATTTTCTCATTGAAACTATTTTAGAAATATATACTGATTATTAGCCGAGTTTATTCTCAGGATTTTTTCCTTCAGATAGCATACAAAAAGACGAAGAATAGTATTGTAATACTTATCAATAAGTTTATAGTGCAATACCACTTAATACCAGATAGTCTAATACCAATATTTGTAATTTACGGGCATGTACCTGTGACCTCGCCGCGATTTATTGTTTTATATCCATAGCTACTATCATTTAGAGACGAAAAATTTCAATGTAATTTCCCACGCTTCCACTACTTCGAATATTTACCGACATTTCCGTCAAAATTCTATGTCAATGAATATTTTTTCACGAATTAGCGAAATAAAATACATACCAGGTTTAAGTCTTATCATACATATTACTGCAGTCTAAAGTATTGTCAAATTTTCTGTAACTCTAAGTTAAACAGAAATTTTAAAACTTTAGAGTTTTAATACTTAATATAAGATGTATAGCCAGGGTTACCTAATTTGATTATGATTGTTTACTCTTAGAAAATTCCCTTTGATTACGTAGCTACTACGTGTTAATTTAAGATTAATACTAGCTCATACCCTCATAAAAAAAGCTTTTATGAAATCTCAGTGCCTAATAATTATCTAGAGCACGGCAGTGCGAAAGGCCGAGTTTAAGGGTGTTTTGGTTGAATTTAATGATGATAATAATTAATTATAATAATTTCATAGGTTTTATGAAGTTATTATTTCCTTTAGGAAATGCTGCCGTTTTATAAATATATTGTACAAATTATTTTATTTTTTGTCCGCGTCCATATTTATGCGAAAACTCTTAAATGTATGAAAAAATATATCAAATAAAAGTTGTATTTTTAAAGAGTTTTATATTTGATAATCTGCTTTCGAACCGTTTAAAAGATAGGTTATGGACAGAACTTCCACGCAGTTACGGATGTCTGGAAAAAAACTATACCCCGTCACAGGTATGGAAAATGTTTCAAATAAAATTTATTTGCTTTTACGAGAAGAAACTTTGTTAAGAGACCACCTCTATGTTATACAGTTTATAAAGATTGAACCACCGGCATATATGTATGCAAATCCTTATCTACACGTTATTCGGGAAAACTCTTAACCAACCAGTGAATACCTCATTAAAATCGGTCAAGACCTTAAGGATGTTAATTTCATTGATGAAGTAACTCAAATAATAAAATTCATTGATTTTAGTTAAATATAAAGTCATATATTCAATGCTAGCTGAAACAAGTAATGTTACAACTAACTGAGTTAATTGTTTGAATATCCAGTAGATACTGAGTTGTATTTCAGAGATATAATTGTTAACAATTCTGCGTATTCGAATTGATAACAATTCGCTTTCCGAGGAACATTTAATTACAAATTAAGAGAAAACTATTGAGTTTATAAAAAGGTTTCCAAACAAAAGTTGTTTATTTAAAACAGAGACGATTTTTTGGTATTCAATTTTTTTCTATCTCATACGGTTTCAAAGATGTATATTTTCACCTCTGTCGGGGACAGAGATACGTTCCGATTTTGCCAATTAACGAACTTGATCTCAATCTTTTGCAATTAAACGCATATACAATATTACAGCTCGTTATAAAAGTTGTTTATTTTATGAGATAAACATTTTAAGTGTTAAGATTTTCTCTATGCTGCCCCGTTTAAAATATTATATCACACAGCACGGATAAAAAAAGCCTTAAAATCGGTTCAGCCTTTTTTAAGTGATTTGAGTGACAATCATCCAAACTTTCCCAGTTATAATGTTAGCAGACATCTCAGATCAGCAGTATTTAAAGTCATATGAACACATTAGTACATTTTGAGAATGTTATACTCAGCTGTAATTCGCGTTATCGTACATTATAGTAGTTACTGTATTACTCAGATAGTTCCTCATTTTATATATTTTTCTCTATTCTATTGTATATATTATATTATATATACATTTTTGCCATAAATGTGACTCCATAGTCGTATATGTCACTGAGACATATTGTAAAGATAAAATTACCCAAAATATATGAATACATTGATTCGATTTATTACACGACACATATAAATTCAATGTTATACTCTTATATAAATATATATATATATATATATATATATATATATATATATATATATATATATATATATATATATATATATATAATGTAACCATTTTCTATACAAATGTGATACAAAACCAATTTTACAATACGATAGACATTATGCGACCTATGTGCGATGAAGTTCGCAATTGGAGAGTCTGTGTTAGATACATTACAGTATATAAAATACAAATTTAATAACGAAATTTTAAAATTGAACAAATGTTTCAATAATACATTTTTTTTTTCATATGAAAAATGTTTTTAATATCCGTTATGTCAATTTTTTTTATATAGTAAATTTCATGTAAAATAATGCACCCTTGTTCCCATGTTCGTATAATATAGTGCGTCCAATACACTCTTTAAAAAATATTAAATTGAAAATAAATATTAAAAAAATTCACTTCCTTTCATAAAACTTTCAGAAAAATTTCCAAAATTAAAAAGTTAATTTAACTAGCATTATAGATAATGGCAATCAAAATACCAAAACTTAAAATTCAAGCGATCTATGGTCATGTGAATCATAAGTATGTGGTGTTATTTATTAAAATTCTAAGATTTCCAATTAACCTCAACACAGTTTCTCCTATTAAGAGATTTTCGAAAACAAAGACACTATTTCACATTCGAAATAGTGAAATTTACAAAAATGATAGAAAAGTTTTTGATAGCTTTAGAATATTTTAATGAGAGTAAAATTAACTAGAAAAGAGCTGGACCTTATCAAGTTGTGCCAAACTCCTAGTTAGATTGATAGATCGTAGAGGTTGCCAGAGACGCGCCACACTTCGACCATAAGGTCCATTGTGATGCCTAAGTATGTGAGGATGTGAGTGCAGAGGAAGGAGTTTTTGTGTAAACACTAGGAGCTGGTAGGATATGCGGCTGCAGCCGACTATGATAGGAACTATGCCGATATTCATCTGGAGTTCGTGAAGGAAACTGCAGAAAACCTTCTCAAGCATAGCCGGATATTTCATTATTGTCCATACGCCGACAATTTAGTCAATTAACCGCCCCTTTTTATAACCCCGAAGTTTCCAAGTAGGCATACTGCGCGGACATAACGCCTTAGACCGCTCGGCCACTGGGACTGGTGCAAAACTCCTAACCGGATTTTATTCCGGCGATTTTTCAATTTTGAGGATATTAAAAAAACCTCTATAATGGTTTTGCGTACATAATGTCTATCCATTTGTTTATTTATTTGTTTGTTTGTTCGAGCATCACGCAAAAACTACTGAACTGTTTATGATGTCACTTTTTTTGTTTAAAAACTTATGATAAGACTTAAAGCTCGTATCTACCATTGTATCTCGTTGCCAGAGACAGAATTCGAAAATCGAAAATGTTAGCTTAAATAGAAATTTGATAGGAGTGTCCATGAATATTTAAAATAGTGGAAGCGGTGGGAAATAACATAGATGTTTTTTTAAATGATGAGAGACGGCGATATAATATTTAACCAAAGCCGTAGTTATAAGCTAGTATTAATCTTAAATTTACACGTAATAGCTACGTAAACTAAGCGAATTTTCAAAGAGTAAACAATCATAATCAAATTAGGTAACCCTGACTATACATCTTATATTAAGTATTAAAACTTTAAACTTGTAAATATATCTGTTCAACTTAGAGTTAAAGAAAATTTGAACAATACTTTAAACTGCAGTAATATGCATTTTTAGATTGTGTACCATGGTCCACAAAAGTGGACTTTAGTGTGATTGTCAGGGTAATCGTATGTTCAACTTGATGCCATTTTTTATATTAATTTTATAATTGATTCGGTTTTCGAAATTGCTTCGTATAAAAGTTATTCATAAAAAATATAGTAACAACTTTTATTCAAAACTTTATTTTGAAAACCCATATGAGTTAGGCACAAATCAACAATAAAATTTAAAAAATATGACATCAACTTTTGTGTTCAATAAACAAACGATAACCGTCACAATCACACTATACATCAAAAAATATATAATTTGCCGCTTACGCTAAAAATACGCTTCTCTGTATTTGGGTAAGTTTTGAATAATACAATAATTTTATTATTGTTTCTTCAATTTCGTATTTCATTAATTATTTTTCTTTGTTTATTTACTAAATCACAGTGTACACAGTTAAAAGTCTTCATGAAACATCAAAAGAAAATTCTGTGTATATCAATGTCTTAGCAATGATAAAATTTTACAATTAATAATTATTTTATTATATTTTATTATTCCGACTTCAAAAAGGAGGATGATTCGTCTGTATTTTTTTTTAATGTGTGTCACCTCAGAACTCCGTCATTTATGAACCAATTTTGAATTTTTATTTTTTATTTTAAAGGGTTTGGTTTCCCATTGGTCCCATTGTCACCAAATCGCATTCTGATGAGGGGATCCCCGGGAAATCGAGGAAAATCCTCATTTTATATGTGATAACCGATTTCTGCGAAATTTTTTTTTTTTGAAAGGGTATACTCATTCATAATGGGAAAATTTTTTTAAAAACCGAAACCAAAAAATTTTTTACAAAAAAAAAACCGACCCCAAAAAAAAAATTTATGCTTGTAAAAAAACTGAAAATCTGTTATAAAAAAATGCACTAAAAAAAAAAAAAAAAAAACGGAAAAGAAAAAAAGGTATAAAAAAATTCACTAAAAATTAGTTGGTCGTTTAGTAGGTCTACCCATATTTAGACAAATAAAATAAGTTATAGATCTTCAAAGTCACTAAAAAGCGAGAAATAAAACCTATTTTGACAAAATGGAAACCCAACTTCAAAAATCAAATATTCTATAACAAATAATGCACTAAAAAGTAAAAAAATAATTGCATATTCTTGTGCCAATTTTAGTTCACCTAAGCAAAAAATTTTAAATATATATGTACAATTATTGTTATTTTTGGAGGCGGTGTCCAAAATTAATGTGAATCTATGCTGACACCGAATCCAAAAATAACAATAATTGTACATATATATTTAAAAATTTTTGCTTAGGTGAACTAAAATTGGCACAAGAGTATGCAATAGTTTTTTTACTTTTTAGTGCATTTTTTGTTATAGAATATTTGATTTTTGAAGTCGGGTTTCCATTTTGTCAAAATAGGTTTTATATTTTATATTTAAAACAAAAATTAAATATCAAAGCAAGAACAATTGTAAAGTTAGCATAATCAAACAATAAAAAAAACTTTCTTCTATATTAGTAACTAACTAATTCTTAATAACTTTATCAAATGTCTATATTTGATTGTCCTGCTTTGTGATGTTTCAATTTTTTTATTTATTCACTGAATACATTCTTTAAATATATTTATTGTAAATTCTTGACAAAAAAAAACTAGTCCCTATTATGGTCTAATAAATTCCAAATGGATATACATCTAACTAAATATAGATAAGTAAAGTGTAGATTCTTCTCAATATAATCTACTCAAAACATAGATTTATATTTATTAATTTCCTTGATTATCTTTAAAATAATTAATTTAATTAAATACTTTCTATATTAAATAGCGTGATAACATCAATTTAAACAATTTTGTTTTAATTCAATAAAATTCATTTTAATTTAGTTAGTATATTTCGTTCGAATATAATCACTTGAGTATTAATTATTGTAATTATTTATTTTATATATAACTATTATTTATAAAATTATTTTAAATTATTATTTAATTACAATTGAACGTATAATTGAATATATTTTATGATTCTGTGTATGTAGTTAAATTAAATTTTGAAGTGTTCAGAAAATTTAATTTTAAATAATTATTTTCTCACACTTAAATGCATATTTTCGCTATTTAAGTCAAAAGAAAGACAACATACGTATGAATAATAAAGACTAACTGAAGTTGATTTGCATACACTATTTTTTGTTCTTTGCTAATTCTCCTATAGGAAATTGCTACATTCAAGCTTTAATCATGTAGTGAAATCGTTAAATTTAGTCCCGAGTCACCAACATGTGACTATTAATAAAAGTTTGAGCGCTCAGGATTTTAATGTTTGCCTCAAGCATTTAGGGCCCGGGAAAAATTTTATTTTCTACTAGTTCATTCGATAAAAGCATGATTTAAAAAAAGGAGCGTTACGCAGGAGCTGCGTTAACTTAGCAAATTTCCTTGGAATACATAAATTACTCTCTACTGCCACAATTATAGTAATCAAAATGAAATGTCGTATCTGATATGATGTAAGTATTTTCAAAGTCAATTTTTTTACTAAATGGTTAGGGGAAAGGAGGGCATAGAGAACGAAGAAAACACAAAATATAAAATAATATTCTTAGTATTAAATCAATCGAAAAATGCGTAAGGAATAAAGTAGTAGAAAATCAACTTTGCTGCAATTCATCACCTTTTCATTTTTGCTCAAACTCTAATGTGTACAGAGATATTACACATAAACTTATAGATGCATAATTATATATAGAGATGGTAGATTGTAAAGGCTACCCTGGACGGGCTACACTTCGACCATAAGGTCCATTGTGATGCCTTAGCATGTGAGGATGTGAGTGGAATGGAAGGAATTTGTGAGTAAACTAGGAATTGGTAGGATATGCGGCTGCAGCCGACTATTATAAGAACTATGCCGATATTCATCTGGAATTCGTGAAGGAAACTGCAGACAACCTTCTCAAGCATAGCCGGTTACTTCGTGCTGATCCATACGCCGACAGTTTAGTCAATCAACCACCCCTTTTTTTTCTAATTGGCAAACTGCCGATGTCGGGATTCGTACCCATAACCTCCCAGTTTCCAAGTACTGCATACTGCGCAGACATGACTCCTTAGACCGCTCGGATACTGGGCTAGTAAATATATATATATATATATATATATATATATATATATATATATATATATATATATATATATATATATATATATATATAACTAATATATATAACAATATACAAAAATCTAGTCGGTATGATCGAGGGACATTTGAGGAACATTGATACAAAAACAATAGCTGATTTCCTAAAAACTTTCCCTTAAAACTTTATGTATTCTAATTTATGTATTGCAAATTTTTTTTTTTTTAAATTTATTTTAGGACGAATCACAATTCAATTTCTCACCGCTTTCACTACTTCCTATTATTTGTCAACATGTCTCTATTTAAGGGAATATTTGCTAATTTCTTCTATAAAAACGATATTAGATATACTATTTCATTCTCACTTGACTTATACACGAGTGCAAGATTCAACATCAACTCAATTAGAACTAAATAATGAAAAAAAAGCTTGTAAAAAGGGTCTTATCAGGAAGGTTCCGCAAACATAACGGTTTTTGTTCCAGTTATCATGGTTTTAAATAACCAAAGCATTATTTATGAATCACTGCATTTATTTTTTTAAGATTAAGATTTTACAGTTGAATTTTCTGTTTTAAAATTCATTGGAAACATTTTTCAATCAGAATTCGATTTATACATTTCTTTCAGACATTTAAAAAATTCGTTACGCAGGAGCTGCGTCAACTTAGCAAATTTCCTTAGAATACATAAATCACTCTCTAGCTGTCATAATTTTAGTGTGATCAAAATTAAATATAATATCTGATATGACTTTAGTATTTGCAACAATAGCTGCATTTCCTTTGGAGGATATTCGCTAAAAATTAAATTTATTAATAGCCAAAATAAATCGATGTATAACGATTATAGTTTATAGTTATTTTGGAAAAGACAATCAAAATTTTTTACAATAAAATATATTTCATGTATTTGTGTCAAACAAACACAAAATATTTAATATCTCTCTTAATATTAGAATAATTGATAAAATGTTTAAGGAGTAAAGTTGTAGAAAATCAAGTTTGCTACAATTCAATACTTGATAATAAAAATTTACAGTAAAACTTAGTACCTACAACTTAACTCCTCATAAATTTTTAGATTTTTCAAATATATTTATTTATATATTTTTCAAATATATTCGCCTCCAAAATAACAATAATTGTACAAATATATTTAAAAATTTTTGCTTAGGTGATCTAAAATTGGCACAAGAATATGCAATTATTTTTTTACTATTTAGTGCATTTTTTGTTATAGAATATTTGATTTTTGAAGTCGGGTTTCCATTTTGTCAAAATATGGTTTATATTTCTTAGTCTGTTTTACTTGTGCTTGAAGAAAATCAGTAATAACGAATACTAGAATTTCTATTTGAACCCAATTTTTATTGAAATTCAAACGCAGAATTACTGTAATTATCTCATTTACCTCTAGCTAAACTACAACAAAATATTTAATTAATGGATATAGCTGATAAACATCTAGCTTGTCAAATGTAGTTAGTATTCAGTGAATATATTCATTCAATTATTTAAGAGAAAAAAATTATCTGACCATTCGAATTTTATGTTTTTGAAACAAAATTATTTTAATTTTGTTTTTTGAGATCTTTATGTAAAAAAAATGTAAATTATTGGAAGAAGAATTCTTATACCATTCTCAGTTTTAGTTAATTAAAATTCATTTAAACAATACTGAAACTTTTAATAATGAATGAACATCGAATAATATCCAAATAGGTAATTTAAATAAGATATAATGTTTGACCAATTAATAAAATTCATTATATTTGAATTTTGTTTTGATACGTAATTTAAACTTTTTTGAAGTATTTTTTTGTTTTTTTAGAAAGTTAATGTTATTAAAATTTTAATTCGTAGTTAAAAATAGATAAGTTACGCAGGAGCCCTGTAAGCTTCCTCGAATTTCCTCAAAATAAAAACATCATTACTTTTATTTTATTTATGTTCAACCTATAACCACCCCTAAATAAATTAATAAATAAATATGTTTTCCATGCATTTGTAAGGAATGGTCATTAAAAATGAATATCGTATCTGATATTTTTTTGTCTTTGACAGCAATTCACTTTGTAAAAAAACATTGTGGGACTATCTCCCACGATCTCCAACATTCTAGACCAACGCTCTGCCTCTGAGCTCTCTGAGGTGTTTTGGTAGTGGAATCCATATGATCTGTGATGCCCCTGTATCATTAATTTGTTATTTACTATTTAACAATTTTTATTTAGTTTTTTCTTTTGTAAACTAGCGTTTATTTAAGTATGATTACCTTTCAGTTATATTATACCAACGGAAGTGACTAGGCTTTACTTAATTTGACATTTAAGTAATATATCTGAACATTACTAATATTCTTTTGACATCAAATGCTTCATATGAAAAATCATACACATTTAGATTGGGAACTTAGCCCACGACATCCGGCATTCTAGACCAATGCCTTGACTTTGAGCTACCTGGAATGTTTTGATAGTGGAATGCTAAGATAGATAGATAGATAGATTGTAGAAGCTGCCCTGAACGGGCTACACTTCGACCATGAGGTCCATTGTGATGCCTAAGGATGTGAGAATGTGAGTGGAATGGAAGGAACTTTTGTATATAGACTAGGAATTGGTAGGATATGCGGCTGCAGCCGATAATGATAGGAAATATGGCGATATTCATCTAGAGTTCGTGAAGGAAACTGCAGAAAACCTCAAGCAGAGCCGGTTACTTCGTTCTTGTCCATACGCCGACAGTTTAGTCAATTAACCGCCCCTTTTTTTTCTTAATAATTGACAAACTGCTGATGTCGGGTTCGAACCCATAACCTCCCAGTTTCCAAGTGGAATGCTAAAGTGAAATATTAAAAATACTGTATTGTAAAAATAAACCAAAAAAGTTTAATTATTTACTATGATTATTATCTTTATTTTCGAAGCTCTTTATTGATGCTCCCTATTGATAGGTAAAATATTTATATTTAGTATTAAACAGCAACACAAAGTTCTAAACTATAAAACTATATGGTCTTGACATGCATACTATTGCTGCTCTAAATTTTGATTCGAGAATTTCTTCAAAATTCTCATCGGGGTTTCTAGTTTTACTAAGCTTAATCAAAATACTAAAATGGCTGTATAAACATTTATAACTAATATCTCTCTCTCCAGAAGTAAAAATAACTTATAGCTCAAGGACAGACATAATATATATCAGAAGAAAAAAAATTATAAATAAATTTCGAATGCATTAACAAGAGAAGTCATAAAATATAGAACTGCTTGTCATAGTTAGTTTTTTTCAACTAGGATATTACATTTATGAGATATATTTAAATTATGATAAATAAAATGATTGCCTCAAGTAACAACAACATTCGAAACATTACATATAAAAAATATTACTCATATTTAAATAGGTAGCGTTCATTCCCACTAGTTAGGTCTCATTAAAGCAAATCAAACGTACATAAAGTAGGTTCCTTTTTATTATTGATATAAATGATTAATTCATTTGTGATCATTATCTAACGAGTTATGTAACATATGTTATATGAGTATACAGACTGTGTTGGAATGCTTTTCCAATATAGAATCAATGTTGAATATTATTCATTACTGGCAGGCTGTGTGGTTACTGTGCGGAGTCAGTCAGTACACATGTAAGGAGTACACACTCTTAAATGAGTCAGTACACACAGTACACACAGTCAATGAGTCTGTACACACTCTTAAATGACAAACAAACTACCATACGCATATGAGATGACTCTCATTACATGTGTACTGATTGACACCGCATAGTAACCACACGGCCAGCCAGTAATAAATAATTTTTTACTTATTTTTTTCATATCAAGCTTTTGATGTCAAAAAAATGTTATCAATGTTCAGACATATTACTTAAATGTCAAAGTAAGTAAACGCTAGTCGCTTCCGTTGGTATAATATAATTGAAAGGCAACCATACTAACAATGGAAATAAATAGACGCTAGTTTACAAAAAAAAACAATTTGAAAATATGTTAATAATAATATTTAATATTGATTCTCTATTGGAAAAGCATTCCAACACAGTCTGTAAATATGGATGTGTAAAATATAATATTTTATGTTTATAGTTTTTTACGAGTACTTGGTATAGTCTCCAATTCTTTGAAATATCCTGCATTGAATGATTCTATTACGTTAATTTTGTGTATATAAAAGAAAGCCAATGTGAATATGTCTTTATAGGCAAAGTTTAGGCTGGGTAATATAGTGTGTAAGAAAGCGATTGTAATATTATTGTAATTCAAAGATACTGATAGATAAACTTAATACATACATTTATAATTTCACAATTCATAAATATTGGTGTCAGGAGTTTTTAGAGATTTATTGAAATTGAAATTTGAATAATGATATTTTGCCTTTTTAATTGAAGAAATGAATTAATATCGTACTTCGATTATATTTATTTAAACCATATATTTACTCCAATTTTGTAATAGAGAATCATTGCGGCCCCGCTGGTTATAAATAAGATGAGCCTCTTGTTCAATAACAGCCAAACTTCCAAGCCGATTTTGAAAGTATTTATGTATCGAACTTTGATTATAACAATTACAGCTCTTCCAACGAGGAAAATTTTAAACGATGAAAGACACAAAAATATCTCTATACATACAGGTATGTCATTTGGTTTGGGTAATTAGGCAAACGTCGTAATTTTATGCAATATAAAAATTTGCAAGGCATTATTCGAAATGCAGCAAGACGACCTATAAGAGCAAATCGGCAAAGCGAACAACCGGAAATAGTCGAAACTTACACCATTATCATATTTTCAACCAAGAAGTATACAGACCAAAATATTCATTCCCAGGTTCCAGGAAGGGCTTTGATGGTACGCACTAAACATATATATTTTTAGCGAATTTTCTGACAGCTGTTGGTCTCGTACCAAATTTTTTAAATATCCATGGATCCTACCTAGTAGATGTCGAAAATCACCGTCTCTAAAATTTATATATATTTATATATGTATATGCCTAGTTCATCGATCATGAAGTCGATGCTTGACTATCGTTTTATAATAGTGGCAGAAGTGAGAAAATTGTCTAACAAAGCAATAATTTGTCGCAAAATTTAAATAAATGAACCGCGAGGACTGCTCAATTTTACGATGATTCTACTTATTTCTGATGTAACTTTCAGTACTCTAAGTGAGGCATAAGTGAGAAAATCGTTCTTGAACTTCTGTCATTATCTCCAGGTCTATAATAGTCACTGTGTGTACGTAAGGCCACGCCTCCATAAATTTCGCATGTACACACTACTCTGTTGTAGATTTATTTCATTAATACAAATCCAAGCAGATAATACGCTGTAAAAGAGCTCATCTTAAATTAAGACTGCTGATATGATTATCAAGTGATCACGAGCAATTTATTTACTTTGTTTGAAAAAATTTGGTAAAACATCATTTCAGTATTAAAGAGAATAGTCAATTTTAACAATTAATATCTCCTAAACGAAATGGTCTGATTAATCTAGAGATGTTATTTATCTTATCATATGTTAAATGTATTTAGATGTGAATATTTCAAATAATCCGTAATATTTTAAAATGGTTTCAAAACTTCGTAAAGAAGCTTTAATTTATTATTTAATGAAAAATTCTGAAACATATATAGTATTGCGGAAGAAAAACATAAATATAAAAAAAAACGGAAAAACTTTTTCCGTTTCGTCAAAAACTACAATACTCCTAAACAATTTCGTTTAAATAACGGTATTCATTTGGAGTGTCCTAATTTCAATATCTATCAGAAGAAAAAAAAACATTCAAAAAAATCATTACTTTCTTGAACATAATTTACATATTATAAACAGTTTATTGCATTTTTATGATAATTTTAACATAATTTTGTAGCCTACAGGACTACCAAAAGAACAACTATTAAAAAGATTAGTTTTGTTGTTGTTGTTGTTGTTGTATATGTCCTATGTAAACTATAAAAAATGTTCTAACCTAATTTCATTTTTACTGATAACGAAAGCCTGTCGACATGCTGGTTATATTTTGTTAATTTTATTATAAACTTATGGCTTGTAATGTTGTATGAAATTTGTAAACAAAACCATGATAATATTTAAAAAAAATTTGTTTGTTATCAAAACGACACTTCACAAATTGATTCCATAGGAAATTTTTTAAGAATTTTCTTGGAAATAAATAACATACCATATTTATTATGAAATTTAATCATGTCTATGGCTCTTTAACTAACTAGTTACTCTTTCGCCTCTTCGTCTGACGGAGAGGCGAAAGATAAAATCCGTACTGTACTTTTATTAGCTTGACTTGTATGTATGGATCCAATCAAAAACATAAATGTATAAATTGTATAAAATGTATAAAAGTTGTTAGGCTAATCCCTAATAAAATATGTTCTCCTACAAAAGTAGGGATTTAGAAGAGAGGGACCAGTTATTTACCAAGTATAAGATAATGAATATAAATTTAGTATGTATTTAATTTTGGTATTCAAAAAGTCAAGTTCGTTAATGGGTAAAAGTAAAATCGGACAAGGGGAAAGGGGGGTTCAGAGGAAGGGAGAAATACAAAATTAATATTTGAAAAATCGAAAAATTAATATGAAGTAAAGTTGTAAGTACAAAGTTTTACTGTAATTTTGTTTCTTATCATTTTTTCTGTTACACTATTATTTAAAGAAATATGGACGGTTTAAGATTGAAAATTAAATTCCTTAATATCTCTGTACACATTAGAGTTTGAGCAAAAATGATAAAGTGATGAATTGTAGCAAAATTGATTTTTCAGAACTTTATTCCTTACACATTTTTCGATTTTTCTAATATTAAGAAAGATATTTTATATTTTGTGTTTTCTTCGTTCTTATACCTCCCCCCCCCTCAGTCCCCTCGACGTATGTCATTTACTAATTAAATAGGCCTTGCAAATACAAAAATCATAAATGACATTTCATTTGATCAGACTAAAATTGTGACCGCTGGAGAGTGATTTATGTATTCTAAGGAAGTTCGCTAAGTTGAAGCAGCTCCTACGTAACGAATTTTTTTTAAACTGTAGCTGCAACACATTACAAAATAGAACACTGTCGTCCGAAAAGATATTTACACTCCAAGGATTACCTTCATAGTCCTATAGATGAATTATGAATTTAATCTTAAGCCAATATATATTTAAATGATTCGAGAATAACACATTCCTCAAAGACTATATATATATTTGGATTTTACCGCATAAGTTTCGAGTTTGAGGCAAGATTCACACACTATCTATATTATAGTTCACAATATAATTATATATTTTCATTCCGCAACAACCAGCTTCATACGATCATAACGAGTATGTTCGTTCGATATACGTATATGTCGCGAGGGTATACACATATATACGTTATATACTCAATAGACGTAAGTCGCCGCACGATTGTGTGTATGATAATAAGATAATAATTTTCAATATTGAACGTAAATTTTTTCAATCTAAATTGAAAACTGTACGATACTCCTTACTCTTATACCCATAGCGTACACATATTATATACATGCTATATATACAAGGTTGTGATTATTTATCTTAAAAGAAAAATTGGCTATTATATACATCCATATATACACTAGTTATATATATATATATATATATATATATATATATATATATATATATATATATATATATATATATATATATTTATATTATATTGTTTGTGCTTTTGAATTATTCACATGTCCCAGTGGAAATTTGTAATTTACGATATGAAATACTCTACTGTATATATATCTAAATGTACAAAGTGGCCCAGATATACTAAACAATTGTTTCATTTAAAATTATTCCGTATACGAAAAAACATCACAAGTACACTATGCAAAACAAAACATCGATAAAACATCGCTTTAAAATTTGAAATAAGATCTAGATCCCATGTAAAAAGGGATCAAGTTTTCGTATATTCACCACAAACGAAGTAATATGCAAAACCAGTCCAAATTTAAAATGCTCTAAATGGTTTAAGAAATAGTGGCCAGAGATGGATAAGGCCCCATCAATATCACTATGAATAGTTGTTCCAAGTGTGTCATATCCTGGAGGGCCCTTAGGTAGATAGATAGATAGCTAAATCTTGAGGTATATAGATGAATTGCACTTCGACTTTATGACCCATTTTGCTCCCCCTTCTACTTCAGTCTGACAAAATTCGCTTCTCCCATATTTTCAATAGTTAAGAGTTTGCTCATCAGGTTTTCCTGAAGGTTCATATATACGGGGTGAGGGCCCCTACAACCTTGCCTAATCTAACTGAGAACCAAGCCCTTGCAAGATTTTTCTAAGTAGCCATTTAGTATTTTGGTCAAGCATAGTACACGGGTAATATATAAAATTATGTTAGACAGGAGTAGACAAATAGATTGTAGAGGCTGCCCTGGATGGGCTACACTTCGACCATAAGGTCAACTGTGATGCCTAAGGATGTGAGGATGTGAGTGGAGTGGAAGGAATTTTTGAGTAGACTAGGAATTGGTAGGATATGCGGCTGCAGCCAACTCTGATAGGAACTATGACGATATTCATCTGGAGTTCGTGAAGAAAACTGCAGAATACCTTCTCAAGCATAGCCGGTTACTTCGTTCTTGTCCATACGCCGACAGTTTGGTCAATTAACCGCCCCTTTTTTTTAATAATTGACAAACTGCCGATGTCGGGATTCGAACCCATAACCTCTCAGTTTTCAAGTATTCATACTACGCAGACATAGCGCCTTAGACCGCTCGGCTACTTGGACTGGTAGGCCTTAATTAACTACCATCTCATTAATTTGCATTCCAATCTGTGACCGCTGAAGTCACTACAGACACATATATGTATACTTAAATGCAATTCGAAAAAGTAAATCACAATGTACTATTACATATATCGCTAGTAATCACCATTATTACTTGTTATTTTAATAATGTATTTAAATGAATTTTCTGGAAAGACGTAATTCAGTTTAAGGTATTTCCAAAGTATATCAGCTGATCGGATACCCGCGCGAAAAGAACTATATACAAAATTATATGCACATCAGGGAGATTCAACAATAAAACATCATACTTAATAATAGTAGATAATTCTAGATAATACTAGTATATAATTTCAAACGACTATCAAACAACGCGCCGGTACTCAGGATGTCAACTGAACCATAAAAAATAACCTACTGCTGTGGACATGGAAAAAAAGCACTTTTTTACGCATATTTTATCAAAAAACTCAACAATCCCATGGGCATTCTCCCAAAGTTTAAGGGAAAATATTTCTAAGGAATTGAGGAAACTATGTGTCGAATTTCAGAACAACGGTGACTATTATGAGAGAGTTCGAACAATCGGAATCGTTCATTTTATTTCACCATGTCTATGAAGATGCATGTTAATTCATCATAATTCTCAAAAAAATTCAAATGATTTCTGAGGATTCGTTTGACTACTATTGTGAGTTTCGTGCAATTCTTGACAACCTAATAATAGTTTGGAAATACCATAAGATTTTGAATCTTTATATCAAATTTGTTTGTAACACATTTAAAAACTATTGAGAAATAAAATAAATAGATATTTTCTATAAATAGAAATTTTTTATTGGTATAACACAATGAAATTATATTAATGATATTATTAATCAAATGATATTTGTGTACCCAATTTCTGAAGGAATTCGCTTAGTTTCCGCAGCTCCTGTGTGACAAATTAAAAAAAAATTTATTCAAACTATAATATACAAAGATATGTAGGATTTTTATTTTCTTAAATCGTAAATATTTATGTAAATGTTAGAGTTACAGAAAAAATTTGTTGTAATGAAAATTATTGAGAATAATTTTTCTGGATCCAACACACATTTTAATTATGAAATAGAAAAATATTAAGTAAAATATTGAGAAAAATATTTAACAAACCAATATTTTTCACCTTGGAAAAAGAAGGAGTTTTTTTTTCAAAGTACAAAAAGAAAATAATACAGTTCGATTTATTTTTTTTCTTAAACTAAGTTTTTTTTAAGTCGAAAATTGAAAAGTAAATAATAACTGCTTTTGATTGAAAGTTTTTGTTTAAAAAAAAAAAATTATCAGATATAATTTAATTTAAAAATCAAAAGTCAAATTGAATGTTTATGATAAATAACGTAAATAGATACACAAATAAATAATTTTGTAAAAACAACAATACAAGCTTGTTATGAATGTATCATAAAATTTGTGAATAGATTTTGAATTCGCACGTGGCCGTGCTTGTTGAGTGTTCAATTAAATATTAAACAGGATTGGTATCATGCTGGTTCGATGCCTATTAGAGTATTATAATTTTTAATTAATTTTATAAATAATCCGAACCAGCGAATACGTCAATGGTTTTTGATTAACTAAACCATTCTAGAATATCCATGTAAAAATATGTTTTCACAAAAATATATATTTCTTAAACATCAACAACTGAATTCTAGAACCACCCATGGCGGGTATAAAAGAGCCACAATCACTGCGGATCAAATCCGTTTAAAATCGACTTTTGTCTGATTAGTTTCAAAGTTTAATATCGACTATTGTCTGATTAGTTTCAAAGTTTAAAATCGATTATTGTATGATTAGTTCAAAGTATATAATTGTTGTCTCAATTGTTAACTCAATCCAGATTAAGTTAAAGTTGGAATTTGTACAAGTAATTCAAAGTTTGACATTGTGTTGAAAAATTAAAATAATTGTTGAAAAAGAAATTGGATTCTCATTTTTTTTAAAGCAATAAAATCAGGTTTTTTTTGTTTCGTAAAAACTTGTGTTTAATTTAATTTTTTTTTTCTTTTCTTTAACAAAAAAACGTGCATGTCATTTCAATCATAAAATATTTAGTAAAACCTTTTACTAATATATTTTTGTTTTGTTTTTGTCGAGTAGCGGAATCATTTGCAGGTTCGGGCAGCGCTCCTTTGATGTATAGAGAGAGCCAAGATACAGTGACAAATTATATTGTGTTTTCTCCTCTCTTTTGGAAGCATCATACATAACAAATTTGATTCTGATCGAATTAAAACTGATTGCTAGAGTGGCTACTATCGTAAAAAATTATTGTCAATGTTTGAACAGAAATTAGGATACACCTATAAAAACTGTATGAGAAAAAGTTTCAAACAAAATATGTTTCATTTTAGGAATATTTTTTATATCTCTCTAATTCTAAAAAAGAGATCTTGCTTAGATTTCGGTTTTACATCTAGAAAACAAAACACGAATTCAAAATATCCTGTATATAGAGGTCGACTGATCGTTTCAAGTAAATTTGAAAATAATAAATAAATAAAGATTCATAAAATTTCATATTAAATGATTTTTATGGTAATTTAATTATGTCCAGACATATATAATTATTAGTAATAATACAATGCCACTCTGTAAATATATAAATTTTCGTTCATGTATATCATTTTAGTACCATCTTTTTTGTTCATTTTATTTGTATTTTGTTATACTGGTTGGTGTACACAAAATATATTCAAGAAAATAAAAAAATACAATGCCATTGGTCTGTCCGCTCTAAGAAATAAATGCTTTTAACTTATTTTTATTTTATGTTAACAATCTCTGAAGGAAGGAAAAAAGTTTGTGTTTGTTTGTTTGTTTTTTTTATAATTTATATACGAGCGGCAATATTATTATATGTGTGTTTGCGTTCATTCCCCGACTCACGAAAATTGTTACGAAATACAGGATGTTCTGATATTCATTCAAGAAAACTATTTCACGGTGTATAGCTGCAAAAAACAAACAAAAAAGTTTAAGAAAGTTTTTCGATGTGACGCTTATTTTTTAAGATATTAATTAAATACAATCAATGAAACATTAATAAATTTATCCAATCACATAGAGCGAAAACTGTAAGGAGGCGTGGCCTCAGCAATAGAGCGTGGTGCTTTAGCATTTAAAAGCTCGCAGACGGTTAGAGGTTCCGGTTGACGGTAAGAGGCTGGTTGAATTTATCAATGTTGAATTGATTATATTTAATTGATATCTTAAAAAATAAGCGTCAAAACGAAAAACTTTATAAAACTATTTTGTTTGTTTTTATCTACACCGTGGTATAGTTTTCTTGAATGAATTTCAGAACATCCTGTATATATGTTAACGAAGAAATTTATACTAACATATGTAATGTGAAAGACTTTTTTTTATATTTATTTATATAGAAGATTTTTTGCACCATATTATCTCTTTTGATGGACAAATTTTATTGCAATGACAATTGACCAGAATGTACAATGTTTGGTGTGAGTTGTGAAAGAATTTTATTATGTATGGTGTATTTATCACAAAAACAATGGTTTTATTTTATAAATTAGGTTACGGGTGCTCTTGAAAATCATATATTATTCTGACATCAATGTTTGATATGAAAAAACATACACATCTGGATGGGCATCGACCCAAAGACCCGAAAGGTGATGCCATGGATGCCTATAATTTCTGACTATCTGATCTGTAAATGTGTTCTTATTACTTGTGACTATTTACATTTTCTTTATTGTTTCTGTAAATTTGTGCCTATCCTTCCATTGGATATAATGGTTGCCTTTCGGATATGTAAAACGGACGTGACTAGGGTTTATTTAATTTCAATTTTAAGAAAAAGGTTTGAAAAATACTGACATTACTTCAACAACAATGTTTGTTTAAAAAGTTATACGCGTCTAGAGCGTGGGAATTTCACCCAAGAACTCTTTCAGAGAACATAAAGATAATACAACCATTTTACATTTTAATAAAACCAATATGTAATATATCTCAATATGTAATAAAATAATATAAATCTGAGATAACTTTATCAATTGTATTATATTAGGAAAAAGCTATGATTGTATCGTCTGTTCCATTTTAATTTCCTCAGGGTCAATATCTCGAGAACTAAACAAGATAGTGTTAAATGTTTCAGGCAAAAGTTTTAGGGTTTTAGGGGGCAAATAACTGTGACCTTACCGTTGACCCTTTGACCCTATTTTCAAGGTCAACCGTTGTCAACTTCCATTTTTGAAATAGAAACCTATATTTTTTTAAATGCAGATTAGTATTTTACGGAAAACAATAAAATGTTTTGTAGGAAAAAATATTTTTGAGGAAATTTAAATTTATTAAGTATTAATTTTTAATTTAATTAAATACTGATATGAAAAAATTAACTCGTCAACCAGGAATCGTACCTCGGGCCTCTGGATATCTAGTCCAGTATGCTTCCGCTACACCAAAGACGACTGTGACGTAATAGCCAACTTTTTCATATTATTCTTATTTCGTATAAGTTGGCTATTACGTCACAGTCATCTTTGGTGTAGCGGAAGCATACTGGACTAGATATCCAGAGGCCCGGGGTTCGATTCCTGGTTGACGAGTTAATTTTTTCATATCAGTATTTAATTTAATTAAAAATTCAATGACAATGAAATTTGTCGGAGTATACCCTAAAGTCTTCTACAGTTTGTCAATGAAATTTGTCGGAGTATACGCTAAAGTCTTCTACAGTTTGTCATACGTAACCCAAAGGAATTTGGACAAACATCGTTATGTTGAGGCTTAAGTATACACAAATAAACAAATATTAAAGTATTAATTTGTTAAGGACAAATTAAATCAACACGACGAAAAAATTTATTTTCCATCAGCTTTTTTCAGGGCTATGATGTGCAAAACAGATGGTAAACCTTCTCGTGGTGCTCATATAGTAACGATAATGTCGTTGAAAAAACAAATGTGTTTGACTGATTTGGATACCGTCGACATTAGAAAAGTATTTGTATACCGTCAACATTAGAATAACCCAATATACACTAACAGAAAGTTTTGAACATCATAGCCCTGAAAAGAGCTTTTTGAAAAAAAAAATTGTCAAAACTGATTTAAAATGAAATCGATTATACTTAAGTTTAAAACAAGATACAAATTTTTCATACAAAGCATTAATATTTTTTTCCGTAAAATACAAATCTGCAATAAAAAATTATATGGACACCGAGAAAAGAAATATATAGAAAAGAAACCCTAATTATCGTGATTATTTCACAAGAACTAATTTATCCTGTGAATTAGGAAAAAAGTCAGGCAATAATCCAGGGCAGACAATCAAAGCTACCTATTATTATAATCCTATAACAGAACGTGTTACGTTTGCTTATGTCTATTTTTTGTAAATATATTACTTTTTAATATCTCATGAAAGATTATCTCTTTTCTTGTAGGATATGTCGTGTCATATAATTTTGATCAGAGTGTCGAGAACAGAGGATAGTCAAGATATGTATATATATATATATATATATATATATATATATATATATATATATTTATATATATATATATTTAAGATTAAATCCTCTTTGATATGTTAATTAGATGAAATTACATTAACGTGATGTATAATTTATTTCTTTTAAATATGAAGACATGAGCTCACAAGATTCATTTTCTTTCGCTTGTTATAACCAATAATTATCATAATAATTTTTCACGAAATATTTCTATACCTATGTGTAAATTAAAACGGAATTATGTATGAAAATTTTCACAATTTCAGGTGTCAAATGTTTTCACAGTCACTTATAATTTGAAATTTTGAATATACATTAAAAGTCTCACAATCATAACTTTTTAAACTGATTATGTATTTTTAGGCAAATTCAAATAAAATTCCTTCACTTAAGAAAATAATACAGTATTGCGTCATAATATTTAAGAGAGGAAAATAAATATGGATAATAGAAAACTGTTTCTGAATGAGTTACTGTGTGATCAAAATCATTCAACTTTGGTGAGAGTGATCGCTTTTAAATCACTTTTGCTTTGAATATAAGTCAATTTTTTTTCTTTGATCCACGCAAATCTCTCTCTATCTAAAAGGAAAATATGTTATAAAGAGAAGTAAAACTAAATTAAGAGATGCAAAATAATGATGAGAACATACTTAGGTAAATTTTCCGCCAGAAAAACTATTAGATGTTCAAACCGTTCCAAAGTTATAGCCGTTTTCTGACGACTATAACGTTATCTAACGGCTAGATCTCTAGAAATAGTAGTATAGGAGAGGTTGAAGCCTGATAAGTAGGCCTTTACAGGTATTTTTTTAACTCCTGACCAATCCCCTCAACCACTTCTATCCTCTACTTCGCCATTTTCGTTTCCTCTAACCCTGTGTTCGTTGCCGAACCTACCTTTCTTCTTTGCAAATAACAGGACAGAGCTACACTTTAATTGTTTTACGTCATATCTCATTTCAGTCGAGCCGAAGGCTAGATATCTCATCTGGAAAATTTTACCCAAAGGTGGAAGGGGAAATCATTCGCCCCGTAAGAGTCCGGATAAATAGCACTTTCCTCCAACCTCATGAGAGATAGATGCCAGGAGAGATCGGTAAGGACCCCAACCAGAAGGTTTATCTCTTTCCGGTATTTGCCAATAAGTCTGGTTTTGCATTGTATCCAGCTACCATTTGTTTGACTTGTCTCCAGCCTGCTGTGTCTTTCCATTCCCTGTTTAATTTGTCTAGAAATATCAACATTAACAAAATTTTGGAACAATCATTATACCCATTTTACCCTGTAAATATACAAGGTATATTAAGTTGGCCGACTTTGTAACGCTTGATATTTGGCATATTTGTTCATAAAATGGCCTAGTTCGGTCATTTCCGCATGTCCGTCTGTTTGTCCGGCCGTGTACACGGTACAAGATCGAAAAGAAAAAACAAGCAGAAAAAAAGTAAAGTCCAGTTCGTTAATGGGCAAAATCGGACCATGTTTGGGGAAAATGGGTAAAACCTGTTTCCAATGCGCTCTATAAGAATTTTTGAAGCCCAATAACGCCGTTTTTTTCGCAAGTTCAAAATATAAGGTACGAAAGAAATATAAAATTTTCTTTTAAAAAGCGACAAATATAATTTTTTTTCGTCACTTATCAACAAAAAAGCGACAAATTATAAGCCATAGTTTAAATTTGGAAAAGTAGCAAAAAAATCACATCGACTTTGTACAGTAAGATACAATAAGCTCACAAAAATTTGTTATTTTGTAAATTTAGTGAACATTCTTTTCTTGTAGCTCATTCAATATTTTATTAATATGAATACGTCGATGTTTAACATATTATATATCAAACTTTATCCAAAATAATTTTTGTTATAATAGTAGTTATTTTCAATATTATTTTACATCATATAACCCTTATTAAAGTTTAACACGTAAAGTTTAAAGTTTAGATATTACCACAAATGTAAATCAAAAATAACTCGGTAATTTCGTCAAAATGGTTATACACAATATTGTATAACTAAAGTTATTTATACAAATAATTCCATGGATATTATTCGGTATTTGATAATACCAAATTTCATAATTCTAATTTCATAATTCACAAATAATATAAAATGCATTGGTCAAGTATGGAAAAATATTGTATTCAAACACCTTTTATCATAATAGTAACTATTTAAAAATTCGTTACGCAGGAGCTGCTTAAACTAAGCGAATTTCCTTAGAATACATAAATCACTTTCTAACGTTCAAAATTTTAGTCTGATCAAAACGAAAGGTCGTATCTGATATTATTTTAGAATTTGCAAGGCCAATTTTATTAATAAATGGCATACGTTAAGGGGAAAGGGGGACATAAAGAAAGAAGAGAACTCAAAATATAAAATATCTCTCTTATTATTAGAACAATCGAAAATGCGTAAGAAATAAAGTTTGCTACAATTGATCACAATTATTGCTTAAATTCTAATGTGTACAGAGATATTAAGAAATTTAATTTTCAGTTTTAAACCGTCAATATTTCTGTAAATATTAGTGAAACAGAAATAAAAAAAATTTTGACAAAATGGAAACCCGACTTCAAAAATCAAATATTCTAAAACAAAAAATGCACTAAAAAGTGATAAAATAATTGCATATTCTTGTGCCAATTTTAGTTCCCCTAAGCAAAAATTTTTAAATATATATGACAATTCACATAAAATTTGGACACCACCTCCAAAAATAACAATAATTTTACATATATATTTACAAATTTTTCCTTAGGTGAACTACAATTGGCACAAGAATATGCAATTATTTTTTTACTTTTTAGTGCATTTTTTGTTTTAGAATATTTGATTTTTGAAGTCGGGTTTCCATTTTGTCAAAATTTTTTTCAATTCGGGCTTTTTAGTGACTTTGAAGTTCTATAACGGATATTATTTGTCTAAATATGGACAGACCTACTAAACGACCAACTAATTTTTAGAGCATTTTTTTATAACACATTTTTTTAATCACTTTTTTTTAAGTGCATTTTTTTATAACGTTTTTTTTTAGTGCATTTTTTTATAATTTTTTTAGTGTGTTTTTTTTACAAGCATTTGGTTTTTTTTTGTAAAATTTTTTTGAGTCGGTTTTTAAAAAATTTTCTTATTCTCCCATTATGAAGAATAAGTATATCCTTTCAAAACAAAAAAATTTCGCAGAAATTGGTTATCACATGTAAAATGAGGGTTTTCCTCGAGTTCCAGGGGATCCCTTCATCAGAATGCTATTTAGTGACAATGGGACCAATCGGAAATTCTTTAAAACAAACAAAAAATTCAAAATCGGTTAATAAATGATGGAGTTTTGAGGTAACAAACATTAAAAAAAAAAAAAAAATACAGACGAATTGAGAACCATCCTCCTTTTTGAAGTCGGGTTAAAAATGATATGAAACAAAATTACAGTAAAACTTAGCACTTTTTAGTGTCGATAGCGTACTACTGAATTATTCAATATTATTTTTAACCGGCACATCCGCTATAAAAATTAAAATGTTATTTGACTTCCCAGAACCTTCACCTTTTTACACCTCGGGTTACATTATTGGAATTTTAGTAAGGATCCCTAATTTTTTTGAAAATATAATATAGCCTTTGTCACCCGGGGATAGTGTAGCTTCCCAACGGTGAAAATGCAAACAAACAAATCTTTCCTCTTTACAATATATATATATATATATATATATATATATATGTTCATGATGACTCTCTAGCGGTCACAGTCTTATTTAAGGCTTTTATGATATTCAAAAGGTCAAGTTCGTTAACTGACTTCTTTTAACGAATGTCGTCAGTCAGTTGCATGAATTGCCATTGATTGTGTACTGGAAACGATTTTTAAACCCTAAATTTTCTTCTAATTTTTGGTTATTGCAATTTTTAACATATTTATATATTTTATATCATATATATTATTGATTTTTGTTTTTTCATTGACTCTCATGAAACAAAATTTTATTATTAGAGAAATTTGTTGATTGTTAGTTTAAATGACGATGGAATAGTAATGGGATAAGATGATGTTAAATTAAAGCAGAGCTAATTAAAATTGAGTTGATTTATTTGACAGACCCAAAGCAATAAAATTATTTTGTATCATAGTCACGTACATAGGGTTGTTACACAGTCATTGGTAATTATTTTTATCTACATGTAATTTTGTTGTTTTTAGAAAGTTGCGAAAAATAAGAATCTATAAAATTTAAAATTGAATGATTATTTCGTTTACTATGCGTCTAGTCGATCCCAATTTAGTGTATTTTTATAGAGCAGAGGTAGGCGCAGACGGCTTGCCGGAGTCGAATGGACTCTCCATAAGCTGGGTGAGAGTAAGTAGTAAAGGTATGTTTTGAAGTAAGACGGAACGATGTTTCAATACAGGTTGTCCTGCCGATTATAGCCCAATAATTTTTTCAATCAATTTAGAATTAGTTTTATAAAATATTTATTGTTTAAAAAATATCTTTTACAATATGGAGAGATACACCAAAAAACATAATAATAATAATAACAATAATAATAATAATAACAATAATGATGATAGAAATAACAATAATTACAACAACAACAACAACTATATGTATTCCCACTTTATGTAAAATTTAACCATTTAAAAATTAGTAACAAATTACCAACCCTCCCCCCCACTCAGCTTTATCATTGGCATCTTTTTTGTATCCAGTGTCATCAAATTCCCATGACACTATACCCCCTACTAAGAAAAAATAATTAAATCAAGTAAATAATTGTTTATTAGTTCTCCGATATGAATATTTTAGGCAAATTATTCGGAATTTCCTAAAATCTAATTCTAAAATCTAAACTAAAGCTAAATCATCAAAAAATTTACAAGCGGTAAATACCAGCTCAAAATTCCAGAGTATGTATTCAATGTATTGTATGTATTGTATACTTTGAATAATAGTGACTATAAAAAATAGTTGGTATTATTATATTTTTTTCAGAAAATGTTTTAATTAAAAAAAGAAAATAATAATAATTGGTAGGATACCCTATATTTACTCTATCTATCTTCCTACCTCTCACTCAGAGCTCAGTGCAGTCAAGGTCTGCCCACCTATGTTATAGAGTATATTTTTAAGCAGATTTAATGACTGGTGAATTATACATATGCTTTTTATTTGTGATTAGATACGCTATATATAGATACGTATTTACACGCCCGTTCATAAAAATTGAACCAGTTTAACCATTCTATGTTAACCATTCTATGTGTTTCTGTATGTTCATAATGTGTCTTACTGGTTCAATTCTTATGAATGGGAGTGTATTTATTAAACATTTATTTCGTTTAGTTAATGAACTCCATAACATATTTATTTTATTTATAATAGAACAATAAAGGCAAAACTCTATCTACCGAAAAATATACTTTGGTATCAAAGTATGCCGTTGGAAACGAAACAATCTGGGGTAAAACATTTACCCGACATCTGTACACATAGTTTAATATAAGTATTTGACATGTATTATTGAATTCCACATTGGAGTAGAATATATACAGGCATAATGGTATTTATTTACTATTAAAATTGAATTTGAAAGAAAGTGTGAAAATTGTAAATTAATGAGTTTACATATTATAATTTGTGTATACTTAAAATTTACACAATACAAAACTAAGGTCGATTTCCATTAGGGCACGCAAAGCATGGTATGAAAGCACTAGTATATACTATACAGACAAACATGTCATTGACCAGGAATCGCCTCTGGATTTCTAGTTCAGTTTGCTAACCGTTACACCACGGATGGTTCTGGAAAATGAGCCAAATTCTTCATATCATTGACAGTGTTACTTTTGAAGTAAGCATTAACTTATTTTTATACATATTATCATTTGTGTATGCATAGATGTCACAATGCAATACTAATACTAGTTTCCATCAAGGTTACGTAATATATAGAATGAAAGAACTAGAATATACAGTATAGGATAACAAGCCATTGGATTTATAATTAAATTAAATAGTGTTCCAGCACGGATGACTCTGACGAATGATCTTCATATCATTGACAGTATTAATTTTGAAGTCAGCATTAACTTACGATTCCACATATTATTATTTGTGTTTACTTAGACGCCACAATACAAAACTAATGCCGATTTCCATAAGGGTTATGTAAAGAATAGTATGAAATAACTAGTGTTTAATATATAGACAAATATCTCATTGTATTTTTAATTAAATATTTAAATATATTTAAAAAATGTCTCGAAAGGTTGATTTCGAAATTATTTTGTTAAGCTATTTTAATACTTCAGATTTATATTTTATGTGAGGCCTACTAGTTTCTACTAAGAATACCTTTTTCTATGTTGCTAGGCCTTTAGAAAGTAAAAAGTATTGTATTTAGAAACTTTTGCCTGTGATTTTTCTGTAACGTATCGCAGTTGTGACATCGATCTAATCAACTGCCAAAAAAAAGTTTTAAAAAAAAACTGTTTAATTTCCTTGTAAGACTAACCAAAACATTTGTACTGACCGATGAAACACTTTGTCTCAATCGCTATGTATATAATGCTACTCATACACCCTTTTTGTAGTAACTGCAAAAAAAGTAAGATTGTTCGAGAATTCAATAGAATCAAAAAACGAACGTTCTGTAAGCAAGTATGTAATAAAACTCGCAATTTTTTCAGTTCTGACACTATTGCAGCTAATGTTCGATATAATTGTATATTATATATATAACTCTGCGTAAAACACATTTTTAACGGGCGCCAAAATTATTAGTTTTGTGTATTCAACGCGTGCGAATGACTGTAATTTATTTTACATTTCACGTATACAAAATGATAAAGTTTATATTTTCATTTTATTAACAAGAGCAAATGCAATTTATGTCAAAATAAATGTTCAAAAAACATAAAGCATCACCCAATACTTAATAAGCATCAGGCATTAACCAATAAAAACATAAGATAGGACTGACATTATATTATTTTAACAACTGTAAGGGATTCAGTATAAAACAAAAAAAGATCACTTTCGTTCATTCATAATTTACGTTCAAAACGTGTGTGTTGGTAATAACTCAATGCGGTAAAAATTTTAACGGCATCGTTATATTGCGATATTACTTCACTATACGTATGTATATGCATGCATGTACCTACCATTCGCTGTATGTACAACTACGTATATATGATTAAACAGTATATATACTACTAACTTTACCTCATATTATTTGCAGTTATTGTAGTCCGTGGCAATGCAATAAAGTATACCCATCCGTGTGTACTACTATATACTTTACAGTATAAGTCATTTATAATGTCATCATCATGTCATTAAGGTACTTTTTAACGAAAAGAGAATAATATCTTAAAGAAATTACCGGCTAAAAATTTTGAATTATTTCATTATATAGAATTCAGGAATAAAGAAAAGTGTAATGCGGGTAATTTGGAAAAAAATTGTAACGATTAGTTTCGCTAGTCCTGTCGGATACTCAAATAAAAGTGTCTCAAAAAATTTTTATAAATAAGTTCGTAAAGAGTAGTATTGATAGTACTCGCTCCTTTCGCAAGTGAGCTCCGTCCCCTTGACTCCCAGTGTGTTCCTTAATATAGAGTTTCCATAGAGTTTCCATAAAACAAAGTGTAGATAGACAAATCGAATCAGCCAATCATCTTATAACGCATAATGAGACCATAGAAAAAATGAAAATCCCGCATCGTTTTTTTATCCCGAAAACTATAATACACACTTTGTTATTATAGTGCTGTGTATTTTTAATGAGTCCATGACGTGGCGTGCAAGTATCTTTGAATTTATTAATGGGGAAAAAAATTGAACTAAATGCTATCAACTGGAATTCTGTAGTATACATATCTTGCACATTTGTATTTTTTCCAAACCAATCATGCTGAATAATACCAAAGAATACAATATACATAAGAGCATATAAGTACGATTTTTGTGTCACTTAAAATTTTTAGTGTGTATGCTGACCACTAGATGACAATAGCTGTTCGATTTCGGTATTTAGTGCCATTATCAGCACAACCAACTGTACTTTGGCAGAACTTAGTACCAGTTGCCCAGATCACATCGAAGCGGGGATGTACTTCAAATTTATATTAAAAGGGAATCCACCAATATTGATGAAATTTTTATGAATTTTTAGAATATTGGTGGATTCTCTTTTAATATAAATTTGAAGTACATCCCCGCTTCGATGTGATCCGGCTAACTGGTACTTATTTCTGCCAAAGAATACAGTTGGTTGTGCTGATAATGGCACTAAATACCGAAATCGAACAACTATTGTCATCTAGTGGTCAGCATACACACTAAAAATTTTAAGTTACACAAAAATCGTACTTATACGCTTCTATGTATATTGTATACTTTGATAATACTTAATAAATGTAAATATAAACAAACTTAAATTCACACTTTTGTCAACGAAATTAGTTTGAAATCGTTAAAAACTATTCGTACAGTGGAGTATTTACGTACTCTCCTATATTAACTGCACGAGTTCAAAATTCCTGGAATTAAAATAATAGAATAAACGGCAATAGGCGAGCCCAACCAGTAATTTTATGTGAAAATATAAGAGAGACTATAAATGAAGTAAAGAACGAAAACAAGAACAAGCAAGAGAAGCGAGTTCTTTCCACTTCTCTCGCACTTCGTCACTCAGTAGCTCACTCCCGTTCGCTCAGCCTGTTCCATCAGAAACACGCTTGAAATCTACCTATCTCTGTCACGCAATCAGTTGCAGCTCAGGCAGTGGTAGTCCCGATTATGTTGAACTTGGGTACTACAGACGAAAAAATAAATTGTTTCGATCAGATAACTATATTCCTTAATCAATGTCGTACCCGAATTATTTAGTCGCGTGTTATCAATGGCACACGCGACATTGGTTCGCCATGGCTGTTCTAGTCTGTAAAAGTATGATAACAAGAGTCATACGAACTTATCACCCTTACTTTTATCAAGAATATCAAGACCATTATTTCTACTTTAACTGTATATAGGTTTAAGGTGATACTGCGAACGAAATAACAACAACATACGTTATTGTTATTTTATGAAATGTTTTACTGTTCTACCAAAATAACAATTGAATTTCAAAAAATAATAATATATTTTATATTTTAGTTTTAGTTTATTTTTTATTTAGTTATTTACAAAAATTTTGCAAAATATTTTGAAATAGAGTTTATGATCATGCTGTTGCGAAAAATGACACAGTTTTTGGAAAATATTTTTGTTATATTTGTAAGCAATATAAGTAAATATATATAAAAACACTAAAATGGTATAGATATAAATTGCTTTGAATATATCAAAGGTCCATGCTTTTCTATTTATATTTACATTAAAATAAATTTGCTTTTTTATTATTTTCGTTCAATTTTTTTATGTTTAAATTTTATATTTTACCGAGAAGTGCTTACAACATACCAAATTAGTTTGTCGAGTTCCTTCCATAGACTTACACGTACAGCTTTTATATTCTAATTTTAAACGTCTTTAGTGTTACCTTAAAATTTATCTGAATTCCAGCTTATTACTTCAAGTACAGTTTAAAATGGATTCAATCAATTTAATTATTTTTTAATTAATTATTTTTTCTTACTTAAATGTTAACTGAAATACCAATGTCCCGAAAAAGTTGCTACAGATCAATGATAAGGACATGAGGACAAAAGGAGAACCTACGGGTACTTATATTTACAGGTGTACAAGAAAATTCACAGAAAGGTCATACCTCTCGGGCAGACAAATTGCTCTAAAAGTGTGCCTCTTTTTAAAATCAAGCCAGGGAGGATCAGGAATTGTCTAAAGCTAGACCCATTAAAGCTGGTAGAACGAATCGTCAAATTGATGTGGATCCCAGATAACAATGTTTTTGAAGGCAACTTAAGAGTAGATAATCTGACAAAAGTATAAGTATACTCCTCTCATCATAGGTCCCAGAACCAATTGTAGGAATCAAAGACTCCTTACAATATTGCCAGAGAATAAGCAAATCTTGAAGACCAAAATTTCTAGGCAAACATATTGTAGCATAGCCTCGGAAAAGTACTGGTTTTGGAATATATCGAAAGGCGCATTTTTGAATCCACTCATTCTTTACCGAACACATCCTCGGATGGTGAGAATAACCTACTCCAGTATATTATCCTTTAGGGAGATTTTTCGGTAAACTGTTGGCTTTGGTCAAAGTTTTCCAGGAACAAATCTTTCCCAATAGAATGTAAAGATGGACGATATTGGATAAATCATACATCCTATCTGTCTATCCCGCTAGATTTGTTTCTAACAACAAAGAATTTTACGATATGTAATCGAAACTTTTATGGGGATTAAAAATAATTGCAAGTGAACTAATTAATTTTTATTGTTAACACGAATAGAAGTTTTTAATCCTATGCATATTTTTAAACACAACTGATCATTGTGATATCGATTTTTATGTCACGGGAAATATGTTGTGTTTAGTGCAGACACTTAAATATTATTTAGTTATTGAATATTTTATAAACATATAAAAATTCTTGTTATAAGAAAATATTTCACATAAAGGTGATTGATTGTAATCATTCATCGGTAGTTGTATCATCACGATTTTTGTAAAATTATTTTTCATCAAATCATATCAATCAATAAAAATGACTTTCTACCTATCTCACACAGGCAAGTTTAGTATTAAATATAAAAATTGATCTTATTTTTATACGCTTTTTATTAGTTTCACCTGTATGTATGTATGTAACCGACCCTTTTGAGCTCGATTTTCTCCTACTTTGAACGATCAGATTTAATTCAAATTTTGCACACCTGTCAAAGACCGATGGCAATGCAATAATTCGATTAAAATATCCGATTATCCTGATTAGATTCTTTCGATAGATTCTTTCGACTCGAAAATGGTTATATCCTAGAAAAACTATTAAATATCTCACGCATTATGGAATCAATCGTTGTAGAGTAAAACTGTATACAACCAAAATTTGTCTACATTACAGTACGTCAAAGATGGCCCTGTCTAAAAGTTTGATACGCGAGATACATTTATATGGACAAGCCTAATTTTGGGACTAACTATATTAAGCTAGCGCTTTTTTTTAGTACCGTTGAAAAAAATCGTGTAGTTTTTTTTAAAAACAAATACGGGTAAAATATTTAAAATTTCGCTCCTTACAATTTTGTTTATAAACAGCTGTTATGACGCTATTTTCAATTGAATTTCAATCAATAGGTTACTTATGGAAAAAAATTATGATCAATGCTTACTTACGCTATCTCGCGAAGTGAGTATATGTTGAAAAAACTAATCTCGTGTTTCTAATGTGAAACTTAAATCTATTTCTAAACTCATGACGAGCAGTTTATCAATAATTGTTTTTTTTTCATCTCCACTATTGTTGGAAATTAAAATCTGAAAAGAATGCAAAATACAATTTTATAGAGAACACGTGGACTAAGTATTATTAGTTTGGTAATATTGATTTTTAGAAAGACTAAAAATAGTTTCATTGTATTTTTCCAGGTGTAAGTTGGCATATGCTTTATAAAAACTTCAAATAATTTATTATCAAAATATTGTAAAAGATGTTATTAATATATTAATGCCTACTTTTGATAGATGTAGGGACACACAATGGCTTCAAACATATACTGGAAAAAAATAGGTGGTTTAAAATATTTCACTCACCATATATTTGCAGGAACATTTTGCGATTGTTATTGGAACTCAAAAAAACCAATTTGTAACCCAAAAATAACTGCTCCAAAGAAATTAACATGTTAATGGTATATTGTTTTATGAATTAAGACTACTATTCGTTAAGTGTTATATTGCAAAAGACTGTTTGAGTGTTCTTAAATATGTATCATTTGAGACCCTTTTTATTGCGAACGTACATACTATCGTTAAAATTTGAGCCCAGACTGGATCTGTCTAGCAAATTATTACTATCTGATTCTCAGTTTAAGACTGTTTTAAATCAAGATAATGTTCGCTAATCAAGTGTAGTTGCATTGTTAAGGTAATATTATAATATATTGTAACAAAACCGTAATATAAATCAAAATAGTAATATTTTTTAATAAAAGCATGATTCTAAAAAGTAAAAAGAAATTTAATTCATTAAAAAAATATATTTTAATACAATATATTTCTACTTCTTTTTATAAATCTAGTTGAAAAGTTTATGAAACCGAGAAAGTGAATTATTCGAAATGTACCCAGATAGCTAGATAGATATATCTTGGGGTATATTTACTCCTTCAGTTTGACGGGAATCCCATCTCCCATATCTTGGTAATGGCCAGGAGCTTACTTATAAATTTTTCCTAAAGGTAAATATATTCGGGGTAAGATGCATCGTATATCTTGTACCTGGTGTAACCGAGAGTTTCGCAGCTAAATATGATGTTTCTCTCTCCTCAGTGCACATTCTTCGCATAATGGCTACATTGTGGAGTCCTATTCTGTACAAATGCTTTCGTAGATTATCTTGTCCGGTGATAAATCCGGTAACCTTCCGAAGTTGTATCGTGTTCAGGTTGAGAACACCGAGAGACAGCCTCTTGGGTGCATTCCGAAACAGTATTTTTTCGTGTTTTTGATTCCGTATATTTTCCCAGTGATCACAGTTTTGTTTTCGTTTCCTTCAAAGCCACTGTGACTTGGTATCCAGATCAATTTTACATTACTTCGTTTTTCAGCTCCAGAAAATCTTCTAGGCAATCCCTGACTATCTCTGAGGTGACTTCCGTTACAGGCAGGGTTTTCTTAGCAACTTGATAATCTGAGATAATGCATACGTTCTGGTTTATGTAGCCCATACGTAGGTTTTCACCAAAATCCTACCTAAGAATATTTCATAACTCAGCTAGGAAATAAGAACTTATTTTTAATGTTAATCGTCTGAACTAATAGTTACACATGATTGCTGTAAGAGAAGAATAAAGAGTCGTGTGATTATTACACATATTTGAATAATAAGTATATTATTATGTTGAAGGAATCACGATTTACACAGCCAATAATAGATTATTAACTATCATCAAATAGTTTTTTAATGTTAAAAAAGCTGTTTAAACTACAATAAAAATATATAAAAATTGATGGATGTACAGTTAACAAAATAGCTTGAAATCCTTTTTATTTTTAATTTGAATTTTGCCGTATCTTTGTTTGCTAGTAAAAAACTGAAAATCAAAATTTATCAAATTTTCCAACGGGAATCTTATTTAAATTCTTCAAAGAATAGCGCCAAGAAGTAAAAAAGTATAATACTTTCAGACTTTTATTTTAATAAATTATCGGGGTTGTCCAGATTGGAAAAATTTTTTAATTAACAAAAGCATAGTTAATGGAAAAATTGGGGTACAAATTTTTTGTCGACGGATTATTGTTTGTTTAAGTATCCAGAAAGTACCTGCATTTTTTCTTTCGTCGGAAACAAGCTGAGCCGAATCACTCGTTTTCAAGACCATTTCACTATTTTCATCTCTCAATTAAAATTATAAATATTAGTGATACAGTTCCGACATGTGCGACTTTTTTTTAGGAAACTTCCTGGTCTTTAAGAATCTTTTTTCGATTTCTGATATCTGCAATAGTTCTTGAGATATTTGCAAAAAATGAAACACCTTCTTCTTTTTACTAAATTGTTTATAACTTTTGCAATTTTTTTATGCGGAACTTTTTCAAAAACTTTCTTGATGCAATTACGAATCGAATGATACTTTGGTCATAATTTTCTGAGAAGGCGAAGTGGAATTCAAAAAAAGAGGCACATGTTTTCTAGTCTATAGTAGGTGATTTGAAAATTGTATTCCTGTATTTAATTACAATTGTTTAATATAATTAAACAATATAATTGTTTAATATAATAATTTAAGATTGTTTTATTTAATTTTCGAATTTAACTAACGAAATAATTAATAAGAAGTGACGTTTTAGGGTTCTTATACATATCGATAGATATCAAATGTTGTAGTCACGAATTTAAAAATAACTTTATTTTATATGGAGTCTTTTATATGATCTCTGAATTTCCGTTTATTTTCGGATTTGACATATGGTTATCCAGGCATGTCACTAAATTAGAACGATGAATAAAACTTTACTTCTACTATTATCAAATAATAAATGTCTGTTTATTTGTTTGTGTGTTTGTTCGAGCATCACGCAAAAACTACTGGGCCGATTTTGATGAAATTTTTTGTTTGTTTAAATGATAATAATTACAATTAAAACCAGAAATCTACAGCACGGTAGTGGGACAGGCCAGAGTTTAAGGAGTTTTTGCCTGCGTGAATTAATAAAAATATTCGCTGAAATAGTTATTTGGTGGAAGTGTAGATAAATATTTGAAGTAGTGGAAGCGGTAGATACGATAAATATTTGAAGAATGAAATTAAATGTTAGTCTTAAAATGACGGGAGTCATTTTAAGACTCCCGTCAAACTCCCGTAAAAAACGGCCTTGTCCGTTTATTCTCGTATCACCTTTAGACAGCCGATTCTAATTGGGTTTTTCAGGAGGATACACACATATATAACAATAAAACTGGAACGAAGTCGCGAATATAAGCTGGTTAATTATAAGTTGTGTTTATGAACTTTTATACGTAAACTGAAAATATGGACTTGATGTGATGAATGCTGTATGTGTGAAATATTTTTAAATAATACCAAATTTCGTAAATTTAATGATAAAAGCTTCCAAAAAACGGTCTTGTGCGTTTATTATCGTATCACGTTTAGACGGTCGATTCTAATTGTGTTTTTCAGGAGAATACACACATATTTATGAACAGTTGTATGAATCTTTTGAAGTCGGTTCAAATCTTATAATTATGAAAAATTCTTTGGATATATTTCAGATTTCAAGTTTATAAACAGCGACTTCAAAAGGTATCTGTTCATATAGAAATTATTGATAGGAGTTATGTGATTAAAATAATTTTCTTACTTTATGGTTTTGTCTTTTTATTTAAATGTCATATGAGTTGAAATATTAATAGAGAAAACATTATACGAAATTGACTTACGTATTATTTTTTCATCATCATTATTATTATTATAAATTAATTTCACTACATATATAAAACTGCCAAAACCATACTCTTGTTATAATATGATTGATTGTAATTGTATTAAGATTATTCTGAACATACATAATAACTACCATATGACAACGCATATTATAAAATTAAACAATGTATATAGTTACTTAAAATAAATATGTTTGATCGATTGAAATATAATACTTAACTTCAATTTGTATCTACTTTCAAAACTATATTTATAATGAAATACCGGTTACGGTCAATCCTGTACATGATATAGATTTTCGAAGTAAAAAATAAATTGGGAAATATAAGGATAATAGACGTCAAAATATTGTTTTAGTTATTTTCTGTCTGCTAGTCTCCTTGTTTTCGTATCACGTTCAAACCAATAAAACTGAACCAATGTGGATAAGATATTACCACATAGCCGAAGAATTTTTTGTAGGTTTTAAAGAGTAGGGTAACAAAGAGGCTATAAAATATAACGTTTCATACATAAGTACGTATCTATCCGCTAAATTTGTTAAATAAAAAAAGTCTCAAACGCTGAAATGCTACACATCCACAATAGGGTTTCAAACTTATCACTTCCAGATTTAGCTCGAATACATATACATAAAGAATAGGGACCTTATTATCTTTATTCGATTTTGAGTTATCCTGTTTCTCGAATCAATATTTTCAACCGTTACAAACATAACATAAATTTAAAATATCCTTATGCATATTACTTATACACAGGGATCTGTATATATAGGTACTTTGACACACACAAGTTGATGTCCATTTTTTTAATTTTATACTAACTAATTTGTGCCTTATTAATTCGGTTTTCGAAAAACTAGATAAAAGTTGTTCATTATAAATATAGTAACATTTTTTATTGGAAAACCAACTTAATAAGGCACAAATAAATTATAAAATTTAAAAAAACATCAACTTCAGACATCAACTTTTGTGGCCAAGTGTACGTACATACGTGCACAATTTGTTGTGATAGAATAGAATAAATTTTTTTTTTTCGAATATAGGAATCATCAGTTTTATACATTTTTAATTACAAAATCATATTACCTTCAATAAACAGACAAAGAATTCACGAGGCAACAACAAACAATACAAAAGAAAACACAAGTCTCACAAAGTCTCACTGGTTGCTTGTTTGCTTGCTTGCTTGTTGGCGTTATTATATACTCTGTTATAAATAATTATTATATTTATTACGTGTTTGTTTTTTAATGGTGTTGATATACGAGAAAATTATTATTAAACTATAAAGGTATAACACAATATATAGAGTGTCAAAAATCTGTGGTGTATACATTATGGATTGAGTCCGTTCCGTAGATTTTTCGTTAGAGCGCCGTGCACATGACTCGTAGACCTTTGGCTTATCGCTCTATGCATTCTGGCCCAGCAACGAAATCGCTTTACTCCCTTTTTCTACTCTCTTTTTTTTCGACGCTGCCATAGTTCTCGCATTTGTTTGGCACTGGACCTTTAAGGCTTGTTGCATTTCTTTCGACGCGAGCTTTCTTTTGATATGGAATCCGTTTTCTATAATTCTGAGTATATTTACAAGTCATATGAGACAAAATATTCAATTTTTTTTGTTATTTTTCATTTAATACCGACTTTCACTTGTATTCCGGTGAATATTGTCTAATTTTGCCGCCTAGTAGTAGTCCGCAATCCCTTTACAATGTGACTAGAATCATTGTTCTAGCCAAAAGCATCCTTTACTGGTACAAAGACACCACAGGCAAAACAAATACAACGCGACAGATACATAAAGACATGATCTATCTGTAATTGGCTCAACCATTGTAATCGCAAAAGTAGTCTCGAAGTTATTAGCGATTGAAATCTTACAATATTTCGTCTCACTAGAATATTCGACCGACCACTAGCATTTCGAGTGAATAGACGTTTTCAATTCAAAAGTTTGTATTTTCGTCACGAAAAAATTTAATATTTTAATAAATAGCAACTATAGTATGTGGGTATCCTTTGTGAAATTAACATCTTAGAGACTGATTGATACCTTAACTGCAAAGACGTTTGAGGTAATTAAATCCATCATATTATTTTTAAGTTTCCCTAATTAGTTACTTGTATAAATACTGACGTCACAACAGGCATTTAACAAGAGTCAAACGATTTCTTGGAGATCTTTTATTTCAATGTGAATGTGTTTCATTGAATCTTTGAATCAATCATTGGACATAATTTTTGAACAATATTGTACTCCCAAAATTATGTTTCACCAATCATTTATAGATATAGTTTTAGCTCCAAAAGGTACATAAAAAGTCGATATAAATTTTCCGAGTTCTTCCCAAGACATTATAAAATTAATATGCAAACTACTGGCAATAACAAATTGTTTTCAAGACGTTATGCTGCACGTCGTATGACCCCAGTCAAACCCCAGTTTCCTTTCTCTTTTGATTCGAAACAAATGCCATGTCATTAGTATCCGATGTATCG